>JAPPVO010000014.1:69463831-70141460 GCA_030407325.1 Camellia japonica | reverse complement strand
AACTTGGAGGTTGGCTTGGAACTTCAAACAATTAACTATTTAGAGCATAATTGATCATTTAAGGTAAGAATTCAACCTTGTAACTTTGGAATTGAATCACTTAGCACATGAATCCAAAGAATTAAGTTGTGTAATGCTAGGATTGAGCTAAAATGAAAGAATATAGATCATACTATGCATGCATGTCCATCTCATCACAATTTGAGTTTGATTTCAAAGAATTCTCTCGTGCATGTGTCCATCTTACCTTTATTTTGAGAATCCATCTTGTTTGATACCATTTTATATCAAATGATCATGTTTTGGAAGCTTTGAAGTCAAGGTAATACATGCATGTTTGTTTTCAAAGATTTGATTTTCTTTTGCACAATTGGCTTGCTTTTGGGCTTTGATTTTGCGAAATGGTTTTGAATTCTTGATGTTTGGCAAGTTTACACAATTCTCCTTAAGTTTTTGGCCCAAAAGAACTTGATTTGTAGCTTTGAGTTTGAGTTTGAAGCTTGGAAGCAAATCTAGAAATTCTTGAATTCTTCTTCTCCGCTCAAGCACAAAACCTGCGCTCGAACGACTACTATTTGTTTTGCACTTCCACTAAGTGACCAAAAGTTTTGCACTCCCAGAAGTTTACAAGTTTTGTAGACTGCTCGAGCGACCAGATTTGCCTCGAGCGAAGACCTCAAGTCTCACGCTCAAGCGACCATCGAGCGTGCATAGAGCAAAAAAATCAAGAAACCAATACTTTTGCAGAGTTTTACAGACCGCTCGAGCGACGGAAGTTGCGCTCGAGCGACCACCCTTATTTTTGACCCTTCGCTCAAGTGAAGGAAGCTACGCTCGAGCGAAGACCTGTTTTCAGCAAATTTGACTAAGTGTTGAACAACATGTTTTGACATCCTCATTGCATCCTAGGCATTCCTAGGCCATGATTAAGACATAATAATGAGGATAAGAATTAGAAACACATCAAGATAAGAAATAACTAAGTTAATGATTCTGGGTATGTAATTCAGTATGTATTCATTCTGTGTCTATGTAGGTCACGTGCCACAAGTTATCTAATTTGTCTGCTCTATCTGTCTGTTTTGAAGCCATCTGTGAGTATTAATCTCCTCTTCAAGTTTGGTTAAGGTCTCTTTTCTTTTTGGGGTCATCTTCCCCCTATGCATGCTTCATCTCTTCATGATTAGGGCTATGCATTAGAGCACTTGCATTGGCCTTGAGTTGGCCTTTTAGCCACTGAAATCCAGCGAATTTTTAGTGGCTTAGATGAGGTTTTGAGCCTTGAAATCATAGAGGGGTGACCCTCACACCCCTCATTCTCTTTGCTAGCATGATTGGCCTTCCAAAGGGACTCTATTTTGCATACATTGAAGTCATGTTTCAGGCCTCATGTTGAGGGTTTTAAGGTCTGCCTAAGCTCTGTCAAGAGCCCATTTTGCCATACTTTATGTCTATGATGCATGTATAGAGCCATCTCATTCAAGGCCTTTTAAAGGGACCTTTCTTTGCATGTTTCCTAGACTGATTTTAGGGCCAATTTGGTGAGGTTTAGGGCTGTCATAATCCATTTCCAGAGGTGGTTTTTCCATGTTACATGTCTACCTTGTATGTGCTTAATAACCCCTTGTATGGCCCTCTAAGGGAGCTCATCATTTTTGCATGCATTGGCTGCATTTCAGTGATTATTTGGGTATATTTTGACATGTTTTATTCACTGTTTTTTGCTGGTTTGATGATTTCTCATACGCTTCATATACATGCCATGTAAACCATGTTTGCTAACCAATGTTGCATGCTATTTTAGTCCATCATGTTAGCATCTTTTGGCCATGCCTTAAACTGGAAATGTGCATGTTTTGGGACTGCCTTGGCTCTGTCTTTAGACTTCATGATCAAATAATGCTTGCTTTGTATACTTGTGGTTCAATTCATTGGACTAGTTTTGAGTTTCGGGGCTCATTTCATGCATCGGGTGCCATATTTCCATGTTTTGGGACCATTTAGCATTATGTTTCAGTGCTGAAATTTACATGTTTGAATGCCATGCTTCATCCTTGCCATGCTTTGGTAGAGTGGCATTTAATACCTTAGGTTCGGTCCTCGATATGCGTGCATGTGTGCACGCATTTCGGTTATCTCATTTGCACCTAATGGCCGCTGATGTGAGTGTGGCTGAGGTCCACTCATATTGGTGTAAGTCCATCTTGCATCGAGTATGCCATAGAGTTCATGTTGTTGCATGTTTAGCCTTTGCATTGCGTATGCTAGATTGTTAGGAGCATTGTGCATGCCATGTTATGTCATTCCTCGCATTGTGTATGCTAGGTTGTTAGTCGTATTGAGTATGCCTTAGTTCATGAGTATTGCGCATGCCATGCAGTGTTAGCATTGTATATGCTAGGTGCACGTTTGCATTTCATCCCTTGCATACTCGCATCACTTGGTTGCATTGCACTTAGGACCGCATGCTAGTCGTATTTGCACGTGCCATGCATTGCTTGTTGCATTGTGCTTGGGGTAGGGTTTAGTCCAAGCACGGGAAACGAGGGACGTTTCGTACAACAAGTGACGAAACGTGCCTTGATTTCGGTCCCCGACATTCTTGATTATCCATGATAGAATTGTTGGCTTCATATGTTCATACTTGCATTCATGTCATATTGAAACGTGCAATTCGGTCCCTTGGCTATCATGCATCGAGATGCGTGATTGGTGGCCCGAGGATCGAGGACCACACTCCCTAGAGCTTGTGCAAGGACGGGGAGGAGTGGTCGCGCACACACATGTTGAAAATACCTTACTTTTTCTCCTTCTTGCCTTTGTTGCAGAAAAACCAGAATCCAGGAGGCAGAAAGTGGCCGGCCGACCAGGTTTTCTGGTAGGCCGACCACCTTTTTTGGTTTCCACCATAAGGGGTGGTCGGCAGTTGTTTCCTAAGCCAATACCTGGTCGGTGGCCTTCCCAAGGTGGAGTTTCAGCCTTCTGGAGCTTTGTGCAAGTTTCTGAAATCAGTTGCAAACAAAGGCGAGACGAGGCATCGCGATGGAATTTACCGACAAAGCGCATCGAGCATGCATGCATCCATTATCATCCACAACAGAGCCGAGGCAGTCACATAACCGTAATTCGTTATTCATTCGGACTGTATTATTCTTTCGGACCCTCCGAGCGAGGGCGAATGTTGTAATAAGTATGCGTGTGTGTGCTGCATGTCTTCCAACCCCACGTCTTTCTCCATTTTATTTACCAGCTTATGATGGTTAGATTAGGGCATGTTTCAATTAGCATACAGTATGATAGCATGTTTGCATTCATTCATCTGTTTTGCATGCACTGGGCTCGACACATCATACTAACTGCATTGTATTTCAATTCCGAGTTGAATACATGTTAGCTGTAGCATCATCATATGCCATCTTAGAATAGCCGAGCCTATTGTAGTTGCATTTTTGCATGCGTTGCATTAGGCATTTTTGTATAGTTAGGATCATGCATGATTTCTAACATAGCTTCTGTTTTGGCTGGGAGTACTCGGTAAGTTTTATGCTTTAGCATCCTTGCATGTGTGTGAGTGACTGCCATGATAGCATGCTTACCATGAGGCTATATGCATATGTGATATAACTGCCTGAGTGCCTGTGGGTAGAGGTTGGGTTATTTGAATTGGAACAATGCATTGATTGTTTGTTTTAAGCCCACTAGATAGTGGCAAAATCATGTTTTCTAAGCCCACCCGAGGGTGGCAAGTCCACGTCTTAGCCTACTTGCGGGTAGCACCATCAAACCATTTTCAAATAAACAAACATGAAATGTTTTGTCCAATTCAAGCGATCCAGTCTATACTTATATGTTGTGCGCATCACGTAGTAAATCTAGGCCAATAACCAGAATGAGAGCACATAATGTTTTCAAAACTCGATATCATGGTTAATAGAGGCCGATCTTTGATCGGGCGAGCGGGGGTGCTCACAAAGTGACCTTCCCCAATCGTACCCAAGTTCCCGTGCCGAGGCAACTTTGGTGATGACGGACACGTGGCCTTAGGCAACGAGTCAGGGTTTCCTAAATTTCCCAAAATAAAATATTTAGGTGGCGACTCTGTATCTGGCAAAGCAGTCCATGTTTGGCACTTCTTTCAAAAAAATCTGTTTTAAAAAACGATTTGCCGATTTGGACTCTTTGATGACTCATCGGTCTTGCATTACACTCTACGAGATTAGATACAGACCGTGACATTGAGTCCTGAACTGTAGTGAGCCCAAATGAACAAAACGGGATTCATCCTCCCGGGACGTTCGGGACATCTACAGACACCATTGATAATGTCATCAATTAATAATCTATATTATTATTAAATGAAAGTCTAAATTATTCTTCTCCTCCTATTACGTGGCAATCTTATATATGCTAAAATAAAATAAAAAATTATAATACATAAGCAAGTTTTGAATTTAAAACTTTAGATTTTATTAAGAATATACTTATCATTTAAGTAATATACATATTATAATACTAAATTTTTTATTATTTATTTTTATTATTAATTATTTGAATTTTATCAATTGATATATTCACCGACTGCTCTTCCAGTCACTAGCATAAATTAGAGAACTCTACCCCAAATCGGGTTTGAGTTGGGGCACCGCATCGTCGTGCCCAAGGGGCACTTAATAACTTATGCATAATGCAGGCTATGCACCTATGCATAAGATGATAAGAAAAATATAGTACAAAGAGGTAGTCAAATATTGTGGTATTAGACCATCTCCAACGATTAAGCAAATATATTATCAAATTTGAATTTGGTGAAAAAATACATCTTTTTTTGGTTCCAACGGTTTTATCAAACTTATGCCAAATTGAGAACAGCTCCAACTTTTTACTAAACTGAAGATGTGTTGCACCTTTCAGCAAATTACTGTGCGTAGCCAATGAGTGTGGACCCACTGGATGACCAGCCGGATGTCCTCCTGGATGACCACCTCAAGCAAAATTTTGTAAAAATTTTACACTGGGAGGTCGACCACCTCTTTGTTTTCTCAGTAAAAAAAAAAAAAAAAAGGGAATAGAGAAAGATCAACAGTATACCTCAGTAGCAAAGCTGAAGAAGAAATCAAAATCAACCAAACAAACACATAAAAGTCTCTGTAATGATGTATAATCAAAAACCCAAAAGCAGAAACTTCATTAAATCCGAAATCGATAAACAAAAACTGAATCTTTCTTCCTACGTCTATAAATTTTCACTCAAGTTTGATGTAGTGAAGAGAGAGAAAGAAGGAGTTGATGCTAGTATGATAAAAATGGTTCGTCAGTAACGGGATTATAAAGAGAGAAACAGAGTGAGTGAGGTTTTTTGAATTGTTTTAGAATAGCCCAACGCAACACAACAGCCCCAATTGTTTCAGAACCAAGTTTTTCATTTTTTTGGATTGACTGGTCGACCGGTAGTTTGATGAAAAGCCAAATTTCTCTGTTGGAACAGACGATGTCAAATAGAGGAAATTGTCTTTTTTTTTACTCAGATTTGATGAAAAATCTGATGAACCATTGGATATGCTCTTATTATAATTTTTGAGTAAGCATATTATATTTTGTAATGATGTGATGTGTCATCATTAAATTTATAATAAATACAAATGATGTAATAAACTCAATGGTAGTATATAATTGTCGTCATTATAAGATTATATTAAAAAAGTCCATGACTTGTACTTCAAAAGCATTGCAGGAGGCTAAAGATTGAGTGGAAACCTAACTTAGGATGAAGTGGTATATTGGCTAGAACCCACCTTACACTTGAATTCATATAGGTGTTCAGGGCTAAGCAAGTAATCTAAAAAAATTATAAATCGAACCGTTTTAGTTTAATTCGATAGATTTTATTTGAGTTTTTTAATTTGTAATTCAATTTTAATTTAAAAAACTGTAGAATCAGTTTTCGTGAATCGATTTCGAATTTAGGTCCACGATTCTGGATTGGAATCAAATTGGACCGTATATAACTTAAGCCATATACCTACTATACACCCTGATGTATGTAATTCAACCCTTTTATATATATAAAACCAAACCGAAATTCCTATTGCCTCAGTTTTATCTTCTCTTTTCTATGCTGCCTGAACTGATTTATTGATTATTTTAGTATAATTTTAGTTTTATAATTGTTATTGTCACGACAATATTTATTTGATGAGAGTTTTATGCTTATTATATGTTAAATAATATGTTTATTTACTAGATATTATATTTGTTTAAGTTAATAGTAGATCAAAATGTTTATGTTTCGAAAAATCATGGATAGATTAATATTGAACAATGTTTGCTTAATGCTAGTTTATTTGGTGAATGTTATGTGATTTTTCATATGAACATATTATGTGAAATTGTAATTCCAAACTGAACCAAACCGTGTTTAAATGGTTTGGTTCAGATGGGTTTCATGATTTAAATGGATTGACTTGGTTTCAATTTTTATGAAACCGTAGACAACGGATTAGTCTTGGTTTTATCCCAAACCGAACCAATCTGAACCATGTTCACTCCTGTTGGTGTTTGCCAATTGAGAATGACTCATTTTTATACTATTCTTTCTCATATTCTATTTTATAAGTCCTATTCTAGGTGCACAATGATAATTCAAACCATTCTTGTAAACCTTACAATAAAGATTGTCTGCTCTTGGTTTGGGGTACACTATATAAATACACTTTTTATTTTATTTTATTTTATGTTTTTTAGGTTACATCACCTTTATACTTTTATACCTTTCTACTTTTCTGCACATCTTTTTGTAAAAAGTTAAAAAGTACATTTATTTAGATCATCCCAAAAAATTGATGATCAAATCGTATTTTGTCTTATAGAATAAATAGTTTAAGTTTAAATTCGTAGTTGTCTTCCATTTTATTTAAAACAAAATGTAATTTATTTATGCGTTTAGTGATGCCTAATAAAACTAATTTTTTTACGCAACTCGTCTTTATTTCTAAGCCTATGAAATGAACGATTTAGATCACCATTATGGACTCATGATGGAGCCCACAAAATGAAATATAGAGCGTAGTAGTATGGAGAGGAACCATTCCCTTAAAAAATTAATCAATAAACTAATTAAGAGTGCTCTTAAATGCTCCTACTCTTTTACTTTAAAACCCTCACTTCTTTGGATACATACCCTCCAAAATGACTTCCTAACTCTTTTTGTTTGAACCCTACTTTAATCTCAACTATAACTCTATTTTATTCACCCAAAAAATTTTATTCACCAAAAAAAAAAAAAAAAAAAACTATAACTCTATTTTTTGGACCTTTTATCCCCCACCAACTTTCCATCATCGGCATTCCCACCACTTTCGACGCTAACCCTCTCTACTTTTGCCCAATCCCTTCATCTTTGGTAGACCCTCTCCCATTCCTCCCTTTCTTTGACCTCCCCTACTTTCATCCCAACCTTCATCGTCTGTCTAAGGTCACCCACAATTCCCATTGCCTATAGTGCCACTCTCGCGCAAAGACCTCGTAGCCCTATAAAACTCTTTCACCTCTGGTGTAACTCCATCCCTTCTCCTCCAATGCTCTCTCTCTCTCTCTCTCTCTCTCTCTCTCTCACGATGCAATTCTCCGTTGTGATCTATAGGATGGCACAAAATGGTAGCAAGGAGAGGCCATGGGTGTCATAAGAGAATGAGAAGAGACGAGAAGAGTGAAAATGAGAAGAGACGAGAAGAGTGAAAATGAGACAGAGGGGTTTGGGAGGTCACAGGGAAGGGCTGGTGGTGGCTGGCACTGGATCTAAGATTGGATGAGTGGCTAGAGTTAGTGGTGGTAGATGGAGAGAGTTAGGGTTTTGAAAAAGAAAGGATAAATATATTCAATTAAATTGGAACCAATGGGCATTTTGGACTTTTCACACCAAATTCATTATAAATATACCACTCATCCTCATTTGTTGAATACATACACACTCACACACACTACCCCACGGCTGAGAAAAAGAAAAAAAAAAAATAGAAAGAGAGAGCTTGGTGGTGGAGGAGAGGAAAGAAAATGAAGAAAATGTGCAATCGTCTCACCTAGACACCAAGTAAGTCACAACACAACCCTCTCTTTTATTTTCCTCTTTCAAATATGTTCTTACAAGTTCTAAACATTAATTTCAGATGTGTTTTAAAGGTATTCTTGTGTTAAAAATGAAAAGAGTTGAGCCTTGTTCCACTCTTGTGTTTTTTCTTAATTGGTTCAAAACTAATTTTTTTCTACCACGATTTCTCATAATTTCCAAAGGCACATCTTTAATTCCAATTTTTGAGTTTAATATATATTATTTATCATTTTTTCATCATGATAAAAGTGAAATTATCCATATGGTTATCCTCTTTGCTTACTTATTCTCCTATTTCAAGCTTGGTGCTCAAAGGACTAGTTTTTCAGACAACTTGTGAAAATTCTAGAAAAATACAGAAAAATCTCCTTAGCCTAATTTTTATTTCAAAACCTTAATTTAAGTGTTATATTTCATGGAAAAAAAATTTCAGAAAAAAAAAGTGAGTGGTTTGAGAGAAAACCCAGTTTTTGTAACAGTCGATGAATCTGGGCGGTGCTGAAGTATTTCTTGAATAACTAAAAATCTAGGAAAGCTATGCCACTTTTAAAAAAAGTTCTGAAAATTAGATAAAATTCTCTACAAACCATAGGAAGGCCACGTTTAGGAAAAATCTAGATATGCCTCTTTAATCGCAATCTTTAAAGTGCACCAAATTTGAAAATTTACTTTTGTTGGTAAATTTATGTTCTTGACTGCATGGATGTGTTTATTATCACTTGTTCATATCTTGGTATGATATTGTATGTGTTATGGTTATGTTCCTTATCTTATTCATATGATGATGCTCATGCTTATGTGGATATTACTATCTTGTTAAGTTGTTCGAACTTTAATTTAAGACATCTAACTTAACGGATAATTGGGGTGGTATTGGGTTTTCGATCACTTAAATAATGAAGAGATGATAATGTGTTAAGTATGGATGGATGTGATACATTTCCTAACTAAAGGTTAAGTCTTGCACAAGCAGTTATCGAGTGAACCCTAGAATGGAATGGACGTATTTGGACTATTTGCAATGGTTTGATTTGGTGAGTTAAGGTTGGGTCTAGATGAGACATTTAGGAGGATAAAATTCTTTTTTGGAAGGATAAGGTTGGATTTAGGATGATAAAATCTTTTTCTTTTCGCCGCCGCTTTTGAGGTCTACCGATGGCGCTGCGAGGTATATAATCATTGCAGGCATCCATTGTAAGTTATGCAAAACAGCAAAATGGAGAGTTCCGAATAGTCCGGTGTCTAATTCTTGCAGTTGGGATGATAAAATCTCTTTGGGGGATTTTTAGAATACTAACATCTAACCTTGTAATCCTTTGTTATTGACTTGAATATCATGCTTCATTACTTGCTTGTTGTAAATGTGATAGTGTATTGGATTGAGAAAAAGAGACAGGGTGTGTGTGTTTACTAAGCATTCAAAGCTCATTGGCGTTTCATGTCAGGAGTTAACAAAATTTACGCGGACAATGGCAAAGCAGAAATATTTGAAGACTTAAGGCTATCCTAGGAGATTAGAAAATTGTAATAATGTTTTGAGATAATAAGTGTTTAAACGTTTAGCATAATTAAGACACGATCTTGTAATTATTACTTCGCTTATATATCTATATAAATTCTGTGTAGCCTAACCTTATTTTCTCGTCAACTCATGTAGTCCTTGTGATAATACCTTGTTAAGATCTGTCAAAAGGGTAACTTTGCTATCTAAGATGGTTGGACTTCGAAGGAAGGCTATATTGACTCCTCTGACCTTCTAGTGATCTTATTTGGTTATTAACCAAAGGACTCATTAGTGACGTTTCCTACTTTTGTAACCTTAGATAAACCCTATATTTATTTGTTAGTATATTCTTCAATGTTCTCGATTTTTGGAGCATCACAAGCGGTCTTAACATCCATCTAATGTATTTCAAGATTATACAAAGCTACAATGGCCCCGTTTGGTGTAGCTGTTAAAACAAATTATAGATTATAGCTTAACAGATTATAGATTATGACTTTAATCAGAAGTTGTTAATCTGTTTAGTGTAACTGTTGGATTATAAATTTAAGTTGCTGAGTAGTGTTTGTAAAATAAGCTGTGAAGTAGCTTTTTCAATTAACTTTTATTTTTTGTTATTCACTACTTGTCTACATTTCTTATAAAAAATAATAATAATCTTTAGTCCATTTGGGTCTTTTTCTATTTTTTTTTTTAAAAAAAACCTAATAGTATAACTGTAAATTAACATGTCTACAACAGAAGCTGATAATCAGAAGCATTGGGTGAGTAGCTTCTCAGAATCAGCTTTTTTGAGTTAAATAAGTTGTTAAAATCAGAAGCTGTTTGAAATAAGTTTAATCAAATAGTCCAAAATAACTTTTTTAAAGCTAAAAGCTATAAGTTGGCTAAAAAAAGCCCAAACAAACACCCCAAATAATAATCAGCATACGAATGGATGTTATTCTCGTTATAGGGGAATAGGTGTCAAAATAGTCAAGTCCTTTTTGTTTATACCCCTTAATTACAAAGCGAGCCTTGTATTCATCAATTGAACCATCTGCTTTCATCTTTCTCTTGAAAATCCACTTGTATCCAAGTGGTTTGCAACTTGGAGAAAGATCAACCAACTATGGTTTTGTATAATGGATTTAACTTCACCGTTTATAACCTATTACCATAAAGGTGCTTCAGGGTCTGATATCGCTTCCTTAAAGTTTTGAGGCTTATTTTTAAATAAGAAAAAAGAAAAAAGAAAATCCAGACCAAAAGATTTAGAAGTCCTTAGTCTCTTTCCACGTCAAGGTCCATCTTCCTATCAGTTTTCACTACCTCCCATGGCGTCATTAAAAGTTCGTTTATTAGAACTTGGCTCTTCCAATTCAGATGACTCGGTTTGTTCAATCATTATCTCTGTATCTGTAGGAATTTGATTCTCTTCATCATTTTTTTTAAGGAAAAATATGTTAAAAAAATGATGCATTTCTTGACTCGATAAAAATATTTGTGTGTATATCGGGAATACTTGACTTGAATACCAAAAACCGATAAGCACTACTATTGTTTGCATAACTGATGACCACATAGTCAATGGTTCTTGGCCAATTTCAGTATTTTTGGGACTAGGGACTGCTACTTTTGCCAAGCACCCCCATACTTTAAGTAATTATAAAAGGTCAATGACCTTTTCATAAATCATAGGGTGTTTGGTTAGTTTTCTTGTGGGTATCCTATTTAGAATATAATTTGCTGATAAAATAGCCTCCCCACAAGTTCTGGGGTAAACCCGAACTTATCAACAAGGCATTCTTCATCTCTTTAAGAGTGTGATTTTTCCTTTCAATCACTCCGTTTGACTGAGGAGAATAAGGTGCAGTGGTTTGGTGAATGACACCAAGTTCTGAGTAGAACTCATCAAATGGTGCATCATATTCACCGTCTCTATCACTTCTCACAACCTTAATCTTCTTGTCAAGTTGATTTTCAACCTCTACCTTATATTCCTTAAAAACTTCTAAGGCCTCATCTTTATTTCGCAATAAGTACACATAAGAATATCTTGTGCAATCATCAATAAAAGTTATGTAGTATTTTTTACCACCTCTAGTTGCACAAATTTTAAATCACCAATGTTGTTGTGAATTAAAGCTAGTGGTTCAGTACTTCTTTCGACTTTATTGAATGATCCTCTAGTCATTTTAGCTTCAACACATACTTCACATTTATGATTAGGATCAAAATTAAAATTAGGTAAACATTCTAGATTAACAAGTCTATGCAAAGAACCATAATTTACATGTCCTAATCTACTATGTCATAAATCAGAAGAATCAACAATATAAGCAAAAGATGTGTTCTTATTATTAGAAGCAATAGTTGGTACAACAGTTAACACATTAAGTTTAAAGAGCCCATCAATCATATACCCATGGCCTACATATATCCCAGCCTTAGTAAATACAACTTTTTCATATTCAAATACTACTAGGTCTTAATCAACAATGAGGTGCAGGGTTGTTTGAGATATGCTATATAGGTGCACTTTTCGACTTTTTGATTAAAAAAGTAGAGAAAAAAAAGATGTATGTTTGAGATAACTTTTTGACTTTTTATGAAAAGATGTGTAATAAAATATTGTAGTAAAATCAAAATGACCATTCTACCCTTGTTGACTTTTTGACTTTTGGGTAGTTAAATTTAAAGGGCAAAATAATAATTTTGCCCTCTAGGCTTCTCCTAAACCAAAATTTTTGAATTTCCGAAACATGGAGTACATTTTTGAGAGTGAGTTCTTTCCCTGAGGTCATCTTCAGCACTATTTTCCCTTGTCCTTCTATAGTTGATGTGGAAGAGTTTCCCATGAAAAGTTGTTCGCCATTCTCCACCACTTTGTAGGTTGTGAACATCTTCTTGTCTACATAGATATGGTAGGTTGCTCCAGTATCCACCCACCATTCTTTAGGGTTGCCCACATGTTAGCCTCAGAGACTACTATAGAAAGGTTAATTTTTGCCAATCTATCAGAAAGATCGTAACCTTCGGTTATGTTGGCCTGTGCCAGTTTCTTGCTAGAACTTGCTCCATCCTTGCGGCTTTGACAATCCTTTGCTCGATGTCCATCACCACCACACACATAGCACTTGCCTTTGAATCTTTTGTTGTTCTCACATTTGAAGCCTTGCTTGGGCCTTTTGCCATCATGCTTTCTCTTCTTGTTGTTGTTGGACCTCGAACTCTACCCTTGTTCCACAACATTTGCCTTAGCCTGCATGACTTGGTTCCCAAACTTCTTCTCAGATTTATGCTTGTCCTCTTCAATCCTCAGTCGCATGATAAGTTCTTCCAACTTCATTTTCTTACGCTTGTGCTTAAGGTAATTTTTGATATCCTTCTATGTTGGCAGAAGTTTTTCAATGATAGCAGCAACTTGAAATGATTCACTCAGAATCATCCCTTCGACAATGATATCATGTAGGATCAACTAAATTTCTTGGACTTGGCCAACCACCTTTTTAGAATCTGACATTTAAAAATCCAAAAAACATCTGACATTAAATTTCTTCGCACAAGCATTATCTGTTTTGTACTTCAATTTAAGAGATTTCCATAGTTCTTTAGCCATATTTTCTAGACAACACACAATACACATTGTATAAAGAATTGTCAAGTCCATTTAGTATGTAATCTGACAAGAAGTCGCCTTGCTTCCAGGCATTTACCCGCAGCGAAAAGTTAACGATCAGCGTCCTTCCTTCTGTTGTTTGGCGCCTCCTCACGGATGTACGGATCTAAATGCAAAGTTGTAAGATAAACAATATTTTTTGTTGCCATCTTTAAACTATGTTCCATTAATTTTTTGGATATTTCTTCATGGTTTATTGGCACCACAAGGGTCACTGGCGATATGTTTTGGGTACTAGGATTGTTGGGGTCACGGTCGAGTAGTCTCAGCACTATCCGTTGACATGTTTTTGAAATTCACAATCCATAACATAAATAATACACATAAAATAGTAAAATAATATGATAAGGAAGTTTTTATTAAACTAGCGAGTGTGTGCATTTACAAAAATAAATAAAATAATGACTTATACAATAAAGTCTAAAAATAATTTCATAATGTAAATTATTTTTGGAAAACAGAAATTTTTTTTTGAAACAGAATAACATTTGCAAAAACAACATAAGAAAAGAAATTCTTATTGAAATATAACAGAATACGATCACAAACTGTAAATCAATATAAATAAAATAAACAAAACTTACAGAATGAAGAAAAGGCAGAAGTACAGAAAGTCGAGGCGTGTGTTGGACACACTTTCCTTCAGATCAATAAGTCATCACTATGGTGCTTGAGAACAATGATGCCGACTCCAGGATGCAACGACTACACCCCAACAACGCAGCCCTTTGAGATTGGGATTGGCAAATAGAATGTGTTGAACGCTCACGCAAAAACAAAGCAAGAAATATGCAGAATAATGCAAAAAATGAATAAAGGAATTGATGGATAGGATTTGGAGACCCTCCGAAAGTTAGGATTAGACCCATAACCCACACCCGTGTCTGGCCCGCCAAACGCTTTGTCTATAACTCCTCTCTTTACAAAACTTGGAGTGCCCATTGGGGCCCATCCCAAGTATGCCAATCTAGAGTTTATATACTCATATAAAGTTTCTCTTTGTTTTAATGTGGGGCAAGCTATTTAATGAGCAAACTCACTTCGTCTCTTTAGCTTCCATTTTTGCAAACCTGAAAATGACATCAACTTCCTGTTCACTTGGAAATATTTTTGATGAACCGTCTTCGAGGCATGATTCAACATGTGGCAAGGAACACGTCACTACTTGGACCCACCTCAAATGGTGCATGGGTTCCGCTTCAATTTGAGTTCAAAGTTGCCCAAAAATAAGCCAAGCAAACTCAAATTTCCAACAACTCTTTGGATGAAAGCCCATTCTTTTGGAAGATTCTACTCTGTAGATGATTTTGCCTTCAAAATTCAACAAATTAGAGGCTACATTGGTTCTTCTAGGTGAGGATGCAACTGGGTGTTCTGTTTTTACCTGCTCTGGATGGTCTAGTTTTTTAGGCTGAGGCACAAATTGGAAATCAATGATATGGCAACATTATTTTGGGCATCTGCCATGCTGAGCAGAGATGGATCTAGGATTTGAACTTTGAGAGGGGCAAAAATACATGTAACTTTTCATCGAAAAGAATTATTATAAAATTTTAATTTTGATTTATGCCAAAAAAAAAAGAAAAAAAGAGAGAGAATAATATTACTATTAATTGGACATTCTTTGTTAATATAATTGGACATTCTTTGTCAATATAATTGAGAACAAAAATATAATTGGACATATTTCTTGTATGCATTAACTTAACAAAATATTAATTATTAATGGATCTTCGTCTAGTAAAGTTAACTATTTAAAAATCTTATAATCGCCACTTTTTATAATATATATAAAAATATTTATGATAAACTCAACATCAAAATCTTAATTAATATCTTTATCAATAAATATAATTACGTAACTTGCTACAAAATCATCTTCTATCTTATTACGCAGTTTAGCTTTGAAAAAAAATTTATAATTGAAAATTTATGTTTTTATGAGTATAATGATAATCCGTTTTAATAAGCAGTATTAAATTTTTATTAACTTATTTTAAGAACGTCATATTGAAATAGACTATATTTTTATTTCTAGAGAATGAACAAATAATAATGAATGTAATAAGATGCATAAGCAAATTAAAGTGTGATTTATGAAAAAAAAAAAAAATGATATATGAATAGAAAACAAGAATAGTAATAAATAGAAACAAATAAAAGAATACAAGTACTTTAAATAATATAATTATTGATATAATATATATAATTTAAAAAAAAATTTAGGAGCGCAACCGCTCTGCCCGCACCCCCTAATCCATCTTGGGTACTGAGCAACAAAGGATGAGTATCAATGGAGTTGCTGCTGATTTATTGTTTTTTGTTTGCTGTGTCTCTTTTTTTTTATTGGTCTCTCACCAACTTTTTTAACTTGAACTAACAGGTGATTGAACTTTTTTCTTAATACTAACCTAATTGAGATTAAATTAAATTGATATGATACCTTTTATTCTTGTCTTCCCTCTTTATTAATAAACTCTCATATGTAATATATATTATTTCATCAATAAAATTCTCCTTTTTTTCTTTTTTACTGATTAAAAAAAAAAAAATTCAATTGTGTCAATCTTGTTCAAAATATTAATGTACAATTAAAGAGATTTCCACTTTCATCAGTATTCATAATCAAATCAAAATTATTTAAAAACAAAAAATTTAACAACCAAAAAACAAAACAAACTAAGAGAAAAAAAAAGGAAAGAAAAATATAAATTGACACCATTCAAAAGTAACATAAAATGAATATTTCCGTATCAAAATATAATTAATAATTTTTACTTACTAGACACAAGCAGACAATCTAGCATGGCCATTATTAACATAAATCCCACCAATATACATCTAGTAGGCAAAAACATGCCAAATTTATGCAAAATTTGCTGGTAAATATTGTTTCGAGTCTTACATGCTCTGGCTGGATTTTATTGCATGATAAGAGGGTTTATTATTCATGGAAAAGGTGCCCTCAATTCCATTGGTGTTTTCAATGTCTACAGCAAAACCCTTTCCTGTCTTTATCCAGTAGTCTGCATATGGATTCATTTCCTTTGGCGTTTCAATATTCGCCCTCGAATTCTTCATATTGTCGGATGATATTTGTTTTTCATCCCCTCTTCTTCACACAGCTCAGGCTTTAAAAATCCCCGTGTTCACATCTTGCGGAGACATCATCAGTGCGGGTGCACAAGGGGAAGCTTATCACCTTACGAACACAACATCAAAGCGCATGCATCAATTTCTTAGACTAGACTCCTTATAATTGGAATACTCAATTCACAATTTGAAATACTCATCTCACAAAGCCCCACACAATATCTTTAATTCTAAATGTAATACCCTAAAACGCTATGCACTCAAGGGAAAAAAAAAAAATCATGAATGATGTATATGATATATTTTTAAACTTGATGTAGTGTACTCATACTCAAAATGCATACAATTCATACACTTTACTTTTTAGGGTAAATTATAAACACATCCTTTGAGATTTACTTAAATTACAAATTATCTCTGTAGTTTTAGAAATTACGTTATGCCCCTTAAGGTTTCTAATTTTATAACAAATAGATCATTTTATTAATAAATCATCAAGTTAATTAATAGTTTTTAATAATGTTAAAATTTTATTTCAATTAATAATTCAGATAATTTTATTATTATATAGGTGAACAGTTGAAAATTTCACTTTTTCAATTAATTCTATTAAATAAAAAATTTTGATAGGGAGGGATTTGTAATTTTCCAAACCATAGGGGATAATTCGTATTTTAAACAAACCTCAAGGGGTGTATTTGTAATTTACCCTATTTTTTAAATAATAAAAAAACTATCCTTAAATATAAATAGAATACCCAAAATCTCTCGATAAATATTGCCAAACTAAATATTAGATTTTGTAAGAGCTCTCCACAAGCATGCTATTATTCACGGCAAACTTAAAATCTAGAAACAATTCTTTCGAATTTATCTCCAATTGGCTACTAATTTTCATGGCAAATTGTAACAATGCTAAACTTTGTGCCAAATTTCACACAAAATTTGACAAAATTCCAAAGTATGACAAATTACTCCTCTCTTGTATCTCTCATGATGGGGTTCACAAATAACATTTATATTTCTTTCATATAAGGATATTTGCACCATTAAATAAACATTAACAGATATGGCATTTAATTTGACACTATATTATGTAATTGTTGGCTACATATTTTGTAGAGGCCAATCACAGTTCAACACGTGGCAGGATGAGGGCAATATGGGAAGACAATTTAAATCTTCAATCGTAATCACATATGTGGCAGTTAGTATTGGTTATTGTGGATCTGCATAGTACTGGATCAGCAAAGAGATGCAAGATGACGTGGCTTTAATGGTTACTCGTATATTTAAATTCAAAATTAAAAAGGAAGCCTAACTGCAGACATGGTGTAGTGGAGCTAACTGTGAGGAAACACGATCAGCGATCATTGAGGAATGATTCGACGGTTAGAAACTCATTTCGACGGTTATCATTAAAAAGTATAAATAGTAGAGAAAGCCCCAGAAAGAAGCCCGGACTCAAATTCAGAAACCAATTTTTATCTACTTTATTTTCCTTCCAGTTTTTACATTTCTTGTTCTTTACATTTCTGCACTTCAAATTCCTGCACTGTACTTCGTTCATAGAAGTAATTTCAAGTAGCTTGTTGCTGTAAACCTCTACGAGGCTAAATTGGAATATTGTAAGTCTTTCATTTTTACTTAATGAAATGCTACAATTATTCTTTATTTAAATCGTTATTTGCTTAATTCTCTTAAACAAAGCCACCAGTAAAATTCCTCTTCGTTGAGACTGAAAGAACTGAAACACAATCGTCTGATATTTGATTCACAATTAATCTTCTGTAAGGACTGATTGATCTTTGCTGGTACGCTTAAAATTACAATAATAACCTTCGAAAGCCAAAAAAGCCAACATGTATTTTTGGCACGCCCGTTGGGACTAATTAAAATGGCTAGACGTAGAAGATAAGAAGAAAATGAATGCTTGGAAGAAGGTGTGGAAGGAGAGGTAGAAATACCAAATCCAGAGGATAATGTGGTAATATATCCTGTGGAAGTACCTGTCTTATCAGAACCCATGGTCGAACAAACCAGCACTTTGAAGCAAGTACCACATGTTCAAAATATTGGGCGAGGCCATGGAGTTGGACCTTCCATTGTTCCATCTACTCAACCAATAAATCCATAGGGAGGCCTAGTAGATGCCATGGGACAGCAGTTAATGAACACAATGGAAAAATGGGCAATATCCTTTATTGATCGAATGAATACCCATCAACCAACTAACACAAGTCATATGGAGGAAATTTCAAATGTCCCTTAGCAAAGATTGGCTAGAGATAAACAGTCTATGCAAAATAATGGACATACTAATGGTCAAACTAGTAATCAAAACTATGAAAGACCATCACCTCAGTTTTGGTATGAGTCTCTTTCGAGGCCTGTGACAAATCAAAATGCCTCATTACTTAACAGTGAAGCCGTGCAAATTGGTGGATCTGGGCCAACACAAGACAATGGCATAAGGATGTTTCCAAATCCCATGTTCGAAGTCATACCTGGCACGAGGAGGTTCACTAATCTTTGTTCGAATTTGTACCCGGGGGTTGGAAGGGTTTCCTGCGACTGGAAGAGACACAACACTTGTTCCAGCACCTTTCGCAGGACAGGCTCAGAGGGGTCACCCATTCCCTTAACAGCAGCCAGCACCACAGGGACAACCATTCTGAAATATACCTCCCTATGAACCAAGAGGATCTCAGGCACAAGGTTTTCCACAAAATCCTGCGTTTGTTCCTCCAGTGGTTGTTCAACAAGCACAAAATATGGTCCCTAGGGACCAAATTGCCGATATTGTGAGAGAAATGTGTGGACCTATGGCTCGGGGGTTTCAAACTCATGTACATAGGAAACCGTATCCAAAATGGGTAGATAGAGTACATGAACACCCAAGAGAGTTTAGAATACCAGACTTTGCTGTTTTTTATGGAAATGGAAACCAGTCAACGGTAGAACATATTGCTAGGTTCGCTGCCCAATGTGTTGAATTTACCAACAATGATTACATGAAGTAAAGACTGTTCCCAAATTCTTTAACTGGGGCAGCTTTTGTATGGTATATTAACCTTACACCCGGCTCTATCCAAAGTTGGCAACAAATGGAGGAGGCATTTCATGGCCAATTCTTCCAAACGAAGCCAGAAGTTTCCATGGCAGACATGGCAAGGTCGAGTCAAAGGCCTGATGAGAAGAAGTACCAAAAATATATGTTGGCTTTTTTGGCTTTCGAAGGTTATTATTGTAATTTTAAGCGTGCCAGTAAGGATCAATCAGTCCTTACAGAAGATTAATTGCCAATCAAATATAAGATGATTGTGTTTCAGTTCTTTCTGCCTCAACGAAGAGGACTTTTACCGGTGGCTTTGTTTAGGAGAATTAAGCAAACAACGATTTAAATGAAGAACAATTGCAGCATTTCATTCAGTAAAAATGAAAGACTTACAATAATCCAATTCAGCCTCATAGAGGTTTACAACAACAAGCTACTTGAAATTACTCCTATGAATGAAGTGCAGTGCAGGAATTTGAAGTACATAAATGTAAAGAACAAGAAATGTAAAAACTGAAGGAAAATAAAGTAGATAAAAACTAATTTCTGAATATGAGTTCGGGCTTCTTTATGGGGCCTTCTCTGTTATTTATACTTCTCAATGATAACCATCGAAATGATTTTCTAACCGTCAAACCATCCCTCCATGATCGTTGATCATGTTTCCTCACAGTTAGCTCCACTACACCATGTCTGCAGTTAGGCTTCCCTCCTGATTTTGAATTTAAATATACGAGTAACTGTTAAAGCCACGTCATCTTGCATCTCTTTGTTGATCCAATGCTATGCAGATCCACAATAACCAATACTAACTGCCATGTGTGTGATTATGATTGAAGATTTAAATTGTCTTCCCGTATTGCCCTCATCTTGCCACGTGTTGAACTATGATTGGCCCGTACAAAATATGTAGCCAACATTAGCCCCCGCACTAATATACCCAATACTTGCTGATATTAGTGGATTAAGGTATTTTATCCACATCTTAGAACGTACATGGGCTTTGCATTTTTCAGAAATGCAACCGTCATTCATCAATGAAACATTCACATTAAATTTTCTTCTATCCTTTGAACATTCCCACTATCTCAGTATTCGAAAAGACTGGTACAGTTTTCATGGCCAAGCAAACCTTTTCTTACCTCAATCAAGCATATGCAGAGTTGTTTGATAATGCTATTCGTCCTCGAAAGAACCTTCATGAATTGATTAGCCACCTTTACCCACTTTCCTATATTCAAGTCATGGAAGCTTCTGCAAACTATCAACCTTTGGATTACGAACCTATTGTCCATAATTCTTTAACCCAAAATTTTGCAAACATGGCTATTGGAAGCTCCTCTTCTGACCCAAACCTTCTGCATGGGATGAGGCTGCAGCTTCTTCTTCTTTTGGGGCTTCTGGTTGGAGAAGCTGGCCAGAACCTGAGGAGTCCGAGTTAAGAGAGCAAATCAATCATCATTTTGTCGAATTTGTTGATCCTCTAACTTTTCCTCATTTTGCTCGAAGTTTGGTGGTTTACCCATATGTACCCATCGACCGTCGACCCTGTTTGGAAGACAACTTGCTTGTAGCATGGTACACATCTTCCATGCCTACAAAGATAGTACAAGTCACTCTTCGTCCAGAAGAGGCTCAAGGGTATAGCCCATCATTCTTAGCCCAAAAGGCAAAATTTTGCTCTTCTGACTGGCTTGATATTGTCAGCAACCCCCAATTCCCTCCTTCTTTCGAGATGGAAACTCCTGCACCTTCCTCTGCAAAACCCTCACTGGATGGAGGAACTGAGCCTTACTCTCTTTGAGGACCAGTTTCTCCCCCTATAGCCCTCTCTCTCCCCTACTAAATTTCAGCGATATCAAGCCCAAATTCTACTTGCGGCCTTTTCTCACTTGCCTTTCAATGTTCTCGAGGATGATGTTCCTCTTAAGAACTTTCGATGGGCTTACGATGTTATGACCCGGGGTTATGTCCTTAACCCTATCGCCCAAGCAGAACTCCAGATGTTTTTAGACCAACTCCCACTGCTTCTTCATTGGCATCAAATTTCTGTGGCCACCACTCGATCTTTGGACCAAATTTCAGCCCGTCGAGTTCATACTCGGTATGAAGCAGAAAACCTCATCGATGAATATGATGATTTCAAGAATAAAGACTCTGCATACTGGGATGACTTGACATGGATGAGATAGAACAAGGGTTGAAAGAAACAGAGTTTGAAATAAAGGCCGAAAAACTTTTTTTATCAAGTAAGAGCATATCAACTTCAGCAGCCCAGCCTGGAGAAGATAGAAGATAGAATAAAAAAGGAACAGAAGTTCATTGACCATAGTTGGAACAAATTCCATGACCTTGTCATTTACTGTATTCCTTATTTTTATGAACTTGAATATGTAGCCAAAAAAGGCTTTTGATGTAATTGCTTTTGTTTTAATAAAGCTAAGATGTTTTCTCTTTATTTGGCATGGTCTGATTTTACTCCATTTGTCAAAAACAAACAAAATTAGGTCTTCGGATTCACCAATTTTGTCCTTCAAAACTTAATTCGATCATACCCAATGAAATACTAGAAACCCAATTTGAATTTTCCCAACATATGGAGTGTAATCAACAAATTTAGCCTTAGGTCTCCTTTCAGAATCAAAGCTTCGAATTCAACAATTTTGTCTTTCGAAACTTGATTTGATCATATCTAATTCCCCAACATGTGGTTAATACACTCAAGCAGTTTCAAATCAATTAATTTTGCTTCGAACAAACAGTCTATATTTTCCAAAATATGGAAAACCTCTTTTAAAGATTACACTGTTTATTCTAAAAAAGTGATTTCTTCTGTATACTACTAAACCAACTGTTGGTTTGAAACCTAGAACGAACAAATTCTAACCGTAAGGTATTTCAAATTTTGCTTCGAAGAATTTTATTCTCATCAAGAAACCTAAAAATAGGTATTTAATCCTTTTGAAGTAAACAAATACCTGGGCGTTCCTGCACCCTTAGGTGTGGAATGTGCTTCGAAGTCGACTTCCTGCTTTCGAAGTGTTTGTCACTTGATTTTGGCGTCAAAACTTGGCTTCGAAGCCAAACATTTTATTTTGAAGCCAACATTAGTATTTGAGATACATTTCCCTCCCAAATTACCAACATTGAGGGAAACCTTTCGTATCCGAACCTTTAGCACTTCTTTACGAATTCAACCCACTTAAAACGATTAGGTATATTTTTTCAGACAGAAAGGTTTAAAAACCCTTTTGTTTCGTGCTTTCAATGCACTCGTTTGCCTAACACACAAACCCTTCATCTCTATTGACCCTCTTTTTCTTGTTGTTTCTTACCAATGGAGTCTTCTTCCTTGAAAGTACCAGCCGGCGAACGTATAAGCCCAACAATGGCTTTGAAAAGATGTATTGAGGAAGAAATTGCTAAATTTAAAGCTGGTGGACTGAGTGCCATAGACGGACGCCTCTTTATTCCTCGCCACAGCGAAAAACAAGAATATGTCCTAGGTCCTATTTTTCGAGAGGTTCCCGCCGAACTTCCCGCTTTGTACCCTCGTTTGGAGGACCACTTTCTTCTCTATGAAGGGGGGCTTGACTGGGGAAATTGGAAGGTGAACCGACCTCATTGTTGCTGGCCAACATTGAGGGTTGAGTGGGAGGAGTGGTACGACAGGGTCGTGCCTGCAAGAGAATGGAACCTACAAGAGCTTTGTATTCTCGATGCCCTTCGTTTTTCCAGGTTTATTATTCTTGAACACCCTTTTTTGATTCCTGCTACTCTTTGTTTTTGGAATATGGCCTTTAATTTTTTTCAGTTTCGGTGTGGTATGATGGCCCCCACCGTTCTTGATATCTTCTATCTCTTAGGGCTTTCACCATTTGGTACTTATACCTAGCTATCCAGACCTTTCGGTTGATTTTTCTCTTCCATCTTTGAATTCTTCCTTCAGTGACTTCGTAAAAGATGAGAATAAAAAGGAGGGCCTTGTGAGTGATCGAGAGCTCTTCTCCTTTATTTTATATTGGTTGTGTAAATTTCTCTTTTGTACATCATCTCAACAATCATGCCTGAGTTTGCCCCACTTGCAAAGGCCCTTGTTTTGAAGAAGCGAATAGCCTTGGCCCCTTATCTTTTAGGCCATGTCTATAAGCTTGCTCCAATTCTGTGAGAAACCTCTTGATATCAACCAGGAGGTCCCTCTGGGTGCTTCAACTTTGGCTCTTTGCATACTTCATTGATTTACATCCCAAGTGCTTGAAGTTCTTAGTTCAAGACCCTAGCACTTATGGAGAAAAGTATGCTAGAATTGCCCTTTATCCTACTTCTTTCGCCTACTATGTTACTTTTTTCACTAGCTTCCTATTTCCCCATCTGCCACCTTCTTTTACCCCTTCGATGCCAATAAAGGACCGACTTGGCTAAGGACATTCTTGGCTGATAGACAGTGTTCTAACCTATTGCACAAGGATATGTGGGCCTCGATTTTGTTGCGAGGGAACTTTTTATTGTACTTTAAACCCTCGAGCTTATAAGTGCATATCTGAGGTATACTGCCCCTCCCAGTTTGCCAGGCAATTTGGGCTTACCCAAGGAATTCCCATTCCACTCTGCAGTCTCTCGAATATCCATCTTACATCCAGAGACCTGAGAGTACCCAAACCTAAACTAGAGGAGGCAACATTTAAACTGTTGAAAGATTTGAGTGAGTTTAAATTTACCCCTTCCTCCCCTCTGGCTCAGTTTTAAAAAGATTTCAAAATTGGTGGACAGTCAATATGGAAGTGCATCTAGCAATACATCCTCATGATTTACTAATAGGGCTAGGTGTGCCTTCTAAGGCTAAACCAAAAGAAACTGGGACCATCCCCTCTCTTTCTACAACTACCAAGACTATTTCTGCAGTCTCACTCCCTCCTTCCAGAGTTACCAGAGCTGCTTCGAAGAAGGGTATGCACTTTTAGGTTTCCTTCCTTTTAGAATTTCCTGTTTGTTTTCTTCATATTCATACTACTTGGTGTAGGGTCTCCACAAGAAGAATCTCCCAAGAGAGTTGAAGCTCTGGCTGTTCTCAAAGACAAACACCAGCAGAGAAAGAAAAGAAAACTACTACTCCCTCCTGAGGAGTCTGAGTCTCAGATTGCAGAGAAAGAGACAGAGAAAGAGTAGGAAATACCACTGCAGAGAAAAAAGAAAAGGAAGATAACCGTCTCTCCTTCTGACTTGGCCGAAGATCCTACTCATGAGGCAGCTGCCAAAACAGTGGAGAAGGAACATTCTAAAGAAATAATTGTTTTCCAGAGGGTGAAAAAAGGCAGTAGCAGTAACTACTAAGGGATGAAGCTGCTGCTGCTGATACAACCCAAAGAGAAACTGCAAAAAGGCAACACACTGCTGAGTATTATTCCCTTCGTAGTTCTCCCATCATTGCCACCACTTTTGAAACTAGAAATTTCCTTTCGTGTCTCCACTTTCCTTTCTCAAATTCTTGATACTGATACTTAACATACTTTGTATTTCTTCTTTTGCAGCAACAACTACTCTACCTTTCTCCTTCAATAAGGACTCCTTCAGTTTCATCTGAAGTTGAAAGACCTCAAAATGTGGAGCCAATTCAAGCAATACTCCCACTCCCGCCGTCCTACATTCTTCATACCTTCTTGAGGCAAAGCATTCCTGCATCCCTATCTTTCGGCTTAACTCCATACTTTCCTCTTCTATCCTTCAACTCTACTCAATTTGTTCTCCTTTAAGCCTTGCTGCTCTTTCCCCCCTGAGGAAATTCCAGCTATTACTTCATCTCCAGTGATAGCTGATTCCCATAGAGAAGACACTGGTAGCTCACCAGTTCCTTGTCCACTAATCTTATCTAGCTCCAGTCCCTCTTCCCTTGACTTACTGGTAGCCAAAACTATGGAGACTGCTAGGGATGCTTCACATTCTTCTCCTATTCCTATGCAGCCATCTCTTCCTTCTACCAGAGCCCTTTCTACACCCTCCATGTCAACGGAGGAGGTGGACATCTTCGAGGCTAGGCTAGCTAGTCTTTTTGACATGCCTTCCACCACTCCAACAACTAGCAATGAAACTGAGCCATTAGTCCTAGCTGATTCTCTATTAGAAATTTTTGAGAGCTCTCTTCCACTAGTAGGACTTCCTTTCTTCATTAGACTTAGTTGTTTGGAGTTGCTGACATTCTTCTCGAGGATCCCCTTCGAAGCCTTGCAAAGGCCTATAATCAAGAATGGCTTCCTCCAGTGCTGCAAGGTTGTTGAGCGATCCAGCATGACTATTTCAAGTCATTTATCTCAGGCGGCAGCTACCATTGACTTTTACATCAACATCTGCCATGTTGCCAGAGCTGTAGAAGAGAAATTGCTGAGAGACCAGAGATTTGTTTCCCAGATACATGCTGAAGTGTCAGAACTAAAGGAACAACATTCATCTGTCTCCCAATTTCGAGCCTAACTATCGGAGAAGAAAGCTCAGCTTGAAGAAGAGTTATCAGCAGTCAACCTGGCTTTAGATCGAACTGCCACCAAGCTGCAGATTACTAACCAAGGACTGGCTGATCGAAAGTAGAAGATGGCTACAGCCATTCAGTTGTTCCCATCTCTTAAGAGTAGAGAGTCAATTGTAAAGGAACAGCTGAAACATTGTACTGACTTTTGGGCCAATCTATGGCTGCATGTATTCAACTCATTATGAAATAAAATCCTTATTTATTATTTGAGTGTTTTCATGCTCTCTTCATTTAGCACTTATTATATTCCTTGTGTTTCCCACACGGTTGGATAATAAGGCTTCAAATATCTGCCATTAATTTTCTTGGGGTGTACATATCCATTCAAATTCCTCAAATGATATGTTCCCTAAGGCAAACTCTATGAACTTGATATGGTCCTTTCCAGTTAGGTGACCATTTGCCAAACTTATGGCTTTTAATCCCTATTGGGAGTATTGTCTTCCATACCAAATCACCTTCATCAAAGCTAATGTGCTTGACCTTCTTATTATAGTTCTTGGCTGCTTTCTTCTTTTGGAAAAGAATGCTATTTAATGCCAGAATTCTAGCTTCATCCACGTTTTCTAATTCCAAGCATATACTCTGATGGTACAGCTCAAGAACTAACTGATTCTAGCATCTCACCCTCAAGGACTTGATGTTAATTTCTACAGGTAGTACTGCATCATGCCCATATACCAAAGCATAAGGAGTGATTCATGTACTTGATCTTGGAGAAGTCCTATATGCCCATAATACATCCAACAGTAAGTTATGCCAATCCCTGGGATTGTCTTCCACAACTTTCTGTATTCCTTTCTTCAAAGATTTATTGGATGATTCTGCCTGACCATTGGCTTGTGCATAATAGGGGGTAGAATTAACAAGGCTAATTCCAAATTCCAAAAGACTTTACCATCTTCCCATCAAATACAGTCCCATTATCAACAGTTATAGCTGTGGAATGCCAAATCTGTGGATTAGATCTTTAATGAATCCAATGACTTTGGTCTGGTCTACAGCCTTATACGGTTAGCTTCGACCCACTTAGTGAAGTAATTTGGCCATTAAGATGAAACAACGATGCTTCGAGAGTGGATGTATTTTCCCTATCATATCCATAGCCCATCCTCTAAACGGCCAAGGCTTCACAACCGCATATAAATCAGTTATGGGTACATGTCTTATTGTGCCATGCTTTTGGCATGCTGGCAACCTCTATATATTCTATGCAATCTTTAAGGATGGTTGGCCAATAGTAGGAATGTCTTCGAAGCAGCCATCTCATCTTCACACCAGGCTGATGAGCACCACAGATGCCTTCATGAACCTCAGCCGTGGCTGTCAATGCTTCCTTTGGGCCTAAACATTCCAATAATAACCCGTCTGCCCCCTTTTATAGAGAGGATTACCATACATTATGTATTGCATAGATTGTAATTTGATTTTTCTGCTGGCTTTCGAAGATGGGCCTGCTAGATACTACATTATTGGATGCCTCCAATCTTGTTCTTGTAAGTCATTATGATTGACTACTAAGACCACATTCCTTTTATTTAAGGGTGGTATTACTTTTTTATATGTTGTTTGGCTTATGTTCATTTGAGTATTATCCCCTCTCCTGAAATTCGAAGCTTTCTGAGCCACATCATTAGCTTTATTATTCAAGAATCTTGGGACATAAGTCACATTTGCTATCTGAAATTGAGAAAGCAAATGTAATGCAACAACATAGTATGGCAACATGCTTGCACTTTGACACTTGAAAATTCCTTTCACCTGGTTAACTACCAATTAAGAATCTCCAAATATGTCAACTGCATGAGCTTGTAATCCAATAAGTATTTCCAGTCCCATTATTAAAGCTTCATATTCAGCTTGATTATTGGAACAAGTAATTTCATCCACTCTGAAACCATGTGTGATTTCTACCCCTTGTGGTGACTTAATCACCACACCAATTCAGTTAACCATTGGCTTTTGATCCATCGAACCACATTTTCCATGGTTCAACACTAACCATACCCAGCTCCATTATCTCTTGGCTTTCTGTCTGACATGGATGATCTGCCAAGAAATTAGCTAAAACTTGTCATTTTACTGCCTTTTGGGGGACATATTCTAGATGAAATTCTGATAAATCTAGTACCCATTTGCCAATTCTTCCTCTCAACATCGGTCTAAATAACATATATTTAACCAAATCTGTGGTTGCAATTACCAAGACAGTTGTAGGCAAAAAATAGTATCTTAGTTTCATTGCAGCAAAATACAATGCAAGGCACAACTTTTCTACAGTTGAATATTTACATTCATAAGAATTTAGAAACCTACTAAGGTAATAAATTGCTTGCTCTTTTCCTTCATTGTCCTAGGCTAAAAAACTCCAGTGAATCTTTTGCCGCAGCAATATACAACTTCAAGGGCTTATCACCCTTTGGTGGCATCAGCACTGGAGGTTTGGCCAAGTAGGATTTCATTCCTTCGAAAGCAGTTTGATGCTCTGCTGTCCACACAAACTCCTCTTCATCTTTCAACCTTAATAAGGAAGAAAATACTTTAGTTTTCCCTACAGTATTAGAAATAAATCTTCAAAGAAAATTAACCTGTCCAAGGAATTTTTGTACTTCTTTCTTACTTGATGGAGGTCTGGCTTCAATGATAGCTTTGGCTTTGTTCTGATCAATCTGTATTCCCTTCTTGTGTACCACATAGCCCAAGAAGTTTTCAGCTGATACGCCAAAAGCACATTTGAGAGGGTTAAGTTTCAACTTGAACTTTCTCATTCTTTCAAAAGCTGTTTCCAAGTGAAACAAATGTTCCTCCATGGATTAGGACTTTACTACAATGTCATCAATGTAACACTCTAAATATCCTCCAATGAGATCATGAAAAATGGCGTTCATAGCCCTTTGATATGTGGCCCCAACATTCTTCAGACCAAATGACATTTTAACCCATTCGAAGGTGCCAATGTTCCCAGGACATCTGAATGCTGTCTTGTGGATATCCTCTTTTGCAATGCAGATTTGGTTATAACCAGAGTACCTATCCATCATTGATAAAATCTTGTGCCCTATTAAACTGTCCACCAATAAATCTACTATGGGTATGGAATACTCATCTTTTTGAGTTGCTAAATTCAGGTTTCTAAAATCGATGCATACCCTCATCTTACCATTCTTCTTAACTACAGACACAATATTGGATAGCCATTTAGCATACCTGGCTGTCCTAATAAAGCCTGCCTTAAGGAGCCTAATTTCCTCTTTGACCTTCTGAATCACTTCAAGACTCATCCTTCTTGGTTTTTGCTTGTATGGCTTGAAATTAGGCTTCATGGGGAGCCTATGTTCTACTAATGACCTGTCCAACCCTGGCAGTTCATTATAAGACCATGCAAAACAATCTTTATATCTCTTTAAGACCACCAACAACTAGTCCCTGTCAAGAGCACTTAACCAAGCAGTAATGTAGGTGGGTTGCAGTGTAGAACTTTTCCCTAAGTTAACTTCTTCCAAGGGGTCTTGTATCTGAGAACTCACTGATGCTTCTTTTTTGATTTTTTCTGTCTTCGAAGCAATCTCCTTGCTTTGTTCTGCTCGCAGTTTCTTTGATTCAACATCTTTGCCCTCCTCCTCATAGATAAAGTCCGTCCATAAGGCTTCTTCTCTCTGTATCTCCTGGACTTTTGTTTCAATGTCCAATGCGCAGTATTTATCAAAGGCCAAAAACCTGACCTGTTGCTGCTCCTGCTTGCCAACTACCATGGCTTCTTTCTCTTGCTCTTGCACCTTCTGGACTATTGATTTTACGTCTAATACTGAGAACTTAATTAAAGCCAAAGATCTGGCCTCCTGGGTTCTATCTTTTTGCCTACAACCAGGCATCATTGTCATCCTTGGCGACCAATTCTTCATCAGCACTTTTCTGGACTAAGTGCTTCAGGTGTGCTAATTCCTCATCAGTCGTCACTTCGGCTGATCCATCAGGTTTCTCAGTATATTGAGTGGTGTCACGCCTTCAGTATACAATTTGGCCTCTGCAAAATCTACACAAGCTATGAAGGGTTGAGGGTCTGCATTGATCTCCTCTGTCTCTCCATTGCACAAGGCCATCATTATCTTCTAATGTGGAGAGGAAGACACACATTTGTTGGTGTGAATCCAATCCCTACCAAGTAGAGCATTATACTTAGCATTGCTGTCGATAACAAAGAATGCCGTCATGCAGTCCCTGGTTCCTACACTCAGGTTAATGGGAAAAATACCCTGAGCCATCTGTTTGTCCCCAGCGAAACCAGCAATGGTTGTGCTGGTTGGGATTAATCTGGGGTTCCTTTTTTCTAGTTTCTTCAAGGAAGATTTCGGAAGCAGGTTTATTGCTGCCCCATTATCTAGCAATACCCGGTTCATCTGTATCCCATCGAGGAAGGCTCATCTGTATCCCATCGAGGAAGGCCTTGATATACAAGGGTTTGACATGCTGTGTCATGGATGTCGTAGGATACTCAAAAGGGTATGAGAGGTTAATACTCACCTCTTCCTCACTCTCGTCTCCAGTTTCCATTGGTGTGGCCACTTCGGATTCGTCTTGCACCATACTAACCTGTGAGTCATCACTAGAAACTAGAATTGGGTCAATCTCCTGACCTTCTTGGTTTTCATCCTCAGCCTGGAACTCCTGTGGTAGTATATGCACCATATTCACTGACACTGGAGGAAACGAGCCAAATTGGACCACTGCTGTATCTGCTTTTTTTCCAGGCCAACTTGTCAATTACTTCAGAAACATCTTCCATGCTGCATTCTGGCACTTCAGTACTAATAATGACTTCCTTCGAATGGTCTGTTTCTGCTGGTTTTTCGACCAAAAATGCTGTTCAGCCATGAAGGCTTCAAATTTCCTCCTCAACCATCTCCTTCCTCTGGCCTAGGCCAACTTCTCCCTCTGTCTCACTATCACTTTCCATCAAAGCGCTTTCCAATCTTACTAAACTGGATCTTTCTTTGGCTTTCAGTTCGAAGTGAACTTTGGCCAACTACCCTTTACCGCAACTCCTTTTGTCTTGAGGAGTCGATTTTGGACTATGATCTAACTTTGGACCGTTTCTTCCCTCTGTCTGGTTATTTGGCAGGACTAATGAAGAGCTTTCTCCACTTTCTTTTAGATCCTTCTGGTACTGAGTGTACCTTCGCTGGATCTTCCTCTTTTGGGATCTAGAAATCACTGGGACCATATTTGGTTCCTTTGTTTTTGGATGCTTTAGTAACACCCAATTATTTGGAGCCACCAAGGGAGGTTTAACCATCCTACCCTGGTCTCCAACAGCATTTCTTTAGGCAGACATTTCCCTTGGTTTGTTTTGTATGACAAACCAATCTGGAACTCTAGGTACCCATGAACCCACTAGCTCAGTTGTTGATCTGTCTCTTTCTTCCTTTGAAGCTAGTTTCGGAGCTGGCTGTGAAGGCCACTGCTTGGCCCTAACTCCCTGTTTTGGGCCTAATTCGGCCTCCATGAAGGTGGCCACTTTCCATTTTGTGTGAGGTGGTCTAGGGGGCCAATCTCTGGCTTTGATCCCATAACTTGAGCCCACTTCAAGTCTCCTCTCAGGTGATTGCCCTCCATTTGTAATAGTTGGGTGGTCTGAACTCATGTAGAGGTCTCTTACCCTTGGAGTGCACTCTAGTGGATGTTGGCTCAGCCATGAATGGCTGCTGCCTAAGACCAGTTGGATATAGCCTTTTGTTATAGGCACATCCTTGTGATACTGTTTCCCATCAATCGGAAGCCCTTTCAACCACTTGTAGCTCAACCTGCATCTGGACACATTCTTTGCATAACAGCTACCTCTAAAGAGTCATCATCCAGTGTTTCCTTATCAGAGTCTTTCCTTTGGTCTACAAAGCCCTGTCCATCAGCTGTGAACTTCTAGCACCTTTCTTGACAGTAGTCTGGTTGGCAACATGCATTTGCACATTAACCTCTTCCAATTCCTTCAAAGATAAGTTCTGGAAGTCTGGCACAATAACATTGGTGCAACTTCTCCAATTTCTGGGAATGGATTGGTGTCAATCCCCATAGCCTTTTCTACTTTAGCTGGGAATTTTAAACTTCCTTTTTGAATTTGCTCTTGGATCCTATCCCGAAAAACAATACACTTATTAGTTGAATGGGACCAAGAATTATGCCATTTACAATACATTTTTCCTTTAAGTTCTTGTGGGGAAGGAATTTTGACCCCCTTTGGTAGCTTTAGGAAATTTGCAACAAGCAAATGATCAAAACTGTCATCTGCCTTTGTTAAATCGAAAAAATATTTCCTATGAAGGTCTTTCTTTTTAAACTGCTGGTCTATTGTAGTGTCCTTATGAATTAATGCCTCACAGATCACAAACTCCTTCCCTACGATCTCTACTGTATCAATTTCATAGTTGGGATCTCTATAATTCGTCTTGTATGATGCATTACTTTGATCTTGTTCTTCCTCTTGTAATGATTCATACCTAGACACCTTATAGGTTAATTCCACTAAGTCTCTAAACTCAGTTGAGTCAAAACTTCTTTCGAAGCCTAAACTCTAAGCCATTTTGAGCCAATCTCACAAATTCAGGCTATGGAAGAATGATTGTACACTTGTTTTGTGCTCGTTTAAATCTGGTAATAAATTGAACAGCTTTCTTATCAGGTCTTTGACTCAACTTTGCCAAGTTTACCATGGAAACTTCTGGCTCCGTTTGGAAGAATTGGGCATGAAATGCCTCCTCCATTTGTTGCCAAGTTTGGATAGTGCCAGCTGTAAGGTTAATATACCATACAAAAGCTACCCCAGTTAGAGAATTTAGGAACAGTCTTAACTTCATGTAATCATTATTTGTAAATTCACCACATTGGGCAGCAAACCTAGCAATATGTTCGACCGTTGACTGGTTTCGATTCCCATAAAAAAGAGCAAAGTCTGGTATTCTAAACCCTCTTGGGTATTCATGTACTCTATCTACCTATTCTGGATATGGTTTCCTATATACAAGAGTTTGAACCCCCCGAGCCATACGTCCATACATTTCTCTCACAATATCGGCAATTTGGTCCTTAGGGACCATATTTTGTGCTTGTTGAACCACCATTGGAGGAACAAACACAAGATTTGGTGAAAAACCTTGAGCCTGAGGTCCTCTTGGTCTATAGGGAGGTATATTTGGGACTGGTTGTCCCTGTGGTGCTGGCTACTGTTGTGGGAATAGTGACCCCTCGGAGCCTGTCCTGCGAAAGGACCTGCGAAAGGTGCTGGAACAGGTGTTGTGTCTCTTCCAGTCACAGGAAACCCTTCCAACCCCCCAGGTACAAATTCGAACAAAGGATTAGTGAACCTCCTTGTGCTAGGTATGGCTTCGAACATGGGATTTAGAAACATCCTTATGCCATTGTCATGTGTTGGCCCAGATCCACCAATTTGCACGGCTTCACTGTTAAGTAATAAGGCATTTTGATTTGTCACAGGCCTCGAAAGAGGCTCATACCAAGACTAAGGTGATGGTCTTTCATAGTTTTGATTACTAGTTTGACCATTAGTATGTCTATTATTTTGCATAGGCTGTTTATCTCTAGCCAATCTTTGCTGAGGAACATTTCAAAATTTCCTCCATATGTCTTGTGTTAGTTGGTTGATGGGTATTCATTCGATCCATAAAGGATATTGCCTATTTTTCCATTGTGGTCATTAACTGCTGTCCTATGGCATTTACTAGGCCTCCACTTGGATTTATTGGCTGAGTAGATGGAACAGTTGATGGTCCAACTCCATGGCCTCATCAAATATTTTGAACATGTGGTACTTGCTCCGAAGTGCTGGTCTGTTCGACCATAGATTCTGATAAGACAGGTACTTCCACAGGATGTATTACCACATTATCCTCTAGATTAGGTATTTCTACCTCTCCTTCTACACTTCTTCCAAGCGTTCATTTTCTCCTTGTCTCCTATGTCTAGCCATTTCAATTAGTCCCACCAGGCGTGCCAAAAATATATGCTATCTTTTTTGGCTTTCGAAGGTTATTATTGTAATTTTAAGCGTGCCAGCAAGGATCAATCAGTCCTTACAGAAGATTAATTGCCAATCAAATATAAGATGATTGTGTTTTAGTTCTTTCAGCCTCAACGAAGAGGACTTTTACTGGTGGCTTTGTTTAGGAGAATTAAGCAAACAACGATTTAAATGATAAACAATTGTAGTATTTCATTAAGTAAAAATGAAAGACTTACAATAATCCAATTCAGCCTTGTAGAGGTTTACAGCAACAAGCTACTTGAAATTACTCCTATGAACGAAGTGTAGTGCAGGAATTTGAAGTACAGAAATATAAAGAACAAGAAATGTAAAAACTGGAAGGAAAATAAAGTAGATAAAAACTGTTTCTGAATTTGAGTCTGGTCTTTTTTCTGGGGCCTTCTCTGCTATTTATACTTCTCAATGATAACCGTCGAAATGAGTTTATAACTGTCGAATCATCCTTCCATGATCCCTGATCATGTTTCCTCACAGTTAGCTCCACTATACCATGTCTGCAGTTAGGCTTCCCTCCTGATTTTGAATTTAAATATACGAGTAACCGTTAAAGCCACATCTTCTTGCATCTCTTTGCTGATCAAGTGCTATGCAGATCCACAATAACCAATACTAACTGCCACGTGTGTGATTATTATTGAAGATTTAAATTGTCTTCCCGTATTGCCCTCATCCTGCCACGTGTTAAACTGTGATTGGCCTGTACAAAATATGTAGCCAACATAGCAGAGAAGGCCCCAGAAAGAAGCACGGACTCAGATTTAGAAACCAGTTTTTATCTACTTTATTTTCCTTCCAGTTTTTACATTTCTTGTTCTTTACATTTCTGTACTTCAAATTCCTACACTGCACTTCGTTCATAGGAGTAATTTCAAGTAACTTGTTGCTGTAAACCTCAGCGAGGCTGAATTGGATTATTGTAAGTCTTTCATTTTTATTAATGAAATGCTACAATTGTTCTTCATTTAAATCGTTGTTTGCTTAATTCTCCTAAACAAAGCCACCAGTAAAAGTCCTCTTCGTTGAGGCTGAAAGAACTGAAACACACTCGTCTGATATTTGTTTTGCAATTAATCTTCTGTAAGGACTGATTGATCCTTGCTGGCATGCTTAAAATTTCAATAATAACCTTCAAAAGCCAAAAAAGGCAGCATATATTTTTGGCACGCCTGGTGGGACTAATTGAAATGGCTAGACGTAGGAGACAAGGAGAAAATGAACGCTTGGAAGAAGGTGTGGAAGGAGAGGTAGAAATACCTAATCTAGAGGATAATGTGTTAATACATCCTGTGGAAGTACCTGTCTTATTAGAACCTATGGTCGAACAAACTAGCACTTCGGAGCAAGTACCACATGTTCAAAATATTTGACAAGGCCATGGAGTTGGACCATCCACTGTTCCATCTACTCAGCCAATAAGTCCATGGGGAGGCTTAGTAGATGCCATGAGACAGTAGTTAATGAACACAATGGAAAGATGGGCAATATCCTTTATGGATCGAATGAATACCCATCAACCAACTAACACAAGGCATATGGAGGAAATTTCAAATGTCCCTCAGCAAAGATTGGCTAGAGATAAACAGCCTAAGCAAAATAATGGACATACTAATGGTCAAACTAGTAATCAAAACTATGAAAGACCATCACCTCAGTCTTGGTATGAGCCTCTTTCGAGGCCTGTGACAAATCAAAATGCCTTATTACTTAACAGTGAAGCCGTGCAAATTGATAGATCTGGGCCAACACAAGACAATGGCATAAGGATGTTTCCAAATCCCATGTTCGAAGCCATACCTGGCACGCGGGGGTTCACTAATCCTTTGTTCAAATTTGTACCCAGGGGGTTGGAAGGGTTTCCTACGACTTGAAGAGACACAACACCTGTTCCAGCACCTTTCGTAGGACAGGCTCAGAGGGGTCACCCATTCTCTCAATAGCAGCCAACACCACAGGGATAACCAGTCCCAAATATACCTCCCTAAGGTCTAAGAGGACCTCAGGCACAAGGTTTTCTACCAAATCCTGTGTTTGTTCCTCTAGTGGTGGTTCAACAAGCACAAAATATGGTCCCTAGGGACCAAATTGCCGATATTGTAAGAGAAATGTATGGACCTATGGCTCGGGGGGTTCAAACTCCTGTATATAGGAAACCATATCCAGAATGGGTAGATAGAGCACATGAATACCCAAGAGGGTTTAGAACACTAGACTTTGCTCTTTTTTATGAGAATGGAAACCAGTTAACAGTAGAACATATTGCTAGGTTCGCTGCCCAATGTGGTGAATTTACTAATAATGATTATATGAAGTTAAGACTATTCCCAAATTCTCTAACTGGGGCAGCTTTTGTATGGTATATTAACCTTACAGCTGGCACTATCCAAACTTGGCAACAAATGGAGGAGGCATTTCATGCCCAATTCTTCCAAACGGAGCCAGAAGTTTCCATGGCAAACTTGGCAAAGTTGAGTCAAAGACCTGATGAGAAAGTTGTGAGATTGGCTCAAAATGGCTTAGAGTTTAGGCTTCGAAAGAAGTTTTGACTCAACTGAGTTTAAAGACTCAGTGGAATTAACCTATAAGGCGTCTAGGTATGAATCATTACAAGAGGAAGAACAAGATTGAAGTAATGCATCATACAAGACGTATTATAGAGATCCTAACTATGAAATTGGTGTAGTAGAGATCGTAGGGAAAGAGCCTGTGATCTGTGAGACATTAATTCATAAGGACATTACAATAGACCAGCAATTTAAAAAGAAAGACCTTGATAGGAAATATTTTTTCGATTTAACAAAGGCAGATGACATTTTTGATCATTTGCTTGTTGCAAATTTCCTAAAGCTACCAAAGAGGTTCAAAATTCCTTCCCCATAAGAACTTAAAGGAAAAATGTATTGTAAATGGCATAATTTTTTGTCCCATTTAACTAAAAACTGTATTGTTTTTCGGGACAGGATCCAAGAGCAGATTCGAAAGGGGAGTTTAAAATTCCCAGCTAAAGCAGAAAAGGCTATGGGGATTGACACCAATCCATTCCCAGAAATTGGAGAAGTTGCAGCCAATGTTATTGTGCCAGACTTCCAGAACTTATCCTTGAAGGAATTGGAAAAGGTTAATGTGCAAATGCATGTTGCCAGCCAGATTACTGTCAAGAAAGATGCTAGAAGTTCACCAGCTGATGGACAGGGCTTTGCAGACCAAAGGGAAGACTCTGATGAGGAGACACTGGATGATGACTCTTTAGAGGCAGCTGTTATGCAAAGAATGTGTCCTAGATGCAGGTTGAGCTACAAGTGGTTGAAAGGGCTTCCGATTGATGGGAAACAGTATTACAAGGATGTGCAGAGGCGTCCTAAACCAACCAGTGCCTATAACAAAAGGCCATATCCAACTGGTCCTAGGCAGCAGCCATTCATGGCTGAGCCAACAGCCACTAGAGTGCACTCCAAGGGTAAGAGACCTCTACATGATTTCAGGCCACCCAATTATTACAGAATGAAGGGCAATCATCCTGAGAGGAGACTTGAAGTGGGCTCAAGTTATGGGATCAAAGCCAAAGATTAGCCTCCTAGACCAGCCTCACACAAAATGGAAAGTGGCCATCTTGATGGAGGGCCGAATTAGGCCCAAAACAAGGAATCAGCGCCAAGCAGTGGCCTTCACAGCCAGCTCCGAAACTGGCTTCGAAGGAAGAAAGAGACAGATCGACAACTGAGCTAGTGGGTTCATGGGTACCTGGAGTTCCAGATTGGTTTGTCATATAGAACAAACCTAGGGAAATGTCTAGCTAAAGAAATGTTGTTGGAGACCAGGGTAAGATGGTTAAACCTCCCTTGGTGGCTCCAAATAATTGGGTGTTACTAAAGCATCCAAAAACAAAGGAACCAAATATGGTCCCAGTGATTTCTAGATCCCAAAGGAGGAAGATCCAGCGAAGGTACACTCAGTACCAGAAAGATTTGAAAGAAAGTGGGGAAAGCTCTTCATTGGTCCAGCCAAAGGACCAGACAGAGGGAAGAAACGGTCCAAAGTTAGATCATAGTCCAAAATCGACTCCTCAAGACAAAAGGAGTTGCGGCAAAGAACAGTTGGCCGAAGTTCACTCCGAACTGAAAGCCAAAGAAAGATCCAGTTTAGCTGAATTGGAAAGGGCTTTGATGGAAAGCGATAGTGAGACAGAGGGAGAAGTTGGCCTAGGCCAGAGGAAGGAGATGGTTGAGGAGGAAATGTTTGAAGCCTTCGTGGCTGAACAGACATTTTTGGTCGAAAAACCAACAGAAATAGACCATTTGAAGGAAGTCATTAGTACTGAAGTGCCAGAATGCAGCATGGAAGATGTTTCTGAAGTAATTGAGTAAGCTGGCCTGGAAAAGAAGCAGATACAGCCAGTGGTCCAATTTGGCTCGTTTCCTCCAGTGTCAGTGAATATGGTGCATATACTACCACAGGAGTTTCAAGCTGAGGATGAAAACCAAGAAGGTTAGGAGATTGACCCAATTCCAGTTTCTAGTGAGGACTCACAGGTTAGTATGGTGCAAGACGAATCTGAAGTAGCCACACCAATGGAAACCGGAGACGAGAGTGAAAAAGAGGTGAGTATTAACTTCTTATACCATTTTGAGTATCCTATGACATCCATGACACAGCATGTCAAACCCTTGTATATCAAGGCCTTCTTCGATGGGATACAGATGAACCAGGTATTGCTGGATAATGGGGCAGCAGTAAACCTGCTTCCAAAATCTTCCTTGAAGAAACAAGGAAAAAGGAATCCCAGATTAATCCTAACCAGCACAACCGTTGCAGGTTTTGCTGGGGACAAATAGATGGCTCAGGGTATTTTGCCCATTAACCTGAGTGTGGGAACCAAGGACTGCATGACGACATTCTTTATTATCGACAACAATGCTAAGTATAATGCTCTACTTGGTAGGGATTGGATTCACACCAACAAATGTGTGCCTTTCTCTCTACATTAGAAGATAATGATGGCCTTGTGCAATGGAGAGACAGAGGAGATCAATGCAGACCCTCAACCCTTCATAGCTTGTGTAGATTTTGCAGAGGCCAAATTGTATACTGAAGGAGTGACACCACTCAGTATACTGAGAAAACCTGATGGATCAGCCGAAGTGACGACTGATGAGGAATTAGCACACCTGAAGCACTTAGTCCAGGAAAGTGCTGATGAAGAATTTGTCGCCAAGGATGACAATTATGCCTGGTTGTAGGCAAAAAGATGGAACCCAGGAGGCCAGATCTTTGGCTTTAATTAAGTTCTTAGTATTGGACATAAAATCAATAGTCTAGAAGGTGCAAGAGCAAGAGAAAAAAGCCATGGTAGTTGGCAAGCAGGAGCAGCAACAGGTCAGGTTTTTGGCCTTTGATAAATACTGCGCATTGGACATTGAAACAAAAGTCCAAGAGATACAGGAAGAAGAAGCCTTATGGACATACTTTGTCTATGAGAAGGAGGACAAAGATGTTGAATCAAAGAAACTGGGAGCAGAACAAAGCAAGAGATTGCTTCGAAGACAGAAGAAATAAAAAACGAAGCATCAGTGAGTTCTCAGATACAAGACCCTTTGGAAGAAGTTAACTTAGGGGAAAGTTCTACACTTCAACCCACCTACATTAGTGCTTGGTTAAGTGCTCTTGACAGGGACCAGTTGTTGGTGGTCTTAAAAAGATATAAAGATTGTTTTGCGTGGTCTTATAATAAACTGCCAGGGTTGGACAGGTCATTAGTAGAACATAAGCTCCCCATGAAGCCTAATTTCAAGCCATACAAGCAAAAATCAAGAAGGATGAGTTCTGAAGTGATTCAGAAGGTCAATGAGGAAATTCTTAGGCTTCTTAAGGCAGGCTTTATTAGGACAGCCAGGTATGTTGAATGGCTATCCAATATTGTGCCTGTAGTTAAGAAGAATGGTAAGATGAGGGTATGCATCGATTTCAGAAACCTGAATTTAGCAACTCCAAAAGATGAGTATCCCATGTCCATAGTAGATTTATTGGTGGACAATTTAATAGGGCACAAGATTTTATCAATGATGGATGGGCACTCTGGTTATAACCAAATCTACTTTGCAGAAGAGGATATCCACAAAACAACATTCAGATGTCCTGGGAACATTGGCACCTTCGAATGGGTTAAAATGCCATTTGGTCTGAAGAATGCTGGGACTACATATCAAAGGGCTATGAACGCCATTTTTCAGGATATTTAGAGTGTTACATTGATGACATTGTAGTAAAGTCTCAATCCATGGAGGAACATTTGTTTCACTTGGAAACAACTTTTGAAAGAATGAGAAAGTTCAAGTTGAAACTTAACCCTCTCAAATGTGCTTCTGGCATATCAGCTGGAAACTTCTTGGGTTATGTGGTACACAAGAAGGGAATACAGATTGATCAGAACAAAGCCAAAGCTATCATTGAAGCCAGACCTCCATCAAGTAAGAAAGAAGTACAAAAATTCCTTGGACAAGTTAATTTTCTTCGAAGATTTATTTTTAATACTGTAGGGAAAACTAAAGTATTTTCTTCCTTATTAAGGTTGAAAGATAAAGAGGAGTTTGTGTGGACAACAGAGCATCAAACTGCTTTCGAAGGAATCAAAGCCTACTTGGCCAAGCCTCTAGTACTGATGCCACCAAAGGGTGATAAGCCCTTGAAGTTGTATATTGCTGCGGCAGAAGATTCACTGGGAGTTTTCTTAGCCCAGGACAATGAAGAAGGCAAAGAGCAAGCAGTTTATTACCTTAGTAGGTTTCTAAATTCTTGTGAATGTAAATATTCAGCTGTAGAAAAGCTGTGCCTTGCATTGTATTTTGCTGCAATGAAACTAAGATACTATTTTTTGCCTACAACTGTCTTGGTAATTACAACTACAGATTTGGTTAAATATATGTTATCTAGACCTATGTTGAGAGGAATAATTGGCAAATGGATACTAGCTTTATCAGAATTTCATCTAAAATATGTCCCCAAAAGGCAGCAAAAGGACAAGTTTTAGCTAATTTCTTGGCAGATCATCCATGCCAGACAGAAAGCCAAGAGATAATGGAGCTTGGTATGGTTAGTGTTGAGCCATGGCAAATGTGGTTCGATGGATCAAAAGCCAATGGTCTAACTGGAATTGGTGTGGTGATTAAGTCACCACAAGGGGTAGAAACCACACATGGTTTCAGAGTGGATGAAATTACTTGTTCCAATAATCAAGCTGAATATGAAGCTTTAATAATGGGACTGGAAATACTTATTGGATTACAAGCTCATGCAGTTGATATATTTGGAGATTCTCAATTGGTAGTTAACCAGGTGAAAGGAATTTTCAAATGTCAAAGTGCAAGCATGTTGCCATACTATGTTGTTGCATTACATTTGCTTTCTCAATTTTAGATAGCAAATGTGACTTATGTCCCAAGATTCTTGAATAATAAAGTTAATGATGTGGCTCAGAAAGTTTTGAATTTTAGGAGAAGGGATAATACTCAAATGAACATAAGCCAAACAACATATAAAAAAGTAATACCACCCTTAAATAAAAGGAATGTGGTCTTACAAGTCAATCATAATGACTTACAAGAACAAGATTGGAGGCATCCAATAATGTAGTATCTAACTGGGCCATCTTCGAAAGCCAGCAAAAAAATCAAATTGCAATCTATGCAATACATAATGTATGGTAATCCTCTCTACAAAAGGGGGGTAGACGGGTTATTATTGGAATGTTTAGGCCCAAAGAAGCATTGGCAGCCACGGTTGAGGTTCATAAAGGCATCTGTGGTGTTCATCAGCCTGATGTGAAGATGAGATGGTTGCTTCGAAGACATTCCTACTATTGGCCAACCATCCTTAAAGATTGCATAGAATATGCTAGAGGCTGCCAAGCATGCCAAAAGCATGGCACAATAAGACATGTACCCAAAATTGATTTGCATGCGGTTGTGAAGCCTTGGACGTTTAGAGGATGGGCTATGGATATGATAGGGAAAATACATCCACCCTCTTCGAAGCATCGTTGTTTCATCTTAATGGCCACAAATTTCTTCACTAAGTGGATCGAAGCTAACCCGTATAAGGTTGTAGACCAGACCGAAGTCATTGGATTCATTAAAGATCTAATCCACAGATTTGGCATCCCATAGACTATAACTGTTGATAATGGGACTGTATTTGATGGGAAGATGGTAAAGTCTTTTGTGGCAGAGTTTGGAATTAGCCTTGTTAATTCTACCCCCTATTATGCACAAGCTAATGGTCAGGCAGAATCATCCAATAAATCTTTGAAGAAAGGAATACAAAAAGTTGTGGAAGACAATCCCAGGGATTGGCATAACTTACTGTTGGATGTATTATGGGCATATAGGACTTCTCCAAGATCAAGTACAAGAATCACTCCTTATGCTTTGGTATATGGGCATGATGCAGCACTACTTGTAGAAATTAACATCAAGTCCTTGAGGGTGAGATGCCAGAATCAGTTAGTTCTTGAGCTGTACCATCAAAGTATGTGCTTGGAATTAGAAAATGTGGATGAAGCTAGAATTCTGGCATTAAATAGCATTCTTTTCCAAAAGAAGAAAGCAGCCAAGAACTATAATAAGAAGGTCAAGCACATTAGCTTTGATGAAGGTGATTTGGTATGGAAAACAATACTCCCAATAGGGATTAAAAGCCAAAAGTTTGGCAAATGGTCACCTAACTGGAAAGGACCATATCAAGTTCATAGAGTTTTGCCTTGGGGAACATATCATTTGAGGAATTTGAATGGATATGTACACCCCAAGAAAATTAATGGCAGATATTTGAAGCCTTATTATCCAACTGTGTGGGAAACACAAGGAATATAATAAGTGCTAAATGAAGAGAGCATGAAAACACTCAAATAATAAATAAGGATTTTTTTTCATAATGAGTTGAATACATGCCGCCATAGATTGGCTCAAAAGTCAGTACAATGTTTCAGCTGTTCCTTTACAATTGACTCTCTACTCTTAAGAGATGGGAAAAACTAAATGGCTGTAGCCATGTCCTACTTTCAATCAACCAGTCCTTGGTTAGTAATCTGCAGCTTGGTGGCAGTTTGATCAAAAGCCAGGTTGACTGTTGATAACTCTTCTTCAAGCTGAGCTTTCTTCTCCAATAGTTGGGCTCGAAATTGGGAGGCAAAGGAATGTTGTTCCTTTAGTTCTGACACTTCAGCATGTATCTGGAAACAAATCTCTGGTCTCTCAGCAATTTCTCTTCTACAGCTCTGGCAACATGGTAGATGTTGATATAAAAGTCAATGGTAGCTGTTGCCTGAGATAAATGACTTGAAATAGTCATGCTGGATCGCTCAACAACCTTGCAGCATTAGAGGAAGCCATTCTTTATTATAGGCCTTTACAAGGCTTCGAAGGGGATCCTCGAGAAGAATGTCAGTAACTCCAAACAGCTATCTAAGTTAATGAAAGCAAGGTGTAGACACCCCATTTTTGACCGTCCTTAAGACTTGGACGTCATCGTTTGAACGCTCGATCATCATCCATGTTCGTGTCTGTTTTGAGTTCCCGGAGGTCTCGACCGCGCGCCTTACCTCAAGATTGCTCAACTTGTCTGTTTTGTGCTTGGTTGTAGACCAAACACCTGTGTTTTTCCTTCTGAGAGAAGAGGGTGGCTTGTTGACCATTTTCTCAACCCACCGGCCAAGGCCTGAGGCCTGAGGCCCCTTTTTATTGCCATCGGCTAAGTGTGTTGGCCGATCGGCACTTTATTTGGTCGGTCGGCCATTTCTTTGGTCGGTCGGCCACATTTTCTGGCCAAGGCCTTTTCTTTGCCTTTTCAGGCATTGTGCATGCCAACTATGCCGCTGGTGAGCACAGACCCTACCCTCCATACACGTGTATGGAGGGATTTCATCCTTGTTTAGCTTCTCTTGGAAGCTTGGCAAAGTTGATTTTCTATAAAAGGAGGGCCTCCCCTCCCTTTCCAGAGGTTGATCCATCTGATATAGAAGTTAGATATACCTCTCTCTCTATATCTCCATCTCTCTAGATTTGTGTGTGTGTTTGAGTTCAAAAGTGTGTTTTGTTCTTACTATTGCACACAAACACCTAGCATTACACTATCCTTGGTTGCTGAGGCACTAGAAGGTTGATTTCAGAGTTTTTGAGTTGGTTTTGATCCAAGAAACTTGCTGGAGTTGGTGTTCTTGAAGTGTTCTTCAAGGGTGAGTCAACTTGCTTTTGATACCCCATTTTGGCTTAAGCTTTTACACATACTTGCATGCTATTTTAAGCTTAGTGTCCTACTAAAAAAAGTTCTGTATTTTTGTGCTTGAGATGTTTCATTAAGGTCACTTTTGTGTTGGGGGTTGTCTACCCCTCTTAGCCCTTGTTTGGCCTCTTTTTGTGCCTTCCTCTTTGGGCTTTGTAACCCTTTTGTTTTGGCCTTCTCACCACTGAAATCTAGAGGATTTTCAGTGGTGGAGAAGTGTTTTTGAGGTCTTGTATAGGGGAGGGACACCCCCCTCCTTGTATCTCATTTACTTGTATTGTTGGCTTATAAGAGTAGCATGTTTACTTAGCATGTCTTGGTTCTATTTCAGCACTTTTTGGTGTTTTTAGGACCTGCCTTAACTCTATTTCATTGGTTTTGATGTCATCTTGCATGCTTCACACATACTTGTAGAGTAATCTCGCATGTTTGCATAACATGCATCTTGCATTTCGACCATCATGCTTGCATGTTCTAACTTAACTTTGAGAAGTATTTAACCTTGTTTCACCATGCTTAAGCTCTGTTTGGGGTTGTCTTGGTCATGCTTGCCATGCTTTGTATAGCCACCATGCATTCTAGCTTGTTAGCTTTGGGTGTGTGAGCCATTAGAATGCTTTACTCGGGCCATTTCAGTGACTTGGTATCACTTGTCATAGTATTTCAGTCCGTGTTTCATGCTTGTATGCTTACATTTGCCATCCTTTCAATGCTTTGAAGAATTGTTGTCTTATGCTCCATGCTTGGGTCATTGTGCATGTCTCCATGATTAAGTCTTTGGGATGCCATCTCATTGGGTTTTGGGGTTTGTTTTGGCATATTATAGCTCTGATTTTCCTTGATTGAGTCATGCCATGCTTGGTTGTAATGGGTGTAGTGCAATTCCCCCCTTTGGCCTTGTGTGCGCCTTGTTTTGTGCTCACCTTTCTAGCATGATTTGACCACATCCCATGCATGTTCTAGCCTTGTTTTGGCCTGTCTTGGGACTGTTTTGGGTCGCCTTGGCCCTTTGGGGCTTGGTTGATATGGCCATAGTTCAAGAACCTTGGCTAGCTTTGAGCTTTAAGTCCATTAGCATGCTATGTTTATCCTATGTGCATAATTTGGCATCATTATTGACATGATTTCAGAGCTTATTGCATCATCACATTCTCATGTTTATCCCATCTTGCTCATGTTTGAAGATTGTGCATTGTGGTCTAGCTTATGGACCAATGTATGTATGTGCATGCCTCCCCTTTTGGTCCCTTGATTTGGGTGTTTTGGCCACTGATTAGGACATGGCTGAGGTCTGTCCTTTTGGTTTAAGCCCATTGAGCATGTTTCCTTTCATGATATTTGCATGTTCGTATTGCGTCGTGTTTGCATATTGAGTATATCGCATGATGTTTAGTTAGTTGCATCGCATGACATTAATATATACTAGTTGCATGCTTGGGTTGTTTGCAAGCTTGCTTCCATATTCATATTGCATTGGGTTTGTTTGCATGCCATTAGTCTTGTTGCATTGCATAATGTCCCCATGTTGCATTGCATTTGGCATGTTCGTTTGCATTACATTGTGTTCGGTTTGGGGTGTCAAACCAAACACGAGGAGCGAGGAACGTTCGTACTAGAAGTGACGAAACGTCCCTCAATCCTTAGTCGCCGACGCTCTTGATCCAAGTATGATAGAGTTCTAGGCATTCATATGTTTTGTTGCATTCATTCCATATCAATTTGCACATTTGACACCTTTGGCCACCATGCATTGAAATGCGTGATTGGTGGTCCGAGGGTCAAGAGCCATACTCCCTTGAGTTCATAGCATGATAGGGAGGGTGGTCGTGCACACATTGTCTTGTAAATTCCTTGCCATGCACTGTCTGTCCTCTGCTGCAACAAAAACAGAATTCTGTAGGAAGGGATGGCCGATCGGCCACATTCAGTGCCGGCCGGCTACAAATATCCAGCCGATGGCCCCACTTTTGGTCGATGACCATATTTCCATGGCCAGTGGTCCTATCATTTGGCCGGTGACATCATACAACACTTAGGGAGTGGTTCAGAAGCAGCTTTGGGACTTGTGCAGTTTTCAGAGGCATAAAACAGTGCAAACAGAGGCAACATGTGGCATGGCAACGGGTTTTCGGGCGAGGCGAATCGAGCATGCATCATCCAACCATTTCGAGGCGGAGCTGCGGCGGCCTCTTTAATTTCATACTTAGATTGTTTTGTAATTAATTAAAGGGTTTTGTAATATTTAATTAGCTAGGGTAGTTAATTAATTATTCGTTTGTATTATTTATTCGGACCCTCCGTCGAGAGGGCGAATTTTGTAATAAGTGTGCGTGCGTGTTGCATGTCTTCCAATCCCCATTTCTTTCTCCCTTTTATTTACTAGCTTATGATGGTTAGTTTTAGGGCATGTTTCAATTAGCATCCTTATGCTCGCATGTTTGCATCCATTCATTTGTCTTGCATGCACCGGGTTCAGCGCATCATACTAACTACATTATATTTCAATTCCGAGTTGAATACATGTTATCTGCAGCATCTCATATGCCATCTTAGAATAGCCGAGCCTATCTTAGTTGCATTTTGCATGTGTTGCATTAGCCATCTTAACATGAACTAGGATCATGCATTGATTACTAACTAGTTTCTGTTTTGGCTTGGAGTACTCGGTAAGTGTTTATGCTTTAGCACCCTTGCATGTGTGTGAGTGACTGCCATGATAGCATGCTTCCCATGAGGCTAACTGCTTATGTGATATGCCTGCCTGAATGCCTGTGGGTGAAGGTTGGATTATTTAAATTGGAACAATTCATCGATTGCGAGTTTTAAGCGCACTTGAGAGTGGCAAAACACCATGTTTTCTAAGCTCACTTGAGGGTGGCAAAATCCGCATTTTAGCCTACTTGCGAGTAGCAAACCGTTTTAAAAAACAAACATGAGATGTTTGTTCCAACTTAGACGATCCAGTCTATACTTGTATGCTGTGCGCATCACGTAGCAATTCTAGGCTAATAAACCGGAATAAGAGCACATATGTTTTCAAAAACAAGATATCATGTTTAGTAGTGGCCGATCTTTGATCGGGCGAGCGGGGGTGCTCATTGCATGACCTTTCCCAATCGTACCCAAGTTCCCGAGCCGAGGCAACTTTGGTGATGACGGACACGTGGGCTTAGGCACGAGTCAGGGTTTCCTAAATTCCCCCAAAATAAAATATTTAGGTGGCGACTCTGTATCTGGCAAAGCAGTCCATGTTTGACACTTCTTTCTAAAAATCAGTTTTTCAAAACGATTTGCCGGATTTGGACTCTTTGGTGATTTATCAATCTCGTATTGCACTTTGCGAGATCAGATTAAGAACCGTGACATTGAGTCCGAACTGTAGTGAGCCCAATGAACAAAACGGGATTTTCCCGGGACGTTCGGGCACGTCTACAGTTTCTGGCGACTCTGCTAGGGAGTTAGAGAACTTGACTCGAACTCATGATATCTTGTTTTGATTACACTTATGTGTTTCTTGCATTGCATGTGCATTGGTGCGCCTAGGACACCGTGTTTGCCGTATGTTATTCCTGAACGGTTTGCCGGAGGCTTGCCTTGAGAAGCGTGCTATAAGGCTGACCGGTTGCGAGCTCTGCCACGACGAGAACACAAACCCCGATTTTTACCGGGGCACCCTTTTCGACCATTTGACCTAGTGCATATTCAGAATCCATAGTGACCATTGCGAACTAGGACAGGTTGCTACCTGATTTTAGGTTGTTTGAAACCACTGTGTGCGTAGTGAAGCCCTAGCTCCTGACAAAATAGGACAGGGAAACCCTACCCCAACGTAGGGGTGTTTTGGCTCTTACTTGCTTGTTATGTGCTTTTTGAGTTGACCTCTGCAGGGTATGCACATATCAGTCTGCAAGTTTGGGTATCAGGCCTGTGGGCATCAGTATCAGTACTTTGAGAATCCGTTATATCTGCGGGTATCAGATTCAGGCAGTGATTTGGGAACAGTGATCAGTGGTTGAGAGTAGTCCATTCGGTTTATATTTGCCAACTGTGTATTGTCTTTATTTAAGCGATTATGCTGCCCGTTTTTTTCTGTTCATTATTTCCTTATTATGCTTTATTTATCTTTTGCTAGCACAATTGATTCCGACCAGACAGATATCCCCCAAGCACTCTGGACTAGAGGTTGCAGACTCCATCGATCTGAGGATCTGGTAGACGGACAACCAGTGTTCCATTCTTTACCCCCGGTTACTAGACGGAGGGCAGTTAGGCAGAGGATATCAGTTTGGCAGTCGGTTCAGAGGGCTTTGTCTACCCCACCTGAGTATAGTAGGGATCAGAGTTCTGTTTCTCCCGCAGAGAGGGAACATATACCGGTAGTTCAGCTAGATCAGGGCAGTATGGTAGGAATGGAAGAAATGATGTGTCAGCTCCAGGAGAGCATGAAAACCATGCAACAAGATGCTGCTCGTCAAGCGGAATTTGCCAAACAGCAGGCTGAGATCATGGCCCAACAGGCAGAACTAATCACTAGACTACAGCAACAAGCCGGGGCATCTGCTTCGCACCAAGCTCCTCCCCCACCAAGGGTTCCAATACCCGGGGAGACACCAAATGTCCAGGAAGATACGGACATTCCGACCAGGCCGGCTCCGCCTCAAATTCTACCCCAGCTATCCAAAACACCTACCAACCTACCGGATTCTCCCTTTGAGTTCGAGGTGGACCCCACGGCATTAAAGGTGAGCAAGCTTGAAAAGTTGTTCAAGAAATCTCAGGGTGTCAAGACCATTCCAGATATCGAAGATGGGTACACCGACGCAGCCGTGACACTACCGGACCAGTTTAAGATGCCTCATGTTGACCATTTTGATGGATCCAGTGATCCTATGGTGCATTTACGGTTGTTTTCGGATATACTGAGGCCGATGGGCCTCTCTAGGTTGCAGAAGCTGTCTTTGTTTGGCCGGACCTTGTCAGGTGTAGCGGCCATCTGGTATGCAAAATTGGAAGATTCCGTCAAGAGGAACTGGGAGGAGATGGCCGAGGCCTTCATAGCTCAATACTCCTATAATACACAGATCGAGGTCTCAACTCGTGATCTCGAGACCACCAGGCAAGAACCGAAGGAGAGCTTCTCTGATTTTGTGACCCGGTGGAGGGCCAAGGGCTCGATGATGACCATCAAGCCTGTTGATAAAGATCAGATTCGGATGGTTGTGCACAACCTCCAACCCAAGCTTATGCAGAAGATGATCGTCCTCTCCCTCCCCACCTTTGCAGATTTACATGAGATAGGGGTGCAGATTGAAGACTATAAAGCAAGGCCTCATTGATAATGAGAGAGAACAGCCTAAGAGAATATTCAACCGTAGTACAAATGCAGGTGCGAGCAGTGCTGCAGCTGCTAGATCCTCAGATGTGAGTATGGTTACCACCACCAATACCCCAAGAACCCTTACAGCTACGCCATTCATTGGTGCGTCCAGTAGTAGCTCGCAAGTAGCCAGATACGCACCCAAAGGCCAAAGAGCCTTCACTCCACTATATATGCCCCTGTCCAAAGCTTTGGGGGTTTTAATCTGAAAAGGGCACTTGAAGCCCCTAGAGCCGCGGCCATTGCCAGAAAAACTTTCCCCCTCCCATAACTCGGCGAAGTACTGCGCATTTCACCAACAGCATGGTCATGACACCGACCAATGCTATAGATTGCGTCACGAGATTCAGGATCTCATCGACAACAGGGTGATCGTGCCTCCGGAGAAATCGAATGTCACAACCAACCCTCTCCCACCACATAACCAAGCTCCACCTCCCAAACACATCAATATGATCCAAACTAGGGTTGAGTCATACGACCCTAGTATATATATCACCCCTTCTCACCTACCCAAGCTGGAGGTGTTCCTTCCTGACAGCACCGACTTGTGCGTGTTGGACATCTCCCAAACCCAACCTGAAACGGTGGTGGTAGTTGTTGAAGATAGAAGTGAGTCGACTGTGGAGGCAGATGAGAATGCAAATACAGAGCCTGAGAGGTTTGCAAACTTTGTGTACAACCCGAGCGGTTACATTACATCGGCAGGCCAGGCTAGGCCGAATGTGGAATTGCCGGTAGGGGCAGGGATTTGTGTAGTCCGGGAAGATGGAGTCAATCAGGGGTTAAATGACTTAGCAGATCTGGAGGAAGACATCGCGAACTTTCAATTCTTCAATGAACAAGACTCGGAAGACGTGACAGTCAACTGGTTTGATTCGGATAGGGCAGCGGAGTCTACTGGGTGGCTTGACGACCAACCAGATGTTGTTGAACAACCTCAGCTAGAACAGGGTTCGTCAGGGACGGGGACATCAACTGTGGCCGGAAGGGTCGAGAATCTGGATGCATCGCCGGAGAGCGCCGGTGTTAAGAATTTCGCTCGGGATCGGGGCAATTTGAATATAGGAGATGTTGAACAGCAAGCTGTGCTGAAACAGTTTGAGCGGGAAAGGATCGAAGATTCTGAGAGGGTCAAAAAGGCCAAGGCCCTTGCGGGGACAGAACGCGCTGTGTGCACAGGAGCAGAGCATGCTGCAGGCACGGGAACAGAAGGTGTTATCGATACAAGAATAGTTGTGACGGAGCCGGACAGGTGTCTGTCGGCTGTTGATGGCATGTGGTGGGAGGATGACGATCTATGTCTTGCCCACACAGATGAGGTCTGGGGGAGTAACCAGCTGGATGATACCTGGTACATTGGCGAAGTTGATCACATGACTAGAGCGGGCAGTATTTCAAACCTCCACACCTAGATCAACCAGAGGTGTCCGGGAAGGACAAGGAGGCAAACAAGCAGAAAGAAAAGCTACTCGAAGAAGAGGCTGTGCTAAAACAACTGAAGAAGATACAAGCAGACATCTCCATCTGGGGACTGCTGATGGCTTCAAGAGTACATAGACAAGCTGTCCTATCCGCAATGGACAAAGCCAAACTCTCAATAGACACCACGCCTGAGCAGCTGGTGGGATTGGTTTTTCCGGGAGGAGCTTCCCCGACGTTGACCTTTTCTGACAAGGAACTGCCGCCTGAGGGCGCAAACCATAACAAACTGCTCTACATCTCTGTGGAATGTAGAGACAAGTGGATACCGGTAGTTCTTGTCGACACAGGATCCGCCATTAACGTGTGCCCGTCAAGGACAGCTTATGCAATCGGGTTGAAGCCAGCGGACTTTGAGCCAATTGCCCAGGTGATCCGGGCATATGACAATACAAGCAGAGAGGTAATGGGGACCGTGAGGATTCACACTAAGGTTGGTCCGGGACAACACGAGATTGATTTTCATGTCCTGGACGTTCCTGCGACCTTTAATCTACTATTGGGGCGGCCGTGGCTGCACCAGGTGAAGGCGGTCTCTTCCACCTGTATCAGATGTTGAAATACCCCCACGGGAAGGGGGTGGCTATAGTTTTTGGGAATTCGTCAATCCATCCGCCGCCAGAAGTGTCTACACCGGTTTTGGAAATCGAGCATGGCACGGAGGATGTGTTCCTGTCAGGATTTACCCTAGCCGAGGCCCGGGTCGTTCAGAACATTTTGGCTGTTGATGAGGCGTTGTATGTCAGCGCACAGTCAGTATACCTCATGAACAAGCTCCAGCATATCCCGGGATGGGACTAGGAAAAAGTGGCCGGAAGGGCATTGCAATATCGGCCGAAGTGCCAAACCCGCATACCTTTGGTTTGGCTATTTGCCCACCAAAGAGGACTGGGTGAGGAAAGGCAAAGAAATGGCTGGGAGAGCCAGGGCCAAGCAGGCAGGGAATTTGACTTATGCACGACCTCCAGGGCACCCTAAACGGACGTTTTCCGGGAGGGGGAAGATTTCCATTCTGCGGCTTCCCAGAGCCATGGTGAACGCTGAGAAGAGGCACCTGCCGGGTTTTGAGATCTTCTTTGACTTACAATTGACCGGGATGATGTTGCCGAGGAGCAGACAGACCCATCAGCTGAGGTTGAGCAGTGTAAGGAAGTGGATTCCGAGAGCACCGAGATTGAAATGGGGGTAGCACTGGCTTGTCTACTATCAGATTCCGATCGTACATGAGTGCTTGGGGGTGATCTCTCAGTGTCTATGATTGGGAATGGAGCGGCCGAGCCCATCTTTGAACATTTTGGATGCATCCATCGCACCCTCCCTCGTCTGGCAGTATGAGGAGGGATTCTTATCAAGCAGCACCGGGTCAGGTAGTGAGCCGGAATCTGATTCCACCGAGTCTGTAGGGTTAGAATCAGGTTCCAGCTCGTCTGAGTCTGAGTTTGGTATTCCTGGGGGTAACAACCCGGATGCCACAGTCCTGTCTAGGTCGTCATTTTCTTTTTCCTTTGAGTCTGTTGTAACAGAAGAATCAGGCGACTTGGAAGTGATTAATGAGAATGAAATGGCTGTGGCTTTTGAGTATTTTTCTGTGCCTTTGATTTATTGCATTAATTCAGACTTTCAAAACTTCGATGAAAACAATGAGGAAGAAATTCCTCCGATTTTGAAATATTTGCTAGAACAAGAGCAGGAGAGGTTTGTAAAATCGCTGGTTGATGAAATCATCCAAATTAACGTTGGTATTGAGAAGGACCCGCGGTTGGTCCAGATTGGGTCCACGTTGTCTTCAGAGGAGCACGAGCGCTTAGTTGCTTTATTAAAAGATTTCAAAGATGTTTTCGCTTGGTCCTACGAAGACATGCCTGGAATCGATCCTGAGATTGTACAGCACCGGATCCCTCTTGACCCCGAGGCCCCCTGTTAAACAGAAACTCAGAAGGATCCGCCCGACTGGGCCTCAAGATCAAAGAAGAGGTCACCAAGCAAATTGACGCAGGGTTCCTGCTGGTATCTGAGTACCCAACTTGGTTGGCCAACATCGTTCCGGTGCCGAAGAAGGATGGCAGATCCGGGTATGCGTGGATTTTAGGGATTTGAACAAGCCAGTCCGAAGGACGACTTTCCTCTACCGCATATCGATGAGTTAGTGGACTTCACTGCGGGGCATGCATTGCTTTCGTTCATGGATGGCTTTTCAGGCTACAACCAGATTGTGATGGCACCCGAAGACCGGGAGAAGACTGCTTTTACCACCCCGTGGGGGACATATTGCTATAGGGTGATGCGTTTGGGCTGAAGAATGCTGGAGCTACATATCAACGGGTGCGACCACGATATTGCATGACATGATCCACAAAGAGGTTGAGGTGTACGTGGACGACATGATTGTCAAGTCCAAAGAAAGAGAGGGCCACTACACCGCCTTACAAAAGTTTTCCAAAGGATCAGGAATTTCGGTTGCGGCTGAATCCTCAGAAATGTACGTTTGGTGTTACAGCAGGGAAAATGCTGGGGTTCTTGATTACACAAGAGGTATCGAAGTCGACCCTTCCAAAATCAAGGCCATCTTAGAAATGCCACCACCAAGGACTGAAAAGGAGGTGCGAGGCTTTCTGGGTAAAGTGCAATTCATAAGACGGTTTATCTCAAAATTAACCTTGACTTGTGAACCACTCTTTGGTCTCCTGAAGAAAGGAACGAAGTTCCAATGGGACGGCCGATGCCAAGCTGCTTTTGAACAGATCAAGCAATACTTACAGAACCCACCCGTGTTGTCACCGCCTGAGCCGGGGAAACCGTTGATTTTGTACCTTTCAGTAACTGAAACTACGATGGGCTGCATGCTTGCACAGGAGTCTGAGGACAAGGTGGAGAAAGCTATCTACTACCTGAGCAAGAAGATGCTGGGTTACGAGACCCGTTACACTCCACTGGAAAAGGCTTGCTTAGCCTTGGTGTGGGCTACCAGGAAGCTACGGCACTTCCTGTTAACTCACTCTGTAATGTTGGTTTCAAGATTAGATCCCATCAAATATCTCTTCGAGAAACCGGCACTTACGGTAGGCTAGCTCGTTGGTTGCTTCTACTTTCCGAATTCGATCTGAAGTATGTGACTCGCAAGTCAGTAAAAGGGAGAGCGGTAGCAGAGTTCCTAGCCGATCACCCAGTTGAAGGGGACGAAGCAGTTGAGTACCTATTCCCAGACGAGGCCATTCTGCATGTTGAAGAAGAGTTTTGGACGATGTACTTTGACGGAGCGTCAAACCAATACGGGCATGGGATAGGGGTGTTGCTAATAGCACCCGACAATTCCCGTATACCTTAGCATTCAAACTCTGGTTCAAAGTTTGAACAATGAGGCAGAGTATGAGGCGTGTATTGCTGGACTAGAAGCAGCCTGAACTAGGGCAAAACGGTTGGACGTCATCGGGGACTCGAACCTTGTTGTATCTCAAGCAAAAGGAGATTGGAAAGTCAAAGAAGAAAAGATGAAATATACCACAGACCTTGGACTTGCTGATTCCTCGGTTTGAGAAGCTGAACTTCGCTCATCTGTTAAGAGAGAACAACAGGTTCGCAGATTCACTAGCAACTCTATCTTCCATGATAGACATCCCTTTTGGAGTCCGGATGCGTCCGATCATCATTGACCAGAAATTTGTGCCGGCTTATGAGCTGATTGCTGCCATAGATGAGGTTCAAGATGAGAATCCCTGGTATCACGATGTATGGAACTTCCTGGAGAAAGAAGCATATCCAGCAGGGGCAAATGCCAAGGATAAAAGGGCAATCAGAAGAATGGCTGCTCAGTTCATCATCTGCGGAAGTAAACTGTATAAGAGAGGTCATCTGGGAATGCATAAACTGTGTGTCGATGCCGAAGAATCGAAGCGCCTGATGGAGGCCATCCACGGGGGAGAGTGCTGGCCCAGAAAATTCTCAGGCAAGGTTACTACTGGTCCACCATGGAGGAGGATTGTATTGGCTTTGTCCGGCGATGCCACAAATGTCAGATCCATGCGAACCGCATGAACATTCCGCCATCGAAACTGTACAACATGACTTCGCCATGGCCATTTTTAGTCTGGGGGATCGATGTGATCGGGGTTGTCACTCCGAAGGGGTCTAATGGGCATGAGTTCATTCTGGTTGCGATAGACTATTTCACAAAGTGGGTTGAGGCCCAATCTTATGCGGTGTTGAAGGCGTCACACGTTGCAAAGTTCATCAGGAACAACATCATCTGCCGCTATGGGGTCCCAAACGAGATTATTTTAGATAATGGTTCCCACTTCAAGAAGGAAGTGATCGACTTGTTGGAGAAATACAGCGTGGCTTTTCATAAGTCATCTACATATCGGCCGCAAACCAATGGAGCAGTTGAGGCCGCCAACAAGAACATCAAGCGTATTCTGCAGAAGATGGTGGAAACCTACCGGGACTGGCCAGATAAGCTGCCATTTGCTCTGTGGGGATATCGGACTTTAATTAGAACTTATACCGGAGCGACTCCGTATTCATTGGTTATGGGATGGAGGTCGTTCTACCTATCGAAATTGAAGTTCCGTTATTGCGAGTACTGGCTGAGTGTCAGATAGCTGAGGCAGATTGGCAGCAGAGCAGATTCGAGGAACTCATGCTCTTTGATGAGAGAAGGCTGAAAGCACCGTACCATGTTTAGGGTTATCAACGACGAATTGCCAGGGCTTTCAACAAGAAAGCTAAGTCCAGGAATTTGAAAGAAGGAGATTTGGTGCTCAAAGACAACCGAGCTCCCATCCACGACCCTAGGGGCAAGTTCAGACCCAATTGGACTGGTCCTTACATCATCAAGTCTATCTGGTCGGGTGGAGCTGTCGTCGTGATGGACCTAGATGGCCTAGAGTTCTCCCAACCGATCAACATGGACAAGTTGAAGAAATATTACCCCTGAGTGGCTCGCTAGGCCGAAAACCCGAAAGGATGACCTAGGCAAAAGTTAGAGCATAGAAAAATTTGAAATTATAAAAACTGAGCTCGCAAGGTTGAAAACCCGCAAAGGGTTGCCTTGGCAAAAGTTAGAGCGTAAAAGGTGAGGGTTAATACACGAGTGAACCTGAACCGAACTACGTAAGGCTTGATTCCCATCTTTGGGATACGTAGGCAACTTCATTCTGAAGTCCAGCCATAAACACTTCCCTGATCAACTTTGTCCATGTGATCGCCTTGGTCATCTTTGTCTATTCAGCATTCAAGAGCTCGGTCGTGATCTCTAGTGCAGTGCTACTCAGACTAGGGGCAACTTTCCAGTTGCTGGGATCCAGGGTTGTGCATCTCAGTGACAAATCTCAGGCGTGTCCAGTTCTGATCCATATCGAAAATAGTTTTGAAAAGTTTTAATAAAAGTTGATTTTGTTCAAATTAATCTTTTTACAACTTAGACCATTTTTGGACCGAACGGAAAATTTTCAGTACCATAACCTTCAATTTCATTGATTTCAATACAGAGTTCTCCGGCTCTTGAATACAAAATTGAAGTTGCTTTTCATTACATTCATAAAGAAAACTTGAAAGTTCTGATTAAAGCAAATAAATCCGGGGCATAGTCAGGTGTCCCTATGTCCTCTCCCAGAGCTGGTCGAAGCCTCTGATGCCAAGCTGGGCCCGATCTATGCCTCTTCATTGAGCCAATCTAAACACTCATCAGAGAGGATGTAGCTGAAGGTAGGAGCGAGGGCCAGAAGTTCTCTCATCCTCCATGCCGTGACATACCGAGCTAGCTGCGCCCCTCGGACTGGAAATGTAGCGGGATACTCAATCCCCTCCTCTGGGCAAGTTTGATCATGTCCGAACTGGCGCCGGAACCAGAACGGAAAGTAAAACACACACTGTGTCAGACCAAACAACTGGATCCCGGGTAATGGGTCATGCTATAGCTCATTGTCAGTAAATTGAGCAAGGGCAGCGCCAAGCAATGTGATCCGCAGACAAATTGCACATCCAGTTGTACCACCATCCTTCATCCGGAGCATCGACTAGATGTCGTCGGGAGAAATAGCTGCGAGCTGAATATGCCGGACACGAGTCCACAACTCTCAACTTGTCCATCAACCACACCTGGGGAGGGATGAAAAATGAGAGAATAAAGAATAGAGAGGTGTACGTTGAGAGAAAAAGTGAGCAAAAGGGTTTTGAGAGAAAAATCGAGCCTGAGGGTCGAGTGATGTGAGCAATATATATGTGAGATAGGATGGGAAACAATACCTGCAATAGTAGTGGACTCCCCCCGACGATGAAAAACGTCCAAGCCCATCAATGTCTCGGCCAATGTCATGGCGATGCAGCTTTTGCCCTCTTTCAAACCCTCGGTGACCTCAATCAGACGAGTGTTAAACCCGCCGGAGCCTGGGGCGAGTAAGAAATGAGATAGCATGCATAAACAAAGCGCGTGTCGCGGTTGACCTTGCTAATAACGGTCGCCACGATCACCGGCATCAGAAAACTGAAAAACCAAGCTCGAAATGTCCAGCTCTCCATCATGAATCAATGACCGAGCGTCATACAAAGTAAGGCCGCACATCCTTCCTAGCGCTTGGACATGGCCAAATTGGAATTGAGGCAAGATTTCTTCATCACGCTCGGATTCCATTAAAACTTGGAAGTCCTCGAAAGTGGGACATACCTCTTGACCGCCAAAGCTAAAGACGTGTGTCACCGGGTTCCAAAACCTTGCCGCGGCATGGAGGAATGGAAAACGCAGCGGGGTGCGACCTAAAGTGAATAGTGCGTTTATGTCGAAGCCCCGGAAATTCAGCTTTTCCGAGCCATCCAAGTTGGCAATCCAAGTTGTGAGATTTTGGGCAAGAAACTCTTCCATTTGATGCAAATCAGAGCTGAAATAAGGAAAGCTACGAAGCTGGAGCTTTTGTAGAAGACAAGGTGATGAGTGGAAAATAGGTGTCAACATTCTGGTGGTCCTTGCCATTTTTTAGCCGATCGACCAAAAACAGTGTCGGCCGACCATTTGTTTTGGCCGATCGGCTAAAATGCTGGCCGATGACCATTTATTGTGGTCGGTGATATCTCCCTGTGGCCGATGGCCTCTCATCTTGTTCCTCGAGCTGTTTATATATTGAGCATGCTGAAAACTGGTGATTAGTTCCACTTCCAATGCCTTTTGGTGATGATTTTTGTGAAGTCGCACCTGTTACGTCGATTTGTTTATCGAGTTGTTGCACATCCGCTTATCGAGTTGTATTTTACATTCTTTAAGTCTTTGCTTTGCTTATCGAGTTGTATTTATATTTGGTCAGCCTATCGAGTTCTTTGTTTTTGATTATCGAGTTGTTTTTGCCGTTATTCGGTTCACTACCTGATTATTATGATGCAAGTGCTTAATTTTCAAACAAAAGTTCAAATCCCATTTACATTGTTATGTAATGTGATGCGATGCATAAAATGTACAAATGTAACACCTTTTGAACAAAGTAGCTGTTTCATTTCCCTCATGTCTTTTGTAAAAAGTACATAGTTTTGAGAAAGTAAAACCTGCCTGAGGCAGTACAATGTGCTCAAACTACCAGTAAAAAAGGAAAGTAAAGCAAAAAGGGGAGAAAAGCAACGGAATGTCTGCATTAATACTGGTGGACTCCCCTTGTGGTCAATGCACCTCCCACGCCCTAGTTCGGGTCAATTATGCGGTTTGGCACCTTCATTACTCAAGACAGTGCAAGAAAGTGCACTTTTGAACCTTAATAGACCTTCGTGTTGACCTCGAGCCGTGTCTTCTGTGTGCGATGCTCGGTACGTGCAAGGAGTATCCTGTCTCGTATCCTTTTGTATCTTGTGAGTTCCACAAATTGCTTCAATTATGTTGTATTACGTTGCTTCGTTTTAACTTTAATAAGCACGCTCGTTACGTGTCTTGCGTTGAACGATGCCTCGTCTTATTTTGAAGTTGCATCTCAACATCACGAGTAACATGCCTTTACCATGCTTCCGTTGAATATGTGCCCCTTCCTTCTTCTCGCATTGTTACACACATTGCATGCATTATCACGTATGCTTTACTTACATGTGTTTATGCACCTTCCCGCATTGTTACACACATTGCATGCGTTATTGCGTATGCTTTACTTACATGTGTTTATGCACCTTCCCGCATTGTTACACACATTGCATGCGTTATTGCGTATGCTTTACTTACATGTGTTTATGTACCTTCTCGCATTGTTACACACATTGCATGCGTTATCGCGTATGCTTTACTTACATGTGTTTATGCACCTTCCCGCATTGTTACACATATTGCATGTGTTATCGCGTATGCTTTACTTACATGTGTTTATGCACCTTCCCGCATTGTTACACACATTGCATACGTTGTCGCGTATGCTTTACTTACATGTGTTTATGCCTCTCTTGTTACACACATCGTATGCGTTGTCGTGTATGCTTTACTTACATGTGTTTATGCACCTTCTCGCATTATCATACACATTGCTATACGTTGTCGCGTATGCTTTACTTACATGTGTTTAAGCCTCTCTTGTTACACACATCGTATGCGTTGTCGCGCATGCTTTACTTACATGTGTTTATTCATTACTCGGTTTGCATTGTTATGCACCACTCGGCGTGCGTTGTCGCGCAAGCCCTCCTTGCATTGTTATGCTTGTTTCGAATCACATTGTTATGCGTCACACTTAGGTTGCATTGTCTCGCATCCATTCCGCATTGTTATACGTCGCACTTAGGTTGCATTGTCTTCCACCCCCCCTCACTTGCGTTGTCACGCACTTTTCACTTGCATTGCCATGCATGTTTCTAACAATGTTGTACCTATTAAGTTTCTTTCTTTTTCAGGAACGATATTGTATGTACGATTCATTTGAGGCTGACGCGACTAGACGAACCTGACGGTATTGTATTCTCCGCATTAGACGTAGCGAGGATTGTATAATTTTCCTACATCCTTTCTGCAGGAAATGTAGTTAGATTTGTATATGCTTGCTTAAACTGTTGTATGTTATGCTTCGTTACAGCTTTCTTCGCATGACCATAGGTTATGATTCGGCTTTGTGCATTGTCTCTGCATTTTGCCCCTGCCCTCGGGCACATACCTTTGCTAGCTTGTATGCTTTGTCTAAGTCTTCGGCCTTGTTAAAAATGGGTCGTCTTCGGGGTTTGACATTCACTCCCGTCGTTGTTATGACTTTCGAGTTCTGTCAAAGAGGGGCAACTGTAGACACCCCATTTTTGACCATCCTTAAGACTTGGATGTCATCGTTTGAATGCTCGATGATCATCCATGTTCGTGTCCGTTTTGAGTTCCCGGAGGTCTCGGCCGCGCGCCTTACCTCAAGATCGCTCAACTTGTCTGTTTTGTGCTTGGTTGTGGACCAAACACCTGTGTTTTTGCTTCTAAAGGAAGAGGGTGGCTTGTTGACCATTTTCTCAAGCCACCGGCCAAGGCCTGAGGCCATTGGCCCCTTTTTATTGCCATCGGCTAAGTGTGTTGGCTGATCGGCACTTTATTTGGTCGGTCGGCCACATTTTCTGGCCGAGGCCTTTTCTTTGCCTTTTTCAGGCATTGTGCATGCCAGCTGTGCTAGCTGGTGAGCACAGACCCTGCCCTCCATATACGTGTATGGAGGGATTTCATCATTGTTTAGCTTCTCTTAGAAGCTTGGCAAAGTTGATTTTCTATAAAAAGAGGGCCTCCCCTCCCTTTCCAGAGGTTGATCCATCTGATATAGAAGCTAGATATACCTCTCTCTATATATCTCCCTCTCTCTAGATTTGTGTGTGTGTTTGAGTTCAAAAGTGTGTTTTGTTCTTACTATTGCACACAAACACCTAGCATTACAGTATCCTTGGTTGCTGAGGCACTAGAAGGTTGATTTCAGAGTTTTTGAGTTGGTTTTGATCCAAGAAACTTGCTAGAGTTGGTGTTCTTGAAGTGTTCTTCAAGGGTGAGTCAACTTGCTTTTGATACCCATTTTGGCATAAGCTTTTACACATACTTACATGCTGTTTTCAGCTTAGTGTCCTACTGAAAAAAGTTTTGTATTTTCATGCTTGAGATGTTTCATTAAGGTCACTTTTGTGTTAGGGGTTTTCTACCCCCTCATAGGTCTTGTTTGGCCTCTTTTTGTGCCTTCCTCTTTGGGCTTTGTAACCCTTTTGTTTTGGCTTTCTCACCACTAAAATCCTGAGGATTTTCAGTGGTGGAAAAGTGGTTTTGAGGTCTTGTATAGGGGAGGGACACCCCCTTCCCTTTGTATCTCATTTACTTGTATTGTTGGCTTATAAGAGTAGCATGTTTACTTAGCATGTCTTGGTTCTATTTCAGCACTTTTTGGTGGTTTTTAGGACCTGCCTTAACTCTATTTCATATTGGTTTGATGTCATCTTGCATGCTTCACATACTTGTAGAGTAATCTCGCATGTTTGCATAACATGCATCTTGCATTTCGACCATCATGCTTGCATGTTCTAACTTAACTTTGAGAAGTATTTAACCTTGTTTCACCATGCTTAAGCTCTGCTTGGGGTTGTCTTGGTCATGCTTGCCACGCTTTGTATAGCCACCACGCATTCTAGCTTGTTAGCTTTGGGTGTGTGAGCCATTAGAATGCTTTACTCGGGCCATTTCAGTGACTTGGTATCACTTGTCATAGTATTTCAGTCCGTGTTTCATGCTTGTATACTTACTTTTGCCATCCTTTCAATGCTTTGAAGAGTTGTTGTCTTATGCTCCATGCTTGGGTCATTGTGCATGTCTCCATGATTAAGTCTTTGGGATGCCATCTCATTGGGTTTTGGGGTTTGTTTTGGCATATTATAGCTCTAATTTTCCTTGATTGAGTCATGCCATGCTTGGTTGTAATGGGTGTAACGCAATTCCCCCCTTTGGCCTTGTGTGCGCCTTGTTTTGTGCTCACCTTTCTAGCATGATTTGACCACATCCCATGTAAGTTCTAGCATTGTTTTGGCTTGTCTTGGGACTGTTTTGGGTCGCCTTGGCCCTTTGGGGCTTGGTTGATATGGCCATAGTTCAAGAACCTTGGCTAGCTTTGAGCTTTAAGTCCATTAGCATGCTATGTTTATCCTATGTGCATAATTTGGCATCATTATTGACAAGATTTCAGAGCTTATTACATCATCACATTCTCATGTTTATCCCATCTTGCTCATGTTTGAAGATTGTGCATTGTGGTTTAGCTTATGGACCAATGTATGTGTGTGCATGCCTCCCCTTTTGGTCCCTTGATTTGGGTGTTTTGGCCACTGATTAGGGCATGGCTGAGGTCTGTCCTTTTGGTTTAAGCCCATTGAGCATGATTGCTTTCATGATATTTGCATGTTTGTATTGCGTCGTGTTTGCATATTGAGTATATCGCATGATGTTTAGTTAGTTGCATTGCATGACATTAATATATACTTGTTGCATGCTTGGGTTGTTTGCAAGCTTGCTTGCATATTCATATTGCATTGGGTTTGTTTGCATGCCATTAGTCTTGTTGCATTGCATAATGTCCCCATGTTGCATTGCATTTGGCATGTTCGTTTGCATTACATTGTGTTCGGTTTGGGATGTCAAACCAAACACGAGGAGCGAGGAACGTTCGTACTAGAAGTGACGAAACGTCCCTCAATCCTTAGTCGCCGACGCTCTTGATCCAAGCATGATAGAGTTCTAGGCATTCATATGTTTTGTTGCATTCATTCCATATTAATTTGCACATTTGACACCTTTGGCCACCATGCATTGAAATGCGTGATTGGTGGTCCGAGGGTCAAGAGCCATACTCCCTTGAGTTCATAGCATGATATGGAGGGTGGTCGTGCACACATTGTCTTGTAAATTCCTTGCCATGCACTGTCTGTCCTCTGCTGCAACAAAAACAAAATTCTATAGGAAGGGATGGCCGGTCGGCCACATTTAGTGCCGGTGGTCCTATCATTTGGCCGGTGACATCATACAATGCTTAGGGAGTGGTTCAGAAGCAGCTTTGGGACTTGTGCAATTTTCAGAGGCATAAAACAGTGCAAACAGAGGCAACATGTGGCATGGCAACGGGTTTCCGGGCGAGGCGAATCGAGCATGCATCATCCAACCATTTTGAGGCGGAGCTGCGGCGGCCTCTTTAATTTCATACTTAGATTGTTTTGTAATTAATTTGTTAATTAATTAAAGGGTTTTGTAATATTTAATTAGCTAGGGTAGTTAATTAATTATTCGGTTTGTATTATTTATTCAGACCCTCCGTCGAGAGGGCGAATTTTGTAATAAGTGTGCGTGCGTGTGATGCATGTCTTCCAATCCCCATTTCTTTCTCTCTTTTATTTACTAGCTTACGATGGTTAGTTTTAGGGCATGTTTCAATTAGCATCCTTATGCTCACATGTTTGCATCCATTCATCTGTCTTGCATGCACCGGGCTCAGCGCATCATACTAACTACATTGTATTTCAATTCTGAGTTGAATACATGTTATCTGCAGCATCTCATATGCCATCTTAGAATAGCCGAGCCTATCTTAGTTGCATTTTGCATGTGTTGCATTAGCCATCTTAACATGAACTAGGATCATGCATTGATTACTAACTAGTTTCTGTTTTGGCTTGGAGTACTCGGTAAGTGTTTATGCTTTTGCACCCTTGCATGTGTGTGAGTGACTGCCATGATAGCATGCTTGCCATGAGGGTAACTGCTTATGTGATATACTTGCCTGAATGCCTGTGGGTGAAGGTTGGATTATTTAAATTGGAACAATTCATCGATTGTGAGTTTTAAGCGCACTTGTGAGTGGCCAAACACCATGTTTTCTAAGCCCACTTGAGGGTGGCAAAATCCGCATTTTAGCCTACTTGCAAGTAGCAAACCGTTTTCAAAAACAAACATGAGATGTTTTGTTCCAACTTAGACGATCCAGTCTATACTTGTATGCTGTGCGCATCACGTAGCAATTCTAGGCTAATAAACCGGAATAAGAGCACATATGTTTTCAAAAACAAGATATCATGTTTAGTAGTGGCCGATCTTTAATCGGGCGAGCGGGGGTGCTCATTGCATGACCTTCCCCAATCGTACCTAAGTTCCCGAGCCGAGGCAACTTTGGTGATGACGGACACGTGGCCTCAGGCGCGAGTCAGGGTTTTCTAATTTCCCCCAAAATAAAATATTTAGGTGGCGACTCTGTATCTGGCAAAACAGTCCATGTTTGGCACTTCTTTCTAAAAATTAGTTTTTCAAAACGATTTGCCGGATTTGGACTATTTGGTGATTCATCAATCTCGTATTGCACTTTGCGAGATCAGATTAATAACCATGACATTGAGTCCGAACTGTAGTGAGCCCAATGAACAAAACGGGATTTTCTCGGGATGTTCGGGCGCGTCCACACAAGGAAGTCCTACTAGTGGAGGAGAGCTCTCAAAAATTTCTAATAGAGAATCGGCTAGGACTAATGGCTCAGTTTTATTGCTAGCTGTTGAAGTGGTGGAAGGCATGTGAAAAAGACTAGCTAGCCTAGCCTTGAAGATGTCTATCTCCTCCGTTGACATGAAGGGTGTAGAAAGGGCTCTTGTAGAAGGAAGAGATGGCTGCATAGGAATAGGAGAAGAAAGTGAAGCATCCCTAGCAGTCTCCATAGTTTTGGCTACCAATAAGTCAAGGGAAGAGGGACTGGAGCTAGATAAGATTAGTGGACAAGGAACTGGTGAGCTACCAGTGTCTTCTCTATGGGAATCAGCTATCACTGGAGATGAAGTAATAGCTGGAATTTCCTCAGAGGGGGAAGGAGCAGCAAGGATTAAAGGGAGAACAAATTGAGTAGAGTTGAAGGATAGAAAAGGAAAGTATGGAGTTAAGCCAAAAGATAGGGATGCAGGAATGCTTTGCCTCAATAAAGGTATGAAGAATATAGGACACGGAGTGAGAGTATTGCTTGAATTGGCTCCACATTTTGAGGTTTATCAACTTCAGATGAAACTGAAGAAGTCCGTATTGAAGGAGAAGACAGAGTAGTTGTTGCTGCAAAAGAAGAAATACAAAGTAATGTTAAGTCTCAGTATTAAGAATTTAAGAAAGGAAAGTGGAGACACGAAAGGAAATTTCTAGTTTCAAAAGTGGTGGCAATGATGGAAGAACTACGAAGGGAATAATGCTCAGCAGTGTGTTGCCTTCTTGTAGTTTCTCTTTGGGTTGTATCAGCAGCAGCAGCTTCATCCCTTAGTAGTTGTTGCTGTCGCCTTTTTTCAGCCCTCTGGAAAACAATTATTTCTTTAGAATGTTCCTTCTCCATTGTCTTGGCAGCTGCCTCATGAGTAGGATCTTCGGCCAAGTCAGAAGGAGAGACGGTTATCTTCCTTTTCTTTTTTCTCTGCAGTGGTATTTCCTGCTCTTTCTCTGTCTTTTTCTCTGCAATCTGAGACTCAGACTCCTCAAGAGGGAGTAGTAGTTTTCTTTTCTTTCTCTGCTGGTGTTTGTCTTTGAGAACAACTAGAGCTTCAGCTCTCTTGGGAGATTCTTCTTGTGAAGACCCTACACCAAGTAGTATGAATATGAAGAAAACAAACAAGAAATTCTAAAAGGAAGGAAACCTAAAAGTGCATACCCTTCTTTGAAGCAGCTCTGGTAACTCTGGAATGAGGGAGTGAGACTGCAGGAATAGTCTTGGTAGTTGTAGAAGGAGAGGGGATGGTCCCAGTTTCTTTTGGTTTCGCCTTAGAAGGCACACCTAGCCCTATTAGTAAATCATGAGGATGTATTGCTAGATGCATTTCCATATTGACTGTCCACCAATTTTGAAATCTTTTTAAAACTGAGCAAGAGGGGAGGAATGGGGTAAATTTAAACTCACTCAAATCTTTCAACAGTTTAAATGTTGCCTCCTCTAGTTTAGGTTTGGGTACTCTCAGGTCTCTGGCTGTAAGATGGATATTCGAGAGACTACAGAGTAGAATGGGAATTCCTTGGGTAAGCCCAAATTGCCTGGCAAACTGGGAGGGGCAGTATACCTCAGATATGCACTTATAAGCTCAAGGGTTTAAAGTACCAATAAAAGGTTCCCTCAGCAACAAAATCGAGGCCCACATATCCTTGTGCAATGGGTTAGAACACTGTCTATCAGCCAAGAATGTCCTTAGCCAAGTCGGTCCTTTATTGGCATCGAAGGGGTAAAAGAAGGTGGCAGATGGGGAAATAGGAAGCTGGTGGAAAAAAGTAAGATAGTAGGCGAAAGAAGCAGGATAAAAGGCAATTCTAGCATACTTTTCTCCATAAGTGCTACGGTCTTGAACTAAGAACTTCAAGCACTTGGGATGTAAATTAATGAAGTATGCAAAGAGCCAGGGTTGAAGTACCTAGAGGGGACCTCCCTGGTTGATGTCAAGAGGTTTCTCACAGAATTGGGAGCAGGCTCTATAGACATGGCCTAAAAGATAAGGGGCCAAGGCTATTTGCTTCTTCAAAACAAGGGCCTTTGCAAGTGGGGCAAACTCAGGCATGATTCATTGAGATGATGTACAAAAGAAAAATTTACACAACCAATATAAAATAAAGGAGAAGAACTCTCGATCACTCACGAGGCCCTCCTTTTTATTCTCAGCTTTTATGAAGTCACTGAAGGAAGAATTCAAAGACGGAAGAGAAAAATCAACCGAAAGGTCTGGATAGCTAGGTGTAAAGGGAGTACCAAGTGGTGAAAGCCCTAAAAGATGGCAGATATCAAGAACGGTGGGGGCCATCATACCACACCGACACTGAAAAAAATTAAAGGCCATATTCCAAAAACAAAGAGTGGCAGGAATCAAAAAAAGGTCTTCAGGAATGATAAACCTGGAAAGACGAAGGGCATCGAGAATACAGAGCTCTTATAGGTCTCATTCTCTTGCAGGTACGACCCTATCGTACCACTCCTTCCACTCAACCCTCAATGTTGGCCAACAATGATGAGGTCGGTTCACCCTCCAATTTCCCAGTCAAGCCCCCCTTCATAGAATAGAAAGTGGTCCTCCAAACGAGGGTACAAAGCGGGAACTTGGGCGGGAACCTCTCGAAAGATAGGACCTAGGACATATTCTTGTTTTTCGCTGTGGCGAAGAATAAAGAGGCGTTCGTCTATGGCACTCGGTCCACCAGCTTTAAATTTAGCGATTTCTTCCTCAATACATCTTTTCAAAGCCATTGTTGGGCTTATATGTTTGTCGGCTGGTACTTTCAAGGAAAAAGACTCCATTGGCAAGGAACAGCAAGAAAGAGAGGTTCAACAGAGATGAAAGGTTTGTGTGTTAGGCAAACGAGTGAATTGAAAGCACGAAACAAAAGGGTTTTTAAACCTTTCTGTCTGAAAAAATATACCCAATCGTTTTAAGTGGGTTGAATTCATAAAGAAGTGCTAAAGGTACGGATACAAAAGGTTTCCCTCAATGTTGGTAATTTAGGAAGGAAATGTATCTCAAATACTAATGTTGGCTTCAATAAAATGTTTGGCTTCGAAGCCAAGTTTTGACGCCAAAATCAAGTGACAAACAGCTTCGAAAGCAGGAAGTCGACTTCGAAAGCACATTCCACACCTAAGGGTGCAGGAATGCACAGGTATTTGTTTACTTCAAAAAGATTAAATACCTGTTTTTAGGTTTCTTGGTGAGAGTAAAATCCTTCAAAGCAAAATTTGAAATACCTTACGGTTAGAATTTGTTTGTTCTAGGTTTCAAACCAATGGTTGGTTTAGTAGTATAGAGAAGAAATCACTTTTTTAGAATAAAACAGTGTAGTCTTTAAAAGTGGTTTTCCATATTTTGGAAAATATAGATTGTTTGATCAAAGCAAAATTAGTTGATTTGAAACTGCTTGAGTATATTAACCACATGTTGGGGAATTGGATATGATCAAATCAAGTTTCGAAAGACAAAATTGTTGAATTCGAAGCTCTGATTTTGAAAGGAGACCTAAGGCTAAAGTTGTCAATTACACTCCATATGTTGGGAAAATTCAAATTGGATTTCCAATATTTCATTGGGTATGATCGAATTAAGTTTCGAATGATAAAATTGGTGAATCCGAAGCCCTAATTTTGTTTGTTTTTGACAAATGAAGTAAAATCAAACCATGCCAAATAAAGAGAAAACATCTTAGCTTTATTAAAACAAAAGCAATTACATCAGAAGCCTTTTTTGGCTACATATTCAAGTTCATAAAAATAAGGAATAGAGTAAATGACAAGGTCATGGAATTTGTTCCAACTATGGTCAATGAACTTTTGTTCCTTTTTTATTCTATCTTCTCCAGGCTGGGCTGCTAAAGTTGATATGCTCTTACTTGATAAAAAAGTTTTTCGGCCTTTATTTCAAACTCTGTTTCTTTCAACCCTTGTTTTATCTCATCCATGTCCAAGTCATCCAGTATGCAGAGTCTTTATTCTTGAAATCATCATATTCATCGACGAGGTTTTCTGCTTCATACTGGGTATGAACTCGACAGGCTGAAATTTGGTCCAAAGATCGAGTGGTGGCCACATAAATTTGATGTCAATGAAGAAGCAGTGGGAGTTAGTCTAAAAACATCTGGAGTTCTGCTTGGGCGATGGGATTGAGGACATGACCTCGGGTCATAACATCACAAGCCCATCGAAAGTTCTTAAGAGGAACATCATCCTCGAGAACATTGAAGGGCAAGTGAGAAAAGGCCGCAAGCAGAAGTTGGGCTTGATATCGCTAAAATTTAGTAGGAGGAGATGGAGGGCTATAGGAGGGGAGAAATTGGCCCTCAAAGATGGTAAGTCTCAGTTTCTCCATCCAGTGAGGGTTTTGTGGAAGAGGAGGTGCAGGAGTTTCCATCTCGAAAGAATGAGGGAATTGGGGGTTACTGACAATATCAAGTCAGTCAGAAGAGCAAAGTTTTGCCTTCTGGGCTAAGAATGATGGGCTATACCCTTGAGCCTCTTCTGGACGACGAGTGGCTTGTATTATCTTCGTAGGCATGGAAGATGTATACTAAACTACAAGTAAGTTGTCTTCCAAATGGCGTCGACGGTCGATGGGTACATATGGGTAAACCACCGAACTCTGAGCAAAGGGAGGGAAAGTTAAAGGATCAACAAATTTGATAAAATGATGATTGATTCGCTCTCTTAACTCAGACTGCTCAGGTTCTGGCCAGCTTCTCCAACCAGAAGCCCCAGAAGAAGAAGAAGCTGCAGCCTCATCCCAAGCAGAAGGTTTTGGGTCAGAAGAAAGCTTCCAATGTCCATGTTTGCAAAATTTTAGGTTAAAGAATTGTGGACAATAGGTTCGTAATCCAAAGGTTGATAGTTTGCAAAAGCTTCCATGACTTGAATATAGGAAGGTGGTAAAGGTGGCTAATCAATGCATGAAGGTTCTTTCGAGGATGAACAGTATTATCAAACAACTCTTCATATGCTTGATCGAGGTAAGAAAAGGTTTGCTTGGCCATGAAAGCTGTACCAGTCTTTTTGAATACTGAGATAATGGGAATGTTCAAAGGATAGAAGAGAATTTAATGCGAATGTTTCATTGATGAATGATGGTTGCATTTCTGAAAAATGCAAAACCCATGTACGTTCTAAGACGTGGATAAAATACCTTGATCCATTAATATCACCAAGTATTAGGTATATTAGTGCGGGGGGTAATGTTGGCTACATATTTTATACAGGCCAATCACAGTTTAACACGTGGCAGAATGAAGGCAATACGGGAAGACAATTTAAATCTTCAATCGTAATCACACACGTGGCAGTTAGTATTGGTTATTATGGATCTGCATAGCATTGGATCAGCAAAGAGATGTAAGATGATGTGGCTTTAACGGTTACTCGTATATTTAAATTCAAAATCAAGAGGGAAGCCTAACTGCAGATATGGTGTAGTGGAGCTAACTGTAAGGAAACATGATCAGCGATCATGGAGGGATGATTCGACGGTTAGAAACTCATTTCGACGGTTATCATTGAGAAGTATAAATAACAGAGAAGGCCCCAGAAAGAAGCCCGGACTCAGATTCAAAAACCAGTTTTTATCTACTTTATTTTCCTTCCAGTTTTTACATTTCTTGTTCTTTAGATTTCTGTACTTCAAATTCTTGCACTGCACTTCGTTCATAGGAGTAATTTCAAGTAGCTTGTTGCTGTAAACCTCTACGAGGCTGAATTGGATTATTGTAAGTCTTTCATTTTTACTTAATGAAATACTACAATTGTTCTTTATTTAAATCGTTATTTGCTTAATTCTACTAAACAAAGCCACCAGTAAAAGTTCTCTTCGTTGAGGCTGAAAGAACTGAAACACAATCGTCTGATATTTGATTGGCAATTTATCTTCTATAAGGACTGATTGATCCTTACTGGCACGCTTAAAATTAAAATAATAACCTTCGAAAGCCAAAAAAGCCAATAGTAACATTGTCGTTTTAGCACTAATCATTAAAGATACTCTAAGATGATAAATGTTATCGACTAAATTTCACAATTTTCTTCACCTTTACATGAAACCCACACAATAAACATCATTTGTACATCTAGGACCTAACATATCCAGGAGATACTTAAACCCACCATTACGTTGGCAATGTGGTGAATTTACGTGTATATATATATATAACATTTATTATGTTTTTTTTTTGGGGGGGGAGGGGAATCTATCAAGTGACATTTAATAAACACCCTACAACAAATTAAGATTTTAGAGACAAAAATTTAAAAATAAAATCATTTTTAGGATTCAAATATCTTAGTTGCCAAAAGTATTATTGTTGTATTTTTAACGATCAAATTGGATATTTAGTGATAAATTCTATCATTTTGGAACCAAAATGTGTGTCTAAAAATGTAAACTTTTTTGGCATGAAATTGTTGTCGCTAAAAGTGCATTTATTAGTGACATTTCAAAATTTCATTGCTAAAGGTCAATATTTTGATTTTTCGAGACGGACTTTTAGTGACAAAATAAATTGATCTCTTAATATTTTTTGCAACAAAATTTTCATTTTTAAGAATAAAAATTTAGTGCCTAAAACTCTTATATATTGTAGCAAGTATTAGATTTTAACAAACAATGCAAAAAGACCCAAAGAAAACACATATAAACAAAAGCCATAGCTACGTTGGACTACTCACCTCTATCAACTTGCCAAGTGCACCAAAACTTTCCGTATGTTTTAGCAACATCTTTAAGTTCAGAGTTTTGAACCATCTCTGGAACACGTGGATTCACCCAAAGGCCTGATTTGATCTGAACCATCCAATATTTTTTATTGTAACATAATTATTTCTATTATTGAAAGAGTAGGGAAGATGATAATAAAATTAAGTAAAACAATGGAGAAAAAGGATGAGACCTCATATGCATGGGAGTGCCAAAGCTTTTGTTCCTCAGCCGGCAGGGTATTAAATACCTTCTCCGACACGATGTATTCTACACCTGTAAAAAATAAGTTGAATGTAAAATCTATTCCTTTCTACTAAAATCATATGAATCATTTTTTCTCATTACCAAATAAAAACATGACACTCTGAAAAACTCTAGTCACTCGTACATATACAGGGAAACCAAACCATAAACAAAGGAAAGACACCATTCTCTTTGCCAGTGCTTGAAGGCATAATGAAGATCAATAAGGAATTGAGACCTCTCCTTTATTTTCAGTTTTATTCCACAATTTGTTCCCCCATATAAAGACCATTAGGTTCCAAAGTGAACAACCGTTGGTATTTGCCTCCCAAGCCAACCCAATATTCTTGGGGCCATAAGCAAAATTTCATAGTTAGAATTTTTTATAAGTATTTAAGTATTATTCAATAGTTTTTCAAATTGTAGTTTATTTTTAAATTTATTTTCCTTGCATAACTATTTTGTAAGGAAAAATGATGTTCCTACTGAAATGGAAACCAAAGCCAACCAACGTGCACTACAAGAAAATACGCTTTTGGCGACTAAATTTTAGTCGCCAAAAGTCTCTTTTTAGTCGCCAAATGTCGAATTTTCAGTTTTCCCGACTAAAAATTTTGGTCGCCGGTGTTGTCGCCTATATGTGGTCGCGCATACCTTTGGCGACTAAAAAAACTGTTGGTCGCCAATAGATAGGGCTTCAGCGACTACAAATTTTGTCACCATTGCTGAATTCCATTTTTAGAAATTATACCTTTGGCGACTAAACTGTTAGTGCCAATAGTTAAATTTTTTTTTATTATTTTATACTTTGGCGACAAAACTGTTTAGTTGCTGAAAGCATTTTCTGAAAAAAAAAAAAATTCCCCCTTTGCTGCTACCAAGTTTTGAACCCATGACCAACAACTTTCCAACATGCTCAACCTTTACCCACAGTCTCCGCCCACTGCGCCACTATAACCTCACGCGAATAATAATGCAACATATATTACTTATAGACTATATTCGGCGGTATTAATACAAAACTATATATATATAAATAATTATTTTTATTTAATGTATTTTATGTAAATAATAAAGTATTTATTAAAAAAAAATATGAGAGCACTTTTGGCGACTAAATGTGAATTTTAGTCGCCAATTCTATGCTTTTTGGCTACTAAATGCTGCTTTGTCGCTAAAAAACATTAATTTCCGCCAAAAAACTACTTCCGGCGACTAAACTTATTTTTCGTCGCCAAAAGCTCCACTTTTGCCGACTAAACTCGGTCTTAGTCGCCAAATTGTCCACTTTTAGCTACGAAAAAATTGTTTGTTGGTGAAAACACCTATATTCGGCGACTAAAGTATTTTTTGGTCGCCAAAACCTATAGTTTTGGCTACTAAATGCTTTTAGTCGCCAAAAACTGTGCCTTTTAGCTACTAAAATTTTTGTAGTCGGTAAAAGCCCTATATTGGGCGACTAAACAGACTTTTAGTCGCTAAAAGCCCTATGTTCGGCGACCAAAGCAGTTTAGTCGGCAAAAGTCATCAGGTTTGGCGACTAAACCAATTTTAGTCGCCATTTGTACAACTTTCAGCGACGAAAAGCTTTTTTAGTTGCCAATGGTGTTTTTTGTTGTAGTGGTGAATGATTTTAGAGTAGTGCTACTCTAATTCAAAAATTACACCCACTTTTCAAATCTAGTAATATAACAATCTATTATATTTAAGATAACACTCTCTCTCTCTCTCTCTCTCTCTCTCTCTCTCTCTCATATTTTCTCTAATTATCAGCTCATCATCTGTTTTACACACTGCTCGGTCTAAAAATTAGATTTATATATGATTTTCCATGATTTTAATTGGTTTATGTGGGGCCAATGAACCTTTCCCAAATGAAGACAATCCATGTTAGTCCGGTTTGTGAGTCTGTGTCAACAACTTCCCACATTTTGTAATTAATTACGATGAGATTAAATGCCTCTATTATTGGGGACTTTAAATAGAGTCTATGGACATGGACAAGGGGAGTTTTATTTTATTTAACTTTTGTATAATGATTTTTATGGGTCTTTGATATATAAGCAGGTTATTAAAGGAGATTTATTTATTTATTTTTTTAAAAAAATCTTTTTTTTTTTTTTTGTTCTATTTTGCAGTGTCTTTAAACATATATATATATACTAGCGTATATCTGTGCCTGAAGGCACGATGTAAATAATATTAGAATTAGAATATAATTGTAATCCCAATACTATTTAAATTTATTTTTTAATTTGATAAAATCACAAATTTATTATAAAATTTTAGAGTTCTCACAAAATTTCTCACGAAAACTCGTTTTTGCTTATATAATAAATAGCTAGATATATAGATGTGCCTAGCATACATACAATACTGCTTTTGCTTATATAATTATATGAAAATTGTATATATGCCCCGTAATGTCCAAGTGTATTACGGACATACATACATTGTATGGAAATATTTGTAAAATATATTAAACAAAAAGGAGATAATAAAAAAAATAAACAAATAGAGATAAATAAAAACGGAAGAAAATAAAAATAATAGAGAAAGGAAGGCAGGATCATGGGATCATGGAAGAGGGGTGTGAGAAAAAGAAAAACTGAGAGAGAGAGAGAGAGAGAGAAGCAAGAAAGTAGAAAATGTATATGTAGAACATTTTTAAAAAAAATATATCTTAGCCATTGTTTTATAATTTGAACATATTTGAGCCATTCAAATGTCCTAATAGGACAAAAATATGTTGAAGATTTAAAAATCGTGCTGCTTTATTAAAATATATTAAAGATTCATACGAGGTCTAAATTTACGAAATCTATCAGGTATTCAATATATTTAAAATAATAATTAATTGTTCAAATTCATTTAATTTGTGGACTAAAAAAATCATTAATATAATCTCCACTACACAAAGTAAAATTTGGCTCCTAATTATGAGATCGCAGACTTTTCCATATAATATGAATAAAAATATGTGAACAAAAAGGAGAAAATAAAAAAAATAAACAAATAGAGAGAAAAATAAAAATGAGAGAAAATAAAAAATTTATAAAAAAAAAAAAGAGAGGAAGGTGGGATCATGGATCATAGAAAGATGGGTGAGAAAAGGAAAAAGTAAGAGAGAAGCGGGAAAATAGAAAATGTACATGCATGATATTTTTTGAAAAATATATCTCAGCCATTGTTTTATAATTTGAATAGATTTGAGCCATTCAAATGTCCTAGTAGAGCAAATGTGTGTAGGACAAATTCAAAAACATCCCACTTTATTATATAGATATATATATATATATATATTGAGAAAACTTCCGGAAAATTCAAAAAGTAAAATAAAGTAGAGGCCTTAAGCAAGTGCCTAGAGGGCAGACCCAGTTTGCTTTCGATATTTTCTTCTTTCAGACGCTGCATTTTTGTCTCCAGAAGAGATACAATAGAGGCGTGTGCTGGATTCAAAACTTTACGATTTGGGCTGTTTGGAATACAATAGCTGCTTCAAGATTTTTTATTTTATTTATTTATTTTTTTTTTTTGAGGGGGGGTAGGGTTCTTGCTAAACTGTTTGGCATAGCTTCAGCTTATAATTTATTAGCAGAAATAAATTAAAAAAAATTAATTATTTATATTTTTAGAAATGAGTGTTTTAAAATTTCATTTTCTAATTACCAATTTTTAACTTACAATAAAGTGTACGAACCAGGCAAACATGCCAATGTGTATAAAAGTTGTTTGTCTAACTACTAATTTGCCAATGTGTATAAAAGTTGTTTGTCTAACTACTAATTTGATTTTTTAATATTGTGAGTCTGACCCTGTTTACTTTTTGATGATGCCTTTTTGGCTCAGGAACACATACAATAAGGACTTGTTTAATTGTCCAAATTGACTATAAGAAGTTAAGAAATAATTCAGAGGTATAAGATGTGATATAGTAAGTTCAGATATGAGATAGATAATATATATGTAAAGTTACTTATATTATGTTTGATAAGAGTAGAATATAAAATTAATTAGAATGGAGTGATTATTTTTACTGTTGGATGATAGCTCATATCACATAGTGGGAGATGTGCAATACCGTTGCATGACAAAACAATGGATAAAGAAAGAGGAAATATCACTCAGTGGGATGTTAAAAATTAATTAAAAATTAATGAAAATTTTTATAAATATTAATAATTAAATTTATAAACTTTTTTTTATAAATATATTTTTGTTTTTTCCTGAAATGACTGAGATATAATAACCCCATAAAGAAAAGTAAAATCCATTTATATATATATATATATATATATTTGTCCCTTATATCTGGTCAAAGCCATATCCCCATTATATATCCAATCAACAGGGCCTAAAGGCTTGTGATGGGCACAAGATTTGAAGGTTTGTGTTTAGATTATCAATATCTTTAAAAATTGTTTGTGTAACTTATTATTATTAATATTATTATTTTTATTTATAAGATTGTGGAACGTGTTTAGAATCAAAAGCATATTATACGTGGTAATATATCACTAATTAAAGGAAAAAATCACACGGTAACAATAAAAAGTTCATAGTTGAAGGAGTCAGGCTTCTCACCCGATTGTTCAACTTGCTTAATGGAGCTCATCACAAAATCTACATTGATAGTATGAATGATTCATTTTGTAAGCTTATCTAAGCAAATCATGCATACCAAAAATTAAATTGACTAGGCATGACAAAATTTGATTTCGAAATTAGGTTGTTCGTTAATTATTTTTCAGACAAATATGATCTAATGCAGTGATTTCTAATAATCGATTAATTTAATATTTAATATGAGTAATTATCACATCTTACAAAATAGACGGTTCATATTATCAAAATAGATTGAAAATATGACACAATTAGCCGGACTGGACTGTCTATTAAGATAATTGGAGCCAAGAAGAACAAGAATCTATTTTATTTGCATAGAGATATTGGAGGAGGAGCTGGTTGTAACGAAAGGGATGAAGAATGATTAGGTTGCTGTGTGGGTGTAGGTGGAAAAGGAGAGGAAGAAAGAAGTAAAAAGATGAAGATAACGATTCGGTGGGCAGACGAAATGGTATTTTTAAGAATAAATTATTAATAGATGCTAATAATTAGTCTTAATATTCATCAAGTATTGATAATTAGTGATTTTTTTTTTTAGGTCATGATTTTTATAAATTGTCGTTAAAAATTTACAATTAGTGACGTTTTTCTGTAACAATTTTTTTTATTTGTCGCTGACAGTTAAAAATTAATGATATTTTTTTATACAATTTTTTTTAAAAACTGTTTACTAAAACTTATAATTAGTAACATTTTTTGTGACAATTTTTAAAATTATAATTAGTAATTTTTTTGTAATAATGTTTGATAAAAAATATTATTAATTATCATAAGATTTATTAGACAATAAATCTATCTATTAAAACCTACATGTAAGTCCTTTATTTTTATTTTTAAGGTGGAATTTGCAAATCAGTAAAAAAACCAAAAGTAAATTACAAATCAGTAAATTTCATCAATTTTAATAATTAAAGTGATAATTTTTTTAATGTTTTTGCATTTTTTTTTTTTTTTTTTTGTTTGTCTTCTCACTTGCACCCTCATATTGATAATTTTTTTTCGTTTCTCCGATCTGCATATAGTTCTCCCACTAATATAAGCATGGCAAAAGAGAATATATAGGCGATATACCGATGAGACGAGCGTTGGAATCGTCAGAATCGTAGACAGCGCACTGGAGGAAGTCCTGATTGAGGCGAGTGAGGAAGTGGTGAGTCTCGATCTGGCGAGTCATGTCGTGGCTGTACATAGCGAAGGTGCACACATGCTGGCTCATCTGCTTGACTGGCTTCAGAGACTGCATCAACTGGGCTCCTTTGTCCAGTACCTGCTGTCCCATCGTCATCGCCTTCCCCGGCGGCACTGACCCGTCTCCAGGCGGCATCGGACCCGGCGATCTGTCACTCGAAGCCATCCAAATATCAAAATTCAAAAACCAAAAACCATCTGTCAGATCTTTGCTTGAGAGAGAGAGAGAGAGTGAGTGTGTGAATGATCCACCACCCGAGTGATGATGAGTAGTCGGTGTGAAGAGTGAGGAGAGAGATATGCAAATGGGTGCGTGGTGGGACGTGGAGAGTCGATAGTGACCCACGTACGCATGCTTGGGGTGTTGAGGTGGCTCGAATTGCTGAAAACCTGTGGTCATATAGTCAGGGATTAGAGAGACGAGGGACACTTGGCCTCTAAAGAGTATATTTATTTGGAGAATTTCATTTTGATTTTTTTTTTTTTTTAAATTTTATTTGTGTTATTTCTATTAAGGCATTTAGCTGCTTATTGTAAAAAAAAAAAAACTATTTATAACTGTTACCAAATGGGAGAGACCGGGGAACAGGAGAATTTCCACTACCGTTGGATTGATAAATATAAAAAAATATTTTCTATAGAACGATTACTTCCTCAATTGTTGGTGTTTCATTTTTTTCCATTGAAGTCGAACTTAAATTTGTGTTCGAGAGATAGCTATCATACACTGATAAGGGATATATAAATTCTCATAATATTTTATTTCAAAATTGATGAATAAATTTAAAGAAGAAAGGCAATGCAATAAAGTGTGTTCAGGGATAAACCGACTACTCTAAGAACACATATCCTTAAATCGATTACTGGTACAAATAACATAAAGAAATGTAATCAATGTTTATTGAAAAAAGTAACTCCAAAGATTTGGAACCAAAAGCGGTAGCCAGTGAATCAATTGTCTCAAAATAATTGCACATTTATAAAAAGGAAGAGACTTCACTCTAGTTCACTGTGTGGACTAGAGCGTACTGTTGGGTCTGTGAGGTCCACCATGGGTCCCGTTTCGATAATTTAAACCGTTTAATGTGTAGAGTTCGTCGAATACTTCATTCCTATAAAACATCATGTTGATTGGATATCGGTTTTCCCTTGATCGGAATACATTTTTGTTAATAATTTATTTTTAAAATCATATTTACCATTGATAAAAATCTGTTTCGAAGGGGCTATCGATATCCAATCAATATAATTTTTTGCAGGCATGAAATACTCCACGAGTTCTATACATTGAACAGTTCGGATTATTGAAATGAGACTCATGGTGGGCCTGAAGGGCTTAACAATATGCTCCAATCTACATAATGAATCGAAGAGAAGCCTCTCTGTGACAACCCTCACCTCTTATTAGTGTTAAACTGTGTTTGAGCATGATAAGTGATTGATTGTGATGGAATCCTAGCTTGATTTCATTAGCATGTTGCTTAATTGCATTTCTATCTATTTGTCATTTAATGATCTGTTCATGTTTTGACTGTGAATTGCAAATTGAAAGCCTTATTGGCGACCGATTCGGAAATTGATTAGTGTTATATGGTAGTTAGAATTTATGTGATTTTATGGTAAGTTTAATTAAAATTCAATTCGGAATGATTAAATTAGCATGGTTAATATTAAATTATTTGAGCATTGGCTATTTACGCTTTTGCCATTGAGTGGCCATTTTCTACAACTTTGTTTGGGACTTAATTGTTGCATTTCATATCATCTCTTCAGCCATTCTCTTAGACCAAAATCGAGTGAGAGAGGGAGAATAGGAGAAAATTTATTCAACAAGAAGTTTGGCTTGGAAAATTAAGGGAATTGAAGAAGATTTGCAAATTAGGCTTCCATACTTGAAATTCAAGACCTAAAGTAGGACATTCACCTTCTTGATTGTGAATTTAAGTTGTTTTATACATGTTTCATGGGAATTTGGAGTTTAAAGTCAAGAATTCATTAAAAGAGTTGAGTTGAGGATTAATTCATGCATGCATGTATATATTCTTAAATTTTGAGGTTGTTTTCATGAGAATTTCCACATGTATGTTCATGTTTTAGTTTTGGTCTATGAATTGATCATGTTCTTGAGCTCAACTTGCATTTTATCTTGTTTTAGAGCATTGGAATTCATAGGAGCTCATGTATGTTATGTTCTTACATAGTTCTTGAAAGTTTCTTTGAAATTGTATTCAATTGGCTTACCTTTGGGCTTGATTTTACAAATTGATCTTCTGAACATGTTGTAATATGAGTTTTCAAGTGTTTTCCAGAAAATTGGCCCAAAAGGTTGAGTTTTGATGTGTTGAATGCTTGGTTTGAGCTTTGAAGGCAAATCTAGAGATTCCAGATTTTGGCTTCCACGCTCGAGCGACCATCTTTTTGTTCAGAGCTCTACTCGAGCGATAGAATGCTGGGTTGAGTGTAGATTGCAAGCTCTCAAGTTTTTGTGCACGCAGACGCACGCTCGAGCGACGAGTTGTGTCTCACGCTCGAGCGAGGAGCTGTGTCTCACGCTCGAGCGAGCATCGAGCGGGCATTAAATGGGGATTTTCAACATCCAGTACTTTTGCATTTTTGCAGACCGCTCGAGCAAGAGAGTTTGTGCTCGAGCGACCTCTCTGTTTTGGTAAGCTCGCTCGAGCGAGGAAAGCCACGCTCGAGCGAGACCCCTGTTTTCTAAAAAAACTTGAAAAGTGTTTTAAAGTACATGTTTGCATCCTCTTTCCGTCCTAGGCATTCCTAGGCCATGTTGAAGGCATCTTAATGAGGATATTGATGTAAAACCACACCAAGTCAAGTTTAGGGGCTAAGCTATTAATCCCAAGTGTGTAACTTAGTATGTATTCATTCTGCAACTGTGTAGGATTGGCATCCGAGGACGCTTATTAGCTTGCCTATAGCCCAGTACTCTGTGACTAATAATGTTGTAAAGATACATTCAATTATAACTATTTCTGAACGATTGATTATACTGCTTTCTGAAATGGCATCGTTTACTGAATGAATGTTTGTCCTATTTGTAAACTGTATTCGTGGCATCCTTAGCAACTTACTGTTACTATACTGTTACTGTTACTGTTACAGAGATCTATGTCGGTTCCAATGTTGGGACCACTACTGTTTACTGTTTGATGGCCATCAACTGACTGTTCGGTCTTTTAAGACCACTATACTGTTTTGTTATTGGATGTACTACATATGACTACTATGGTTTCTAAATAACTGTTATGGCATGGAAAATGAGCCACTGATCGAATAATTGATTTACTGATGTAAATGACTATTTTAATTACTGAAAGGACATCCATTCTTAACCCCTTTACGCATATGTTATTCACTGGGCTTTAGCTCACTGTTTATATTTATATGTAGGTGTCCAGGCACCGGATCGAAGCTAGTAGCGTCGAGTTAAGCTCCCGTTTTGTCAAGCCAACCTTTGTGCCTCACTTCGAGGTCCCAAGTCTGTTCAAGCTAAGGCTGTTTCGGGGTGTCTCAGTTTCACCCTTTTGTCTTTGTTTTGTAATAAGTGTTTTAGACTTGACTGTACAGTTACGGTAAAGGGATTTGGTCCCTAACCTGGATGTTTGTATATGATGTATGTATCTATGTTTTGGTTACGAATGTGGCTTGTTCATAAAAGTCGTTTTGCATTTAGATTTTCACAGCTCATTGGACATCTTTTATTTACTATTTGGCTTCCGCCAGCCCCTTTACTCTGTATTACTGTCATTACTGTTAAGCAGGCCTTCGGTAATCTCGGATTACTGGCCCGTTGCGATGCTAAACCCATAGGGGCGGGTTTGGGTCGTGACAGAGTGGTATCAGAGCGATATCAAAGCACGAGTTATACCGCACACACGTGTCCAAATAAGCTATAGGATGTCCTAGAAAAGTAATTAGAGCATTGCATGAGCATGAAAAAGTGTGTGTGGCCATCATATGAATATATGCGCTAATGTGCTTAAGTCAGCAACTTCCTATGTTTATTATTACCATATTGCCTATAGTGAAATAGAGAATGCAAGAAATGCCGATGAATCTGAATCATCTGAGGCAAGAATGGCAAGGTTAGAAAGAACGGTTGAACTATTGACTGAAGCCTTAAGACAACAGAACCAACAGTCCCCACCTCCTCCAGTACACCCAGAACCAAATATTAATGATGATATAATTGCCTTGACACAGAAGTTTAGCAAAATGAAACCACCATCATTCTAAGGAGGCCTTGAACCACTAAAGGCCGAAGCATGGGTTCTAGAAACTGAAAAATTGTTCGAAGTGTTTCCTTGTTCGGAGGCACACAGGGTATTATTGGCTACCTTCACTTTACAGGAAGAGGCTAGGCGGTGGTGGATGTTTGTCCGTGACACCAGTAATGCTATGACTTGGGCTCAATTTAAAGAAGCCTTCTTTGAAAAATACTTCCCTCAGTGTGTCAAGGATCGCAAGGTAACTGAATTTGAACAGTTGAAACAAGGTACCATGTCAGTAGCAGAGTATGAATCTAAATTCACTGAACTCGCCAGATATGCACCACACATGATGGACACTGATTATAAAAAGGCCAGGAAGTTTGAAGGCGGGCTCAATGTAGAAATACTTGATCGAATCAATGTCCTGAAGTTACTTAAATATGTGGATGTTCTTGACCGAGCAATAATGGCTGAGTCGAATATCGAAGCATTAAAACAGACTGAAACACTAGCGACTGAGTGGCGCGGTAAGAGACGGGGCTTTAAGTTTAAGAAAGGCCGGAACAGTTCATTGAATAAAAAGCAGAACACAGGGTCAACAAACAGTGCTAGTCAGGGAAGTGGTTCCATACTACCCTGTTCCGAATGTGGAAAAAGGCATAAAGGGGTTTGCTATAAAATTTCTGGTGCTTGTTACAGGTGTGGCAAGGTGGGCCACATGGTCAAAGATTGCCCTTCCACTTCTCAAGGCAATAGTAAAGCTGCAACTAGTGCCGCAACATCAACTGCTACACCAAAACCCAATCCCAAAGCTACTGGAAAAGAGCCTTTAAGGCAAGGCCGGGTGTTTGCAGTTGTACCGGGAGATGTGTAGAACACCGAGACAGTTGTGTCAGGTACACCCTCAATTTGTGCTCAAAATGCATATATTCTGATTGATTCGGGGTCTACACATTCATTTGTCTCGCATGCTTTTTCACGAAAATTAAATAGACCACTAGAACCCATGAACTATTTGCTAGTTGTATCTTCACCCGTTGGGGGATCCATGACTTGTGCTTATATGCATCATATATGTGAGATTGTTGTTGGGGATGTACATTTGTATATTGATTTACTGCCCCTGAACATTGATCATTTTAATGTAATTTTGGGAATGGACTGGTTAACAAAATATCATGCTACCATAGACTGTGTAATGAAACAAGTTATTTTTCGTCCACCTGGTTTGCCTGAATTTGTATTTAAGGGAGTTGGTGTAGTATCTCCCCCATATCTGATTTCATCCATGAAAGCCTTTAAACTGATTAAAAAGGGGTGCAAAGGGTATTTATGTTACATATTGATTGTACATGCTGATGCTAAAGCTAATGTGGACAGTATTCCTATAGTCAGAGAATTCCCAGATAATTTTCCAGATGACTTGCTAGGGGATTTGATTGATAGGGAGATTGGGTTCACTATTGAAGTGTTATCGGGTACACAGCCAGTTCCCAAAGCTCCGTACAGAATGACACCTACCGAATTGAAAGAATTGAAAATTCAGCTGCAAGAATTGTTGGAGAAGAAGTTCATCAAGCCTAGTACGTCACCGTGGGGCGCACCAGTTTTATTTGTGAAAAAGAAAGACGGTTCGCTAAGACTCTACATTGACTACCGTGAATTGAACAAGGTAACAGTGAAAAACAAATACCCACTGCCTCGTATTGATGATTTATTTGACCAGTTACAGGGTGCTCAAGTCTTCTCCAAGATTGACCTTAGATCCGGATATCACCAGCTGAAAGTCAAAACAGAGGACATTGAAAAGACTGCCTTTCGAACGAGGTACGGACATTATGAATTTCTTGTTATGCCTTTCGGAGTTACTAATGCGCCTGCTGCATTTATGGACCTTATGAACAGAATTTTCAAACCATTCCTCGATGAATTTGTGGTTGTTTTTATAGATGACATTTTGATTTATTCCAAGAGTAAGGGAGAACATGAACGTCATTTGAACATTGCCTTACAGACCTTAAGAGAACAGAAACTGTATGCAAAACTGACAAAGTGTGAATTCTGGCTTGATAATGTTATGTTTTTGGGACATGTGATTAGTAAGGATGGCATTTCAGTTGACCTACAGAAAATTGAAGCAGTGGTGAATTGGCCTAGACCGACTAATGTTACTGAAGTTCGAAGTTTCTTGGGCTTAGCCGGGTACTACAGAAGGTTTGTGAAAGACTTCTCCAAAATTGCTTTACCATTGACTCAATTGACTCAAAAGGGGATATCATTTGACTGGACCGACCAGAGAGAATCAGCTTTTCAAGAACTAAAGACTTGACTTGTGACTGCACCGATTCTTACCCTATCCTCAGGTACGGATGGATTTAGCCGGGTACTACAGAAGGTTTGTGAAAGACTTCTCCAAAATTGCTTTACCATTGACTCAATTGACTCAAAAGGGGATATCATTTGACTGGACCGACCAGAGAGAATCAGCTTTTCAAGAACTAAAGACTCGACTTGTGACTGCACCGATTCTTACCCTACCCTCAGGTACGGATGGATTTACTATTTTAGTGATGCTTCTTATAAGGGTTTGGGATGTGTATTAATGCAGAATGGTAAAGTTATTGCGTATGCTTCCTGACAACTGAGACCACATGAAAAGAATTACCTGACTCATGACTTGGAACTTGCCGCAGTGGTATTTGCTTTGAAAATTTGGCGCCACTACCTATATGGGGCAACATGTGAGGTGTACACCGATCACAAGAGTTTGAAATACTTCTTTACACAGAAAGAGTTGAACATGAGGCAGCAAAGATGGTTAGAACTGATAAAAGACTATGACTTGCAAATTTTGTACCATCCGGGGAAAGCTAACACCGTTGCCGATGCACTGAGTTGGAAATCAATTGGGAATTTGGCCTACCGGACAGAAGGAACTGCTATGTGACCTTGAAAAATTCGAAGTTGAATTGTTTTGCGTGAACAAGGTGGAATATTGGCTGCTATTTCTGCCCAACCAGCTCTTATTGAAGAGATTAAAGAGAAACAACAACAAGATGACTTTCTGAGGAAGGTCATTGATGAACGGGAATCCAAACCGAGGCCAGACTTTAAATTTGAAAACAATGTATTAAAATTCCAGGGAAGGTTGTGTGTACCGAATGATTCTGAATTGAAAAGGCGAATTTTGCAGGAAGGCCATAATTCAAAACTTTCCATTCATCCAGGAAATACAAAAATGTACCAAGATTTGAAACTTAGTTTCTGGTGGCCGGGAATGAAGAAAGAAATTGCCTACTTTGTGTCAAAATGCCTACATTGCCAACAAGTTAGAGCTGAACATCAACGATCCGCAGGCTTACTTCAACCCTTACCAATATTGGAGTGGAAATGAGAACATATTACTATGGATTTCATTGTTGGTTTACCTCGCTCCAGTAAAGGTATGGATTCAATTTGGGTTATTGTTGATCGACTAACTAAATCTGCTCACTTCTTACCTGTCAAAACAATTTATAATGTGGACAAATTGGCTACAATTTATATTGATGAGATTGTTAGATTGCATGGAGTGCCTCTGTCCATTGTTTCTGATAGGGACTCGAAGTTTACATCGAGATTCTGGCAAAGTCTACAGACAGCATTGGGTACCGAACTAAGACTGAGTAGTGTATACCATCCTCAGACAGATGGCCAGTCAGAAAGAACCATCCAGACTCTAGAAGACTTACTGCGTATGTGTGTTCTTGATTTCCAAGGAAATTGGGAAAGCCATTTAACTTTAGCTGAATTCGCCTACAACAACAATTTCCACTTGAGCATTGGTATGGCGCCTTTCGAGGCTTTATATGGCAGAAAATGCCGATCTCCTATTTGCTGGGCAGAAGTTGGAGATGGGCCTTTGCTTGGGCCCGAGATTGTACATGAAACCACAGAAAAAGTGAAACTGATTCAACAAAGATTAAAAACCGCACAAAGCCGACAGAAAAGTTATGCGGATGTCCGAAGGCGAGACAGGGAATATGAAGTGGGTGATCATGTTTTTGTTAAAGTGACACCAGTAAAAGGGCAGACTCGTTTTGGGGCTAAGGGCAAGCTAGCATCGAGGTATGTAGGGCCGTATGAGATTATTGAAAAGATTAATCCGGTGGCGTATCAAGTAGCGCTTCCTCCTGAAATGGAGCATATGCATAATGTCTTCTATATTTCAACATTGAGGGATTATCTTCGAGATCCCTTCCACATTATTGAGCCCACCCGTGTGGTACTGAGTGATGACTACACTTATGAAGAGCGACCCATTCAGGTTGTAAACCGACGAATCAAGAAGTTAAGAAATAAAGAAATTCCGTTAGTGAAAGTGGACTGGCAAAACCATGGTGGCGTCTATGCCACATGGGAAAGGGAAGACGATATGATGAAGAGATATCCTGAATTGTTCCCCCTGAATCTAGTGTTCTTCCAAGATGAAGGTAATTCGAGTTTGGAGGACCAAACTCTTTTAAGGGGGGAAGACTGTGACAACCCTCAACTCTAATTAGTGTTAAACTGTGTTTGAGCATGATAAGTGATTGATTGTGATGGAATCCTAGCTTGATTTCATTAGCATGTTGCTTAATTGCATTTCAATCTGTTTGTCATTTAATGATCTGTTCAAGTTTTGACTGTGAATTGCAAATTGAAGGCCTTATCGGCGACCGATTCGGAAATTGATTAGTGTTATATGGTAGTTAGAATTTATGTGATTTTATGGTAGGTTTAATTAAAATTCAATTCGGAATGATTAAATTAGCATGGTTAATATTAAATTATTTGAGCCGTGGCTATTCACACTTTTGCCATTGAGTGGCCATTTTCTACAACTTTGTTTAGGACTTAATTGTTGCATTTCATATCATCTCTTCAGCCATTCTCTTAGACCAAAACCGAGTGAGAGAGGGAGAATAGGAGAAAATTTATTCAACATGAAGTTTGGCTCGGAAAATTAGGGGAATTGAAGAAGATTTGCAAATTAGGCTTCCATACTTGAAATTCAAGACCTAAGGTAGGACATTCACCTTCTTGATTGTGAATTTAAGTTGTTTCATACATGTTTCATGGGAATTTGGAGTTTAAAGTCAAGAATTCATTGAAAGAGTTGGGTTGATGATTAATTCATGCATGCATGTACATATTCTTAAATTTTGAGGTTGTTTTCATGAGAATTTCCACATGCATGTTCATGTTTTAGTTTTGGTCCATGAATTGATCATGTTCTTGAGCTCAATCTTGCATTTTATCTTGTTTTAGAGCATTGGAATTCATAAGAGCTCATGCATGTTATGTTCTTACATAGTTCTTGAAAGTTTCTTTGAAATTGTGTTCAATTGACTTACCTTTGGGCTTGATTTTACAAATTGATCTTCTAAACATGTTGTAGTATGAGTTTTCAAGTGTTTTCCAAAAAATTGGCCCAAAAGGTTGAGTTTTGATGTGTTGAATGCTTGGTTTGAGCTTTGGAGGCAAATCTGGAAATTCCAAATTTTGGTTTTCACGCTCGGCGAAGGATTCCACGCTCGAGCGACCATCTTTTTGTTCAGAGCTCCGCTTGAGCGATGGAATGCTGGGTCGAGTGTAGATTGCAAGCTCTTAGGTTTTTGTGCACGCAGACGCACGCTCGAGCGACGAGACCTACGCTAGAGCATGGAGCTGTGTCTCACGCTCGAGCGAGCATCGAGCAGGGATTTTCAACATCCAGTACTTTTGCATTTTTACAGACCGCTCAAGCGAGAGAGTTTGCGCTCGAGCGACCCCTCTATTTTGGTAAGCTCGCTTGAGCGAGGAAAGTCACGCTCGAGCGACCCCTATTTTCTGAAAAACTTGAAAAGTGTTTTAAAGTACATCTTTGCATCCTCTTTCCATCCTAGGCATCCCTAGGCCATGTTGAAGGCATCTTAATGAGGATATTGATGTAGAACCACACCAAGTCAAGTTTAGGGGCTAAGCTATTAATCCCAAGTGTGTAACTTAGTGTGTGTTCATTCTGCAACTGTGTAGGGTTGGCATCCGAGGACGCTCATTAGCTTGCCTATAGCCCAGTACTCTGTGAGTAACAATGTTGTAAAGATATGTTCAATTATAACTATTTCTGAACGATTGATTATACTGCTTTCTGAAATGGTATCGTTTACTGAATGAATGTTTGTCCTATTTGTAAACTGTATTCGTGGCATCCTTAGCAACTTACTGTTACTGTACTGTTACTATTACTGTTACAGAGATCTATGTCGGTTCTAATGTTGGGACCACTACTGTTTACTGTTTGATGGCCATCAACTGACTGTTCGGTCTTTTAAGACCACTATACTGTTTTGTTATTGGATGTACTACATATGACTACTATGGTTTCTAAATAACTGTTGTGGCATGGAAAATGAGCAACTGATCGAATAACTGATTTACTGATGTAAATGACTATTTTAATTACTGAAAGGACATCCATTCTTAACCCCTTTACGCATATGTTATTCACTGGGCTTTAGCTCACTGTTTATATTTATATGTAGGTGTCTAGGCACCGAACCGAAGCTAGTAGCGTCGAGTTAAGCTCCCGTTTTGTCAAGCCAACCTTTGTGCCTCACTTCGAGGTCCCAAGTCTGTTCAAGCTAAGGCTGTTTCGGGGTGTCTCAGTTTCACCCTTCTGTCTCTGTTTTGTAATAAGTGTTTTAGACTTGACTGTACAGTTACGGTGAAGGGATTTGGTCCCTAACCTGGATGTTTGTATATGACGTATGTATCTATGTTTTGGTTACAAATGTGGCTTGTTCATAAAAGTCGTTTTGCATTTAGATTTTCACAGCTCATTGGACATCTTTTATTTACTGTTTGGCTTCCGCCAGCCCCTTTACTCTGTATTACTATCATTACTGTTAAGCAGGCCTTCGGTAATCTCGGATTACTGGCCGGTTGCGATACTAAACCCATAGGGGTAGGTTTGGGTCGTGACACTCTCCCTATAAAAAAATGAAGAAATTGTAAATTTGTGATTTTTCCATAAAATATTTATAAATTCATGAAGAAGATTATGACTTTATTTATTAACTTCATTTATAAATCCAATGAAGTCGAACTTAAATTTGTGTTTGAGAGATAGCTATCCATGCACTGATAAGGGATGTATAGATTCTCGTAATATTTTATTTCAAAGTTGATGAATCAATTTAAATTTGAAAAAGAAAGGCAATGCAATAAAGTCTGTTCAGGTGTAAACCGACTACTCTAAGAGCACTTATCCATAAACCGATTACTGGTACAAATAACATAAAGAAATGTAATCAATGTGTATTGAAAAAAGCAACTCCAAAGATTTGGAACCAAAAGCGGTAGCCACTAAATAAATTGTCTCAAAATAATTACACATTTATAAAAGGGAAGAGACTTATCTCTAATTTACTGTGTAGACTAGAGCGTACTGTTGGGTCTGTAGGGTCCACCACGGGCCCTGTTTCGATAATTTGAACCATTTAATGTGTAGAGTTCATCGAAGACTTCATTCTTATAAAATATCACGTTGATCGGATATCGGTTTTCCCTTGATCGGAATGCATTTTTGTTAACAATTTATTTTTAAAATCATGTTTACCATTGATAAAAATGTATTTCGATCAAAGGGCTATCAATATCTAATCAATATGATTTTTTGCAGGCATGAAATACTCGACGAGCTCTATACATTGAACAGTTTGGATTGTTGAAACGGGATCCATAGTAGGCCCGAAGGGCTTAACAATACGCTCTAGTATACATAATGAATTGGAGAGAAGCCTCTCCCTATAAAAAAAAAATGAAGAAATTGTAAATTTGTGATTTTTTCACAAAATATTTATAAATTCATGAAGAAGGTTATAACTTTAATTATTAAAGTTGATGACATTTATCACGGGCCTCCCGAGGCAAAACAATGTGAAGAGACCTATGGAACTTCAGATTTTCATGGAGCCACCGGCTTGGATTAAGAGAAGAGCTAAATGCACAAAAATATTGCACAAAATCAATCGCAGACAATACATAAAGGGTGGATCCTACTTATATAAGACTTGCATGTGGACCTACCTTTTGTGTATTGTTTACGACTGATTCTCTGCAATATTAATGTTTTTGTAGCAAAGCTCCTCAGATTAGACATCTGTTGCTTTAGATGCTCTTGATTGGAGATTTTCTGGTTTTTTTTTTTTTTTTTCATACTTAAAAAGAAGAAAAGGTTGATAAAGTCTATCACTGATTTGTAATTTCTTTTTTAAAAAAAAACCTGCACTGAAATGCATTTTCCTAAAAAAATTTATAATTTTAATCATGTTAATTTGAAATTTTTTCCCCACATATATATTGATTTGTTATTTCTTCTATAAAATGTAAGGAATTTGTGCCAGTTACGACATTTGTAGTCTTCGGTTATGACTTATTGTGGTGTTAGTTATGACTTGGTTACAACTTGGTTGATTCGTTGTGGTATTAGTTATCATTACGATATTAGTTATATGAACTATTGTGATTATTATTTTGACCATAATAAAAAAGATATTTAATTCTATCTTATGAGTTGTTTTGTTATGACTCATTTATTTTTTTTAAGGGCAAATTACATCGGAAGTCCCTGCATTTTATCTCTTGTGTTATTTTGGCCCCTGTCATTTTAATTGGATCGATTTTGACTTTTAATTTTATATTTTGTGACAATTTGGTCCAATTGATAATTTCGATTTTTTTTTATTGAAAAAATATTATTGAGTTAGCTGAGATTAAATTATTAAATTAAACAAGTTTACAATTTTACTTCAAAAAATGACGCATGTTGCTTATCGGTGCATTTTCTATCAAAAACTAATAAAAAAATTGTAATCAATTGGACCAAATTGAAACAAAATCATAAATTTAAAGTCAAAATTGAACCAATTAAAATTACAAGAACCAAAATAATACAAGGGCCAAAGTGCAAGGAGTGCCAATGTAATTTGTCATTTTTTAATTATGACTAAAAATGATTTAGTTATGATACTTGTGTTGATCAACACTACAAATGTCATAACTTACCTATAATGCATATTCTTTTGAGAGTGTATACAATATAATGACCTAATATTGTATGGATAATCAACATCGATCAAATTTACTGCCATAGTGAGGAATTCAGTGGCTATTACCAGGCTCCATTGATGAATTGCTGCAATGGTGGGGTGCGTTTGGATTAAAAAAAGTGTAAGGTAAGATATAGAAGGCATTACCTTACGTTGTAATGTAGTCGGTGTGTGGAAGGCAAGTAACGAGTTCAAGTTTCAGGGCACCAATGTTGATAGGGAGGATCTGCAGGAATTGATTAAAGTAAGACTGCATTTGTGGACTAAATACAAGTTGAAGATTATGGATTACTCTGCTATTGATTTGGTGTATAGATTGACATCCATATGGGGGTGGGTTAGTTAGGGGCAGCCATGGAATTGTTATCTCTCTCTCTCTCTCTCTCTCGTGGATTTGGCATTGTAATGGTTGAATTCCCTTTAACCATCATAGATGAATAGTGCTGCAGATGATTGGGTAAAATCTTTAGTGCCAACTTAGTTGGGATGGAAATATTTTGCTTTGATATTTAAAGCATGACTCCTGTGATTCTATTGTTCTTTATTGGTAATTGATGTAAGGTTTTATATTGATTCTTAATTAATAAAAGTTACTTTTGTTGATTAAAAAAAAAATCAAATATGTGATATTAATTTTGTTATAGATAATTTGTAAAATAAGTGTACAACAATGAATAACAAGGACGGTAAAAACCGCATTGCATTATGAGTTGCATTGCATTACGGCTATTCACATGAATTGATGGCAAGTTGCAGTAGAGTTTAGGGTGGTTGTTGTGCATGATGTGCGATATTTATTGTTGTGTGTTCTTTTGGGTTTATTTTGAGATCTATTTAGATGAAGTGAATTGTTTTCTTTGTAAAACATGTCATTATGTGCAATATTTATTGTTATGTGGTCATTTGGGTTTATTTTGAGATCTATTTAGATGATGTGAATTGTTTTCTTTGTAAAACATGTCAAGTATAACAGATTTGCAAAAAATTAAGTTGATTGGATTTCAATAACCCTTTTATCAAATTATATTTGTATTTGGTTTTATAATTCAAATTACACTTACTATTTGTTTTTCTAGATACAAAGGTGATTTGATGAAATAATTATCAATGTCTGATGAACTTAATTTTTTGTAGGTATATTCTACTCGGCATATTTTAAAAAGTGAACAATTTGGATCATCTAAATGGGCCATAAAATGAACCTAAAAGGCCACACAATAGTGGCCGTTGCACGTAATGCACAACAGCTATCCCAAACTCATTGTGGTTGCAAAAAAAGTAAACTATAATGGTGATATTACGTCACCAATACAATCATTAAATAATTTCTTATCATTTACTCGAGGGAAATTCTATGGTACACACCTCATGGTTACGACCTTTGTGTTTTATGGTTCAAACCTATTGCGGTGCTAGCTATGAATTATTGTGATGTTGGTTATGATATTATTTTGGTTAGGGATTTTTTTGAGTTGGCTTCTGTAGACGCTGTGCCTTTTTGGGTATAATGCGCGTTTCCACCTAATGTCCTACCAGCTTGCATTTGACAGTCGCCACTTAATTTTAAGAGGAATTAAGAAACTTTTGATGATGAAAACTAAGTATAAGACTTGATCCGTCATAACCAAATAATCAAGGTTCGGGAATGAAGGTACAAAACGGGAAGGTCATTGAATAAAATCACCCCCTTTTGTCCAATCCGAAGATTGACGTTTACTAACTCTATTTTGTGATTTTAGTGATTAAATGTTTCACAAACTTCATTATTAACCCTAAAAATCATTACTAAACCTAAAACTAAGTGATTGAATAAATGAATATCACTCAATTTTGATCTAATGAATACAACTGTATTTTCATCATCATATTAAATAGTCATTAAATGGATATAAACAAGATCTAAACTAAAAAAGACTCATAAAAAAATTTAAAACACACAATTTTGTAAAAAGAAAAAAAAAATATTTAGACTTGGATTATTGAAAACAATGCACCAAAAAGCGAGCATATGCCATGAAAAATTAAGAAAAGTCGTCGGATTCCACCACCACGCGTCCAACTATGCATGGTATGATTAAAATAAAGTACAATGATCCTAAACATGTTATCTAAACACACAATTGCATCCTAAGCCTGGTTAAGGGATCTAACATAATTTAATGCACAAAAAGCAACTAACAAATAAAACATGCAAAATATTACAATGAATAAATCAGGTTTAATGCATGCAAATATAAAACCTAAACTAACCTAAACATGCTACTATCATCATTTAAATAAAAACATGCAAGAAGAAAGCCAAAAATTATGCAAAACTAAGAAGTTACATGATAACCATGCAAAGCTAACACCTAGACATGATTAGCTACTGAAAAGAGGGACCAAAAGTTACTGAAATATATAAAATTCAGTGGACTAACCCATTGTTTTGTAGAAAAAGCAAGAAAAAGGTGAAAAAGAGCGAAGAATGCCTTCCTTGTTTGAAGCTTCCCTCAGGCATCAGTTCAAGTTTGATTGCTTTGTTACAACCTTAGATGCGCTCTAGGATTATCAAAAGCTACTGCTAGGGTTAGAAATTTTAGAGCTAAGGGTTTTAGGTGAAGGGAAGTTGTGTCTCTCTCTCAAAACTCTCAACTTTTAGCAAAAAGTTGACCAAAACTTGGTCCCTTCCAAAGAGGGGTGAATGGGGGGTATATATAGGCAGAAGAAGAAGGTTCTGGAATGCCTTAGGTCTCCCTAAGGTTGCCTATCACTTTCTCCTTGTACCTCCCGATCAAATCGAAGCTAAAACTTACTCAGTACTGCCGATAGTACGTGCGGTCGCACGACTTGATTGCGCAGCATGTGTAGTCGCACGATTATTGTGTGGCCTCGCAACCTACTTGCGTAAGATGTGCAGCCGTGCAATCCTTGTGTGGCCGGTTACACAACTTGGCCTCCAAACGTGGGCGCTCGTGTCCTCCATGCATGCCAGCCATACATGCATGCACAAGTATGTGGTTCTATGCTTTTGGACCCTCTTTTTTTCTTTTAAGTAGGTCTGTTTGACTTTCAATTGATGTGTTTGTGTGAAACAAGTCAAGGTTTTGAAAATATTTACCAATTCAAACTCAACTAAACCTTTACCTCCTTGGCAGAGACCAAAAGGTTAATTTTGGATAAATATGATATTTGGCCAAAACGGGGTTACATAGTAGCTCTTACCAACCTTAAGCGTCCTTAAGAAAGAAGAAATTATCATTTCATCATCGCGAAGCTTACAAGCACCCGAAGTCTTAGGGTTTGTCAAAATTAGGGTGTCTACAGTTGCCCCTCTTTGACAAAACTTAGATAATTAGGAAAAGATATTGAATGCATGTCAAAGATCCAAGACCATCCCAACTGACACAACCCTAAGACTTAAGGTTGTGCCATACATTCATGTAAGTGATCGAACTTGCAGGTTGACTACATATCTTCATTGTAAGAATTAGATCAGTGTAGTTCAGGGGCAAGTGGTGTGCAACAATTCATTGGTGAGTGAGTGTGTGCAATAAGTACTCATAATTCACCCATCCATGCAACTTCTAAAAAGTGAGCGAACAATACCTACCAATACTCACCTTATCGTACCAAAGTTATACCAAGTTTTATTCCATTATATTCTAGGTTTTGCTTAGTGCACCAATCCTACAAACATTCAGGAGAAAACAATTTCCAAAATACATACCGAGGTGTGGTTCAAGTGATGCCAAAATATGATGATAAAACATGCCAGTTCCATGAGTTTTGAATGATTTTCAGGTTGGTTCTATGTTCGTTGCCTTGCGATCTTAATCACGCTTGCTCCTTACGAGGTATGAGGATTTTAATAATGGGTACTGATTTTGCTGCCATGTAATTCCAATTTTGCTACCTTGCGATCTAAGTCATGCTCGCTCCTTTCGAGACATGAGGGTAAAATGGGTTCCTATTTTGTTGCCTTGAAATTTTGATTTTGATACTTTGCGATGTAAATGATTTCCTATTTTGTTGCCTTGCAATTCCAAGTTTGCTTCCTTGTGATCTTAGTCATGCTCACTCCTCACGAGTCGTGAGTTTAAAAGTTCTATCCACTTTTGCTCCTTGCAAGATGGGGGTTTAAGTTCAATCCACACTCGTTCCTTACGAGGTGGGGTTTATAGATTGGTTCTATTACATCCTTGCACCTTACGAGGTGGGGATTTATATTCAATCCACATTTGCTCCTTACAAGGTGGTGGTTCAATCCACATTTGTTTCTTACAAGCTATGCCATTCCTATATATCTCAAATTCATGAATTGGGTTCCTTTTTCTTAGTTTTTGCTAATCAAGATACCATGATGGGGATTTTACCTATTTTTCTTCTTTTCTGTTAGGGAAGATTCCATTTTATTTTGAGTGCAATGCGTGCCTCGTGACGCATGCAATAAATACTCAAATTACTAGATATACTATAAGTATGTATCGGTATTCAAAACTGAGTTGAAAATCATACATAGGCCTTGAAAAGGCTTCCTGGAGCATGGGAAGAACTGCCACACGTGTAGGGCCAAGCTACAGTACGTGTGGAAGCACGAGATGTGCAGCCGCGCAACCTACGCAAACAGTCGCGAGGGGCTTTTCAGAATTTTCATTGCCTGAACGGTTTAAATAGCTTCCCTAAGCCACATTTCCTACTCCATACCATCCAAAAATCCTCTTTCTCTCTCTTTAGCCTCTTCTTTTCATCTCTTTCGTGATCTTTCGCTATTTGGTGGTTCAGTTTACTGTTCGAATTTTTGGTTCTCTTGTGTGACATTCTCCTTTTTCAGCCGAACAAAAGTTGATTTCAGCCCTTTGGTGGCTATTATAAGGTATTTTGCCACCTTTCACGCTTTTCGATTTCACATCTACTTTTCTTTTACTTTTATCGCATTTTTGTAAATGTTTTAGACTTTTCTCGCAATTTTTCATACTTTTCCTTAGGTTCTCATGCTTTCCTTTGTTAACCTGTATTGTTCACTGCTTTGCCATGCTATTGTGCCCATTTACCAACTATCTTCTCATTTTTGTACTTTTGACTCGATTTTCTGTCCATTTTTGGTAATTTTCACCATTTTTAACAACATTTCCAACTTTTTGACTTATGACTTGTGCTTGGCCTAGATTGTCAATGGCCGGTGACGACTTTGACCTCGATGCTTATGCTCCACTGGAGGATGGCCCTCAGATAGGCCTGCAACGATTCTACAAGTAAGACATTGCCTGCCCTCTTGATATAGTACTACGTGAGCCCGGCCTCTACATCTCATCAACGACCTTCAGGGTACATTTCTCTCATTCACTATCCTTTCTATGTTCTTTCTACTTCATTTGCTTTCATTTTCCCTAAACAACAACTTTAAATGTTTCTCTTTTTTGTTTTTATAGGAGAGTAACTGGGCTATACGTAGCATTTGCTCTGTGAGAGAATCGTGTGAAGAGGCCATGGTAGAGGAGAATAATGCAAAAGAAAGAGGTTGCAGAGTGGTGACAGAGAAAGTTTGCAGGTTTTTGCTTTATCTCCCTCTCGCAGGCCTCAACTTAAGAAGAGAGCGAAGAAGAAAAAGAAGAAGAAGAAGAAAAAGACAAAGAGGAGAAACATTCGCTACAAGAATTTACACATTTGGCGACCAAAATTGGCGATTAAAACAAATTTAGTCACCAAAAGTAGTCCTTTTGGCAACTAATTTTTTTTTTAGTCGCCAAAGGTTCAAATTTTGGCTACCATTTTAATTTAATCAACATACATTGTTTTTTGGCGACTAAAAAAAAATTTAGTCGCGAAATATGTAGTTATAGGCGACTAAAAAACAATTAGTCGCCAAAAGTTAATATTTTACGCTACTAATTCTAAGTTTAGTCGCAGAACAAGCTGATTTGCTGACAAGAATATAGTTTAGTCTCCAAAAGATACTTTTGGCTACCAATATATTAGTCGCTAATACATAATCTTTTGGCTGCAAAACTGGTTGTCGTTATTCAGTACTATCTGGCGATTAAAATGTGAAATAGTCACTAAAAGTTAAAATTTTGTTTTTTAGAGGGAAACCAATATAATTTGATGCCCGATATCTGTCTCTCACACACACTCACACCATATACACTGTCTCAAACAAATTTCGCTCTCTTTTGACACTACCAAGCCTCACCCCGCTCACCACCGTCAATGGCCACTGGCGACAGAGACCGTCGCACATCGCCACCGCAACCTGCAAAGCAACAGCGCCACTTAATCACAAGTATGTTTCTCTCGCTCTGTCGCTCTCAGTCTCTATCCCTCTCTGTCGCTCTCAGTCTCTATCTCTATCTGTCGATGGAGCTTTCTCTCCCTCTCTGTGCATCTCCCTCTCCCTCTCCCTCTCCCTCTCCCTCTCTCTCTCTCTCTCTCTCTCTCTCTTCCTCTATTTCCCCATTTCTCGCACTTTCCCTAGGGTTTTATATGATTTTTGTTGTTTGATTTGAGTTAATGTTGTGTTGATTTCCCACACTTGGTATAGGGTTTGTGTTGATTTTTACACAGAAATCCCAAATTCAAGTTGGATTGAGCAAGAATTTGCCATTTTCGGACTAGATAAGTCATTATTGTCACCTAACATTTGAGTATTGTAAATTTATCATATGAGGGCAAGAAATAATGTGATGCTGTCATCTACTAGATTACATTTTCATTGACCTGTGTCAATGGGATTTAATGAAGGTATCTGGGTCCTCTATTTGGTTTTGAGTCTAATTTATATAAGCATGCTTATAAATACTTATCATGTGAGGGCAAGAAATAATGTGATGCTATAATACTAGATTATATGTTCATTGGCTTGTGTCAATTGGATTTAATAAAGGTATTTGGGTCCTTGATTCGGTTTGAAGTCTAATCTACATAAGTTAATAAAGGTATAGGAGATCAGTTGATTTGTTTTCGTAATTTACCAATTAAGTTTCCCTTGTTGAATTGATTTTGATTTGATTTCTAGGGTTTTGATTTTGATTTCTAGGGTTTTTATCTCTCATCTCTCTTTGATTTTGATTTGATTTTGAATTGCAGGTTCTTCATTCGATTAATTCAGTATATATTGTTGCTTGCATATCTATTTTTTCAGTCTCTAGTTGATTAATTTGGTGTTTGCATATCTATTTGGAGTTTGGGAATATGAGAGCCTTGAATTACATCCTTTATTCGATTAACTTACTCAGATATGCATGAAAAAATAGAGCAACACTTTATTGAATTCATTCAATTAATTCAGTTTATTCTCTCTCATCTCTTTGATTTTGATTTTGATTTTGATTTCTAGGGTTTCCACTTCTGTGATTGCTTGTTTTGTTTGAAGCTCATACACCTCTCTAGCGCTCCATCTCCGCCAAATCCCAACGCGATCCCTAGAAAAGGTCTTAGTTCTATTTCTCTCTCTCAATCAACCTTTTTTATTCAATCTGTATGTTATTTGTTAGATTACCCAAACAGTTTGTCTTGTCTTTACTTAGTATAGCAATATCGATCTTCAATTCAACAATTTTGTTTTCCAGTTTTTTTATTTTTTTGAGCTGTTTTCTTCAAGGGGTAATGGAGCTAATGGTGTTTAAGAGATAGTGTTATTGACATATATGGTCAATCCAACTACTGCTCTTAAGTTCTTTGTCTGTTTAATCTTATGTTATTGCTATTTGTGGTCAATCCAACTACTTGTGCATTGCTTATTTTAAAGTTTGTGTATTTTATCACATCACATCTATACATTTTTTTTTTCCCTTGTGTTGCCCACAATTTCTGCTGATGAGTTTTGGCATTTATTATAAGAATTCTAAGTGTTGCTCCCTACCTTTTATTTTTTGGTTTTTATTTACTTGTTTATATCAATCAATAAAATTCTTAAAACTGGTCTAATTTGGGATCTAATTAATAGTTCAAAACATTTTTTTTTAAATGCTTGTTAGATTTATTTATTTTTCTCTTCATGACATACTCTTCTTCATGTACCAAACTAACTCAATTTTTTTATTTTATTTATTTATTTATTTTTTTTTTTTGTGTACATACCTTGCAACCTAGACTTATTCCACCCCTACCTACGTGGTTAATCTTTATTTGTTCATTTTTTTTCCTTCTATGCTTTGATTTTATGTTATATGTAGAACTGTGGACGTATTACTTGGTTGATGAGGAGATGTAGGGATTTAAGTACTTGGATTTAAGTTTTTTTTTTTTTTTTTTGGAGAGGGGGCTACTGTTTGGGTATTTAAATGTGGCCTCCTTAGGTATGTTGGTTGCTGAAAAAAGTGATTGAAAACTTTAGTATTACTTGGGAGAAATTAGTTTTTTCACTCATTGAAGATTGATGAAGATTCGTTTGAGTAAAATTTGTTTGGTTCATATTCCTCTGCTTTCTTAGCAATTCCCATGGGAATTTGAAACCTTAAAGTTCGAAGTTGTATGAAAGGATTTGATTGAGGTTTTTACTTGTAGGATTTGTTCTTCTTTGGTTGGAAATTAAATCTTTTTGGAAAAGAATTTGTTGCTCTTACCATCTAAATTGCAGAATAGAAAAGATAAGTAAATAAGGTTTTGTCAGTTGGATTTTTGTTTTTGAAGACAATGGATAGTGGAATATCTACATTTTCACTGTGAATAAGCAAAGATAATCGCCTTGATTTGTCAATCATTCATGTGAAAGTTCAAAATTAAATTTGATGTATGATAGATGACTAACTACTCAACTGTGATCCTATTGAGCTAAAATAATTTCAGGGGCTGCGCTTGGTGTACTGTGAACCCATTGAGTTGAAAGAATTTTTATTTTATGAATAATTTCATCTATTTAAGGTTAGTTTGATATAATTCTAACTTGGGGAAGAGGGGGGGGGGGAATTGAATGACGCCTTCAAACAAAATTCCTAAGAGCGTCGAGAGTAGTTGGTGGCTGTGGAAAGCCGGAATTGCTATTTACTCATCATAAAAACAATCTTCTGCATAATTCATGTAACTAACTAATTGGAATAATGATCCTTTTGCCAACTCTTGATGTTGGTATATATTTATATGTATTAGAGATGGTGATTTGAGTGAGAAACTCAAATTTGCTTTCATCATAAATTCATGATGTGGAATTTCCAGTGATTATCTTGTATTTTTTTTTTCTCTCTAATTTTAATTGTTTATAACTTTCTATAGTTTTATTTTGGATTTTATTTTTTAACTTAAGGATGGTTTGACTGAATCCCCAAAGTTGAAGAGCTCAAGGTATTATGATAAATTTCAAACATGATGTGTAATAAATGCAGGTGAATGTGTGTGTATATATATAATGTTGTGTGGATATGTATAATAATGCTGTGTGTATATATAATGTTGTGTGTGTATATGCAAATGTTTAATATATAATATATGTGGCCCTAAATTAATGAGCAACATACACAAGTCATCTGGTAAGAAATGATCCAATCATTTTGTTATTTCACAGAATACAAGCGAAGTAGAGGAATACATAAGGTTGATTAGGAGACTTAATTAATCTCAGATTTACGCGTGTTACACATAGAGAAACCTGATTTTATTCGCAACGTACCATTGTTTTTTTAATAGAATCCACTAGGTTTTTGAGTCCCCTCTATTGCATTTGAATGCTCCAACTTTGCTTACTGGTTGCCATCCAGCTTTAGCCCAAAGTTGATATGAGGAAAATGTGCCCATTGTTAAACAACATACACAAATCTTTCCATTTTTGGAAAGGTAATTCAAGTTATTTGGTTTAGTTACCAGTGAGTGACAGTTCAATATGTTTTGATACAATGCCTTCCTGCTCACATGTACTCTTTTTCTCTGCTTCAGAATTATCGTTCCTAGCTGGTACTCGTGAACTTTAGCGTATATATGGAAAGGATGAAGGGAAACAATTGTCGTAAAATTGCCTTGTTCAAATATAAAGGTAGGAAAATCTTTTCCTTATTTTTGTGCAGATAATTATACATCTTTTTGGTAATTTTTTTGTTATTAATCATAGCAATGTAAGTATTAGGAGGTCTAGCATCCTTATGGTTTAGAGATGAGTTTTGTTGTGGAACTAGAAATCAACATTATTGGCACAGAAAGAACCTTATACTTTGGTCACTTAATGTAAGTTTTAATTGCATCATCTTAAACATTCTGAAGGAGAAATGAAAATGAAGATAGTTGTTATTGGCTAGTTAGTTTATGTGATACTTCGTCACATGTTTGGTCCTTGTGATTAATATTTCATAAACCATATGCAATTTTGAAGCCTTTTAAGATAGTTTATGTACTTTGTCACGTGTTTGGTCCATGTAGTTAATCTGTGCACGTGTGCATGTGTTCATTTTTACTCAAACTTATCTATTTACTTTGACAACTTTCTTTAGCGTTTTTGGGTCAGTTTTGGTTATTTCTATAATTCCTTTAAGATTCCTATTTGAACTAAAATCACTTTTTACTTTATGTTAGCCAACTTTCTGATAAGAAATCATTTAGCTGTCTGTTTATGTGGTGCTCTTCCTCTATAGCTTTCACTACCAACTAGGAGCTCCCTTAACTTGGAGAATGAAAATTTTCTTTCAGAAATTCTGAATCAGATTTCACATGCATTAACTTCTCATTTGGCACTCAATCATCCCACTAGGAATGTTTATGGCGTTACCATAGTTATAGCCGAATACGGCCTAAACTTAGCCGAAAAAAGGGCATTTTGGGGGCAAAAATTCAAAACAGCCCCCGAACCACCATGTGGCTCACATGGACAGTTCTCCCATGACAAATAGGACTTGTGAGAGCTGACGGAATGTAATTCGGACCTGTAGGTTGGGAGTTAGAGCCGAATACGCCCTAAACTTAGTCGAAAAATGGTGTTTCAGGGGCAAAAATTCAAAACAACCCCCGAACGACTGTTTGGCTCACACGGATAACTTCTCCATGACAAATAGGACTTATGAGAACTGACGGAACGTAATTCGGACTCGTAGGTTGGGAGTTAGAGCCGAAAACGCCCTAAACTTAATCGAAAAAGGGCGTTTTGGGGGCGAAAATTCAAAACAGCCCCCGAACCACCATGTGGCTCACACGAATAGTTCCCCCATGACAAATAGGACTTGTGATAATTGATGGAACGTAATTCGGACCCGTAGGTTGGGAGTTAGAGCCGAATACGCCCTAAACTTAGTCGAAAAATGGCGTTTCGAGGGCGAAAATTCAAAACAGCCCCCGAATAACCATGTGGCTCACATGGATAGCTTCTCTATGACAAATAGGACTTCTGAGAACTGACAGAACGTAATTCAGACCTGTAAGTAGAGAGTTAGAGCCGAAAACGCCCTAAACTTAGTCGAAAAATGGCATTTCGGGGGTGAAAATTCAAAACAACCCCAAAACGACCGTGTGGCTCACATAGATAGCTTCACCATGACAAATAGGACTTGTGAGATTTGACGGAACGTAATTCGGACCCGTAGGTGGGGAGTTAGATCCGAAAACGCCCTAAACTTAGTCAAAAAAGAGCATTTTGGGAGCGAAAATTTAAAACAGCCCTCCGAACCACTATGTGGCTCACACGGACAGTTCCCCCATGACAAATAGAACTTGTGAGAACTGACAGAACGTAATTTAGACCTATAGGTTGGGAGTTAGAACCGAATACGCCCTAAACTTAGTCGAAAAAGAGCGTTTCGGGGGTGAAAATTTAAAATAGTCCCCAAACGACCATGTGGATCACACGAATAACTTCACATGACAAATAGAACTTGTGAGAACTGACAGAATGTAATTCGGACCCGAAGGTTGGGAGTTAGAGCCGAAAACACCCTAAACTTAGTTGAAAAAGAGCGTTTCCGGGCGAAAATTCAAAACAACCCCCGAACCACCGTGTGGATCATGCGGACAGCTTCGCCATGACAAATAGGACTTGTGAGATCTGATGGAACATAATTCGGACCCGTAGGTTAGGAGTTAGAGCCGAATGCATCCAAAACTTAGTCGAAAAAGGGCATTTTGGGGGGCGAAAATTCAAAACAGCCCCCAAACCACTGTGTGGCTCATACTGACAGTTCCCCCATGACAAATAGGACTTGTAAGAACTGATGGAATGTAATTCGGACCCGTAGTTTGGGAGTTAGAGCCGAAAACGCCCTAAACTTAGTTGAAAAAAAGGCATTTTGGGGGCAAAATTTTAAAACAGCCCCCAAACCACCGTGTGGCTCACACAGATAGCTTTTCCATGACAAATAGGACTTGTCAGAACTGACAGAACGTAATTTGGACCCGTATGTTGGGAGTTAGAGCCGAAAACGCCCTAAACTTAGTCGAAAAAAGGCGTTTTGGGGGTGAAAATTCAAAACAACCCCCGAACCACCATGTGGCTCATACGGATAGCTTTGCCATGAAAAATAGGACTTGTGAGAACTGACGGAATGTAATTCGGACCCGTAGGTTGGGAGTTAGAGCCAAAAACGCCCTAAACTTAGTCGAAAAATGACGTTTTGGGGGCAAAAATTCAAAACAGCCCCTAAACGACCATGTAGCTCACATGGATAGCTTTGTTATGACAAATAGGACTTGTGAGATCAGACGGAACGTAATTCGGACCCGTAGGTTGGGAGTTAGAGCCGAATACGTCCAAAACTTAGTCGAAAAAGGGCTTTTCGGGGGCGAAAATTCGTAACAGGCCCTGAACCACCGTGTAGCTTACACGGACAGTTCCCCCATGACAAATAGGACTTGTGAGAACTGACGAAACGTAATTCGGACCTGTAGGTTGGGAGTTAGAGCCAAATACGCCCTAAACTTAGTCGAAAAAGGGCGTTTCGGGGGCGAAAATTCAAAACAGCCTCCAAACGACCATGTGGCTCACACGGATAGCTTCACCATGACACATAGGACTTGTGAGAACTGACGGAATGTAATTTGGACCTGTAGGTTGGGAGTTAAAGCCGAAAACGCCCTAAACTTAGTCGAAAAAGGGCGTTTCGGAGGCGAAAATTCAAAACAGCCCCCGAACGACCATGTGGCTCACACGAATAGCTTCACCATGACAAATAGGACTTGTGAGATCTAACGGAACGTAATTCGGACCCGTAGGTTGTGAGTTAGAGCCGAATACGCCCTAAACTTACTCGAAAAAGGGCTTTCCGGGGGCAAAAATTCATAATAGCCCCCGAATACGCCTTACACTAAGGCCTCATTTGGGAACAGGCTAATTTAGTAACTTTTTGGCTATTTGGCTAAAATATGAGCTAAAAAAAACTAGTATGTTTGGGATGACTTTTTGGCTTTTTACGAAAAGATGTGCAAAAAGTAAAGAGAAAAGAGAATCTTTGACTTTTTGGTATGGGTTGTTGGCTTTTTGGCTAATTTAGTAACTTTTTGGCTTTTTGGCTAAAAAGTTCGGTTGCCAAACGAGGCCTAGTTGAAAAACTTGCAACACTTAGTTAAAAAAGCAACAACTTTATTAAAATAACATCTACATATTCTAATAATTACCTTTATATATTTATAGGATGAAGAAATTACATATTACATTGTTTGTGCAGTTGGTTGGAATAAATATTACATGATACATATATATACTTTCTTTTATTTCCAAGAAGACATTTCTCGATTGTTCTACCTTAAATGTATGTTAGAACATGTTCCATATGGCTGACTGAATTGATATTTTGTAACCAATTCTAACGTTTCGTTTTTTGTTTTTCTTTGTAGATGGCTTTGTTGTGTGAACTTGTGGATAATCCATCTTGGTGTATGAAGAAGAATTTTCACTTTTGTGTAGAACTAATATAATACTTTTGTCGTCCTCAGCTTTTGTGTAGTTTATTATTACTAATACAGAAAACTTTTAGCAATCAACAGATAATGACTGTCGTGGTACATAGATCACCTTCTGTGGTGGTACATATATACCATTTGTCGGCGTACATATAGGACGTTTTGTCATGGTCCATAGAAAACTTTTGTCGTGGTACATATATCACCTTTTGTTGTGGTACAGATTACGATGGTAATTTGTACCCTGCCAAATGGTAATTTCGCTTGGTAGTAAATGTATTTTTTTGTATACGGAGGGCTTTGATTTTTGAATGATATATTTTGTATAGAATTATTATTTTAGTTTAGACAATAGTTGATTTGTATGGACTTTGATATTTAATGTTATTTATTTTTGGTATATGGATGCAGATTGTGGAATGATTGATAGTATGTATCATTTTGTTTTTATACGTATTACAGGTTGTGTACGGGAAAGAAATAAACCTTCTCGTATAATCCTGTTGATCAAGTCTGCGTTCCTCTGTACGACGCCGCTTTATTACCTGAAAATACAAACGTGAGCTAGCCGGCGGGTGGGTGCCGAAAACCTCTCCGATGCCTAAGTCAGTAAGCTTGACAAATAGACAAAAGCTCTGTGTATTCAGAAAACAAAGTTGTGTTACCTCTCCAAAGGTGATATTTGTGAGCTTTTATAGGTTTAGTGTGGCACAATCCTAGTAGGACTCTTACTCCATGTAGAGTCCTCCTAGGATTCATACTCCTGAAAGATCATGCTTATCCTTCAACACCCCCCTCACTGCTTAAACCAAGTGAGATGGTTTTACCCCGACCGGACTACCACGACCGGAGTAAGTGTGGCTTTACTGAGCCGCAGAGTAAGCCGAACTAACATTAGTTTGGTTCTTTCATTCATTGTTCTCCAGACCGAGCTACCGAATAATAAAGCTCGGACCGGTGTAGCCGCAATGTGTTATAACCGGACTAAATCTGAGACCGGGCTACCTTCAAGGTGTTCTTGGACCGGACTAACCTCAAGCCTTTCAAGACCGAAATAACTTTGAAGCCTCTTTCTGCTCAGTACTTCGCACTGTGGTCTACAACGGTCCACTTACCTAGCTCGGCCCAATTTTCCATATAAATTACCCTCTCAATTGCCCATTAATTCCATTTGCACAACATGATAGGGATTATCTTGTCAACCAGCCGAACTAAAAACCCTCTTCAATCCGTATATCCGAGCTATAAACTCTTAGCCTTCCCAGCCGAGCTCGAACTCTAAGCCACTCCAACCGGGCTACATTTTAACCGAGTACCCTTATCCGGTCAAAACGTCCCTTCAGTTGCAGAAACTGAATCGATTGTCCTTCCAACGACACGTGGCATGCTCTGATTGGCCAGCATAGCTGTCACGCCGTTCTTCGTACTTCACACTTTTTGAACAGTCCCGCCAAAAAGAACCCTACACAAAGCAAAAAACCCTTTTTCCCCGAATCACTTCCTATCCTGTTCTCCTTCCTCTCTCTGAGCCTCTCTTTCCTGAGCTTCTGAGCTTGCTGAGTTCTCTGATCTGCATTCGAAGAAGCTTCGTGGTTTTGCTGCCATTTCTCACATTTTTCTTTGGTCCTGGTAAGCAACTCAAACCCGCCTTGCTTTCCTTGTTTTTGCTTTCGTTCAATCCTTTGTAGTTTGTTTCGTGTTTTTACAAAACACTGTTTGTGCTCTTTCTGGGAAAAATCTTCATAAGAACCCTATGAATATCATGAAGCAACCTGTAGACGTTGTTTTGATCCATAAACTTGTCCCAACCGAACTAGGATACTGTTTGTGCTATATGTAGATCTATCCAGACCATAACCAACTAGTACTTGTGAATATACTAGTAGTTTCAGTAAGTCACCATCTTCTGATTTACTTTAACCGAGATAAACGAACCGAATTAAGTTTGAACTAAGCAAACTGGAAACCTTAGCCTTCGACCGAGCTAAGTCTTCGGGGCTAAGCCAGCTTTCTTAGTTTTTAAACCGAACTAAGAAAGCTGCCCCTATAGGTTTGACCGAGGTAACAAAACCCGTAGTTCAAACCGTATAAACCAATCCTATACACAAACCGAGCTATCGAACCCCTTGCTCAATCCGAGCTACTAAGTATCTTGTTGAAACCGAGGTAGATCCTGGAGCATCCCACATAGCCGAAGTAGGACTTCTTTTTCTTTGTTTTGATTTTGTAGCACGGTCAACGATCTGTGCTCAACCCCTTTGTTTTCCACTTTGCAGACCTAGGTTGCCCAGGCACCTTTGCGCGCTTAACCGAGCTACTGAGCACAGTGTTTCAACCGAGCGAATTTATTTATAACTTACAAAATAAATGGGGAAATATAGGTTCTTGGTAGAAACACCTGGGGGTTTGGCCGAATTCCGAAAGGATTACGGCATCCCTGACGATGTACACCTTACCTTAGCAAAAAAGGATATCATACCATGGGGGAATGAAGGCTTTGTGCCTTTCACCCTTCTTTCAATAATAGAAACCGGACTAAGATTCCCCGTCCAACTCCTGATTTGTAAATTCCTAAGGCAAACCAGATTATGCCCAACCCAGCTTTCCACCAACTCATACCGTATAATAATGGGTATAGCCGAGCTAAACCGCCAAGCCGGTCTAAACCTCGGTCTAGCCGAACTGTTCCACCAATATTCTTTAGGATCAAAAGAAGATGAATGGGTTTACTACTTGAGAATACGCTGCCGGCGTGAAAAAATAATTAAGGATACACCGGATAAAGACTTAAATGATGACGATTTTTTCTGGGTGTCTGGGAACTTTAAAGATCATCAAGCCTAGATTCCTGGTCGACGTATAAACTGGAACAAAGGGATACCTGGTATAATTACTTTGGTTTCCTTGCATTCTTCTCTTTTTACTTCGGTTTCTATTTTTAAGCCGAACTAACAGATGTATTTTTCATGCAGATCCAGCCCATATTTATTCATTGTACAGCTACCCCAACCTTGCCACTCTCCGCGCCGCACTACGCTTTCCAGAGAGAAGTTGGGCAAAACTTCTTAGTTTTGAGCCGACATACCGTTATAGCGGTCGCCGAAAAGCTAGAGTAACAGACTTCCTACTTGAGGACGCCCCAGAACCGGACCCAACCTTGCCCCAAATCAACCTCGTCCGAACCACTGAAGAGGAAGAAATGGCCAAGAGGAATAGACTACGGGCGCTTCTGACCGAAACTAACAGATCCGAAGTACCGCCACAAAGTCAAACCCAAGAAACCGTGGTGGCTCTTCCCTCTCAACAGCCCTCGACATCTCGGGCGCACAAGCGTGCCCGGACTAGCCAAACCGAGCATCGCCTTGTTGACGAGGACGAGCCCATTCTACCACCGAGCCCTCAACCCAGCCTTCAACCGGAGCAAGCTGACCGAGCTGACCCCTCCAAATGGGCTCCAATTCTCACTTTTCAAAACTGAGATATCCAGGAAACTGACTCGGTTGTTGCTGAGAAGGATCACTTGATGGCTTTCAATCTAGCCAAGAGTGTTTTCCTTCCAAAAGACATGAAGCACCACAACAAGCAACTAAACACCGAGCTAAAGGCCATCCGGTCATCAACAAAATTGATGATCCTGGTAAGTGGCTCTGTTTTCTTTGTCTAATTTTTCCCGACTGTCAATCCGGCTAAAGAGAGTTACTACTCTATTGCAGGCCATTCAGAAGAACAACATTGCACATAGGAAAGTGCTGGAGCTCCGAAAAACAACAAGGCAGGCAATGGCGGAAGCCGAAGCCAAGACTGCCGAACTAACACGAGCTCAACAAAGGACGGCCGAGCTGGAGGCCGAGGTAACTCGTCTAACCGGACTAGTTGCCTCGGCTAACAGTGATAAACGGCGAGCTGTTACCGAAGTAAAAGATAAATACTTGTGGGAGATGGCCCAGCTTGAAGGCGCTAAGGACGCCGAAATATCAGTTCTGAAGAAGAAGGCTGAGGACGCCGAGCTGAAGGGTTTCAAGGATGGCGACGCTGCATACATCCAGCAGTGTGAAGCTGCGAAGGACTTGTTCTTCAAATGCGGCTGGAGGGGTGCTGTGGAGCAGATCGGTTGTGGGCCTGACACCGAGGTCTACAATGCTCCACAGTATTTCATTCCGGCCTCACTGGCGGAGTATGCTGCCGACCTCCAGAAACAATTTCTTGAAGCGTTTGACAATGAAGAAGAAGATAAGCAAACTGAGACTCCGGTTGTCAACGCGCCTGCCAATGATCAGTCAGCTCGGTTGGAGCCAGTGGTCGAAGACTTGACGACCGAAAATGTGCTTCTAACAGAGACCGGGCTTCCAACCGAGACTGCTCGAACCTTTGAAACCGGAGTCAGTGTTGATACTGAAGCCGATCTCGATGATCTTTTTAACTAATTCTGTAATTTTTTCTTTCTTGGACTTGTAACCGGGCTGCGGCCCCTCCTGTGTACCTGTTTTTTACTTCAATGAAAAAATCTTCTTTTGTGCTCAACTCTTATTCCAGTTTTAGATTTGTATGCTTGCTCTTGTCATGAATTTTACAATGAACTCTTTTGCTCGACTGAGATCTCGGTTTGAATGCTTGATTTCTAACTGTAATCTGAAATATTCTTTGGTAACCTGAGTAGGCTCACTAGCCAACCACTCTTTTAGCCGATATACTTATTTCGGCTGAAGAGTACTAAGAGTTGGTTTAATCTAGCAAACCACTGTTCAGCCGACATACTTACTTCGGCTGAAGAGTAAAAGAGTTGGTTTTAATCCAGCCAACCATTTCAGCCATACCCTTACTTCAGCTGAAGAGTAAAAGAGTTGGTTTAATCCAGCCAACCACTGTTCAGCGATATACTTACTTGCTGAAGAGTAAAAAGAGTTGGTTTAATCCAGCCAACTATTCAGCCATTCCTACTTCGGCTGAAGAGTAAAGAGTTGGTTTAATCAGCCAACCTCTAAGTTTGGTTTTTCCAGCCAACTTAGAATAAGTGTTTGGTTATTCCGACCAAACGTCCTGCAGCCTGGATCCTTATCCTGGGCTTAGGAGGGGTGTTGGTTTAATCCAGCCAACCTCTAAGTAAGTGTTTTTTCCAGCCAACCTCTAGAAACTAGAATAAGTGTTTGGTTATTCCGACCAAACGTCCTGCAGCCTGGATCCTTATCCTGGGCTTAGGAGGGTGTTGGTTTAATCCAGCCAACCTTAAGTTGGTTTTTCCAGCCAACTAGAATAAATGTTCTTTCTGCCCTAACTCACTAATTTACTAAAACAAACTTTTACAGAAAAATGCTTATACTGAAAAGAAAACTACTTGTTTTATTGAGAAAGGGAAAAATTACACATATTTAAAAAAAAAAAGCTAAAAATAAAATAACTTGAGATTGGCAGTATTCCATGGCCTGGGAATTGTTTGCCGTCCTCATCTTCTAAGTGGTATGCCCCTTTGCCTGCTAATCCAACCACTTTGTAAGGTCCTTCCCAATTAGGCCCTAACTTGCCATCTCCTGGTACCAAGGTGTTTCCCATCTTTGCGCAGTACCCAATCTCCGATTTGAATTGCCTTGGATGCACGTTTTGTTTACTTTCTGGACAATTCTTGTTGGTAGGAGGCATGTGAACCAATGCTCTGTCTCTTCTTTCTCTGCAAGGTCGAGCTCCAATGCTATGGCTTCGCTTTCAAGTCTGGATCAAAATTCTCGCTTCGAATTGTGGGGAGGCCAACTTCTAATGGGATGACTGCTCCATGCCATAAGCTAAGGAGAATGGTGTTTCTCCTGTTGATCGTCGAGGCGTGGTGCGGTAAGCCCATAAAACATGAGGGAGCTCTCTGCCCACTTGCCTTTGGCTTTCTCTAACCTTTTTCAATCCATCCAAGACTACCTTGTTTGATGCTCTGCCTGACCATTTGCTTGGGGATATGCCGGTGTAGAATTGTAGAACTCTATCTTGTACTCTTCACAAAAGCCTCTGAAAATTCTGCCGTCGAACTGAGTGCCGTTGTCTGATATCAGTGCCTTTGGTATGCCAAATCGAGTGATGATATTCTGCCAGACAAACTTTTTCACATCTTTTTCCTTGATTGACGCCAAGGCTTCTGCTTCCACCCATTTTGTGAAGTAGTCGGTTGCCGCAAGGAAGAACTTCCTGTTGCCGGGTGCTGTTGGAAGTGGTCCTACTATGTCCAATCCCCACATTGCGAAGGGCCATGGGCTAGTTAGAGGTAGAAGTTCTCTGGCAGGTTGGTGTATTTGATGTGCGAACTTCTGGCATTTTTCGCACTTTTTGACATACTTCTCTGAATCCGCTTGCATGTATGGCCACCAGTATCCTTGTGAAATTGCCCTGTATGCTAGCGATCTTCCTCCTTGATGGCTTCCGCATACGCCCTCGTGTATTTCGAACAGAAACGCTTCCACTTTGCTGGGGTGAACACACTTTAGGTAAGGTCCTGAGAACGACTTTTTGTACAATGCCAAAGATGGAGAGAGCCAAAATCGCTGCGACTTTGCTCTTATTCTGTTGGCTTCTTTCTTCTCTTCTGGTAAGGTGCCGTCTTTCAGGAACAGTATGATGGGATCCATCCAAGAAGGGCCTAACTCTGCACAACATACCTCTTCTGCTTCAGGGTCTTCAATGCTTGGTCTAGGTAGGTAGTCGATCAGCAATGGATGAGGGATGGAGGTGTCTGCCATTGAGGCAAAGCCTGCTAGTTCGTCCGCTCTGCTGTTTTCCTCCCTGCCGATTTGTTCTATCCTGACTACTTCAAATTTTTTGATCTCTGTTCTGACCAACTCTTGGTATTTGGCCATCCTGTCATCCTTTGCTTCGTAGTCGCCAGATATTTGGTTTACCACCAGCTGTGAGTCGCTGTAAACCATTAGCTCGGTGGCCTTCATGTAGAATGCTGACTTGAGACCTGCAAGAAGCGCTTCATACTCCGCTTCGTTGTTTGATGCTGGGAAGCCAAGGTTGATTGCTTGCTCTACTACTAGGCCGTCTGGAGAGATGAGGACTATGCCAAGTCCTGCTCCATGCCGGTTGGATGCTCCATCCACGAAGAGCTTCCACATCTCTCCAACAACTTCCAGCAAGTGGAGGGATCAGATGATGCCTTGGGATCTTCCATGTTGGTGGTGTTTTCTTTAAGGTCCATGCTTGCTGTCTGCCCCTTGCATCTGATTGTACCAAGTCTTTATTTGTTGGTGAGTCTTGACTTGGTGTAGCATGGTTTGCCTCTTCCTTCCTGCTTCGTTTTGGTCCCTTGGGTCTGACTGAGTATATTGCACCAGGGGTTGCGCTATTCCGGCGTCAACTTCCATCCCTAGTTCGGTTGTTTCAGTCAGGTCGACTGGGCAGATGTGATGACTTCCTGGTGTGAATTCTGCGACAAAATCCGCCAATGCTTGAGCTTTTATTGCGGTTCTGGGTTGGAACTTGATGTCGTATTGCCCCAACTCTACTGCCCACTTCAGAATTCGCCTAGAAAAGTTCGCCCTTTCAAACAAAGCTTTTAATGGGAAGGTTGTGAGAACAACTATGGTGTGGGTGTGAAAGTAGTGCGACAACTTCCTTGAGGCCATCATCAAGGCCAATGCCAGTTTCTCCAGTGGCAAGTACCTTGTTTCGGCGCCCAGTAATGTCTTGCTGACATAATAGATGGGCAGGTGTTGGATTCCTTCTGCGCGGACCAACACTGCGCTAATTGCATGCTGGGAGACTGCCAGGTATAGGAAGAGTTCTTCTCCAGGTACTGGGGTGACAAGTATTGGTGGAGAAGACATGTATTCTTTTAAGCTTTCCAGGGCGTGGTCGCATTCTTCATCCCACTCAAACTTGGCCTTCAAAGCGTGGAAGAATGGTCGTAGTCTGTCTGACGACCTGCTTATGAACCGATTGAGCGCCGCTGCCATGCCGGTGAGATGCTGCACTTTTTTTTTACTGAGTTTGGTCTCTCCAACTCTTGGATTGCTTTGATCTGGGAGGGGTCTGCTTCGATACCTCGGTTGGTCACCAGGAAGCCTAGGAATTTGCCAGATCCTACTCCGAATGCACACTTGGACGCATTGAGACGCAGCTTGTGCTTCTTCAGGATCTCAAACATCTTGCCTAGGTCCTTGAGATGGTCACTCTCATCCTTGCTCTTGACCACCATGTCATCGATGTAAGCTTCCATTGTTCTGCCTAACAATGGTTCAAACATCTTGGTGACCATCCGTTGGAACGTCGCCCCTGCGTTCTTTAGGCCAAAGGGCATGACCTTGTAACAGTACAGTCCTCTTGGAGTTGTACAGGATGTGACCTCCTGGTCTGGTTCATGCATGGCGATTTGGTGGTAGCCTCTGTATGCATCCAGAAAGCTAAGTCGGTTGTGCCCCGCCATTAGGTCTACCAGTTGATCTATCCGCGGTAGAGGAAAGCTGTCTGTTGGGCACGCCTTGTTGACTGTTTTGTAGTCGACGCAGACACGCCACTTGCCATTCTTCTTTGGCACTACGACTGTGTTGGAGATCCATTTTGGGTAGTGCACCTCTCTAATTGCTCCTGCCTCCAGCAGGTTTCCTACTTCTTCCGCCACTCTTTCGGCGTGGTGGAGTGCCGATCTGTGCGTCCGCTGAATGATTGGTCTGGCGGATGGGTGGACATTGAGTTGGTGACAGATGAAGTTGGGATCAATGCCTGGCATGTTGTATGGTGTCCAGGCGAACACTTCGATGTTAGAGGTCAAAAATTCCAAGACCTCGAATCTCTCAGTGCTGGACAACGACGAACCGAGCAAAAAGAACTTATCCGGGTTCTTTTCATCTATTCTTACCTCTACCAAGTCTTCCATCGCTTTCTGACTTGCCGCTTTGCCAACATCTGCGAATAGTTCATTACTCTCAGGTTCTTCCACCGAATGAACGTATCCTTTGGCAGCGCGGCTGCCATTCACCGTAACAAAGCACTGCTTCGACATGATCTGATCTCCATAGACTTCTTCTATTACTCCAGTGTCATTGGGGAACCGCATTACTTGGCGGTAGGATGACGCCACCGATCGCATGGCATGCAGCCACGTTCTGCCCAAGATGATGTTGTAAGTGGAGGGGACCTTCAATACCCAGAACTCCACTTGTTTCGTCACGCTTCCCGCCTTGACTGGAAGGATTATTTTGCCGATGGGCCATTCTGGCATGGAGTTGAATCCAATCAGGGGAGATACGGCAGGTGCCAAGTCTTTATCTTGTAACTTCAACTGTTTAAATGTTTCGTAGTACATTATTTCACATGAACTACCCTGGTCGATCAAAATTCGCTTGACGTCAAAGTCTTTGACTCGAAGAGTGACGACCAGGGCATCATTGTGGGGGCAATATATTCTTGCCAAGTCTTTGTCCGAAAAAGACATGACGTTCGTGGCCTCTGTCTTCCCCTTCTTGGTGGCAGTTTAGGCACTTAACACCTCTCTCAAGTGCTCAGCCTTTTTGATTGATCCCCTGAGCTCGCATACACGCTCAAGTTCGAAGACTCCATGTATCACATTGATCACGCCCTGAGGTGGGGCGTCGATTGGCATTCCGTTGGGGTTATTATGGTCCTGGGGGGCTGGTTGCGCCCCCCCCATTCGATGTATTTGTCCAGGTGACCTGCTGCCACTAACTCCTCCAGGTGCTGCCTCAACGGCGTGCAGTTTTCAGTGCGGTGCCCCTTTTCTTTATGGAAGGTGCACCGTGACCTGTCGTCGTAGTCTTTCTGAGCCTCGCCTAACTTGGCTGGCCATCTGACGAAAGGCTCATCCCGTATTTCACTTAGAATTTGGTAGATCGGTTTTTTGAAGACCGTGGTTATGGCAGTGTGGACTCTCAACCATCTTTTATCCTGGTCCTCTCCGTTGTCTCGTCTGCCACGTCCGTTCTTGTTCGGGCGATCTACCGCATTGACCTTTGCTGAGGCCTTCTTCTCTGGTACTGTGGTCGTGCCGAACTTCGCTTTGGCACGTGCGCCATCCTCCTCCACCCTGATGTGCTGATGCACTCTTTCCATTAAGGCTTCCATGGTGAGGGGCGGCGTCATGGTGATTGAATCCCTTAGTCTGTTTCCGACTAGAAGGCCTCTTTTATACTGTGCAATGGCGAGATTGGTGGGACAGTCCCCAATCTGGTTAAAGGTCTCCCAGTAGCGACTGTTATAGGATCTTAGGGTCTCCTTGTCGCCCATGTTGATGGAGAGTAATTGGTCGATCTCCACTGGTATTTTGGTGTTTGTTCGGAACCTTGTTACAAACGCTTCCACCAACTGTGCCCAGGAGGCTATGCTGCCTTCTGGAAGTTTCTCAAACCAAGTCAAGCCTAGGTCACCAAGGCTTGAGGGGAATATGATGCACATCAAGGCCTTATTGCGCCGATATACCGCCATAACCTGGCGGAAGTGGCTTAAGTGTGAGTAAGGGTCCGTCTTCCCCTCGTACGTGGTGAATATGGGCTGTAGGAAGCCTGAAGGTAGGGGCGCGTTCTCGATTGCTGGGACGAATGGTGAGGTCTGCAGCCTCGCCAACGCCTTGTCTGTCAGTTCGTAGGCGGGGCGCGGTATTGGCATTCCAACCTCGACGCTTCCATGCGTCCGAGGAGCCAACCGCTGTAAGGCAGAAACTCTGTGTGGATCGCGCGCCCTGGCGTCCTCCTTCCACCGTGCCTTCTTTTCTAGCACGGTTCGTAGGTCGGAAGATCTGGGCAACTCTGTCTGTCTGGATCTCGTTTGGTGCGTATGCGAGGGCCAATATGTGCTTTCCTCAGTGTACGACCTGGAGTGACGAGTTCTAGAAGATCTGGATTGCGTATCGCCTGTCCTGAGGCTTCTGCTCTCTGCTTGAGAGGGTGTAGTATTTCTACTACGACTTTTCGAGTGGCGAGGGGGCGTCTTGTTTGTGCGCCCCTCTCCTGTCGCCACTCCTTTTCCTTTCACCTGGCGCTTTAGAGATTTCATGTCCGCCGCCATCCGATGTATCAATTCGTCTTGTTCCCTGACTCGATCCTCCAAAGCTTGAGGATCAATCGTCCGCCTTTGTCTTTCAGGGCTCTGCGAACGAGAGTGACGAGGGCTGTTAGTCCGCCTTCTCCCTCTTGTATCCCTCTGGGATTCTGTCTCTGTGGCTCCAAATCCCCCATAGGAGGAATAAGAGGTAGACCTTCGCGCCTCGCACCCCCTTCTGGAGTCAGTCCGTCAATGGCGGACTGTGGTAATTCTTCGTTGTGCGCCATTGATTTTTTAAAAGGAAAAGCTTGATCAAGAGGTCTGTTCTTGTCTAAAATTCCCACAGACGGCGCTAATTGTACGGGAAAGAAATAAACCTTCTCGTATAATCCTGTTGATCAAGTCTGCGTTCCTCTGTACGACGTCGCTTTATCACCTGAAAATATAAACGTGAGCTAGCCGACGGGTGGGTGCCGAAAACCTCTCCGATGCCTAAGTCAGTAAGCTTGACAAATAGACAAAAGCTCTGTGTATTCAGAAAACAAAGTTGTGTTACATCTCCAAAGGTGATATTTGTGAGCTTTTATAGGTTTAGTGTGGCACAATCCTAGTAGGACTCTTACTCCTCCATGTAGAGTCCTCCTAGGATTCATACTCCTGAAAGATCATGCTTATCCTTCAACACTTCCCTCACTGCTTAAACCAAGTGAGATGGTTTTACCCCGACCGGACTACCACGACCGGAGTAAGTGTGGCTTTACTGAGCCGCAGAGTAAGCCGAACTAACATTAGTTTGGTTCTTTCATTCATTGTTCTCTAGACCGAGCTACCGAATAATAAAGCTCGGACCGGTGTAGCCGTAATGTGTTATAACCGGACTAAATCTGAGACCGGGCTACCTTCAAGGTGTTCTTGGACTGGACTAACCTCAAGCCTTTCAAGACCGAAATAACTTTGAAGCCTCTTTCCGCTCAGTACTTCGCACTGTGGTCTACAACAGTCCACTTACCTAGCTCGGCCCAATTTTTCATATAAATTACCCTCTCAGGTTGCATTGTATATAGACAGGTTGTGGATAAATTATAATTTTGCGATAAAACATAATATCATGTTTTTGGTGACTAAACAATTAGTAGCTAAAAAGAAATTGGGAAAAGACATTTGGCGACTAAAAGTTTTGTAGCAAAAAAAAAAAAAAGACATTTAGCGACTAAAAGTTTAGTAGCCAAAAAAAATAGATATATATATATATTTAGCGACTAAAAGTTTAGTAGGCAAAAGGAAGTCAAACACTTGACGACTAAAACATTTCATAGCTAAAAACAAAAAACTAAATTATAAAAACACTTTTGCCAACTAAAATTTTAGTAGCAAAAAATGTAGAACTTTAGGCGACCAAATATTTAGTAGTCAAAAGTGGAACTCTTTGCCGACTAAACATTTAGTAGCTGAAGATGGGGACTTTTGGTGACTAAATTTTTAGTAGCCAAAAAAGAACTCTTCGCCGACTAAAATTTTAGTAGCTAAAAAGGTGGGATTTTAGGTGACTAAAAGTTTGGTCGCCGAAAAGGGTCTAATTTAATTTAATGTCCAACCTTTTGGCGACTAAATATTTAGTCGGCAAATGAATACATTTGGCGACTAAAATAATTTTAGTTGCCAATTAGCTTTCCCGACAACTCTTCGGCTACTAATTCTGCGACCAAAAAATTTAGTCGCTAAAGCCCTTCGGCGACTAAAAATTGACTTTTGGCGACTAAAAATTTAGTTGCCAAAAGTGAAAATTCTTGTAGTGATTGGGATAAGGCGTTGAAGAATCAGGACAGCCAGTTGGTCAGGCACCGCAATTGTTGAAATCGCGTGCCAGACACGACGCTCGAAGAAGATGAAGGAAGAGAGAGAGAGAGAGAGACAAAAACAAGGGAGGAGCGAGAGATGTGTATATGTATGTGTATGTGTGTATTATATTATGTACGTATATGTCTGTGTACATGTAACTATGTATATATTTTCTCCGTATATGTATATGTGTGTATCCGTATACATATATAATTTGCCTGTGTGTATATGTATACGTATGTAATATGTATTTTGTATATCGTTCATGTGTATATGTAACATTCCCCCTCTCCGTATGAGATATAGTTAGGCATGCCTGTTGGTTACACCGCCTTTGCACCTTTCACGTAAAATGTGTTAGGATTTGATGTTTACCTGGCTAAAACCTTCCCTTTTTCCGTATGAGATACGGTTAGGTATGTTTGTTGGTTACACCATCTTTATTCCTTTCACGTGAAACGTGTTAGGATTTGATATTTACCTAGTTAAAACCTTCCCCCTTTCCGTATGAGATACGGTTAGGCACATCTATTGGTTACATCACCTTTGTTCCTTTCACGTGAAACGTGTTAGGATTTGATGTTTACCTAGTCAAAACCTTCCCCTTTTCCGTATGAGATACGATTAGGTACGTCTGTTGGTTACATTATCTTTGCTCCTTTCACGTGAAACGTGTTAGGATTTGAAGTTTACTTGGTCAAAACCTTCCCATTTTCCATATGAGATGCGGTTAAGTTCGTCTATTGGCTACACCACCTTTGTTCCTTTCATGTGAAACGTGTTAGGATTTGATGTTTACCTGGTTAAAACCTTCCCCTTTTCTGTATGAGATACGGTTAGGTACGTCTATTCGTTACACCACCTTTGTTCCTTTCTTGTGAAACATGTTAGGATTTGATATTTACTTGGTTAAAACCTTCCCCCTTTCCATATGAGATACGGTTAAGTACGTCTGTTGGTTATTCCACCCTTGTTCCTTTCACGTGAAATGTGTTAGGATTTGATGTTTACACGATTGAAACCTTCCCCTCTCTCCATATGAGATATGATTAGGTACGCTGTTGGTTTCACGACCTTTGTTCTTTTCACGTGAAACGTGTTAGGATTTGATGTTTACCTTCCTCCTCTCCGTATGAAATACGGATAGGAACATCTATTGGTTACACCACTATACCTCCTCCAGGGTGAAACGCGTTTGGATTTCGAGTTCATTATTTTCTCTTCTCGTGTAAGACACGTTTGGATTTCGAGTTCACTTATCATTTGTGTTGTGGCACATTTGTATGTGATCTTGTGGCACATTTAACGCGATGCAACCCCTGTTATGTTCCATATTATTTGCATGAAACTTGGCTTTCATGTTGCCATCTTCGTATCTTTCCTATCACTCCATGACATTGCATTGCATAATCATGAATCTTCGAACAATTGGTTTTGCGAAGCGTGTAAGTCAAACTTTCAAACTGCATTTTGAGCATGTCATTTTGCATGTTGCCCCTGAACTACGCAGATTTGATTCCTTGCAAAGGGACACGTAGGGAACCTTCTAGTTCAACCACTTGCATTGCATCTTGTTTGTTTGCCCAAATCTTACGGCCTTGTCAAAAAGGTCATTTTCGGGTTTTGACATTCACTTACGTCATGAAATGACTTCAAGCACTGTCAAAAAGGGGCAACTGTAGACATCCCATTTTGACCAACCCTAAGACTTGGGTGATTTCTGTTGATTACCCGATGATGACAATCAGAATGTGTTCCCCAACAGTCCTCAACAAGAAAAATGAAATTTGAACTTTAATCCCAACCTTCACACATTTTTGGCCAAACTATTTTAGACCTTAAAACCTTCTTTTCAAAATATTTTTCCAAATGTTTCTACGAAATTCTGAGACTCCCATTTCAATTAAAAGATTGCACTTTTCAGTAAACCGAATAAGCACAAAGTAGAAATAAATAAAAGGGAAGTGAACTCTTTAAAAAAAACATATTTAAAAACATCTTCTTGGTAGGTTTGGATAGGTTTGGGTTTGAAGGAAATAGGAGGGGATGGAAGAAAACTGGTTTAGGGAAAGGATGAGCATCAAATTGTTAAGAAGGAAATAAACAACCTTCACTAAATTAGGCATATCTCTTTGTACACTTAGAATTTAGATATGAGGCCATCACCATTGGAAAGTAAACTTCTGGGGCTTCAATTTAGACCTAAGAATCACCTAAAACCAAGTCCGGATAAGGGAGATATGCCCATTTGAGGTTGGGCTTAAGAGCAGATTTTGTTGACCTAACACGAGGGAAATGAACAACCTTCACTAAATTAGGCATATCTCTTTGTACACTTGGAATTTAAATGTGAGGCTACCACCATTGGAAAGTAGACTTCTGAGGCTTCAATTTCGACCCAAGAATCACCTAAAACCAAGTCCGGATAAGGGAGATATGCCCATTTGAAGTTGGGCTTAATAATAGATTTTGTTGACTCGACCCAAAATAGCAACAACTTCGTTTTTCTTGGTTTTGGTTCAGTTGGGACACCCCATTTACCTATTTTCTTATCCATTCAATGCACTCACTCATCCTCCATTATACCTAATCATCCCCCATTGTCAAAAAGAGGTTTTATTTGCATCCATAAAGGAGTATCCCATGCAACCACCTTGAAAATTTGCCCTCCCATCACATTCTTGTCTCCCACATTTTTTTTGAATTTTACTCTCTCTCATTGCCTATATAGAATGATCAAATTGTAAGAGAAAGAGAGAGAGAGAGAGAGAAGAGAGAGAGAGAGAGAGGATATCACGAAATTGAAGAGAAAAGAGTGAGAAAATGGTGATAAAAGAGAGAAAAAATTGAGTTTTTGAGCCAAAATACTCCTATCTTCCATATACACTCCATACCTTCCATACAAACTGAAATTTCATCTTTCCTACACCCAAAACTTCTCTACAAATTCTGAAATAGCTAAATTTTAGTAGTGATTGATTAAAGGAAAGAGTGAGTGTTGTTGAAAGTGAGAAAAAAATAAGAGAGTTAGCCACTTTTCTATCATACATACCTAGAGTTCCATTCTAGTTTCAAATTGAGAATTAAGAACACACTTCCTAAATTTGAGAGTGATCAAGAGGAAGTTCATAAATTAAGAAGTTCAATATTTCTTTGGAAGGTGAATTTCTAGTCTTTCATTTTCTTATATTTTCTATCTCATATTTATTTTCTTGCTTCTTATTTCATAGTGTTTTGTTATAATCCAAGTGGTTTGTTTATCTCCTATTTATTTTCTTACTTTATATTTCATAATGTGTTATTGTAATCTAAGTGGTTTGTTTAGCTCATAATTATTTATTTATTTTTATTCATGTGCTTTAATTTAATATTAGTTTTGTTGTAATCTTGCATGTTCTACCTCATATTTACTTTCTTGTTTTAAGTTCATGTTGTAATCTTGCATGTTCTATCTTATATTTGCTTTCTTGTTTTAGTTTCATAATAATTATGTTGTAATCTTGCATTTCCTAACTTATATTTTTCTTATATTAGTCTCATATTAGTTTTGTTGTAATCTTGCATGTTCTACCTCATATTTGCTTTTTTATTGTAAGTTCATGTTGTAATCTTGCATGTTTTATCTTATATTTGTTTTCTTGTTTTATTTTCATAATAATCATGTTGTAATCTTACATTTCCTAGCTTATATTTTTCTTGTATTAGTCTCATATTAGTTGTGTTGTAATCTTGTATGTGTTACCTTATATTTGTTTTTTTTTTTTTGTTTTAGGTTCATGTTAGTTTTGTTGTAAGTTTGCACTTTTTTATTTTATATTTGTTTTCTTGTTTTTAATCTAACCGGTAATGGTTAGTTGAGCCACCTACACAGGGGCGGAGGGAAGGAGTGCTTAGGGGGGTCACGTGCCCCCCCTGAGTTTTGGAGTTTTTTTATTTTTTTTATTTTTTTATTTTATAAAAAAATCATAAAGAAAATATTTTATACAAAAAAATTATAAAAATATTATTTAGAGTGAAATGTCAATGATATTTTTAAAATTATAAGAACAATAATGACTGTTTTGATTAAAAATAAAGAGATTACGATATTATTATCTATGGGAATTTCAATATAATGGTGATCTCTATCATTATTGATATGCAAATATAATTAATCTTAATGAAAATATAGAATTTATTGAATTGTTAGTTACATTTAATATGCGGGGTTCACCCTCCATGTGTTTCTTTATTATTGATTGGTAATATCACATGTCAATGATTGCGTTGTATGACTATTATATTGAATTTTTACGTATATTTTGTATAAAAAAATTACTTTATCATTATATAATTTATTTTAAAACTTTATATCCATGACTTTTTTTAATGTTGTCCATAATACACTGATTACAAATAACATATTCACTTTATTTGGTTTGAGTTTTCTGAAAACACTTTTCAAAAAATTCTACGTTTTTGTTTTTCGTATTTTTTTGTTTTATTGAATTTTTTTAATATTTTAAGCAATTTTTTTAATTTTTAGACACACCTAATATAAATATACTTAAAAAGTATAATTTTTGAAAAAATCTTTAAAAAAGTCACTAAATATCAAAAATATAAAAAAAATACAAAAAATCAATACATTTTTCGTATTTTTATGTATTTATTAATTTTTAAAAATATTTTTTCACAAATATTTTTTTTTTTTAAATACATCATGTACCTAAAAAAGTAAAAAAAAAATGCTTAAAATTTTAAAAATATTCACTAAAAACAAAATAAAATAAAATAAAATAAAAAATAAAAAACTTAATTCAAAAAACTCAAACCAAATACGTTGATTTATTTATTTATTTATTTTATATTTCTTGAAGTCAATCGTAAAAATTTATATGAAATATTTTTGTAAATATTTTTAATGTTGTAATTAAGAAGTGACCCCTCTAATTTCTTTTCTTGGCTCCGCCACTGCACCTACATATTTTTTATTTGTTCTTTTTCTTAGTTTCGCAATAAGGCATGTTTTGCTAGTCCTAGTTGGCCGGCCGGTTAGCTTCTTTTGGACAAGACGGCATTGTCTTCCGATGTTAACCAACTTCCAGTGGTTTCCAAGGCACATGAAACTTTTTTTTTTATTTTTTTTTTATTTTGAATGTATAGTGAGACTTTTATTTTGTTGTAATATTCTCCTCACCCCCCTCTAATTTGGTTTGTAATAATTTATTTAAAGTATTGTAATGATTTCCCGCCCCACTTCTTTCTATTTCGTTCTTTTACTTACTTTCCCTATTTGTAAATATTCACCATGTTTATTTTATTTTATTTTTTGTTGTTATATCCATACTTTGTATCTATGTTTCATATATCTTGATTCGGCTAAGTTTGCATTTGTGGATTTAATCAATTCTTATGGATTATGTGCGCTATCTCATGTTTTTGAGATGATTCACATGTCATATCTTAGAAGCCGAATCTTTAGTTGCATTTCATGAGTGAATTGTATTAGGATTTTGTATATAAGATCATACATGTTTTACTAACTTTGTTTTGTAACTGTTCGAGGGACGTCGGTAAATATATAAGTTTTTATGCTTTAGCATCTTGTTTGTGCGTTTTTCTTATCATGCTTTAGCATCCAAATTCATGGTGGAGAGTCCCGAACTTAGATTAAATTAATAGGGCAACACGACACACGTATTTATACTTGGACTTTGAATAGGAAACCTACCTAATGTAGGAGTCCAAAGTCCATTTTTTCTCCATGTTAGCCACTTTTTCACGGAAAAGGTGCCATCTTCTTCATTTCAATTGGCTCAACCAAGATAACAAACCCCTTTCCATGTTGTTTCCAGTAGTCTGCTTGTGGATTGATCCATTCTGGTTCTTCAATCTCCACTCTTGACATCTTCAGATCATCAATTGAGATCTTGTACTTGCAATCCCTCTTCTCAACTAAGTGCGGCCTTGCCTTGCCCAAGTTCACAGGTTGTGGGGACATCATCAATGAAGGTGGACCTAGAGGAAGCCTATCACCTACACTCACCCACAAATCATGATTTATTCTTAGTATTTTTTTCATTCATAGTATTTTTTTTCCCCGAAGGAAGAGCTCAGGAAGAGGCAAAGAAATATTCCAATGGCACAATATTGACCATGTGTTTACAATAGTGAAAAACTTCAGGAATTAACTCTTATAACAAAATAAATCTTGAAATTTTAATCTTATCAATTTAACCTTAATCTTTTAATTTTTTTTTTAATCTAAACATCTAAAACCGATTAAAAAAATAGTATTTTAATTGTCAAAATCAATATAAGTATACATAAATAATTTAGATTGAAAACAAATTAAATATTATTTTAATGACTAAACTCTAGTCATTAAACTCAATTTTAATGACTAAAATACTATTTTTTTGGTCGATTTTTATATAAATAATTTAGCTTGAAAACAAATCAAAATATTAAGGTTTAAATTAACAAAATAAAAAAATTAAGTTTATTTTGTTGCAAATGTCAAACTTTGAGGCTTTTTTTTTTTTATAATCACACCTTGAAATTAAAACCAAATCATACTAATAATCCCTATATTTTGAACATTGTGTCATTTTTGTCCATGTTAATTTAATTGACTTGATTTTAACACTAAATTTTAATTCATGTTTCCAATCGATCCAATAAAATTGCTATTAATGTTTTTTTTCAAACAAAAGTGGCACACATACATCCCAGGTGGCTAATTCTGTAGATAAAAATCATCCATTGAAATATGAATAAGTCTATACCCCCACTTTATCTATCTCGAATATAACCCCAATGAAAATGTGTAGTTGAGATTAAATTTGTATAATATAAAATCCATGATAAAATAAATTTAAATCACAATATAATAATTCGAAATAGTTAACTATATATTTGTATGTTTGAATATTTCTCTCACCAACATCACAACTATCCTCTCCCTCCACTCAAGAATGCTCCTCACTCGCCAACACCAAAAACCACCACAAAAAAAAAAAAAACTCTTTCCACCTCTCACCCGCCTCCAAACCCCACACTAGCAACCACCACTTCTATAAAACCCCTTCCAAAAGCCCATCCATCACCTCCATGGACCCACTACAACCAACAACTAGCCATTCCCTCCTCCATCATCTCTTGGCCAATTCCTTCATTCCTATCTTCCCCCCATTTTTCTCTCTCCAAAAACCCATAATTACAGATAAATCATAAAACCCAATACCCCTTGTAACATCACCCAAATATTTTAAAGACAATAAATCATCATCAATTCCAATATTTAAGATGAAGACTCGAGAACAATGTCGTCTATTACAATCATCAATTATAGAGGGATTTTCGAGAGTCATCGCCTCATAATAAATTTTGAGAATCATCTATTGTAGTGGTCACATCCCTCCACTCTCTCTTGTCTCATTCCTCCCATCTTCTCCCCATCACATCCCTCTCTTCTCTCCTATCGTCACATCTCTCCCACCCTCTTTCTGCAATAGCATCACTCTCCTTCCCTTGTTGCATTTTTTCCCTTCCTTCACCCCTTCTGCCGTCATCCTCACCTCCCCCAACACCCTACGATTTACTTTCTTCTCTCCCTCTCTCTATGGCTTCGTTTGGGAAGCCAAGTTTGGGGCTTCTTTGACTATTTTAGTCACAAAAAATAAAATAGACTTTTTAGCCTAATAAGACAAAACATCACATCCAACTCATAATCATTACATTCTTCCTTTCACAAAAAAACCAAAAACCCTTCCCAAACGAGACTTTTTAGCTCTAGACTAAAATAGCCAAAAAACTAAAAGGGCAACCCGCTTCCTAGACTAACCCTATGTATCATCTCTCTCTATGTATATGTGATTTATTAAAAAATTGTTATTATTTCAATGAGTTAACTCGCCTATTTAGTGACACATAAAGTGAGATATTTAGTGATACATAGTTAAACTCGCTCATTTGGATGATAATTAGGCAAATTTACAATTTTTTCCCTGAGAGAATGTCGTGCTACACTCATGTTCCACTTCAATTAAAAAAAATCAATTGCCATCATCAAAATTGGACCAATTAGAGACAAAAACTAAAATTTAGAATTAAAATTGAGTCAATTAAAACAACAAATACTAAAAATTGATGCAATGAGCAAAATATCGAGACTAGTGTAATTTTTCCTAAGATTAAGAGCAATCTTGATGAAATGAAGTGTTTTGTTCAAGTTAAAAATTCCAATTCAACCATCTCATTTTTTTACAAAAACATTGTATAATTTTTCTATTTGAATAATATTACTCGATCTTGCTAATCTGGTAGTCAAATCATCTAAGAGAGGGAGAGACCCAAATTTCTTATCCACTTACCTCTATCAACTTGCCAGGTGCACCAAAATTTACCATAAGTTTGGTGAGATTTTCAAGGTCAGGCTTTAGAACCAGCTCTGGGACCTGAGGATTCACCCAAAGGCCTGATTTGATCTGAACCAGCAATACTCACATTACTTGACAATAATGTTATATATCTAATTTACTAAAGTAGATGCATAACTAGAATATATATTTTTCAAAAAAGAAAAGATGAAGAAAAAAATTGGAGTTGGTGCAGACCTCATATGCATGGGAGTGCCAAAGCTTCTGCTCATCAGGTGGTAATGTTTCAAATATACGGTCTGTTATTATGTATTCAACCCCTGTACAAGAAATTATCAACGAGAATACAATACCTTAATAGCATTAGGTGAAACGGTTTATAATGCTAGCAATTAATTAGTGTCATTTCAAGGCCTTTGCCCTTAAGATGTACCGAAATACAGGACAAATCCTAAACATCAATAATCTTTATGTAATAAGGTGTTATTTGATTGGCTAAATTATAACATATGATTAAGATTATTAATTCATGAGACTCGCATTTTATTATTTTGTTGCAATTTTTGTTATCTGAATTAGAATCTAATGGACATTCTATCTAACAAAATTGATGACTTTTTTAATTATACGACTAATAATACAAAACAAATATATAATTGACATAGTCATTGTAAAACAAATGTGGACAAGAGAGAATTATTTATTTCATTAATCTAATTGGATAATTAATCCTGCACTAATCTCATGAATTATTAAACCCCTCACTATTAATTTTGCTAATCAAACAAAGTCTAAAAGTTATATATAACAATATCAAAGTAACATTTTCGTAGTTATAGTGATAGACAAAGGAAAAAGGCAACCCAAGAAGGTTGAGGCAAAATTTTAATTAGAGACTTATAATATTTAACCATTTTTTATTAACATTTAATAATTTATTGTATTTGTGAATCTTTTCATTTTCAATTATTGCAACTAAAATTATAGGCTTTAATATTGACAACGTCTTAGGATAATGATTTTTTTAGTTGAGCCATTGAATAAAAAGTTTTTATCTATTGGTCTTTTATATAAATAAAATTTCAGCCTGTCCACTGTCTCCATTCAAAGATGATTGCTTTTTGGCCTCTTGATAAGAAATAACTTTTTCTTTTCTTTTTTCACTCTTTGCATTCAGACAAAGAGGTTTTTTCGGGCTATGTCTTGGCATAAGATATTTTTTTCTAGGCTTTTGGGCAAAATAAGTAAGTTTTGGTTGGACATTTCAAAAATGAAGTTTACATATTTATTTTTTAATAATGATATAATGACTACAATTTTTTTCATATTTTTTTATAATCATCTCGTGTGTTAATACTGTATTAGTAACAAGATAAGGGATGTCTGCTATGCTAGTGCACAATAGACTTTACTGTTAGAAAAATAGTGACACCACAAATGTTTAATTAGTTTTAAAATCACATTAAATCAACTAATCATGATTAGGGAAAAGTAGATTTAATTTTATAATTGTGTGTGATAAATTGTAATTTAATTTAAAATTATGATTCACTGTGTATAATCCAAGAAGATGATAGTGTAATTATTATATAAGTTGAGGTCAAAATGTAATAAACTAACAAAAACATGAAAGGTGAGAACCATGTGTGCACAAGTTATCGAGTGTATAATTACGGCGTCGAAACAAAAAAACAGCGCCGAAATATCACCTGCTAAGACTTGAATTGCGGCGCCCACCCCTCCGAAATTCTCCTATAAATAGGATTGTGCAAAGAAAAAGGAATAAAAAAAATTAAAAAAGAGAAAGCAAAGGAAGGAAAGACTAAGGAAGGCAAGTTTCCATTTTCTGTTGTTTAATAGTCTAGTGATTAGGAAGATTAATTTAATAAGTTAATAGTTTATGTTTAGCCTTTAATGGATATTAAGGTCCCGTGATCACTTTATCGTCTTTTGGTGCCGTCATTATTATTATTATTATTATTTTATTTATTTTTTTAAGTGACATAATGTTGTATTGACTTAAAAATACATATTTAAGGTCGAGAGGTAATTTGGGTGATAAAATAAAATAAAAAAATTTTAAGTACATTACTATACTCTCAGATCACTGATGAAATAAATGTATTTTTACTTATGAAGAACAAGAAATATAGTTCTTAGGGGAAGCTTCTCTACGGTAATCTTGAAGGGTTGGTTCGAATCCTACTCATGAGCACATGTAAGAAAGTTATAAAGTCAAAATTCAAAAAAATAATAATAAAATAAGTGTCTAGTTCATCGCTCTTCTTAAGTAAAAATTGGCATCTAAATTTTGGCTGCGTGGACTAGTATGGATTCGTTTGGAAAGATGGTTTAGGTTGGATTTGGCCTATTTTAGTTATAAAACAATAAAATAGATTTTTTTAATTTAATAAGAGAAAATATCACATCTAAATCATAATTAATTTTTTTTTTTGGTTTTTTTTACAAAAGTCAAAAAACTAAAAACCTATATCAAACGAGACTTTTTAACCACAGATTAAAAAAACCAAAAAATCAAAAGCCATCCACATCCCAAATGAAGGCTATGTGTCTAAGGTAAGATCAATTTGTAAATTGAACAAAGCAAACTTGTCGCCAAAAGTGATTTTTTAGTCGCCAAAAGTCGGGTTTAAGGTTTTCGCGACTAAATTTTTTAGTCGCCATGTTTGTCGCTGGAAAACGGTCGCGGAAGGTATGGCCGACTAACCCGCTTTTAGTCGCCAAAAAAGCACCTTTAGCGACTAAAATTTTCGTCGCCAAAGCTCATTTTTTTTTTTAATTTATACATTTGGCGACTAAATTTTTAGTTGCTAATAGTGAATTTATTTTATTAATTTATACATTTAGCGACTATTTTTTCCGTCGCCAAAACTAAAGCTTTTGGCGACCACCTGTTTTAGTCGCCAATACTCAGTTTAAAAAAAAAAAAAATTGAACATGTTGCTCCCACCTGGTTTCGAACTTGCGACGTCCCACTTCCACATGCCAAACCCTTTGCACAACACTCCCTCCACTATGCCAGCACATCATCACATGAACATATATGCAATATATGTTATGTTATATAGTTAAACCGCAATTAATACAAAATAATATTTATAAATAATTTTTTTAATTCAATGTAATTTATCAAAAAAAATTATTTATTAAAAAAAAATTTAGGCGACTTTTGGCGACTAAAACCTTATTTAGTCGCTAATTGTATTATTTTGGGCTACTAATTATTTATTTGTCGCTAAAAAAACAAGTTCCAATTAAAAATCAGCACTTTTGGCGACGAAACCTAATTTTAGTCGCCAAAAACGTCCCCTTTTTGGCTACTAAACAGAATTTTAGTCGCCAATACTCAGTTTTTAGCTACTAATTTTTTTTGTAGCCAAAAAGCTTCACTTTCAGCGACCAATCTAGTTTTAGTCGCCAAAACACCTACAATCGGCGACCAATCTGCTTTTTAGTCGCCAAAAGCAGCACCTTTGGCTACTAATTTGTTTTAGTCGGCAAAAACCATGACTTTTGGCGACGAAAATTGTGTTAGTCGCTGAAACCATATAATAGGCGACCAAACTGTTTTTAGTCGCCAATACATATACATTTGGCGACTAAATTGTTTAGTCACCAAATGTCTTCATTTTGGCGACTAAAATGGATTTAGTCTATTTGTGCACCTTTCAGCGACGAAATTCTATTTTTTAGTCGCCATTGGTGCGTTTTGTGTAGTGCCACCATTATGGGGTTAGTGAAGAGAAGGGCTATCTTATTGACGGAGTCGTGTGGATCTTAATGTCAACTCATTATAGCCTGTTGTTGAAAGAGATCTTAAGAGTTCAGTTATTCGTAGATTCAAGTGGTATATGAGTTGAGTTTAGAACGTCATGAGATAGGACAAAGACACTTGTCAACTAGAAAGCAAAGTTCTCAGTGATGACATTGCAATAACTCGCTTGACAATTCAATATTTTAGTTTAAAAATCAAAAAAGTCATTAAAAAAATCAAAAAATAACAACTTACACCAAAAAATCAAAAATTCTTTTATCTCTTTATTTTTGCACATCTTTTCGTAAAAACTAACAAGTCATCCCAAACATATTAATTTTTTTATCTCATATTTTAGTCAAAAAGTTAAAAAATTATTAAAATAACATGTTTTCAAATGATGCCTAAGTGGGCTCTAAAATCACCTCTTTGAAATTAAATCCTTTTGATATAAGGCATCGTAAACGGGCATCCAATCGATTTCACTCATAAACACACAGATTAGTGGTGGAGAAATGTATTACTTACTTTCAATAAATAAATAAATGTAAAATAAATAAAAAAATCTAGTCTCATTGATATATTTATATATATATATATATATGACTACCAAAAAGTGATTCAGCCCCATTTGAGTGTGCCTTGCTGAATCAACTGTTATCCCTGCAAAATTGAAAATGTAAGGGAAAACATTTTAGGCAAATTTTTTGGTTTATGATTGAGAATTCGCATGACCTGAATTTAATGTGTATCTATTGATTATTGTATTTTTTAGCATTTTTAAAAAGTCAAATGAGACTTGTATTTTTTATCCGTAAATACTTGTTGAAGAATAGTTACTTATTTCTTATTTTCCACAGGTAAAGGCATATGAATAAGTGATCTGAAGGCATAATGATGTGTGTTAATTTTTTTTATTTATTTTTCACAACATGCCACACCTGAGCTAACATCGTTTAAACCTTAAAAAGAGGTTTTTTTTTTTTTTTTTTTTTTTTAATAATTTGTTGGACCATTTTAATATCTTTTATCTATTTATTTTTGTGACTCTTTTAGTTTTGTTCATGAATCTTATTTTGTTTGGTGAATGGAGATTCATTATTTTTTGATGACTTTTTGTCTTGTTCATGAATAGAGATTAATTGGAAGTTCATGGACTTAGTGGTGAGTTAATATTTGAAGACTCTCTATTTTTTCTAGTTTAATGGTCATTATTATTTTTTTGTAAAATTTGTAAGATCCTAATGGCCTATAAATAGTTCCTCTCATCTACTATTTTCTACACAAACTATTTTTTATACTTGAGAAATTAATAGCCGAAAAAAAGGTGTTTTTTCTTTTTAGTGGAGTTTTGGGTTCACTATCTTGTGTAGAGTTGGCCTGAACTATACAAAAAGTAGTCGGACTGTTGTATCCTATAGGGGACAAGTCATAATTTCGTGATTGCTGCATCGGTATTTGGGTTCTTCCTACCGCAATAGGCTTAATCTCCTTAAAAAAAATGAGATATCCGTACCTCAGCCTGATCTATTTGTATCTCATTTTATTTGCATTTTTTTTATCAATAAAATATAATTTTCCTGATACTTTCACCAACAAAATTAATACACATTAGTTATAATCTACATTAGAGAACATTGTATGCCGTAGAATTTTGCTAACAAAAATAAGTATGTTTAGTTTTATTTTTGAAAAATAATTTTGAGTATTTTTAGTTCCTTTTTTTTTGTCTTTAGTAACTTTTCCATATTTTAATCAAATTTTAAATTTTTTTAGATGCGATGCATTTTAAAATATTTGCGAATAAATATGAAAAAAAAAATTACTAAAAACAAAAAATGACACATTTTAGTTTTTTTTTTGAATATATATTTTTATATTTCTACGATATACAAAGTTGCTTGATGTATGTAAATTTTCAACGGATATTAATTGTATAATACAATTGTGGAACAATTTGATTGTACCAAAATAAAAAAAAAATTAAAAAAAATCAGATGATGGGTCATCCAAAATTTACCAAAATTGAATTTTATATTTTTAGATAATGATTTAATTACACAAGTTACCGAAAATAAAGATTCCAAATACATATTTAATCTCTTAACCAAATAACTAAGAGTACTATATTACTTACGATGTTGGAGCACCTACTTCTTGGGTTGGAAAAAAACCTTTGTCACATACTTAAGAATTTCCAATAAGCTAAAATGCTACAAATTATAATTTAAGAAAATCTCACTTTTTAAGGCTAAAAAACTTTAAAAAGGGAAATATATTATAATATAATATAACCAAACACATTAGTTAACTTTTTTGAATCAAATAAGTTAGATATATTAATTTATTGGGTAAATTATGCAAATGGTATCTGCAATTTGCACGATGTGTTAATTTAATCTCTGTTATTTTAATTTGTTCGATTTTACTCCTTAATTTAAGGAATGGTGACATATTAGTTCAATAAATAATGGTCGTTAGGTTTGTTAGATAGAAAGTCGTCACATGTTCGCACGACATGTCAATTTAGTCTCTAAAATTTACATAATGTGTCAATTTGATCATTATTGTTTTAATTTGCTTAATTTTGACAGGAATCAAATGAGTACATCATGTAAACTACAGGAATCAAATTGATACATCATTTGAGTTTTCGTTCATCAAATTTAACGACCGTAATTTATTGAATTAATATGACACAATCTGTTAAATTAAGGAACAAACTTGAACAAATTAAAATAACATAAACTAAATAAACATATTGTGTAAAATATCATAACTTAATAAAAAAAAAAATCATAACAAAACAACATATAACGGATAAAAAAATCTCATCAGTAAAATTAGTCATAACGAAAAAGAAAATGACATAAATATGGAAAGGAAAGGAAGGGTGTATAGTAGAATTTCGCAACCACCGAGGGTGGTGGCCCAGTGGTGAATGCATTGTCTTTCCACAGTCATGAGTCAAGTTCGACTCCTGGGGGCGCGAAAAATCCTGAATTTTCCAGGGACTCTCTTTGGAGAGCTCGCGCTGTACTCCGTTCGAAACTTGTCCGTGGCTGGGGCGATTGATGAGCTCCACTGGTGCCTCGGTGGTGGTTCCTTCCTATAGGTTGGATTAAATCAGGCTGGCAACCAGCTACCCCGGGACCTGGGCCTACGAATGTAGTGATGGCATCTCAGAACATCCTTTTTTCTGGTTCAAAAGAAAAATGGTAGAATTTCCCAACAAATATATATATATATATATATATCCAAACAGCAATTAATCCACATACACACACAAAACAAACACAAGAGAGAGAGAGGGGGAGGTGTACCGATGAGACGACCGTGGGAGTCGTCGGTATCATAAACGGCACACTGGATGAAATCCTGGTTGAGGCGGGTGAGGTAATGGTGAGTCTCAATCTGGCGAGTGAGATCTTGGCTGTACAAAGCGAAGGTGCAGACGTGCTGCTTGATCTGGTTGACAGGCTTGAGAGACTGCATCATCTGAGCACCTTTGTCCAGCAACTGCTGCTCCGTCGACATCGGCTTCCCCGGCGGAATCAGCTCGCGTTTCTCCGGCACTAGTCCCGGTATTTCTCCCCCTGATGAAGCCATTGGAAAACCCAGATATGTTTTGGGGCTCAAGTCTCTCTCGTTTGATGCCTTAGAGGATCACAGTGGGAAGGACATTGAATGCATGACAGGATCGCTGGTATATAAGAGTGGGGGATGATGATGAGGTGTGTGCATGATGACGTGGGTGCTTGTGAGGGTTACACGCATAAGGGTTGACGTGGGTGACATTGCTGGGGCCTGTTTCCACGTGTAGGAAACTTGTGATTTTTTTTTTTTTTTTTTTTTAATTTTTATTTTTATTTTTTTGAACAGGAAAAAAGGGGATCAACGGTGGAGGTCACGCCCCCCGTGGGCCTTAATCCCGGGGTAACCGGTTGCCAGTTAGGAATTAACCCCCACCATGTGGGGACCCACCACCAGGGCACCAATGGAGGGCAGACACGCGCCGCAGCCGAGCCCAGAAATGAGGGGAGTAATTGGCGAGCTCTCCACTGAGATAACAAACAGCCCCTTCCCAGGAATCAAATCTGGGTCGCGGCTATGGAACATGCTGCGTCCTCCACCAGGCCACCAACCCTGGTGGTAACTTGTGATTGAATCGTATTACACTCTTCAGGCAAACATTTATCCACTGCAAAAGCAAAAATGTTAGACTTATAATTTATTTTGAATATATTTGTATGATAATAGTTAAATTGATGGGATAGTAATGTTAGGGATTTTAAATATTTTATTAATATTTTTATCAAATGTCTTATATGAGTGTAGAGTCTACACTTATGTCAGATATTTTGTACAAATGTTAGTAAAATATTTGAGATTCTTAGTATTTTCCTTGATGAAATGTAAAGTAATTAAATGAATTTGAACTATTAATTTATTTTTCTGCATAAATTCCAAATTTATAAGTCTTAATTTGTAATGTTGTTGTATGCAGTGGGTGCCCGTCTACTAGTGAGTAAACCATGTAGCAATGGTTTTAAATTTCTGTATTGTGACACGTATTCAAAGTTGTGTGTTAATTACAACAAAATGAAAAATGATATATAATTTTATTTTCTAAACTTATTTTTTAGATCCAATGATATATAAGTAATATAATTGGTTGATACTTAGAGAAGTGGATCTAATTTTTGGTCTTAAATAATAATGGATATGGTGTCATTGACGTGTATCAAGCGCATCAACGGCGGTTGTGCGATCTGTGGGACTCGTTTTGAGTCTTATTTTGATAATTTGAATCGTTTAAATTTTAAAAAATCTCTAGAAGAATATATCTATAAAAAAATTAAGTTAATCAGATATAAATAACTCTTTCATCAAAGCATATTTGTATATAAAAAAATAAATATGTATGTATCAAGCTAAATGTAAATGTGATTTGATAAAAGAGTTGTCGATATCTGATTAACTTAATTTTTTACGTTCAAATCATCAAAATAGAATCCAAAATGAATCTCATAGATCACACAACAATCATCACTGTGCATCAAGCACAGTTGTGTCCCCAAATCCAATAATAATGCTCTTATAAAATTTAACAAGATTAAATGCTCTCCATTTTTTAGAGTTTGAAAAAAATAATAACGTAATTGGTTTATGTTGATAATAACCTAACGATGTTCATCGCTTTTCCATCTAAAAAAAAAGAAGTGAGGCTTGTCTCTATCATTAGCTGTTTTGGTTGGTCCGTGGAGTCTATCATGGATCTTGTTTTAATGATTTGAATTATTTATTTTTTTATATTAAAGTTTTTTGTCTTTTTTTCGGTAAATATATAGATCACTCCCACAAAAAATTAATTTAATTTCACAATTATTGCTATATAATTTTATTATATTTGTTTTCAAAAAGATTAACAATAATTATAATTTTAAAAGGGAATTTATTAAGAAATCATCTTCCAAGTACTTATATCTCAATTAGTGTATAACATATTATTGTATTTTAAAAAGTCTTATTATTTAGACATTTGATCCACTAAATTTTAATTATCATATTTAAGGTATTTTATGAATAATTTTACCCTCATAAATATTTTTTGAACCTTTAGCAATTTAGTAATGTGAACATTTATATTTGATAGTATGGATGTTCAAATAAGATAACATTCATATTGTCAATGTGAACATTAATGTGAGTTTCACCCTATTATTATTAGCGGTATTTTGATAATTTTATCACTCATAGGACTTATTGGAACATAAGAAAATAATTTGGACTAAGTGAAACATATGTAAGTAAAGATGGATTTATGAATAAATTCCCCATTAATTAAAATAGACTATTTATTTTTTTGATAACAAATATAATAAGATTATGTAGTTATCATTATTGAATCAATCTGGTTTTTTCTATAGATAATCTACATATAAAATTCAACAGGGCAATTGGCCTAATGGTTGTGTAAACCCTCATTGTGATGTGATATGAGGTCTCAGGTTCAACTCTTATAGAGAGGAATTTGATTTGATATCCTTTGTGGTGATTGTTCATTTCTCCCCTATTATGAGGTTGTGTTGGTGGTTTATTTGGTCATTAGACTTTGTTGACTTTTTAGTTACTATAAGCTAATAGTCTATTTTGATGATATAAATATTTTCCATATTTTTAATTACTCTTTCATCAATTAACCAAAAAAAAATAATAATAATTTACATATAAAATTCGATAAAATAAATAATTTAGATCATTTCAAACTAATAGTCTATTTTAATGATATAAATATTTTTCATATTTTTTGTTACTAGATATAAAATTCGATAAAATGAATAATTTAGATCATTTAATAATCCACCCACACTTTTTTCTTATCTATTTATGTAATGTGTAATAATGCTGTCGGCATCATTTTTTTACACCACATTTTCAATCACACATAATTTGAAGCTTCGGTAAATAATGAAGGCAATATTATTCATAGGACACCATTGACAATGTCATCAATTAATAATCTATATTATTATTAAATAAAAGTCTAAATTATTCTTCTCCTCCTATTATGTGGCAATCTTATATATGTTAAAATAAAATAAAAAATTATTATACATAAGCAAGTTTTGAATTTAAAACTTTAGATTTTATTAAGAATATACTTATCATTTAAGTAATATACATATTATAATAGTAAATTTTTTATTATTTATTTTTATTATTAATTATTTGAATTTTATCAATTGATATATTCACCGACTGCTCTTCCAGTCACTAGCATAAATTAGAGAACTCTACCCCAAATCGGGTTTGAGTTGGGGCACCGCATCGTCGTGCCCAAGGGGCACTTAATAACTTCTGCATAATGCAGGCTACGCATCTATGCATAAGATGATAAGAAAAATATAGTACAAAGAGGTAGTCAAATATTGTGGTATTAGACCATTTCCAACGATTAAGCAAATACATTATCAAATTTAAATTTGGTGAAAAAATACATCTTTTTTTTGTTCCAACGATTTTATCAAACTGATGCCAAATTGAGAACAGCTCCAACTTTTTACTAAACTGAAGATGTGTTGCACCTTTCAGTAAATTACTGTGTGTAGCCAATGAGTGTGGACCCACCGGACGACTAGCCGGACGTCCTCCTGGATGACCACCTCAAGCAAAATTTTGTAAAAATTTTACACTGGGAGGTCGACCACCTCTTTGTTTTCTCAGTAAAAAAAAAAAAAAAATAGGGGAAGAGAGAAAGATCAACAGTATACCTCAGTAGCAAAGCTGAAGAAGAAATCAAAATCAACCAAACAAACACATAAAAGTCTCCGTAATGATGTATAATCAAAAACCCAAAAGCAGAAACTCCATTAAATCCGAAATCGATAAACAAAAATTAAATCTTTCTTCCTATGTCTATAAATTTTCACTCAAGTTTGATGCAGTGAAGAGAGGAAAGGAAGGAGTTAATGCTAGTATGATAAAAATGGTTCGTCTGTAACGGGATTATAAAGAGAGAAACAGAGTGAGTGAGGTTTTTTGAATTGTTTCAGAACAGCCCAACTGTTGAGGATATTGCATCAAAGCCATTTCAGTCCTCTGCATCATCTCAGTCCTCTGCATCAAAGTCATCAGTCCACGCATAGCAGCTCAGCTTCTGTTAAGCATACCAGCTCAGCTTAACTAGCTCAAAACAGATAACAGTTAGACAGTTAGATAGTTTGTTAGTTGTTAGATGGTTAGACAGTTACAAGAATTAGCACATGTATTTTAGATACATATCTCTTGTATAGATAATTGTGTACCAATATATATATTAGAGTAGCTTGTACATTGAAGATATGGAATAAGAACTTCATCTTTTCATCATGGTATCAGAGCATTGAAGCTCTAACGAGTGTTCTTCCATGGCAGCTTCCGCATCATCTCTGTCTTCCACTATTCCATCTAATCTGTCTCTTCTGATCTCCAATCTGTCTTCTTTTGTGACAGTCAAACTTGATTCTACCAATTTCATCATTTGGAGTAGTCAAGTTACTAATATCCTTAGAGCTACTAATCTTCTTGGATATGTTGATGGTTCCATACTCTGTCCTTCATCTGTGATCATTAATAAAGATGGTCTTGAAGTACCAAATCCAGATTACACTCAATGGCTGCTTATTGATGCTCATCTATTGAGTTGTCTCAATGCTACTCTATCTCCTCCGATCTATTCTACTATTCTTCATTTCATCACTGTGCCGAAGTTTGGGCTGCTCTTCACAAGAAATTCACTTCTCTCTCCAGATCACACATCCATCAACTGAAGAATAAATTGAATTCTGTTTGAAAAAATCTGAATCAATGGAGGAATATCTTTCCAAAATCAAAGATATTGTTAGTCAGTTGGCTCTTGCATCAGTAGCTATTGATGATGAAGATCTTGTCCTATTAACCTTGAATGGTCTTCCTGATGAGTTTGATGCCTTCAAAACATCCATTCGAGCCCGATCTGGTTATATTTCAATGGAAGAGTTGTCTTCTCTGTTTGTTCTGAAGCGATTCACATGGAAGCAAAAACTAAAAAGGTTTTGAACCAACAGTTGCCTTTTCTACTGTCAAAGGCTTTGCTTCTCCTACCTCTTCTCCATTTTCCTCTCGTGATCATGCCTCTCGTGGTAGATCCTCTTACAGAGGAGGACGAGGAGGTCGATATTACAAAGGAACAAATGGTAATGGCAGAGGAGCATATGGTAATGGTAATGGCAGATTTTATACTCGAGGAAGAGGCAGATATGCACCAAGTTCTCCTCACAATTCTCACGTTTGTCAAATTTGTGGCGGTTTTGGTCATCTAGCTCTTGATTGTTGGCACCGAATGGACCCTCAGTTTCACTCTCAATATCAGTCTCATAATGTCAATCCCAATGGTTCTTCATCATCTACTCCTACTCCTAGGGCCTTTGTTGCTTCTTCATCTGCAGATATCTCCTCATCTTCATCAGTCCCATGGTACCTAGACTCTGCTGCTACTGATCACATCACCAATGATCTCAATAATCTGTCCTATTATCAACCATATCAAGGTACTGATCAGGTCACTATTGGAGATGGCACTTTTGTCCCTATTCAACACACTGGTAACGGACTTTTACCTACTCCCCATCATTCCTTTCGACTTAACAATATTCTTCATTCGTCATCTATTTCTTCCAATCTTGTTTCTGTTCAAAAATTAGCTCGGGATAATCATTGCATCATAATATTTGATGAATCTAACTTTGTGATTCAGGACAAAATTACAAAGAAAATTCTTCACAAGGGATGTAACATCAATGGCCTCTATCATTTCCTGCCACCTATGTCTTCATCTGCTGCTTCACCAGTTTGTTCACAAGCTTTTGTTACTAGTACTAATCAAACTCCTGATAGGTCTACTTGTGTTACACCTACTATTTGGCATAATAGACTAGGCCACCCTTCTTCTGTAAAATTTCATCATCTTCAACATCATTTGCATCTTAAATCTGTCCCTCTTGCTACTCAAGATTGTGTAGATTGTTGTGTTGCTAAAAGTCATCGCCTTCCTTTTCATTTGTCCAATTCAAGTGTAAATAAGCCCCTTTCTCTTATTCATAGTGATGTTTGGGGCCCTTTTCATTCTTCTTCTACTTACAAATACTATGTGATTTTTGTGGATGATTTTAGTAAATTTACTTGGTTGTATCCTTTAGTCTACAAGAGTGAGGTCTATGACAAATTTTTGGAATTCAAAACGTATGCTGAGAAACAATTTGATACTGTTTTAAAAATATTTCGTACTGATGGAGGAACTGAGTTTTGTAATAATAAAATGCAGAACTTTATTGTTGCTAATGGCATTATTCACCAACATTCGTGCCCATACACTCCACCCCAAAATGGCACTGCTGAAAGAAAACATAGGCATATCACAGAAATAGCAGTTGCACTGATTCATCATTCCTCCATGCCTCTTAAATTCTGGTTTGAAGCAGTTGCTGCTGCTACTTACTTGATCAATCGACTTCCTTCTACTCAGTTGCAGCATCAGTCTCCTTTTGACGTTTTATTTCATCATCCTCCAGATTACTCTTTTCTCAGGGTTTTGGTTGCCTTTGCTATCCTTGGCTTCGGCCTTATTCTTCCCACTAAACTTCATCCTAAGTCTCTTCCTTGTATTTTTCTTGTTATCATCCCTTTGCTAAGGGTATAGGTGTCTTGATCCCATTTCTGGCCGGATTTATCTTTCTAGACATGTTCTTTTCAATGAATCTATCTTTCCTTTCAGCAAATGTCTTCTACTTCTTCTTCTCTTCCTTTACCTCAAATTCAATCTTTCTTTTGGTCTACTATCCCTGTCACCTCACCAGCAGCACCACCCACATCTTTTTCTGCTCCTCTGTCTGCTTCTACAGCAGATCTGTCTGTTCTACCAGCAGCTCCACTGTCTGCTTCTATAGCAGATCTGTCTGCTTCTCCAGCAGCAGCTGCACCTCTGTCTGTTCAGCCTCTGGTTCGGCCCCATTCTGGTTCTACTTCTTCTATTCCTATTGATTCCCTCTCAGTCCATTTACCATTCCTTCCCTCTGCTACTACAAATGTCCATCCCATGATTACTCGGTCTAAACTCTCTTCTCAATGTTTCCTTCATACCAACCCTTCTTCTTCTTCTGCACTATACTCAGATTCTGAACCTCCATCTCATACCGAGGCTCTTCTTTCTCCTATTTGGCATAAGGCTATGCAATCTGAATTTGATGCTTTGCAACAGCAACATACTTGGTCTCTAGTCTGTCTTCCCCATGGCAAAACTGCTATAGGTTGTAAGTGGGTTTTCAAAGTAAAAAAGAATTCGGATGGTACCATAGCGAGACACAAGGCTAGACTCGTGGCCAAAGGATACCTTCAGCAAGCAGTGTGGATTTTCAAGAGACCTTTAGCCCTGTAGCTAAGCTTCCAACCATCAGAATTTTGCTCTGTCTAGCTCTTCATCATCAGTGGCCCTTGAAACAATTGGATATCTTCCAATGCATTCCTTCATGGAGTTCTTGAAGAGGAGGTGTTTATGCTTCAACCACCAGGGTTTGTTCATCCAGATTACCCTCATCATGTTTGCCATCTCAAGAAAGCTTTATATGCTTGAAACAGGCACCCCGGGCATGGTATTCTACATTTTCCAATTATCTTTTATCTCAAGGTTTTCATAATAGCAAGTGTGATACTTCTTTATTCATCCAGCAAACCAGCACTACTTTCACTGCTCTTTTGGTCTATGTGGATGACATTTTAGTCACAGGCAATGATGCTTCTCACATACAAACACTTATTTCTCATATGCACACTGCCTTCTCTATGAAAGAACTTGGTGACTTATCCTATTTTCTGGGTATTTCCATCACACCAACTTCCACTGGCTATGGCTATGTTTTGTCTCAACAGAAATATGCTGCAGATATTCTTCGTAAGGCCGGCTTAGCTGATTGTAAACCCTGTCCATCACCTATCTCAGTTAAACCTTCAGTTACTCCTGATTCCTCAGCTCCTTATTCTGATCCTGCTCTCTATCGTAGCCTTGTTGGTGCTCTCCAATACCTCACCATAACTCGTCCAGATATTTCTTTGGCCGTTAATCAATCTTGCCAGCATATGCATGCTCCCACCATTGGACACTTTGCTGCAGTTAAACACCTGCTGCGTTTTGTTAAAGGTACTATTAGCCATGGTCTGACCTATACTCCCAGCTCTTTTGATGTTCAGGCCTACTCTGATTCTAACTGGGCTGGCGATGTTTCCGATAGAAAATCTACCTCGGGTTATTGTATCTTTTTGGGTTCTAACTTGGTGTCTTGGTCCGCTAAAAAACAAGCCACAGTATCTCGCTCTTCCACTGAAGCAGAGTATCGGTCTCTCGCCCATACTGCTGCCGAGTTGGCTTGGATTGGCATGCTCCTCACTGACTTATCTATTGCCTCTCCTGTGCCTCCCACTCTCTGGTGTGACAATACTTCTGCTATGGCATTAGCTTCCAATCCAGTATTTCATTCCAGGTCTAAACACATTGAAGTCGACTGCCACTACATTCGAGAACAAGTTCTCGCTAAAAAGTTGGTTCTTCAGTATATTCCAACTATGGACCAGCTGGCTGACATCTTCACTAAACCTCTCTCCGTCTCCAGATTTTTGTATCTCAAAGACAAGCTTATGGAGTTCACTCACCCCATTCGCTTGACGGGGAATGTTGAGGATATTGCATCAAAGCCATTTCAGTCCTCTGCATCATCTCAGTCCTCTGCATCAAAGTCATCAGTCCACGCATAGCAGCTCAGCTTCTGTTAAGCATACCAGCTCAGCTTAACTAGCTCAAAACAGATAACAGTTAGACAGTTAGATAGTTTGTTAGTCTGTTAGATGGTTAGACAGTTACAAGAATTAGCACATGTATTTTAGATACATATCTCTTGTATAGATATAGTTGTACCAATATATATATTAGAGTAGCTTGTACATTGAAGATATGGAATAAGAACTTCATCTTTTCATCACCAACACAACACAACAACCCCAATTGTTTCAGAACTAGGTTTTTCATTTTTTTGGATTGACTGGTCGACTGGCCGGTCGACCGGTAGTTTGATGAAAAGCCAAATTTCTCCGTTGGAACAGGCGATATCAAATAGAGGAAATCGTCTTTTTTTTTTACTCAAATTTGATAAAAAAATCTGATGAACTATTGGATATGCTCTTATTATAATTTTTGAGTAAGCATATTATATTTTGTAATGATGTGATGTGTCATCATTAGGGGTTGTTTGGGATGACCTAAATAAGTATACTTTTTGTCTTTTTACGAAAAGATGTGCAGAAAAGTAGAGAGGTGATGTGATGAAAAAAAGATAAAAAGATAAAAAGATAAAAAGATGAATTATTTGAGGTATGCCAAACTTGGCTACTCAATGGTAGTATATAATTGTCGTCATTATAAGATTATATTAAAAAAGTCCATGACTTGTACTTCAAAAGCATTGCAGGAGGCTAAAGATTGAGTGGAAACCTAACTTAGGATGAAGTGGTATATTGGCTAGAACCCACCTTACACTTGAATTCATATAGGTGTTCAGGGCTAAGCAAGTAATCTAAAAAAATTATAAATCGAACCGTTTTAGTTTAATTCGATAGATTTATTTTTGATTTTTTTAATTTGTAATTCAATTTTAATTTAAAAAACTGTAGAATCAGTTTTCGTGAATCGATTTCGAATTTAGGTCCACGATTCTGGATTGGAATCAAATTGGAGTATATAACTTAAGCCATATACCTACTATACACCCTGATGTATATAATTACCCTTATATATATAAAACCAAACCGAAATTCCTATTGCCTCAGTTTTATCTTCTCTTTTCTATGCTGCCTGAACTGATTTATTGATTATTTTAGTATAATTTTAGTTTTATAATTGTTATTGTCACGACAATATTTATTTTGATGAGAGTTTTATGCTTATTATATGTTAAATAATATGTTTATTTACTAGATATTATATTTGTTTAAGTTAATAGTAGATCAAAATGTTTATGTTTCGAAAAATCATGGATAGATTAATATTGAACAATGTTTGCTTAATGCTAGTTTATTTGGTGAATGTTATGTGATTTTTCATATGAACATATTATGTGAAATTGTAATTCCAAACTGAACCGAACCGTGTTTAAATGGTTTGGTTCAGATGGGTTTCATGATTTAAATGGATTGACTTGGTTTCAATTTTTATGAAACCGTAGACAACGATTAGTCTTGGTTTTATCCCAAACCGAACCAATCTGAACCATGTTCACTCCTGTTGGTGTTTGCCAATTGAGAATGACTCATTTTTATACTATTCTTTCTCATATTCTATTTTATAAGTCCTATTCTAGGTGCACAATGATAATTCAAACCATTCTTGTAAACCTTACAATAAAGATTGTCTGCTCATGGTTTGGGGTACACTATATAAATATGCTTTTCATTTTATTTTTTTTATCGTTTTTAGGTCACATCACCTTTATACTTTTTTACCTTTCTACTTTTCTACACATCTTTTTGTAAAAAGTTAAAAAGTACATTTATTTAGATAATCCAAAAAAATTGATGATCAAATCGTATTTTGTCTTATAAAATAAATAGTTTAAGTTTAAATTCGTAGTTGTCTTCCATTTTATTTAAAACAAAATGTAATTTATTTATGCGTTTAGTGATGCCTAATAAAACTAATTTTTTTTTCTGAGCCTATGAAATGAACGATTTAGATCATCATTATGGACTCATGATGGAGCCCACAAAATAAAATATAGAGCGTAGTAGTATGGAGAGGAACCATTCCCTTAAAAAATTAATCAATAAACTAATTAAGAGTGCTCTTAAATGCTCCTACTCTTTTACTTTAAAACCCTCACTTCTTTGGATACATACCCTCCAAAATGACTTCCTAACTCTTTTTGTTTGAACCCTACTTTAATCTCAACTATAACTCTATTTTATTCACCCAAAAAATTTTATTCACCAAAAAAAAAAAAAAAAAAACTATAACTCTATTTTTTGGACCTTTTATCCCCCACCAACTTTCCATCATCGGCATTCCCACCACTTTCGACGCTAACCCTCTCTACTTTTGCCCAATCCCTTCATCTTTGGTAGACCCTCTCCCACTCCTCCCTTTCTTTGACCTCCCCTACTTTCATCCCAACCTTCATCGTCTGTCTAAGGTCACCCACAATTCCCATTGCCTATAGTGCCACTCTCGCGCAAAGACCTCGTAGCCCTATAAAACTCTTTCACCTCTGGTGTAACTCCATCCCTTCTCCAATGCTCTTCTCTCTCTCTCTCTCTCTCTCTCTCTCTCTCACGATGCAATTCTCCGTTGCGATCTATAGGATGGCACAGAATGGTAGCAAGGAGAGGCCATGGGTGTCATAAGAGAATGAGAAGAGACGAGAAGAGTGAAAATGAGACTGAGGTGTTTGGGAGGTCACAGGGAAGGGCTGGTGGTGGCTGGCACTGGATCTAAGATTGGATGAGTGGCTAGAGTTAGTGGTGGTAGATGGAGAGAGTTGGGTTTTGAAAAAGAAAGGATAAATATATTCAATTAAATTGGAACCAATGGCATTTTGGACTTTTCACACCAAATTCGTTATAAATATACCACTCATCCTCATTTGTTGAATACATACACACTCACACACACTACCCCACGGCTGAGAGAAAAAAAAAAAAAAATAGAAAGAGAGAGCTTGGTGGTGGAGGAGAGGAAAGAAAATGAAGAAAATGTGCAATCGTCTCACCTAGACACCAAGTAAGTCACAACACAACCCTCTTTTTTTTTCCTCTTTCAAATAATGTTCTTACAAGTTCTAAACATTAATTTCAGATGTGTTTTAAAGGTATTCTTGTGTTAAAAATGAAAAGAGTTGAGCCTTGTTCCACCTTGTGTTTTTTCTTAATTGGTTCAAAACTAATTTTTTTCTACCACGATTTCTCATAATTTCCAAAGGCACATCTTTAATTCCAATTTTTGAGTTTAATATATATATTTATCATTTTTTCATCATGATAAAAGTGAAATTATCCATGGTTATCCTCTTTGCTTACTTATTCTCCTATTTCAAGCTTGGTGCTCAAAGGACTAGTTTTTCAGACAACTTGTGAAAATTCTAGAAAAATACAGAAAAATCTCCTTAGCCTAATTTTTATTTCAAAACCTTAATTTAAGTGTTATATTTCATGGAAAAAAATTTCAGAAAAAAAAGAGTGAGTGGTTTGAGAGAAAACCCAGTTTTTGTAACAGTCGATGAATCTGGGCAGCGCTGAAGTATTTCTTGAATAACTAAAAATCTAGGAAAGCTATGCCACTTTTAAAAAAAGTTCTGAAAATTAGATAAAATTCTCTACAAACCATAGGAAGGCCACGTTTAGGAAAAATCTAGATATGCCTCTTTAATCGCAATCTTTAAAGTGCACCAAATTGAAAATTTACTTTTGTTGGTAAATTTATGTTCTTGACTCATGGATGTGTTTATTATCACTTGTTCATATCTTGGTATGATATTGTATGTGTTATGGTTATGTTCCTTATCTTATTCATATGATGATGCTCATGCTTATGTGGATATTACTATCTTGTTAAGTTGTTCGAACTTTAATTTAAGACATCTAACTTAACGGATAATTGGGGTGGTATTGGGTTTTCGATCACTTGAATAATGAAGAGATGATAATGTGTTAAGTATGGATGGATGTGATACGTTTCCTAACTAAAGGTTAAGTCTTGCACAAGCAGTTATCGAGTGAACCCTAGAATGGAATGGACGTATTTGGACTATTTGCGATGGTTTGATTTGGTGAGTTAAGGTTGGGTCTAGATGAGACATTTAGGAGGATAAAATTCTTTTTTGGAAGGATAAGGTTGGATTTAGGATGATAAAATTTTTCTTTTCGCCGCCGCTTTTGAGGTCTACCGATGGCGCTGCGAGGTATATAATCATTGCAGGCATCCATTGTAAGTTATGCAAAACAGCAAAATGGAGAGTTCGAATAGTCCGGTGTCTAATTCTTGCAGTTGGGATGATAAAATCTCTTTGGGGATTTTTAGAATACTAACATCTAACCTTGTAATCCTTTGTTATTGACTTGAATATCATGCTTCATTACTTGCTTGTTGTAAATGTGATAGTGTATTGGATTGAGAAAAAGAGACAGGGTGTGTTGTTTACTAAGCATTCAAAGCTCATTGGCGTTTCATGTCAGGAGTTAACAAAATTTACGCGGACAATGGCAAAGCAGAAATATTTGAAGACTTAAGGCTATCCTAGGAGATTAGAAAATTGTAATAATGTTTTGAGATAATAAGTGTTTAAACGTTTAGCATAATTAAGACACGATCTTGTAATTATTACTTCGCTTATATATCTATATAAATTCTGTAGCCTAACCTTATTTTCTCGTCAACTCATGTAGTCCTTGTGATAATACCTTGTTAAGATCTGTCAAAAGGGTAACTTTGCTATCTAAGATGGTTGGACTTCGAAGGAAGGCTATATTGACTCCTCTGACCTTCTAGTGATCTTATTTGGTTATTAACCAAAGGACTCATTAGTGACGTTTCCTACTTTTGTAACCTTAGATAAACCCTATATTTATTTGTTAGTATATTCTTCAATGTTCTCGATTTTTGGAGCATCACAAGCGGTCTTAACATCCATCTAATGTATTTCAAGATTATACAAAGCTACAATGGCCCCGTTTGGTGTTTTTTTTAAAACAAATTATAGATTATAACAGATTATAGATTATGACTTTAATCAGAAGTTGTTAATCTGTTTAGTGTAACTGTTGGATTATAAATTAAGTTGTTGCTGAGTAGTGTTTGTAAAATAAGCTGTGAAGTAGCTTTTTCAATTAACTTTATTTTGTTGTTATTCACTACTTGTCTACATTTCTTATAAAAAATAATAATAATCTTTAGTCCATTTGGGTTTTCTATTTTTTTTTTTTTAAAAAACCTAAGAGTATAACTGTAAATTAACATGTCTACAACAGAAGCTGATAATCAGAAGCATGGGTGAACAGCTTCTCAGAATCAGCTTTTTTTGAGTTAAATAAGTTGTTAGAATCAGAAGCCTGTTTGAAATAAGTTTAATCAAAATAGTCCAAAATAACTTTTTTAAAGCTAAAGCTATAAGTTGGCTAAAAAAAGCCCAAACAAACACACCCAAATAACATCAGCATACGAATGGATGTTATTCTCGTTATAGGGGAATAGGTGTCAAAATAGTCAAGTCCTTTTTGTTATACCCCTTAATTACAAAGCGAGCCTTGTATTCATCAATTGAACCATTCTGCTTTCATCTTTCTCTTGAAAATCCACTTGTGTCCAAGTGGTTTGCAACTTGGAGAAAGATCAACCAACTATGGTTTTGTATAATGGATTTAACTTCACCGTTTTAACCTATTACCATAAAGGTGCTTTCAGGGTCTGATATCGCTTCCTTAAAGTTTTGAGGCTTATTTTTAAATAAGAAAAAAGAAAAAAGAAAATCCAGACCAAAAGATTTAGAAGTCCTTAGTCTCTTTCCACGTCAAGGTCCATCTTCCTATAAGTTTTCACTACCTCCCATGGGTCATTAAAAGTTCGTTTATTAGAACTTGGCTCTTCCAATTCAACGACTCGGTTTGTTCAATCATTATCTCTGTATCTGTAGGAATTTGATTCTCTTCATCATTTTTTTTAAGGAAAAATATGTTAAAAAAATGATGCATTTCTTGACTCGATAAAAATATTTGTGTGTATATCGGGAATACTTGACTTGAATACCAAAAACCGATAAGCACTACTATATTGCATAACTGATGACCACATAGTCAATGGTTCTTGGCCAATTTCAGTATTTTTGGGACTAGGGACTGCTACTTTTGCCAAGCACCCCATACTTTAAGTAATTATAAAAGGTCAATGACCTTTTCAAAATCATAGGGTGTTTGGTTAGTTTTTCTTGTGGGTATCCTATTTAGAATATAATTGCTGATAAAATAGCCTCCCCCCACAAGTTCTGGGGTAAACCCGAACTTATCAACAAGGCATTCTTCATCTCTTTAAGAGTGTGATTTTCCTTTCAATCACTCCGTTTGACTGAGGAGAATAAGGTGCAGTGGTTTGGTGAATGATACCAAGTTCTGAGTCAACTCATCAAATGGTGCATCATATCACCGTCTCTATCACTTCTCACAACCTTAATCTTCTTGTCAAGTTGATTTTCAACCTCTACCTTATATTCCTTAAAAACTTCTAAGGCCTCATCTTTATTCGCATAAGTACACATAAGAATATCTTGTGCAACATCAATAAAAGTTATGTAGTATTTTTTACCACCTCTAGTTGCAACAAATTTTAAAATCACCAATGTTGTTGTAATTAAAGCTAGTGGTTCAGTACTTCTTTCGACTTTATTGAATGATCCTCTAGTCATTTTAGCTTCAACACATACTTCACATTTATGATTAGGATCAAAATTAAAATTAGGTAAACATTCTAGATTAACAAGTCTATGCAAAGAATATAATTTACATGTCCTAATCTACTATGTCATAAATCAGAAGAATCAACAATATAAGCAAAAGATGTGTTTTATTATTAGAAGCAATAGTTGGTACAACAGTTAACACATTAAGTTTAAAGAGCCCATCAATCATATACCCATGGCCACATATATCCCAGCCTTAGTAAATACACTTTTTCATATTCAAATACTACTAGGTCTTAATCAACAATGAGGTGCAGGGTTGTTTGAGATATGCTATATAGGCGCACTTTTCGACTTTTTGATTAAAAAAGTAGAGAAAAAAAAGATGTATGTTTGGAATAACTTTTTGACTTTTTATGAAAAGATGTGTAATAAAATATTGTAGTAAAATCAAAATGACCATTCTACCCTTGTTGACTTTTTGACTTTTGGGTAGTTAAATTTAAAGGGCAAAATAATAATTTTGCCCTCTAGGCTTCTCCTAAACCAAAATTTTTGAATTTCCGAAACATGGAGTACATTTTTGAGAGTGAGTCTTTCCCTGAGGTCATTTCAGCACTATTTTCCCTTGTCCTTCTATAGTTGATGTGGGAAGTTTCCATGAAAAGTTGTTCGCCTTTCTCCACCACTTTGTAGGTTGTGAACATCTTCTTGTCTACATAGATATGGTAGGTTGCTCCCAGTATCCACCCACCATTCTTTAGGGTTGCCCACATGTTAGCCTCAGAGACTACTATAGAAAGGTTAATTTTTTGCCAATCTATCAGAAAGATCGTAACCTTCGGTTATGTTGGCCTATGCCAGTTTCTTGCTAGAACTTGCTCCATCCTTACGGCTTTGACAATCCTTTGCTCGATGTCCATCACCACCACACATATAGCACTTGCCTTTGAATCTTTTGTTGTTCTCACATTTGAAGCCTTGCTTGGGCCTTTTGCCATCATGCTTTCTCTTGTTGTTGTTGTTGGACCTCGAACTCTACCCTTGTTCCACTACATTTGCCTTAGCCTGCATGACTTGGTTCCCAAACTTCTTCTCAGATTTATGTTGTCCTCTTCAATCCTCAGTCGCATGATAAGTTCTTCCAACTTCATTTCTTACGCTTGTGCTTAAGGTAATTTTTGATATCCTTCTATGTTGGCAGAAGTTTTTCAATGATAGCAGCAACTTGAAATGATTCATTCAGAATCATCCCTTCGACAATGATATCATGTAGGATCAACTAAATTTCTTGGACTTGGCCAACCACCTTTTTAGAATCTGACATTTAAAATCCAAAAACATCTAACATTAAATTTCTTCGCACAAGCATTATCTGTTTTGTACTTCAATTTAAGAGATTTCCACAGTTCTTTGGCCATCTTTTCTACACACTACACAATACACATTGTATAAAGAATTGTCAAGTCCATTTAGTATGTAATTCTGAAACAAGAATCGCCTTGCTTCCAGGCATTTACCGCACGCGAAAAGTAACGATCAGCGTCCTCTCCTCTGTCTGTTTTGGGCCTCCTCACGATGTACCGATCTAAATGCAAAGTTGTAAGATAAAACAAATTTTTTGCTGCCATCTCTTAAACTATGTTCCATTAATTTTTTTGATATTTCTCCATGGTTTATTGGCACCACAAGGGTCACTAGTGGCGTGTTTTTTGGTACTAGGATTGTTGGGGTCACGGTCAAAGTAGTCTCAGCACTATCCGTTGACATGTTTTTGAAATTCACAATCCATAAACATAAATAAATACACATAATAAATAGTAAAATAATAACGATAAGGAAGTTATTTATTAAACTAGCGAAGTGTGTGCATTTACAAAAATAAATAAAATAATGACTTATACAATAAAAGTCTAAAAATAATTTCATAATCTAAATTATTTTTTGGAAAACAGAAAATTATTTTTTTGAAACAAAATAACATTTGCAAAAACCACAAATAAGAAAAGAAATTCTTATTGAAGTATATAACAAGAATAAGATCACAAACTGTAAATCAAATAAAATAAAATAAACAAGACTTACATAATGAAAAAAAGGCAGAAGTACAGAAAAGTCGAGGCGTGTGTTGGACACACTTTCCTTCAGATCAATAAGTCATCACTATGGTGCTTGAGAACAATGTTGCCGACCTCCCAGGATGCAACGACTACACCCCAACAACGCAGCCCTTTGAGATTGGGATTGGCGAATAGAATGTGTTGAACGCTCACGCAAAAACAAAGCAAGAAATATGCAGAATAATGCAAAAAATGGATAAAGGAATTGATGGATAGGATTTGGAGACCCTCCGAAAGTTAGGACTAGACCCATAACCCACACCCATGTCTGGCCCGCCAAACGCTTTGTCTATAACTCCTCTCTTTACAAAACTTGGAGTGCCCATTGGGGCCCATCCCAAGTATGCCAATCTAGAGTTTACATACTCATATAAAGTTTCTCTTTGTTTTAATGTGGGCCAAGCTATTTAATGAGCAAACTCACTTCGTCTCTTTAACTTCCATTTTTGCGAACCTGAAAATGACATCAACTTCCCGTTCACTTGGAAATATTTTTGATGAACCGTCTTCGAGGCATGATTCAACACGTGGCAAGGAACACGTCACTACTTGGACCCTCCTCAAATGGTGCATGGGTTCCGCTTCAATTTGAGTTGAAAGTTGCCCAAAAATAAGCCAAGCAAACTCAAATTTCCAACAACTCTTTGGATGAAAGCCCATTCTTTTGGAAGATTCTACTCTGTAGATGATTTTGTCTTCAAAATTCAACAAATTAGAGGCTACATTGGTTCTTCTAGGTGAGGATGCAACTGGGTGTTCTGTTTTTACCTACTCTGGATGGTCTGGTTTTTTAGGCTGAGGCACAAATTGGAAATCAATGATATGGCAACATTATTTTGGGCATCTGCTATGCTGAGCAGAGACGGATCTAGGATTTGAACTTTGAGAGGGGCAAAAATACATGTAACTTTTCATCGAAAAGAATTATTATAAAATTTTAATTTTGATTTATGCCAAAAAAAAAGAAAAGAGAATAATATTACTATTAATTGGACATTCTTTGTTAATATAATTGGACATTCTTTGTCAATATAATTGAGAACAAAAATATAATTGGACATATTTCTTGTATGCATTAACTTAACAAAATATTAATTATTAATGGATCTTCGTCTAGTAAAGTTAACTATTTAAAAATCTTATAATCGCCACTTTTTATAATAATATAAAAATATTTATAATTACGTAACTTGCTACAAAATCATCTTATCTTATTACGCAGTTCAGCTTTGAAAAAAAATTTATAATTGAAAATTTATGTTTTATGAGTATAATGATAATCCGTTTTAATAAGCAGTATTAAATTTTTATTAACTTATTTTAAGAACGTTATATTGAAATAGACTAATTTTATTTCTAGAAAATATTTTTATTTCTAGAGAATGAACAAATAATAATGAATGTAATAAGATGCATAAGCAAATTAAAGTGTGATTTATGAAAGAAAAATAAATGATATATGAATAGAAAACAAGAATAGTAATAAATAGAAACAAATAAAAGAATACAAGTACTTTAAATAATATAATTACTGATATAATATATATAATTTAAAAAAAAATTTAGGAGCGCAACCGCTTTGCCCGCACCCCCTAATCCATCTGGGTACTGAGCAACAAAGGATGAGTATCAATGGAGTTGCTGCTGATTTATTGTTTTTTGTTTGCTGTGTCTCTTTTTTTTTTTTTTATTGGTCTCTCACCAACTTTTTTAACTTGAACTAACAGGCGATTGAGCTTTTTTCTTAATACCAACCTAATTGAGATTAAATTAAATTGCTATGATACCTTTTATTCTTGCCTTCCCTCTTTATTAATATACTCTCATATGGTATATATTATTTCATCAATAAAATTCTCCTTTTTCTTCTTTTTACTGATTAAAAAAAAAAAAAATTCAATTGTGTCAATCTTGTTCAAAATATTAAATGTACAATTAAAGAGATTTCCACTTTCATCAGTATTCATAATCAAAATCAAAATTATTTAAAAACAAAAAATTACACAACCAAAAAACAAAACAAACTAAGAGAAAAAAAAGGAAAGAAAAATTATAAATTGACACCATTCAAAAGTAACATAAAATGAATATTTTCCGTATCAAAAATATAATTAATAATTTTTTACTTACTAGACACAAGCAGACAAATCTAGCATGGCCACTTATTAACGTAAAATCCCACCAATATACATCTAGTAGGCAAAAAAACATGCCAAAATTTATGCAAATTTTGCTGGTACATATTGTTTTGAGTCTTACATGCCCTGGCTGGATTTTATTGCATGATAAGAGGAGTTTATATTCATGGAAAAGGTGCCCTCAATTCCATTGGTGTTTTCTCAATGTCTACAGCAAAACCCTTTCCTGTCTTTATCCAGTAGTCTGCATATGGATTCATTTCCTTTGGCGTTTCAATATTCGCCCTCGAATTCTTCATATTGTCGGATGATATTTTGTACTTTTCATCCCTCTTCTTCACCAGCTCAGGCTTTACAATCCCCGTGTTCACATCTTGCGGAGACATCATCAGTGCGGGAGCACCAAGGGGAAGCTTATCACCTTACGAACACAACATCAAAGCCGCATGCATCAGTTTCTTAGACTAGACTCCTTATAATTGGAATACTCAAATTCACAAATTTTGAATACTCATCTGACAAAGCCCCACATAATATCTTTAATTCTAAATGTAATACCCTAAAACGCTACGCACTCAAGGGGAAAAAAAAAAAAAATTCATAAATGATGTATATGATATATTTTTAAACTTGATGTAGTGTACTCATACTCAAAATGCAACAGTTCATACACTTTACTTTTTAGGGTAAATTACAAACACATCATTTGAGATTTACTTAAATTACAAATTACCCCTGTAGTTTTAGAAATTACGTTATACCCCTTAAGGTTTCTAATTTCATAACAAATAAATCATTTTATTAATAAATCATCAAGTTAATTAACAGTTTTTAATAATGTTAAATTTATTTCAATTAATAATTCAAATAATTTTATTATTGTATAGGTGAACAGTTGAAAATTTCACTTTTTCAATTAATTCTATTAAATAAAAAATTTTGACAGGGAGGTATTTGTAATTTTTCAAATCGCAGGGGGTAATTCGTATTTTAAGCAAATCTCAAGGGGTGTATTTGTAATTTATCCTATTTTTTAAATAATAAAAAAAGTATCCTTAAATATAAATAGAATACCCAAAATCTCTCGATACATATTGCCAAACTAAATATTAGATTTTGTAAGAGCTCTCCACTAGCATGTTATTATTCACGGCAAACTTGAAATCTAGAAACAATTCTATGAAATTTATCTCCGGTTGGCTACTAATTTTCATGGCAAATTGTAACAATGCTAAACTTGTGCCAAATTTCACACAAAATTTGACAAAATTCCGAAGTTTGACAAATTACTCCTCTCTTGTATCTCTCATGATGGGGTTCACAAATAACATTTATATTTCTTTCATATAAGGATATTTGCACCATTAAATAAATATTAACAGATATGGCATTTAATTTGACACTATATTATGTAACTGTTGGCTACATATTTTGTCGAGGCCAATCACAGTTCAACACATGGCAGGATGAGGGCAATACGGGAAGACAATTTAAATCTTCAATCGTAATCACACACATGGCAGTTAGTATTGGTTATTGTGGATCTGCATAGCACTGGATCAGCAAAGAGATGCAAGATGACGTGACTTTAACGGTTACTCGTATATTTAAATTCAAAATCAGAAAGGAAGCCTAACTGCAGACATGGTGTAGTAGAGCTAACTGTGAGGAAACACGACCATCGATCATGGAGGGATAATTCGACGGTTCGAAACTCATTTTGACGGTTATCATTGAGAAGTATAAATAGTAGAGAAGGCCCCAGAAAGAAGCCCGGACTCAGATTCAGAAACCAGTTTTTATCTACTTTATTTTCCTTCCAGTTTTTACATTTCTTGTTCTTTACATTTATGCACTTCAAATTCCTGCACTGCACTTTGTTCATAGAAGTAATTTCAAGTAGCTTGTTGCTGTAAACCTCTACGAGGCTGAATTGGATTATTGTAAGTCTTTCATTTTTACTTACTGAAATGCTACAATTGTTCTTTATTTAAATCGTTGTTTGCTTAATTCTCTTAAACAAAGCCACCAGTAAAAGTCCTCTTCGTTGAGGCTGAAAGAACTGAAACACAATCGTTTGATATTTGATTGGCAATTAATCTTCTGTAAGGACTGATTGATCTTTGCTGGCACGCTTAAAATTACAATAATAACCTTCGAAAGCCAAAAAAGCCAACATGTATTTTTGGCACGCCCGATGTGACTAATTGAAATGGCTAGATGTAGAAGATAAGGAAAAAATAAACGCTTGGAAGAAGGTGTGAAAGGAGAGGTAGAAATACCTAATCCAGAGGATAATGTGGTAATACATCTTGTGGAAGTACCTGTCTTATCAGAACCCATGATCGAACAAACCAGCACTTTGAAGCAAGTACTACATGTTCAAAATATTAGACGAGGCCATGGAGTTGGATCATCCACTGTTCCATCTACTCAGCCAATAAATCTAAGGGGAGGCCTAGTAGATGCCATGAAACAGCAGTTAATGAACACAATGGAAAGATGGGCAATATCCTTTATGGATTGAATGAATACCCATCAACCAACTAACACAAGGCATATGGAAGAAATTTCAAATGTCCCTTAGCAAAGATTGTCTAGAGATAAACAGCCTATGCAAACTAATGGACATATCAATGGTCAAACTAGTAATCAAAACTGTGAAAGACCATCACCTCAGTCTTGGTATGAGTCTCTTTTGAGGCCTGTGACAAATCAAAATGCCTCATTACTTAACAGTGAAACCGTGCAAATTGGTGGATCTGGGCCAACACAAGACAATGGCATAAGGATGTTTCCAAATCCCATGTTCGAAGCCATACCTGGCACGAGGAGGTTCACTAATCCTTTGTTCGAATTTGTACCCGGGGGGTTGGAAGGGTTTCCTGCCGCTGGAAGAGACACAACACCTGTTCCAGCACCTTTCGCAGGACAGGCTCAGAGGGTCACCCATTCCCTCAACAATAGCCAGCACCACAGGGACAACCAGTCCCAAATATACCTCCCTATGAACCAAGAGGATCTCAAGCACAAGGTTTTCCACAAAATCCTGTGTTTGTTCCTCCAGTGGTGGTTCAACAAGCACAAAATATGGTCCCTGGGGACCAAATTGCCGATATTGTGAGAGAAATGTGTGGACCTATGGCTTGGGGGTTCAAACTTTTGTATATAGGAAACCATATCCAGAATGGGTAGATAGAGTACATGAACACCCAAGAGAGTTTAGAATACCAGACTTTACTGTTTTTATGGGAATGGAAACTAGTCAACGGTAGAACATATTGCTAGATTCGCTGCCCAATATAGTGAATTTACCAACAATGATTACATGAAGTTAAGACTGTTCCCAAATTTTCTAACTCGAGCAGCTTTTGTGTGGTATATTAACCTTACACCTGGCCCTATCCAAACTTGGCAACAAATAGAGGAGGCATTTCATGGCCAATTCTTCCAAACGGAGCCAGAAGTTTCCATGGCAGACTTGGCAAGGTTGAGTCAAAGGCCTGATGAGAAGAAGTGCCAAAAATATATGTTGGCTTTTTTGGCTTTCGAAGGTTATTATTGTAATTTTAAGCGTACCAGCAAGGATCAATCAGTCCTTACAGAAGATTAATTGCTAATCAAATATAAGATGATTGTGTTTCAGTTCTTTTTGCCTCAACGAAGAGGACTTTTACTGGTGGCTTTGTTTAGGAGAATTAAGCAAACAACGATTTAAATGAAGAACAATTGTAGCATTTCATTCAGTAAAAATGAAAGACTTACAATAATCCAATTCAGCCTCGTAGAGGTTTACAGCCATAAGCTACTTGAAATTACTCCTATGAACGAAGTGCAGTGCAGGAATTTGAAGTACATAAATGTAAAGAACAAGAAATGTAAAAACTGGAAGGAAAATAAAATAGATAAAAACTGATTTTTGAATCTGAGTCCGGGCTTCTTTCTGGGGCCTTCTCTGCTATTTATAGTTCTCAATGATAACCGTCGAAATGATTTTCTAACCGTCAAACCATCCCTCCATGATCACTGATCATGTTTCCTCACAGTTAGCTCCATTACACCATGTCTGCAGTTAGGCTTCCCTCATGATTTTGAATTTAAATATGTTTCCTCACAGTTAGCTCCACTACACCATGTCTGCAGTTAGGCTTCCCTCATGATTTTGAATTTAAATATACGAGTAACTGTTAAAGCCACATCATCTTCCATCTCTTTGCTGATCTAGTGCTATACAGATCCACAATAACCAATACTAATTGCCACGTGTGTGATTACGATTGAAGATTTAAATTGTCTTCCCGTATTGCCTTCATCCTGCCACGTGTTGAACTGTGATTGGCCTGTACAAAATATGTAGCCAACATTACCCCCCGCACTAATATACCCAATACTTGGTGATATTAGTGGATTAAGGTATTTTATCCACATCTTAGAACGTGCATGGGCTTTGCATTTTTCAGAAATGCAACCGTCATTCATCAATGAAACATTCGCATTAAATTCTCTTCTATCCTTTGAACTTCCCACTATCTCAGTATTCAAAAAGACTGGTACAGCTTTCATGGCCAAGCAAACCTTTTCTTACCTCGAACAAGCATATGAAGAGTTGTTTGATAATGCTATTCGTCCTCGAAAGAACCTTCATGAATTGATTAGCCACATTTACCCACTTTCCTATATTCAAGTCATGGAAGCTTTTGCAAACTATCAACCTTTGGATTACGAACCTATTGTCCACAATTCTTTAACCCAAAATTTTGCAAACATGGCTATTGGAAGCTATTTTTCTGACCCAAAACCTTCTACGTGGGATGAGGCTGCAACTTCTTCTTCTTCTGGGGCTTCTGGTTGGAGAAGCTGGCTAGAACCTGAGGAGTTCGAGTTAAGAGAGCGAATCAATCATCATTTTATTGAATTTGTTGATCCTTTAACTTTCCCTCATTTTGCTCGGAGTTTGGTTGTTTACCCATATGTACCCATCGACCGTCGAAGCTATTTGGAAGACAACTTGCTTGTAGCATGGTACACATCTTCCATGCCAACGAAGACTCTTCGTCCAGAAAAGGCTCAAGGGTATAGCCCATCATTCTTAGCCCAAAAGGAAAAACTTTGCTCTTTTGACTGGCTTGATTATTGTCAGCAACCCCAAATTCCTCCTTCTTTCGAGATGGAAACTCCTGACCTTCTCTTCTGAAAACCCTTAGGATGGAGGAACTGAGCCTTACTCTCTTGAGGACCAGTTTCTCCCCTCCTATAGCCCTCCATCTCCCCTTACTAAATTTCAGCGATATCAAGCCCAAATTCTACTTGCGTCCTTTTCTCACTTGCCCTTCAATGTTCTCGAGGATGATGTTCCTCTTAAGAACTTTCGATGGGCTTATGATGTTATGACTCAGGGTCATGTCCTCAACCCCATCGCCCAAGCAGAAAACCAGATGTTTTTAGACCAACTCTCACTGCTTCTTCATTGGCATCAAATTTTTGTGGCCACTATTCGATCTTTGCACCAAATTTCAGCCCGTCGAGTTCATACCCGGTATGAAGCAGAAACCACATCGATGAATATGATGATTTCAAGAATAAAGACTCTGCATACTGGGATGACTTGGACATGGATGAGATAGAACAAGGGTGTGAAAAGAAACAGAGTTTGAAATAAAGGCCGAAAAACTTTTTTTTATCAAGTAAGAGCATATCAACTTCAGCAGCCCAACCTGGAGAAGATAGAAGATAGAATAAAAAAGGAACAGAAGTTCATTAACCATAGTTGGAACAAATTCCATGACCTTGTCATTTACTCTATTCCTTATTTTTATGAACTTGAATATGTAGCCAAAAAAGGCTTATGATGTAATTGCTTTTGTTTTAATAAAGCTAAGATGTTTTCTCCTTATTTGGCATGGTCTGATTTTACTCCATTTGTCAAAAACAAACAAAATTAGGGCTTCGAATTCACCAATTTTGTCATTCGAAACTTAATTCGATCATACCCAATGAAATACTGGAAACCCAATTTGAATTTTTCCAACATATGAGTGTAATCGACAACTTTAGCCTTAGGTCTCCTTTAAGAATCAAAGCTTCGAATTCAACAATTTTGTCTTTCGAAACTTGATTTGATCATATCCAATTCCCTAACATGTGGTTAATACGCTCAAGCAGTTTCAAATCAACTAATTTTGCTTCGAACAAACAGTCTATATTTTCCAAAATATGGAAAACCTCTTTTAAAGATTGTACTGTTTTATTCTAAAAAAGTGATTTCTTCTGTATACTACTAAGCCAACTATTGGTTTGAAACCTAGAACAAACAAATTCTAACCGTAAGGTATTTCAAATTTTGCTTCGAAGAATTTTATTCTCATCAAGAAACCTAAAAACAGGTATTTAATCCTTTTGAAGTAAACAAATACTTGGGCATTCCTGCACCCTTAGGTGTGGAATGTGCTTCGAAGTTGAATTCCTGCTTTTGAAGCTGTTTGTCACTTGATTTTGGCGTCAAAACTTGGCTTCGAAGCCAAACATTTTATTTTGAAACCAACATTAGTATTTGAGATGCATTTCCCTCCCAAATTACCAACATTGAGGGAAACTAACGACTAGGTATATTTTTTCAGACAGAAAGGTTTAAAAACCCTTTTGTTTCATGCTTTCAATGCACTCGTTTGCCTAACACACAAACCCTTCATCTCTATTGACCCTTCTTCTTGTTGTTTCTTACCAATGGAGTCTTCTTCCTTGAAAGTACCAGCCGGCGAACGTATAAGCCCAACAATGCTTTGAAAAGATGTATTGAGGAAGAAATTGCTAAATTTAATAAAGCTGTGGACCGAGTGCCATAGACGATGCCTCTTTATTCCTCGCCACAGCGAAAAACAAGAATATGTCCTAGGTCCTATCTTTCGAGAGGTTCCGCCCAACTTCCCACTTTGTACCCTCGTTTGGAGGACCACTTTCTTCTCTATGAAGGGGGCTTGACTGGGGAAATTGGAGGTGAACCGACCTCATTGTTGCTGGCCAACATTGAGGGTTGAGTGGGAGGAGTGGTACGAAAAGGTCATGCCTGCAAGAGAATGGGACCTACAAGAACTCTGTATTCTCGATGCTCTTCGTTTTTCCAGGTTTATTATTCTTGAAGACCCTTTTTCGATTCCTGCCGCTCTTTGTTTTTGGAATATGACCTTTAATTTTTTTCAGTTTCGGTGTGGTATGATGGCCCCACCGTTCTTGATATCTTCCATCTCTTAGGGCTTTTGCCATTTGGTACTCCCTTTACACCTAGCTATCCAGACCTTTCGGTTGATTTTTCTCTTCCACCTTTGAATTCTTCCTTCAGTGACTTCGTAAAAGCTGAGAATAAAAAGGAGGGCCTTGTGAGTGATCGAGAGCTCTTCTCCTTTATTTTATATTGGTTGTGTAAATTTCTCTTTTGTACATCATCTCAACAAATCATGCCTGAGTTTGCCCCACTAGCAAAGGCCCTTGTTTTGAAGAAGCGAATAGCCTTGGCCCCTTATCTTTTAGGCCATGTCTGTAAAGCTTGCTCCAAATTCTGTGAGAAACCTCTTGATATCAACCAAGGAGGTCCTCTCTGGGTGCTTCAACTTTGGCTCTTTGCATACTTCATTGATTTACATCCCAAGTGCTTGAAGTTCTTAGTTCAAGACCCTAGCACTTATGGAGAAAAGTATGCTAGAATTGCCCTTTATCCTACTTCTTTCGCCTACTATGTTACTTTTTTCCACTAGCTTCCTATTTCCCCATCTGCCACCTTCTTTTACCCCTTCGATGCCAATAAAGGACCGACTTGGCTAAGGACATTCTTGGCTGATAGACAGTGTTCTAACCTATTGCACAAGGATATGTGGGCCTCGATTTTGTTGTCGAGGGAACTTTTTATTAGTACTTTAAACCCTCGAGCTTATAAGTGCATATCTGAGGTATACTGCCCCTCCCAGTTTGCCAGGCAATTTGGGCTTACCCAAGGAATTCCCATTCCACTCTGCAGTCTCTCGAATATCCATCTTACAACCAGAGACCTGAGAGTACCCAAACCTAAACTAGAGGAGGCAGCATTTAAACTGTTGAAAGATTTGAGTGAGTTTAAATTTACCCCATTCCTCCCCTCTGGCTCAGTTTTAAAAAGATTTCAAAATTGGTGGACAGTCAATATGGAAGTGCATCTAGCAATACATCCTCATGATTTACTAATAGGGCTAGGTGTGCCTTCTAAGGCTAAACCAAAAGAAACTGGGACCATCCCATCTCTTTCTACAACTACCAAGACTATTTCTGCAGTCTCACTCCCTCCTTCCAGAGTTACCAGAGCTGCTTTGAAGAAGGGTATGCACTTTTAGGTTTCCTTCCTTTTAGAATTTCCTGTTTGTTTTCTTCATATTCATACTACTTGGTGTAGGGTCTCCACAAGAAGAATCTCCAAGAGAGTTGAAGCTCTGGCTGTTCTCAAAGACAAACACCAGCAGAGAAAGAAAAGAAAACTACTACTCCCTCCTGAGGAGTCTGAGTCTCAGATTGCAGAGAAAGAGTAGGAAATACCACTGTAGAGAAAAAAGAAAAGGAAGATAACCGTCTCTCCTTCTGACTTGGCCGAAGATCCTACTCATGAGGCAGCTGCCAAAACAGTGGAGAAGGAACATTCTAAAGAAATAATTGTTTTCCAGAGGGCTGAAAAAAGGCGGCAGAAGCAACTACTAAGGGATGAAGCTGCTGCTGCTGATACAACCCAAAGAGAAACTGCAAAAAGGCAACACACTGCTGAGCATTATTCCCTTCGTAGTTCTCCCATCATTGCCACCACTTTTGAAACCAGAAATTTCCTTTCGTGTCTCCACTTTCCTTTCTCAAATTCTTGATACTGATACTTAACAGTACTTTGTATTTCTTCTTTTGCAGCAACAACTACTCTACCTTCTCCTTCAATAAAGACTCCTTCAGTTTCATCTGAAGTTGAAAGACCTCAAAATGTGGAGCCAATTCAAGCAATACTCCCACTCCCTAGTCCTACATTCTTCATACCTCTCTTGAGGCAAAGCATTCCTGCATCCCTATCTTTCGGCTTAACTCCATACTTTCCTCTTCTATCCTTCAACTCTACTCAATTTGTTCTCCTTTTAAGCCTTGCTGCTCTTTCCCCCCTGAGGAAATTCCAGGTATTACTTCATCTCCAGTGATAGCTGATTCCCATAGAGAAGACACTGGTAGCTCACCAGTTCCTTGTCCACTAATCTTATCTAGCTCCAGTCCCTCTTCCTTGACTTACTGGTAGCCAAAACTATGGAGACTGCTAGGGATGCTTCACTTCTTCTCCTATTCCTATGCACCATCTCTTCCTTCTACCAGAGCCCTTTCACCTCCATGTCAACGGAGGAGGTGGACATCTTCGAGGCTAGGCTAGCTAGTCTTTTTGACATGTCTTCCACCACTCCAACAGCTAGCAATGAAACTGAGCATTAGTCCTAGCTGATTCTCTATTAGAAATTTTTGAGAGCTCTTTTCCACTAGTAGGACTTCCTTGCTTTCATTAGACTTAGATAGCTGTTTGGAGTTGCTGACATTCTTCTCGAGGATCCCCTTCGAAGCCTTGCAAAGGCCTATAATCAAGAATGGCTTCCTCCAGTGCTGCAAGGTTGTTGAGCGATCCAGCATGACTATTTCAAGTCATTTATCTCAGGCGGCAGCTACCATTGACTTTTACATCAACATCTGCCATGTTGCCAGAGCTGTAGAAGAGAAATTGCTGAGAGACAAGAGATTTGTTTCGCAGATACATACTGAAGTGTCAGAACTAAAGGAACAACATTCATCTGTCTCCCAATTTCGAGCCTAACTATCGGAGAAGAAAGCTCAGCTTGAAGAAGAGTTATCAGCAGTCAACCTGGCTTTAGATCGAACTGCCACCAGGCAGATTACTAACCAAGGACTGCTGATCGAAAGCAGAAGATGGCTACAGCCATTCAGTTGTTCCCATCTCTTAAGAGTAGAGAGTCAATTGTAAAGGAACAGCTGAAACATTGTACTGACTTTTGGGCCAATCTATGGCTGCATGTATTCAACTCATTATGAAATAAAATCCTTATTTATTATTTGAGTGTTTTCATGCTCTCTTCATTTAGCACTTATTATATTCTTTGTGTTTCCCACACGGTTGGATAATAAGGCTTCAAATATCTGCCATTAATTTTCTTGGGGTGTACATATCCATTCAAATTCCTCAAATGATATGTTCCCTAAGGCAAAACTCTATGAACTTGATATGGTCCTTTCCAGTTAGGTGACCATTTGCCAAACTTATGGCTTTTAATCCCTATTGGGAGTATTGTCTTCCATACCAAATCACCTTCATCAAAGCTAATGTGCTTGACCTTCTTATTATAGTTCTTGGCTGCTTTCTTCTTTTGGAAAAGAATGCTATTTAATGCCAGAATTCTAGCTTCATCCACGTTTTCTAATTCCAAGCACATACTCTGATGGTACAGCTCAAGAACTAACTGATTCTATCTCACCCTCAAGGACTTGATGTTAATTTCTACAGGTAGTACTGCATCATGCCCATATACCAAAGCATAAGGAGTGATTCTGTACTTGATCTTGGAGAAGTCCTATATGCCCATAATACATCAACAGTAAGTTATGCCAATCCTGGGATTGTCTTCACAACTTTCTGTATTCCTTTCTTCAAAGATTTATTGGATGATTCTGCCTGACCATTGGCTTGTGCATAATAGGGGGTAGAATTAACAAGGCTAATTCCGAACTCTGTCACAAAAGACTTTACCAACTTCCCATCAAATACAGTCCCATTATCAACAGTTATAGCATGTGGAATGCCAAATCTGTGGATTAGATCTTTAATGAATCCAATGACTTTGGTCTGGTCTACAGCCTTATACGGGGTTAGCTTCGACCCACTTAGTGAAGTAATTTGTGGCCATTAAGATGAAACAACGATGCTTCGAAGAGAGTGGATGTATTTTCCCTATCATATCCATAGCCCATCCTCTAAACGGCCAAGGCTTCACAACCGCATACAAATCAGTTATGGGTACATGTCTTATTGTGCCATGCTTTTGGCATGCTTGGCAACCTCTACATATTCTATGCAATCTTTAAGGATGGTTGGCCAATAGTAGGAATGTCTTCGAAGTAGCCATCTCATCTTCACACCAGGCTGATGAGCACCACAGATGCCTTCATGAACCTCAGCCATGGCTGTCAATGCTTCCTTTGGGCCTAAACATTCCAATAATAACCCGTCTGCCCCCCTTTTGTAGAGAGGATTACCATACATTATGTATTGCATAGATTGCAATTTGATTTTTCTGCTGGCTTTCGAAGATGGGCCTGCTAGATACTACATTATTGGATGCCTCCAATCTTGTTCTTGTAAGTCATTATGATTGACTCTAAGAGACATTCCTTTTATTAAGGTGGTATTACTTTTGTATTATTATATTGTTTGGCTTATGTTCATTTGAGTATTATCCCTTCTCCTGAAATTCGAAGCTTTCTAAGCCACATCATTAGCTTTATTATTCAAGAATCTTGGGACATAAGTCACATTTGCTATCTGAAATTGAGAAAGCAAATGTAATGCAACAACATAGTATGGCAACATGCTTGCACTTTGACACTTGAAAATTCCTTTCACCTGGTTAACTACCAATTAAGAATCTCCAAATATATCAACTGCATGAGCTTGTAATCCAATAAGTATTTCCAGTCCCATTATTAAAGCTTCATATTCAGCTTGATTATTGGAACAAGTAATTTCATCCACTCTGAAACCATGTGTGGTTTCTACCCCTTGTGGTGACTTAATCACCACACCAATTCCAATTAAACCATTGGCTTTTGATCCATCGAACCACATTTTCCATGGTTCAACACTAACCATACCAACCTCCATTATCTCTTGGCTTTCTGTCTGACATGGATGATCTGCCAAGAAATTAGCTAAAACTTGTCGTTTTACTGCATTTTGGGGGACATATTCTAGATGAAATTCTGATAAAGCTAGTATCCATTTGCCAATTCTTCCTCTCAACATAGGTCTAGATAACATATATTTAACCAAATTTGTGGTTGCAATTACCAAGACAGTTGTAGGAAAAAAATAGTATCTTAGTTTCATTGCAGCAAAATACAATGCAAGGCATAACTTTTCTACAGCTGAATATTTACATTCACAAGAATTTAGAAACCTACTAAGGTAATAAACTACTTGCTCTTTGCCTTCTTCATTGTCCTAGGCTAAAAAAAACTCCCAGTGAATCTTCTGCCGCAGCAATATACAACTTCAAGGGCTTATCACCCTTTGGTGGCATCAGCACTGGAGGTTTGGCCAAGTAGGATTTCATTCCTTCGAAAGCAGTTTGATGCTGCTGTCCACACAAACTCCTCTTCATCTTTCAACCTTAATAAGGAAGAAAAACTTTAGTTTTCCCTAACATTATTAAGAAATAAATCTTCAAAGAAAATTAACCTGTCCAAGGAATTTTTGTACTTCTTTCTTACTTGATGGAGGTCTGGCTTCAATGACAGCTTTGGCTTTGTCTGATCAATCTGTATTCCCTTCTTGTGTACCACATAGCCCAAGAAGTTTTCAGCTGATACGCCAAAAGCACATTTGAGAGGGTTAAGTTTCAACTTGAACTTTTTCATTCTTTCAAAAGCTGCTTCCAAGTGAAACAAATGTTCCTCTATGGATTAGGACTTTACTACAATGTGTCATCAATGTGACACTCTAAATATCCTCCAATGAGATCATGAAAAATGGCGTTCATAGCCCTTTGATATGTGGCCCCAACATTCTTCAGACCAAATGACATTTTAACCCATTCGAAGGTGCCAATGTTCCCAGGACATCTGAATGTTGTCTTGTGGATATCCTCTTTTGCAATGCAGATTTGGTTATAACCAGAGTGTCCATCCATCATTGATAAAATCTTGTGCCCTATTAAACTGTCCACCAATAAATCTACTATGGGCATGGAATACTCATCTTTTGGAGTTGCTAAATTCAGGTTTCTGAAATCGATGCATACCCTCATCTTACCATTCTTCTTAACTACAGACACAATATTGGATAGCCATTTAGCATACCTGGCTGTCCTAATAAAGCCTGCCTTAAGGAGCCTAATAATTTCCTCTTTGACCTTCTGAATCACTTCAGACTCATCCTTCTTGGTTTTTGCTTGTATGGCTTGAAATTAGGCTTCATGGGGAGCCTATGTTCTACTAATGACCTGTCCAACCCTGGCAGTTCATTATAAGACCATGCAAAACTTTATATCTCTTTAAGACCACCAACAACTAGTCCCTGTCAAGAGCACTTAACCAAGCAGTAATGTAGGTGGGTTGCAGTGTAGAACTTTTCCCTAGTTAACTTCTTCCAAGGGGTCTTGTATCTGAGAACTCACTGATGCTTCTTTTTTGATTTCTTCTGTCTTCGAAGCAATCTCCTTGCTTTGTTCTGCTCAGTTTCTTTGATTCAACATCTTTGCCCTCCTCCTCATAGATAAAGTCCGTCCATAAGGCTTTCTTCTTCCTGTATCTCCTGGACTTTTGTTTCAATGTCCAATGCGCAGTATTTATCAAAGGCCAAAAACCTGACCTGTTGCTCTCCTGCTTGCCAACTACCATGGCTTCTTTCTCTTGCTCTTGCACCTTCTGGACTAAGATTTTATGTCTAATACTGAGAACTTAATTAAAGCCAAAGATCTGGCCTCCTGGGTTCCATCTTTTTGCCTACAATCAGGCATCATTGTCATCCTTGGCGACCAATTCTTCATCAGCACTTTCCTGGACTAAGTGCTCCAGGTGTGCTAATTCCTCATCAGTCGTTACTTCGGCTGATCCATCAGGTTTCTCAGTATATTGAGTGGTGTCACGCCTTCAGTATACAATTTGGCCTCTGCAAAATCTACACAAGCTATGAAGGGTTGAGGGTCTGCATTGATCTCCTCTGTCTCTCCATTGCACAAGGCCATCATTATCTTCTAATGTACAGAGGAAGACACACATTTGTTGGTGTGAATCCAATCCCTACCAAGTAGAGCATTATACTTAGCATTGCTGTCGATAACGAAGAATGCCGTCATGCAGTCCCTGGTTCCCACTCAGGTTGATGGGCAAAATACCCTGAGCCATCTGTTTGTCCCCAGCGAATCCAGCAATGGTTGTGCTGGTTGGGATTAATCTGGGGTTCCTTTTTCCTAGTTTCTTCAAGGAAGATTTCGGAAGCAGGTTTATTGCTGCCCCATTATCTAGCAATACCCGGTTCATCTGTATCCCATCGAGGAAGGCCTTGATATACAAGGGTTTGACATGCTGTGTCATGGATGTCGTAGGATACTCAAAAGGGTATGAGAGGTTAATACTCACCTCTTCCTCACTCTCGTCTCCAGTTTCCATTGGTGTGGCCACTTCGGATTCGTCTTGCACCATACTAACCTGTGAGTCATCACTAGAAACTAGAATTAGGTCAATCTCCTGACCTTCTTGGTTTTCATCCTCAGCCTGGAACTCCTGTGGTAGTATATGCACCATATTCACTGACACTAGAGGAAACGAGCCAAATTGGACCACTAGCTGTATCCGCTTTTTTCCAGGCTAACTTGCTCAATTACTTCAGAAACATCTTCCATGCTGCATTCTGGCACTTTAGTACTAATGACTTCCTTCGAATGGTCTGTTTCTACTGATTTTTCGACCAAAAATGCCTGTTCTGCCATGAAGGCTTCAAATATTTCCTCCTCAACCATCTCCTTCCTCTGGCTAGGCCAACTTCTCCCTCTGTCTCACTATCGCTTTCCATCAAAGCCTTTCCAATCTGCTAAACTGGATCTTTCTTTGGCTTTCAGTTCGAAGTGAACTTCGGCCAACTGCACTTTCCGCAACTCCTTTTGTCTTGAGGAGTCGATTTTCGACTATGATCTAACTTTGGACCGTTTCTTCCCTCCGTCTGGTCCTTTGGCTGGACCAATGAAGAGCTTTCTCCACTTTCTTTCAGATCCTTCTGGTACTAAGTGTACCTTTGCTGGATCTTTTTCTTTTGGGATCTAGAAATCACTGGGACCATATTTGGTTCCTTTGTTTTTGGATGCTTTAGTAACACCCAATTATTTGGAGCCACCAAGGGAGGTTTAACCATCCTACCCTGGTCTCCAACAACATTTCTTTAGGCAGACATTTCCCTAGGTTTGTTCTGTATGACAAACCAATCTGGAACTCCAGGTACCCATGAACCCACTAGCTCAGTTGTTGATCTGTCTCTTTCTTCCTTTGAAGCTAGTTTCGGAGCTGGCTGTGAAGGCCACTGCTTGGCCCTAACTCCCTGTTTTGGGCCTAATTCCGGCCCTCCATGAAGGTGGCCACTTTCCATTTTGTGTGAGGTTGGTCTAGGGGGCCAATCTCTGGCTTTGATCCCATAACTTGAGCCCACTTCAAGTCTCCTCTCAGGTTGATTGCCCTCCATTTTGTAATAGTTGGGTGGTCTGAACTCATGTAGAGGTCTCTTACCCTTGGAGTGCACTCTAGTGGATGTTGGCTCAGCCATGAATGGCTGCTGCCTAAGACCAGTTGGATATAGCCTTTTGTTATAGGCACTGGTTGGTTTAGGACGCCTATGTACATCCTTGTAATACTGTTTCCCATCAATCGGAAGCCCTTTCAACCACTTGTAACTCAACCTGCATCTGGGATACATTCTTTGCATAACAGCTGCCTCTAAAGAGTCATCATCCAGTGTCTCCTCATCAGAGTCTTCCCTTTGGCCTGCAAAGCCCTGTCCATCAGTTTTTGAACTTCTAGCATCTTTCTTGACGGTAGTCTGGCTGGCAACATGCATTTGCACATTAACCTCTTCCAATTCCTTCAAGGATAAGTTCTGGAAGTCTGGCACAATAACATTGGCTGCAATTTCTCCAATTTCTGGGAATGGATTGGTGTTAATCCCCATAGCCTTTTTTGCTGTAGCTGGGAATTTTAAACTCCCCTTTTGAATCTGCTCTTGGATCTTGTCCCGAAAAACAATACAGTTTTTAGTTGAATGGGACCAAGAATTATGCCATTTACAATACATTTTTCCTTTAAGTTCTTTTGGGGAAGGAATTTTGACCCCCTTTGGTAGCTTTAGGAAATTTGCAGCAACCAAATGATCAAAAATGTCATATGCCTTTGTTAAATCGAAAGAATATTTCCTATGAGGGTCTTTCTTTTTAAACTGCTGGTCTATTGTAATGTCATTATGAATTAATGCCTCACAGATCACAGGCTCTTTCCCTACGATCTCTGCTGCATCAATTCATAGTTATGATCTCTATAATACGTCTTGTATGATGCATTACTTCGATCTTGTTCTTTCTCTTGTAATGATTCATACCTAGACACCTTATAGGTTAATTCCACTAAGTCTTTAAATTCAGTTGATTCAAACTTCTTTCGAAGCCTAAACTCTAAGCCATTTTGAGCCAATCTCACAAATTCAGGCTCTGGAAGAATGACTGTACACTTGTTTCGTGCTCTTTTAAATCTGGCAATAAATTGAACAGCTTTCTCATTAGGCCTTTGACTCAACTTTGCCAAGTTTGCCATAGAAACTTCTGGCTCCGTTTGGAAGAATTGGGCATGAAATGCCTCCTCCATTTGTTGCCAAGTTTGGATAGTGCTAGGTGTAAGGTTAATATACCATACAAAAGCTGCCACATTTAGAGAATTTGGGAACAATCTTAACTTCATGTAATCATTATTGGTAAATTCACCACATTGGGCAGTGAACCTAGCAATATGTTCGACCGTTGACTGGTTTCCATTCCCATAAAAAAGAGCAAAGTCTGGTATTCTAAACCCTCTTGGGTATTCATGTACTCTATCTACCCATTCTGGATATGGTTTCCTATATACAGGAGTTTGAATCCCCTGAGCCATAGGTCCACACATTTCTTTCACAATATCGGCAATTTGGTCCCTAGGGACCATATTTTGTGCTTGTTGAACCACCACTGGAGGACCAAACACAGGATTTGGTGGAAAACCTTGAGCCTGAGGTCCTCTTGGTCTATAGGGAAGTATATTTGGGACTGGTTGTCCCTGGGGTGCTGGATACTGTTGAGGGAATGGGTGACCCCTCTGAACCTGTCCTGCGAAAGGACCTGCGAAAGGTACTGGAACAGGTGTTGTGTCTCTTCCAGTCATAGGAAACCCTTCCAACCCAATGAGTACAAATTCGAACAACGGATTAGTGAACCTTCTCGTGCCAGGTATGGCCTCGAACATGGGATTTGGAAACATCCTTTAGCCATTGTCTTGTGTTGGCCCAGATCCACCAATTTTCACGGCTTTACTGTTAAGTAATGAGGCTTTTTGATTTGTCACAGGCCTCAAAAGAGGCTCATACCAAGACTAAGGTGATGGTCTTTCATAGTTTTGATTACTAGTTTGACCATTAGTATGTCTATTATTTTGCTTAGGCTGTTTATCTCTAGCCAATCTTTGTTGAGGGACATTTGAAATTTCCTAGATATGTCTTGTGTTAGTTGGTTGATGGGTATTCATTTGATCCATAAAGGATATTGCCTATTTTTTCATTGTGTTCACTAACTGCTGTCCCATGGCATCTACTAGGCCTCCCATTGGATTTATTGGTTGAGTAGATGGAACAGTGGATGATCCAACTCCATGGCCTCGTTCAATATTTTGAACATGTGGTACTTGCTCCGAAGTGCTGGTTTATTGGACCATAGGATCTGATAAGACAGGTACTTCCACAGGATGTGTTACTACATTATCCTCTAGATTAGGTATTTCTACCTCTCCTTCCACACCTTCTTCCAAGCGTTCATTTTCTCCTTGTCTCCTATGTCTAGTCATTTTATTAGTCCCACTGGGCGTGCCAAAAATATATGTTGACTTTTTTGGCCTTCGAAGGTTATTATTGTGATTTTAAGCGTGCCGGCAAGGATTAATCAGTCCTTATAGAAGATTAATTGCTAATCAAATAAGACGATTGTGTTTAGTTCTTTCAGCCTCAACGAAGAGGACTTTTACTGGTGGCTTTGTTTAGGAGAATTAAGCAAACAACGATTTAAATGACAAACAATTGTAGCATTTCATTAAGTAAAAATGAAAGACTTACAATAATCCAATTCATCCTCGTAGAGGTTTATAGTAACAAGCTACTTGAAATTACTCCTATGAATGAAGTGTGGTGTAGGAATTTGAAGTACAGAAATGTAAAGAACAAGAAATGTAAAAACTGGAAGGAAAATAAAGTAGATAAAAATTGGTTTCTGAATCTGAGTCCGGTCTTCTTTCTGGGGCCTTCTCTGCTATTTATACTTCTCAATGATAACTGTCGAAATGAGTTTATAACCATCAAATCGTCCTTCCATGATCGCTGATCATGTTTCCTCACAGTTAGCTCCACTACACCATGTCTACAGTTAGGCTTTCCTCCTGATTTTGAATTTAAATATACGAGTAACCGTTAAAGCCACGTCTTCTTGCATCTCTTTGTTGATCAAGTGCTATGCAAATCCACAATAACCAATACTAACTGCCACGTGTGTGATTACAATTGAAGATTTAAATTGTCTTCCCGTATTGCCCTCATCCTGCCACGTGTTGAACTGTGATTGGCCTGTACAAAATATGTAGCCAACATAACAGAGAAGGCCTCAGAAAAAAACCAGAACTCAGATTTAGAAACCAGTTTTTTATCTACTTTATTTTCCTTCCAGTTTTTACATTTCTTGTTCTTTACATTTCTGTACTTCAAATTCCTACACTGCACTTCGTTCATAGGAGTAATTTCAAGTAGCTTGTTACTGTAAACCTCTACGAGGCTGAATTGGATTATTGTAAGTCTTTCATTTTTACTTAATGAAATGCTACAATTATTCTTCATTTAAATCGTTGTTTGCTTAATTCTTCTAAACAAGGCCACCAGTAAAAGTCCTTTTCGTTGAGGCTGAAAGAACTGAAACACAATCGTATGATATTTGATTGGCAATTAATCTTTGTAAGGACTGATTGATCATTGCTGGCACGCTTAAAATTACAATAATAACCTTCAAAAGCCAAAAAAGCAAGCATATATTTTTGGCACGCCTGGTGGGGCTAATTGAAATAGTTAGACGTAGGAGACAAGGAGAAAATGAACGCTTGGAAGAAGGTGTGGAAGAAGAAGTAGAAATACCTAATCCAGAGGATAATATGGTAATACATCCTGTGGAAGTACCTGTCTTATTAGAACCTATGGTCAAACAGACCAGCACTTCGGAGCAAGTATCGCATGTTCAAAATATTGGACAAGGCCATGGAGTTGAACCATCCACTGTTCCATCTACTTAGCCAATAAATCCATGGGAAGGCTTAGTAGGTGCCATGGGACAGCAGTTAATGAACACAATGGAAAGATGGGCAATATCCTTTATGGATCAAATGAATACCCATCAACCAACTAACACAAGGCATATGGAGGAAATTTCAAATGTCTCTCAGCAAAGATTGGCTAGAGATAAACAGCCTATGCAAAATAATGGACATACTAATGGTCAAACTAGTAATCAAAACTATGAAAGACCATCACCTCAGTCATGGTATAAGCCTCTTTCGAGGCCTGTGACAAATCAAAATGCCTCATTACTTAACAGTGAAGCCGTGCAAATTGGTAGATCTGGGCCAACACAAGACAATGGCATAAGGATGTTTTGAAATCCCATGTTCGAAGCCATACCTGGCACGAGAAGGTTGGCTAATCCTTTGTTTGAATTTGTACCGAGGGGTTGGAAGGGTTTCTTGCGACTGGAAGAGACACAACACTTGTTCCAGCACCTTTCGCAGGACAGGCTCAGAGGGGTCACCCATTCCCTCAATAGTAGCCAACACCACAGGGACAACCAGTCCCAAATATACCTCCCCCAGTGTTTGTTCCTCTAGTGGTGGTTCAATAAGCACAAAATATGGTCCCTGGAGACCAAATTGCCGATATTGTGAGAGAAATGTGTGGACCTATGGCTCGGGGGGTTTAAACTCTTGTATATAGGAAACCATATCCAGAATGGGTAGATAGAGTACATGAATACCCAAGAGGGTTTAGAATACCAGACTTTACTCTTTTTTATGGGAATGGAAACAAGTTACGGTAGAACACATTGCTAGGTTTGCTGCCCAATGTGGTGAATTTACCAATAATGATTACACGAAGTTAAGACTGTCCCCAAATTCTCTAACTGGGGCAGCTTTTGTATGGTATATTAACCTTACACCTGGCACTATCCAAACTTGGCAACAAATGGAGGAGGCATTTCATGCCCAATTCTTCCAAACGGAGCCAGAAGTTTCCATGGCAAACTTGGCAAGGTTGAGTCAAAAGTCTGATGAGAAAGCTGTTCAATTTATTGCCAGATTTAAAAGAGCACAAAACAAGTGTACAGTCATTCTTCCAGAGCCTGAATTTGTGAGATTGGCTCAAAATGGCTTAGAGTTTAGGCTTCCAAAGAAGTTTGACTCAACTGAGTTTAGAGACTTAGTGGAATTAACCTATAAGGTGTCTAGGTATGAATCATTACAAGTGGTAGAACAAGATCGAAGTAATGCATCATACAAGACGGATTATAGAGATCATAACTATGAAATTGATGCAGCAGAGATCGTAGGGAAAGAGTTTGTGATCTGTGAGGCATTAATTCATAATGACATTACAATAGACCAGCAGTTTAAAAAGAAAGACCTTCATAGGAAATATTCTTTCGATTTAACAAAGGCATATGACATTTTTGATCATTTGCTTGCTGCAAATTTCCTAAAGCTACCAAAGGGAGTCAAAATTCCTTCCCCACAAGAACTTAAAGGAAAAATGCATTGTAAATGGCATAATTCTTGGTCCCATTCAACTAAAAACTGTATTGCTTTTCGAGACAGGATCCAAGAGCAGATTCGAAAGGGGAGTTTAAAATTCCCAGCTAAAGCAAAAAAGGCTATGGGGATTGACACCAATCCATTCCCAGAAATTAGAGAAGTTGCAGACCAAAGGGAAGACTCTGATGTGGAGACACTGGATGATGACTCTTTAGAGGCAGCTGTTATGCAAAGAATGTGTCCCAGATGTAGGTTGAGCTACAAGTGGTTGAAAAGGCTTCCGATTGATGGGAAACAGTATTACAAGGATGTACAGAGGCGTCCTATACCAACCAGTGCCTATAACAAAAGGCTATATCCAACTGGTCCTAGGTAGCAGCCATTCATGGCTGAGCCAACAGCCACTAGAGTGCACTTCAAGGGTAAGAGACCTCTACATGAGTTCAGACCACCCAATTATTACAGAATGGAAGGCAATCATCCTGAGAGGAGACTTGAAGTGGGCTTAAGTTATGGGATCAAAGCCAGAGATTGGCCCCCTAGACCAGCCTCACACAAAATGGAAAATGGCCACCTTCATGGAGGGCCCGAATTAGGCCCAAAATAGGGAGTCAGGGCCAAGCAGTGGCCTTCACAGCCAGCTTTGAAACTGGCTTCGAAAGAAGAAAGAGACAGATCGACAATTGAGCTAGTGGGTTCATGGGTACCTGGAGTTCCAGATTGGTTTGTCATACAGAACAAACCTAGGGAAATGTCTGCCTAAAGAAATGTTGTTGGAGACCAGGGTAGGATGGTTAAACCTCCCTTGGTGGCTCCAAATAATTTGGTGTTACTAAAGCATCCAAAAACAAATGAACCAAATATGGTCCCAGTGATTTCTAGATCCCAAAGGAGGAAGATCCAGCGAAAGTACACTCAGTACCAGAAGGATCTAAAAGAAAGTGGGGAAAGCTCTTCATTGGTCCAGCCAAAGGACCAGACAGAGGGAAGAAACAGTCCAAAGTTAGATCATAGTCCAAAATCAACTCCTCAAGACAAAAGGAGTTGCGGCAAAGAGCAGTTGGCCGAAGTTCACTCCGAACTGAAAGCCAAAGAAAGATCCAGTTTAGCAGGATTAGAAAGGGCTTTGATGGAAAGCGATAGTGAGATAGAGAGAGAAGTTGGCCTAGGCCAGAGGAAGGAGATGGTTGAGGAGGAGATGTTTGAAGCCTTCATGGATAAATAGACATTTTTGGTCGAAAAACTAGCAGAAACAGACCATTCGAAGGAAGTCATTAGTACTGAAATGCCAGAATGCAGCATGGAAGATATTTCTGAAGTAATTGAGTAAGTTGGCCTGGAAAAGAAGCAGATACACCAGTAGTGTCCAATTTGGCTCGTTTCCTCCAGTGTCAGTGAATATGGTGCATATACTACCACAGGAGTTCCAAGCTGAGGATGAAAACCAAGAAGGTCAGGAGATTGACCCAATTCCAGTTTCTAGTGAGGACTCACAGGTTAGTATGGTGCAAGACGAATCCGAAGTGGCCACACCAATGGAAACTGGAGACGAGAGTGAGGAAGAGGTGAGTATTAACCTCTCATACCCTTTTGAGTATCCTACGACATCCATGACACAGCATGTCAAACCCTTGTATATCAAGGCCTTCTTCGATGGGATACAGATGAACCGGGTATTGCTGGATAATGGGGCAGCAGTAAACCTGCTTCCAAAATCTTCTTGAAGAAACTAGGAAAAAGGAACCCCAGATTAATCCCAACCAGCACAACCATTGCTGGTTTCGCTGGGGACAAATAGATGGCTCAGGGTATTTTGCCCATTAACCTGAGTGTGGGAACCAGGGACTGCATGACGGCATTCTTCGTTATCGACAGCAATGCTAAGTATAATGCTCTACTTGGTAGGGATTGGATTCACACCAACAAACGTGTGCCTTTCTCTCTACATCAGAAGATAATGATGGCCTTGTGCAATGGAGAGACAGAGGAGATCAATGCAGACCCTCAACCCTTCATAGCTTGTGTAGATTTTGCAGAGGCCAAATTGTATACTGAAGGAGTGACACCACTCAGTATACTGAGAAAACTTGATGGATCAGCCGAAGTGACGGCTGATGAGGAATTAGCACACCTGAAGCACTTAGTCCAGAAAGTGCTGATGAAGAATTTGTCGCCAAGGATGACAATGATGCCTGGTTGTAGGCAAAAAGATGGAACCCAGGAGGCCAGATCTTTGGCTTTAATTAAGTTCTCAGTATTGGACGTAAAATCAATAGTCAGAAGGTGCAAGAGCAAGAGAAAAAGCCATGGTAGTTGGCAAGCAGGAGCAGCAACAGGTCAGGTTTTTGGCCTTTGATAAATACTGCGCATTGGACATTGAAACAAAAGTCCAGAGATACAGGAAGAAGAAGCCTTATGGACAGACTTTGTCTATGAGGAGGAGGGCAAGATGTTGAATCAAAGAAACTGGGAGCAGAACAAAGCAAGGAGATTGCTTCGAAGACAGAAGAAATAAAAAAGAAGCATCAGTGAGTTCTCAGATACAAGACCCCTTGGAAGAAGTTAGCTTAGGGGAAAGTTCTACACTTCAACCCACCTACATTAGTGCTTGCTTAAGTGCTCTTGACAGGGACCAGTTGTTGGTGGTCTTAAAGAGATTTAAAGATTGTTTTGCATGGTCTTATAAAGAGCTGCCAGGGTTGGACAGGTCATTAGTAGAACATAGGCTCCCCATGAAGCCTAATTTCAAGCCATACAAGCAAAAATCAAGAAGGATGTGTCTTGAAGTGATTCAAAAGGTCAAGGAGGAAATTCTTAGGCTTCTTGAGGCAGGCTTTATTAGGACAGCCAGGTATGTTGAATGGCTATCCAATATTGTGCCTGTAGTTAAGAAGAATGGTAAGATGAGGGTATGTATCGATTTTAGAAACCTAAATTTAACAACTCCAAAGATGAGTATCCCATGCCCATAGTAGATTTATTGGTGGACAGTTTAGCAGGGCAAGATTTTATCAATGATGGATGGGCACTCTGGTTATAACCAAATCTCTTGCAGAAAGAGGATATCCACAAGACACATTCAGATGTCCTGGGAACATTGGCACCTTCGAATGGGTTAAAATGCCATTTGGTCTGAAGAATGCTGGCTACATATCAAAGGGCTATGAACACATTTTCTCAGAGGATATTTAGAGTGTTACATTGATGACATTGTAGTAAAGTCCAATCCATGGAGGAACATTTGTTTCACTTGGAAGCTTTTGAAAGAATGAGAAAGTTCAAGTTGAAACTTAACCTCTCAAATGTGCTTTTGGCGTATCAGCTGAAACTTCTTGGGCTATGTGGTACACAAGAAGGGAATACAGATTGATCAGAACAAAGCCAAAGCTATCATTGAAGCCAGACCTCCATCAAGTAAGAAAGAAGTACAAAAATTCCTTGGACAGTTAATTTTCTTTGAAGATTTATTTCTAATACTGTAGGGAAGACTAAAGTATTTTCTTCCTTATTAAGGTTGAAAGATAAAGAGGAGTTTGTGTGGACAGCAGAGCATCAAACTACTTTCGAAGGAATCAAACCTACTTGGCCAAGTCTCTAGTGCTGATGCCACCAAAGGCTGATAAGCCCTTGAAGTTGTATATTGCTGCGGCAGAAGATTCACTGGGAGTTTTCTTAGCCCAGGACAATGAAGAAGGCAAAGAGCAAGCAGTTTATTACCTTAGTAGGTTTCTAAATTCTTGTGAATGTAAATATTCAGCTGTAGAAAAGTTGTGCCTTGCATTGTATTTTGCTGCAATGAAACTAAGATACTATTTTTTGCCTACAACTATCTTGGTAATTGCAACCACAGATTTGGTTAAATATATCTAATCTAGACCTATGTTGAGAGGAAGAATTGGCAAATGGATACTAGCTTTATCAGAATTTCATCTAGAATATGTCCCCCCAAAAGGCAGTAAAATGACAAGTTTTAGCTAATTTCTTAGCAGATCATCCATGTCAGACAGAAAGCCAAGAGATAATGGAGCTTGGTATGGTTAGTGTTGAACCATGGCAAATGTGGTTCGATGGATCAAAAGCCAATGGTCTAACTGGAATTGGTGTGGTGATTAAGTCACCACAAGGGGTAGAAACCACACATGGTTTCAGAGGATGAAATTACTTGTTCCAATAATCAAGCTGAATATGAAGCTTTAATAATGGGACTGGAAATACTTATTGGATTACAAGCTCATGCAGTTGATATATTTGGAGATTCTTAATTGGTAGTTAACCAGGTGAAAGGAATTTTCAAGTGTCAAAGTGCAAGCATGTTGCCATACTATGTTGTTGCATTACATTTGCTTTCTCAATTTCAGATAGCAAATGTGACTTATGTCCCAAGATTCTTGAATAATAAAGCTAATGATGTGGCTCAGAAAGTTTCGAATTTCAGGAGAAGGGATAATACTCAAATGAACATAAGCCAAACAACATATAAAAAAGTAATACCACCCTTAAATAAAAGGAATGTGGTCTTAGAAGTCAATCATAATGACTTACAAGAACAAGATTGGAGGCATCCAATAATGTAGTATCTAGCTGGCCCATCTTCGAAAGCCAACAGAAAAATCAAATTGCAATCTATGCAATACATAATGTATGGTAATCTCTCTACAAAAGGGGGTAGACGGGTTATTATTGGAATGTTTAGGCCCAAAGGAAGCATTGGCAGCCACGGCTGAGGTTCATGAAGGCATCTGTGGTGCTCATCAGCCTGATGTGAAGATGAGATGGCTGCTTCGAAGACATTCCTACTATTGGCCAACCATCCTTAAAGATTGCATAGAATATGCTAGAGGCTGCCAGGCATGCCAAAAGCATGGCACAATAAGACATGTACCCATAACTGATTTGCATGCGGTTGTGAAGCCTTGGCCGTTTAGAGGATGGGCTATGGATATGATAGGGAAAATACATCCACCCTCTTCGAAGCATCGTTGTTTCATCTTAATGGCCACAAATTACTTCACTAAGTGGATCGAAGCTAACCCGTATAAGGCTGTAGACCAGACCGAAGTCGATTGGATTCATTAAAGATCTGATCCACAGATTTGGCATCCCACAGACTATAACTGTTGATAATGGGATTGTATTTGATGGGAAGATGGTAAAGTCTTTTGTGGCAGAGTTTGGAATTAGCCTTGTTAATTCTACCCCCTATTATACACAAGCTAATGGTCAGGCAGAATCATCCAATAAATCTTTGAAGAAATGAATACAGAAAGTTGTGGAAGACAATCCTAGGGATTGGTATAACTTGCTGTTGGATGTATTATGGGCATATAGGACTTCTCCAAGATCAAGTATAGGAATCACTCCTTATGCTTTGGTATATGGGCATGATGCAGTACTACCTGTAGAAATTAACATCAAGTCCTTGAGGGTGAGATGCCAGAATCAGTTAGTTCTTGAGCTGTACCATCAGAGTATGTGCTTGGAATTAGAAAACGTGGATGAAGCTAGAATTCTGGCATTAAATAGCATTCTTTTCCAAAAGAAGAAAGCATTCAAGAACTATAATAAGAAAGTCAAGTACATTAGCTTTGATGAATGTGATTTGGTATGGAAGACAATACTCCCAATAAGGATTAAAAGCCATAAGTTTGGCAAATGGTCACCTAACTGAGAAGGACCATATCAAGTTCATAGAGTTTGCCTTGGGAACATATCATTTGAGAAATTTGAATGGATATGTACACCCAAGAAAATTAATGGCAGATATTTGAAGCCTTATTATCCAACCGTGTGGGAAACACAAGGAATATAATAAGTGCTAAATGAAGAGAGCATGAAAACACTCAAATAATAAATAAGGATTATATTTCATAATGAGTTGAATACATGCCGCCATAGATTGGCCCAAAAGTCAGTACAATGTTTTAGCTGTTCCTTTACAATTGACTCTCTACTCTTAAGAGATGGGAAAAACTGAATGGCTGTAGCCATCTCCTGCTTTCGATCAGCCAGTCCTTGGTTAGTAATCAGCAGCTTGGTGGCAGTTCGATCTAAAGCCAGGTTGACTGCTGATAACTCTTCTTTTCCAATAGTTGGGCTCGAAATTGGGAGGCAGAGGAATGTTGTTCCTTTAGTTTTGACACTTCAGCATGTATCTGGGAAACAAATCTCTGGTCTCTCAGCAATTTCTCTTCTACAGCTCTGGCAACATGGCAGATGTTGATGTAAAAGTCAATGGTAGCTGCCGCCTGAGATAAATGACTTGAAATAGTCTGGATGCTCAACAACCTTGCAGCACTGGAGGAAGCCATTCTTGATTATAGGCCTTTGCAAGGCTTCGAAGGGATCCTCGAGAAGAATGTCAGCAACTCCAAACAGCTATCAAGTCTAATGAAGCAAGGAAGTCCTACTAGTGGAGGAGAGCTCTCAAAAATTTCTAATAGAGAATAGGACTAATGGCTCAGTTTCATTGCTAGCTGTTGGAGTGGTGGAAGGCATGTCAAAAAGACTAGCTAGCCTAGCCTCGAAGATGTCCACCTCCTGTTGACATGGAGGGTGCAGAAAGGCTCTGGTAGAAGGAAGAGATGGTGCATAGGAATAGGAGAAGAATGTGAAGCATCCCTAGCAGTCTCCATAGTTTTGGCTACCAGTAAGTCAAGAAAGAGGGACTGGAGCTAGATAAGATTAGTGGACAAGGAACTGGTGAGCTACCAGTGTCTTCTCTATGGGAATCAGCTATCACTGGAGATGAAGTAATAGCTGGAATTTCCTCAGGGGGGAAGGAGCAGCAAGGCTTAAAGGAGAACAAATTGAGTAGAGTTGAAGGATAGAAGAGGAAAGTATGGAGTTAAGCCGAAAGATAGGGATGCAGGAATGCTTTGCCTCAAGAAAGGTATGAAATGTAGGAGAGGGAGTGAGTATTGCTTGAATTGGCTCCACATTTTGAGGTCTTTCAACTTCAGATGAAACTGAAGGAGTCCTTATTGAAGGAGAAGGCAGAGTAGTTGTTGCTGCAAAAGAAGAAATACAAAGTAATGTTAAGTCTCAGTATCAAGAATTTGAGAAAGGAAAGTGGAGACACGAAAGGAAATTCTGGTTTCAAAGTGGTGGCAATGATGGGAGAACTACGAAGGGAATAATGCTCAGCAGTGTGTTGCCTTTTTGCAGTTTCTCTTTGGGTTGTATCAGCAGCAGCAGCTTCATCCCTTAGTAGTTGCTGCGCCTTTTTTCAGCCCTCTGGAAAACAATTATTTCTTTAGAATGTTCCTTCTCCACTTTTGGCAGCTGCCTCATGAGTAGGATCTTCGGCCAAGTCAGAAGGAGAGACGGTTATCTTCCTTTTCTTTTTTTCTAAGTGGTATTTCTACTCTTTCTCTGCAATCTGAGACTCAGACTCCTCAAGAGGGAGTAGTAGTTTTTTTTCTTTCTTTGCTGGTGTTTGTCTTTGAGAACAACCAGAGCTTTAGCTCTCTTGGGAGATTCTTCTTGTGAGACCCTACACCAAGTAGTATGAATATGAAGAAAACAAACAGGAAATTTTAAAAGGAAGGAAACCTAAAAGTGCATACCTTCTTCGAAGCAGCTCTGGTAACTCTGGAATGAGGGAGTGAGACTGCAGAATAGTCTTGGTAGTTGTAGAAGGAGAGGGGATGGTCCAGTTTCTTTTGGTTTAGCCTTAGAGGGCACACCTAGCCTATTAGTAAATCATGAGGATGTATTGCTAGATGCATTTCCATATTGACTGTCCACCAATTTTGAAATCTTTTTAAAACTGAGCCAAGGGGAGGAATGGGGTAAATTTAAACTCACTCAAATCTTTCAAGTTTAAATGTTGCCTCCTCTAGTTTAGGTTTGGGTACTCTCAGTCTCTGGCTGTAAGATGGATATTCGAGAGACTACAGAGTGGAATGGGAATTCCTTGGGTAAGCCCAAATTGCCTGGCAAACTGGGAGGGCAGTATACCTCAGATATGCACTTATAAGCTCGAAGGGTTTAAAGTACCAATAAAAAGTTCCCTCGGCAACAAAATCGAGGCCACATATCCTTGTGCAATGGGTTAGAACACTGTCTATCAGCCAAGAATGTCCTTAGCCAAGTCGGTCCTTTATTGGCATCGAAGGGGTAAAAGAAGGTGACAGATGGGGAAACAGGAAGCTAGTGGAAAAAAGTAAGATAGTAGGCGAAAGAAGCAGGATAAAGGGCAATTTTAGCATACTTTTCTCCATAAGTGCTAGGGTCTTAAACTAAGAACTTCAAGCACTTGGGATGTGAATTAGTGAAGTATGCAAAGAGTCAGAGTTGAAGCACCCAGAGGGGACCTCCCTGGTTGATATCAAGAGGTTTCTTACAGAATTGGGAGCATGCTCTATAGACATGGCCTAAAAGATAAGAGGCCAAGGCTATTCGCTTCTTTAAAACAAGGGCCTTTGCAAGTGGGTCAAACTCAGGCATGATTCGTTGAGATGATGTACAAAAGAAAAATTTACACAACCAATATAAAATAAAGGAGAAGAGCTCTAGATCACTCACAAGGCTCTCTTTTTTATTCTCAGCTTTTACAAAGTCACTGAAGGAAGAATTCAAAGGCGGAAGAGAAAAATCAACCGAAAGGTCTGGATAGCTAGGTGTAAAGGGAGTACCAAGTGGTGAAAGCCCTAAAAGATGGTAGATATCAAGAAAGGTGGGGGCCATCATACCACACCGAAACTGAAAAATTAAAGGCCATATTCCAAAAACAAAGAGCGGCAGGAATCAAAAAAGGGTCTTCAGGAATGATAAACCTAGAAAGACGAAGGGCATCGAGAATACAGAGCTCTTATAGGTCCCATTCTCTTGCAGGCACGACCCTATCGTATCACTCCTCCCATTCAACCCTCAATGTTGGCCAGCAACGATGAGGTCGGTTCACCCTCCAATTTCCCCAGTCAAGCCCCCCTTCATAGAATAGAAAGTGGTCCTCCAAATGAGGGTACAAAGCCAGAAGTTGGACGGGAACCTCTCGAAAGAGAGGACCTAGGACATATTCTTGTTTTTCGCTGTGGCGAAGAATAAAGGCGTCCGTCTATGGCACTCGGTCCACCAACTTTAAATTTAGCAATTTCTTCCTCAATACATCTTTTCAAAGCCATTGTTGGGCTTATAGGTTTGCCGGCTGGTACTTCAAGGAAGACTCCATTGGTAAGGAACAACAAGAAAGAGAGGTCAATAGAGATGAAAGGTTTGTGTGTTAAGCAAACGAGTGAATTGAAAGCACGAAACAAAAGGGTTTTTAAACCTTTCTGTTTGAAAAAATATACCCAATTGTTTTAAGTGGATTGAATTCATAAAGAAGTACTAAAGGTACGGATACGAAAGGTTTCCCTCAATGTTGGTAATTTGGAAGGGAAATGTATCTCAAATACTAATGTTGGCTTCGAAATAAATGTTTGGCTTCGAAGCCAAGTTTTGATGCCAAAATCAAGTGACAAACAGCTTCGAAAGCAGGAAGTCGACTTCGAGCACATTTCACACCTAAGGATGCAGGAATGCACATGTATTTGTTTACTTAAAAGGATTAAAAACCTGTTTTTAGGTTTCTTGGTGAGAGCAAAATTTGAAATACCATACGGTTAGAATTTGTTTGTTCTAGGTTTCAAACCAATAGTTGGTTTAGTAGTATAGAAAATAAATCACTTTTTTAGAATAAAACAGTGTAGTCTTTAAAATAGGTTTTCCATATTTTGGAAAATATACACTGTTTGTTCAAAGCAAAATTAGTTGATTTGAAACTGCTTGAGTATATTAACCACATGTTGGGGAATTGGATATGATCAAATCAAGTTTCGAAAGACAAAATTGTTGAATTTGAAGCTCTGATTTTGAAAGGAGACCTAAGGCTAAAGTTGTCAATTACACTCCATATGTTGGGAAAATTCAAATTGGGTTTCCAGTATTTCATTGGGTATGATCAAATTAAGTTTCGAAGGATAAAATTGGTGAATACGAAGCCCTAATTTTGTTTGTTTTTGACAAATGAAGTAAAATCAGACCATGCCAAATAAAGAGAAAAATCTTAGCTTTATTAAAACAATAGCAATTACATCAGAAGCCTTTTTTGGCTACATATTCAAGTTCATAAAAATAAGGAATAGAGTAAATGACAATATCATGGAATTTGTTCCAACTATGGTCAATGAACTTCTTTTCCTTTTTTATTCTATCTTCTATCTTCTATCTTCTCCAAGCTAGGCTGTTGAAGTTGATATGCTCTTACTTGATAAAAAAGTTTTTCAGCCTTTATTTCAAACTCTGTTTCTTTCAACCCTTGTTCTATCTCATCCATGTCCAACTCATCCCAGTATGCAGAGTCTTTATTCTTGAAATCATCATATTCATCGACGAGGTTTTCTGTTTCATACTGGGTATGAACTCAACAGGCTGAAATTTGGTCCAAAGATCGAGTGGTGGCCATAGAAATTTGATGCCAATGAAGAAGTAGTAGGAGTTGGCCTAAAAACATCTGGAGTTCTGCTTGGGCGATGGGGTTGAGGACATGACCCCAAGTCATAACATCACAAGCCCATCGAAAGTTCTTAAGAAGAACATCATCCTCGAGAATATTGAAGGGCAAGTGAGAAAAGGCCGCAAGCAGAAGTTGAGCTTGATATCGCTGAAATTTAGTAGGGGGAGATTGAGGGCTATAGGAGGGGAGAAATTGGCCCTCAAAGAGAGTAAGTCTCAATTCCTCCATCCAGTGAGGATTTTGTGGAAGAGGAGGTGCAGGAGTTTCCATCTCGAAAGAAGGAGGGAATTGGGGGTTACTGGCAATATCAAGTCAGTTAGAAGAGCAAAGTTTTGCCTTCTGGGCTAAGAATGATGGGCTATACCTTGAGCCTCTTCTGGACGACGAGTGGCTTGTACTATCTTCGTAGGTATGGAAGATGTGTACTATGCTACAAGTAAGTTGTCTTCCAAACGGCGTCGGCGGTCGATGGGTACATATGGGTAAACCACCGAACTCTGAGCAAAGGGAGGGAAAGTTAGAGGATCAACAAATTCGATAAAATGATGATTGATTCACTCTCTTAACTCGGACTGCTCAGGTTCTGGCTAGCTTCTCTAACTAGAAACCCTAGAAGAATAAGAAGCTGCAGCCTCATCCCCAAGCAGAAGGTTTTGGGTCAGAAGAAGAGCTTCCAATGTCCATGTTTGCAAAATTTTGGTTAAAGAATTGTGGACAATAGGTTCGTAATCCAAAGGTTGATAGTTTGCAAAGCTTCCATGACTTGAATATAGGAAGGTAGGTAAAGGTGGCTAATTAATGCATGAAGGTTCTTTCGAGGATGAACAATATTATCAAACAACTCTTCATATGCTTGATCGAGGTAAGAAAAGGTTTGCTTGGCCATGAAAGCTGTACCAGTCTTTTCGAATACTGAGATAGTAAGAATGTTCAAAGGATATAAGAGAATTTAATGCGAATGTTTCATTGATGAATGACGATTGCATTTCTGAAAAATGCAAAGCCCATGCACGTTCTAAGACGTGGATAAAATACCTTGATCCACTAATATCCCAAGTATTGGGTATATTAGTGAGGGGGGTAATGTTGGCTACATATTTCATACAGGCCAATCACAGTTTAACACGTGGCAAGATGAGGGCAATACGGGAAGACAATTTAAATCTTCAATCGTAATCACACACGTGGCAATTAGTATTGGTTATTATGGACTGCATAGCACTGGATCAGCAAAGAGATGTAAGATGACGTGACTTTAACGGTTACTCGTATATTTAAATTCAAAATCAAGAGGGAAGCCTAACTGCAGATATGGTGTTGTGAAGCTAACTGTGAGGAAATATGATCAGCGATCATGGAGGGATGATTCGACGGTTAGAAACTCATTTCGATGTTATCATTGAGAAGTATAAATAGCAGAGAAGGCCCCAGAAAGAAGCCCGGACTCAGATTCAAAAACCTATTTTTATCTACTTTATTTTCCTTTCAGTTTTTACATTTCTTGTTCTTTACATTTCTATACTTCAAATTCTTGCATTGTACTTCGTTCACAGGAGTAATTTCAAGTAGCTTATTGCTGTAAACCTCTACGAGGCTAAATTGGATTATTGTAAGTCTTTCATTTTTACTTAATGAAATGCTACAATTGTTCTTTATTTAAATCCTTACTTGCTTAATTCTCCTAAACAAAGCCACCAGTAAAAGTCTTCTTCATTGAGGCTGAAAGAATTGAAACACAATCATATAATATTTGATTGGCAATTAATCTTCTGTAAGGACTGATTAATCCTTGTTGGCACGCTTAAAATTACAATAATAACCTTCAAAAGTCAAAAAGCCCAATAGTAACATTGTCGTTTTAGCACTAATCATTGAAGATACTCTAAGATGATAAATGTTATCGACTAAATTTCGCAATTTTCTTCACCTTTACATGAAACCCACACAATAAACATCATTTGTACATCTAGGACCTAACACATCTAGGAGATACTTAAACCACCATTATGTTGGCAATGTGGTGAATTTACATGTATATATATATAACATTTATTATGTGAATATATGTAGGGGGGGAAAAAAAAATCTATCAAGTGACATTTAACAACACTCCCTACAACAAATTAAGGTTTTAGAGACAAAAATTTAAAAATAAAATCATTTTTAGGAACCAAATATCTTAGTTGCCAAAAGTATTATTGTTGTATTTTTAACAATCAAATTGGATATTTAGTGATAAATTCTATCATTTTGGAACCAAAATGTGTCTCTAAAAATGTAAACTTTTTTGGCACGAAATTGTTTTGTCGCTAAAAGCGCATTTATTAGTGACATTTCAAAATTTCATTGCTAAAGGTCAATATTTTGATTTTTCGAGAAGGACTTTTAGTGACAAAATAAATTTATCTCTTAATATTTTTTGCAACAAAATTTTCATTTTTAAGAATAAAAATTTGGTGCCTAAAACTCTTATATATTGTAGCAAGTATTAGATTTTAACAAACAACACAAAAAGAACCAAGTAAAACACATTTAAACAAAAGCCATAGCTACGTTGGACTACTCACCTCTATCAACTTGCCAAGTGCACCAAAACTTTCCGTATGTTTTAGCAACATCTTTAAGCTCAGAGTTTTGAACCATCTCTGGAACACGTGGATTCACCCAAAGGCCTGATTTGATCTGAACCATCCAATATTTTTTATTGTAACATAATTATTTCTATTATTGAAAGAGTAGGGAAGATGATAATAAAATTAAGTAAAACAATGGAAGAAAAGGATGAGACCTCATATGCATGGGAGTGCCAAAGCTTTTGTTCCTCAGCCGGCAGGGTATTAAGTACCTTCTCCGACACGATGTATTCTACACCTGTAAAAAATAAGTTGAATTGTAAAATCTATTCCTTTCTACTAAAATCATATGAATCATTTTTTTCTCATTACCAAATAAAAGCATGACACTATTAAAAACTCTAGTCACTCGTACATATACAGGGAAACCAAACCATAAACAAAGGAAAGACACCATTCTCTCTGCCAGTGCTTGAAGGCATAATGAAGATCAATAAGGAATTGAGACCTCTCCTTTATTTTCAGTTTTATTCCACAATTGTTCCCCCATGTAAAGACCATTAGGTTCCAAAGTGAACCCAATATTCTTGGGGCCATAAGCAAAATTTCATAGTTAGAATTTTTTATAAGTATTTAAATATTATTCAATAGTTTTTCAAATTGTAGTTTATTTTTAAATTTATTTTCCTTGCATAACTATTTTGTAAGGAAAAATGATGTTCCTGCTGAAATGGAAACCAAAGCCAACCAACGTGAATGATTTTAGAGTAGTGCTACTCTAATTCAAAAATTACACACACTTTTCAAATCTAGTAATATAACAATCTATTATATTTAAGATAACTCTCTCTCTCTCTCTCTCTCTCTCTCTCTCTCTCTCTCTCTCATATTTTCTCTAATTATCAGTTAATCATCTATTTTACACACTACTCGGTCTAAAAATTGGGTTTATATATCGTTTTCCATGATTTTAATTGGTTTATGTGAGGGGCCAATGAACCTTTCCCAAATGAAGACAATCCAGTTTTATTTTATTGAACTTTTGTATAATGATTTTTATGGGTCTTTGATATATAAGCAGGTTATTGAAGGAGATTTATTTATTTATTTTTTTAAAAACTCTTTTTTTTTTTTGGGTTCTATTTTGCAGTGTCTTTAAACATATATATATATATATATATTTTGAGAAAACTTCCAAAAAATTCAAAGAAGTAAAATTTGGGGCTTTTGAAAAAGTAGAGGCCTTAAGCAAGTGCCTAGAGGGCAGACCCAGTTTGCTTTCGATATTTTCTTCTTTCAGACGCTGCATTTGTCTCCAGAAGAGATACAATAGAGGCGTGTGCTGGATACCAAGCTTTACGATTTGGGCTGTTTGGAATACAATAGCTGCTTATAGTTTTATTTTTTTTATTTTTTTTTATTTTTTATTTTTTATTTTTTTTGGGGGGGGGTCTAGTTAGACTGTTTGGCATAGCTTCAGCTTAATTAGGGAAAATAAGTTGAAAAAAAATTAATTATTTATATTTTTAGAAATGAGTGTTTTAAAATTTCATTTTTTAATTATCAATTTTTAACTTACAATAAAGTGTACTAAACAGGCAAACATGCCAATGTGTATATAAGTTGTTTGTCTAACTACTAATTTGATTTTTTAATATTGTGAGTCTGACCCTGTTTACTTTTTGATGATGCATTTTTGGCTCAGGAAGACATACAATAAGGACTTGTTTAATTGTCCAAATTGACTATAAGGAGTTAAGAAATAATTTAGAGGTATGAGATGTGATGTAATAAATTCAGAATATGAGATAGATAATATATATGTAAGGTTACTTATATTATGTTTGATGAGAGTAAAATATAAAATTAATTAGAAGTGTATGATTATTTTTACTGTTGGATGATAGCTCATATCGTATAGTGGGAGATGTGCAACACCGTTGCATAACAAAACAAAGGATAAAGAAAGAGGAAATATCACTCAGTGGGATGTGAAAAAATTAATGAAATTTTTTTATAAATATTAATAATTAAATTTATAAACTTTTTTTATAAATATTTTTTTATATTATATTTTTTCCTGATATGACTGAGATATAATAACCCTAAAGAAAAGTAAAATCCATTTATATATTATATATATATTGTCCCTTATATCTGGTCAAAGCCATATATCCCCATTTATATCCAATCAACAGGGCCTAAAGCTTGTGATGGGCACAAGATTTGAAGGTTTGTGTTTTAGATTGTCAATATCTTTAAAAATTGTTTGTGTAACTTATTATTATTAATATTATTATTTTATTTATAAGATGTGGATCGTATTTAGAATCAAAAGCATATTATACGTGGTAATATATCACTAATTAAAGGAAAAAAATTACACGGTTAACAGTGAAAAGTTCATAGTTGAAGGAGTCAGGCTTCTCACCCGTTAGAGAATAATACTAGATTGTTCAATTTGCTTAATGGAGCTCATCACAAAATCTACGTTGATAGTATGAAGGATTCATTTTGTAAGCTTATCTAAGCAAATCATGCATACCAAAAATTAGATTGACTAGGCATGATAATTTGATTTCGAAATTAGGTTGTTCGTTAATTATTTTTCAGGCAAATATGATCTAATGCAGTGATTTCTAATATTCGATTAATTTAATTTTTAATATGAATAATTATCACATCTTACAAAATAAACGATTCATATTATCAAAATAGATTGAAAATATGACACAATAAGGCGGACTGGACTGTCTATTAAGATAATTGGAGCCCAAGAAGAACAAGAATCTATTTTATTTGCATAGAGATATTGGAGGAGGAGTTGGTTGTAACGAAAGGGATGAAGAATGATTAGGTTGCTGTGTGGTGTAGGTGGAAAAGGAGAGGAAGAAAGAGAGAAGTAAAAAGATGAAGATAACGATTCGGTGGGCAGACGAAATGGTATTTTTAAGAATGAATTATTAATAGATCCTAATAATTAGTCTTAATATTCATCAAGTATTAAATTAGTGATTTTTTTTTTTTGTTTGGGTCACGATTTTTATAAATTGTCGTTAAAAATTTACAATTAGTGACGTTTTTTTTGTAACAATTTTTTTAGCTGTCACTAACAGTTTAAAAATTAATGATATTTTTTTATACAATTTTTTTAAAACTGTTTTACTAAAACATAATTAGTAACATTTTTTGTGATAATTTTTTAAAAATTATAATTAGTGATTTTTTTTTGTAATAATATTTGATAAAAAATATTATTAATTATCATAAGATTTATTAGATAATAAATCTACCTATTAAAATCTACATGTAAGTCTTTATTTTTATTTTTAAGGTGGAATTTGCAAATCAGTAAAAAACAAAAGTAATTACAAATAGTAATTTCAATCATTTTATAATTAAAGTGATAATTTTTTTAATGTTCTTGCATTTGTTTTTTTAATTTTTTTTTTGTCTTCTCACTAATCTGTAATTTTTTTTCCCTTAATTTTAATAGGGATAGACACTTGGCAGCACAAAAACAGCAGTCCCCACGAAGTGGAATGTTTTAACACCGCACTGGGCAATGGACACATGGCAGCTTAAATGAAAAATTAGATAATATTATCAAAATATCTTTATATATTTTGGTTTTCTCAAAATATCTTTATATAAATTATATAAAATTGTATAAAGAGAAGAATTGAACTCAAATTCGAAATCATAATTTATCATTATTTTTATAATAATATTACTTTTTTTTGAGTTGCACATGGGTGCAAATCATCAATATATTAATATAAAAAAAATATAAATCTACTTTCTATACTTAATATTAATAAGTGATATAATTAATTAATAATTAAAAATTATAAAAAAAAATTATTTTTAATATTCTAATCGACTGTCGTTTCACTAAACTTAAAAATAACTTAAAAATTAGGTCTATAAAGAATTACAGGCAAGTGAGATAATAGAAAAATAATTAACAATCCATAAAGAATGTAAATGACACCTATATCCCACAGTATTTCATTTGAGCCCTACTACAGAGTCCGGATTCTCGGCTGCCCTACCCGGCAGCCCTCCAAAACGACGTCGTTTTGGGGGTTTTTTGTTTTGTTTTTTTTTTTTCTTTCTTCTTCTTCGTTCTTTTTCTCTCTTCGAACCAGAGGGGAGGGGAGAGGGAGAAGAGGGAGGAAGGAGAGGAAGAGGGAGGAAGGAGGAGGAGGAAGGGAAGGGCCGGACTGGAGGGGGCCATAACCAGTGGGGGAGGAGGAGGAGGAGGAGGAGGGGAGGCGGCGGCGGCGGTGCAGGTACTGCGACGAGGCGACGAGGCGACGGCCGGCGGCGAGGCGGCGAGGCGACGAGGCGACGAGCTGCGAGCTGCGACGGCGAGCTCGCAGCGTCGGCGGCGATGGCCGAACGAGAAGAGAGAGAAAGCAAGAACGAAGAAGAAGAAAGGAAAAAAAAAAAAAAAAAAACCCCCAAAACGACGACGTCGTTTTGGGGGGCTGCCGGGTTGGGCTGCCGGGTTGGGCGGCCGAGGATCCTGATTCCCCTACTACAACCACACTTGCACGCGGTGGCGGAGCCTGCTCCAGGGGGTCACGTGCCCCCCGGTTTGGAATTTTTTTTTTTTTTTTTTTGGTGCAAATATGAATAAAAAATTTTAAATAAAAAAATTATAAAATATTATTTAGATTGAAATATCAATGACATTTTTAAAATTATGAGAATAATAATAGTTGTTTTTTTTTAATTAAAAATAAAAATATTATGATAAGTTATACTATTATTTATGAAAATTTTAATACAATGGTGATGTCCATCATTATTAACATGCAATTATAATTAAACTCAATGAAGATATGAAATTTATTGAATTATTAGTTATATTTGACATGTGAGATTCATCCTCTATGTGTTTCTTTACTATTGGTTGGTGATATCATAAATCAATGATGACGTAGTATAACTATTATATTAAATTTTTACTGAAATTTTGTATAAAAAAATACTTCATCATTATATAATTTATTTTAAAACTTATATCATGATTTGTTTTTTATATTGTTCATGATATACTAGTTACAAATAATATATATATATATACATATTTCTTGAAGTAAATCGTAAAAATTTATGTACAATATTTTTGTAAAAATTTTTAATATTGTGATTAATAAGTACCCCTTCTGATTTAATTTCTTGACTCCGCCGCTGCTTGCACCCCTCGTATTGTTAATGTTTTTTTCATTTCTCCGATCTGCATTTTTCTCCCACTAACATAAGCATGGCAAAAGAGAATATATAGGCGATATACCGATGAGACGAGCGTTGGAATCGTCAGAATCGTAGACAGGGCACTGGAGGAAGTCCTGGTTGAGGCGAGTGAGGAAGTGGTGAGTTTCGATCTGGCGAGTCATGTCGTGGCTGTACATAGCGAAGGTGCACACATGCTGGCTCATCTGCTTGACTGGCTTCAGAGACTGCATCAACTGGGCTCCTTTGTCCACCACCTGCTGTCCCATCGTCATCGCCTTCCCCGGCGGGACTGACCCGTCTCCAGGCGGCATCGGACCCGGCGATCTGTCACTCGAAGCCATCCAAATATCAAAAAAATCAATATCAAAATTCAAAAACAAAAAACCATCTGTTTTCTCTCAGATCTTTGCTTGAGAGAGTGAATGAATCCACCACCCGAGTGATGATGATTAGTCGGTGTGAAGAGTGAGGAGAGAGATATGCAAATGAGTGCGTGGTGGGACGTGGAGAGTGGATAGTGACCCACGTACGCATGCTTGGGGTGTTGAGGTGGCTCGAAATGCTGAAAACCTGCGGTCATGTAGTTGGGGATTAGAGAGATGAGAGACACTTGGCCTCTAAAGAGTATATTTATTGGGAGAATTTCATTTTGATTTAAATTTTTTTTTTTATTTGTGTTATTTCTATGAAGGCATTTAGCTGTTTATTGTAAAAACTAAAAACTATTTATAACTGTTATCAAATGGGAGTGACCACGGAACGGGATAATTCCCACTACCGCTGGATTGAATAAAAAAAAAAAAGAAATGTTCTATAGAACGATTGCTCCCTCAGTTGTTAGGTGTTCCATTTTTTTCCATTGAATTCGAATTTAAATTTGTGCTCGAGAGATAGCTGTTCATACACTGATAAGGGATGTATAGATTCTCGTAATATTTTATTTCAAAATTGATGAATTAATTTAAATTTAAAAAAGAAAGGCAATGTAATAAAGTGTGTTCAGGTATAAACCAACTATTCTAAGAGCACTTATCCATAAACCGATTACTGGTACAAATAACATAAAGAAATGTAATCAATATTTATTGAAAAAAAGCAACTCCAAAGATTTTGAACCAAAAGCATAAAGAAATGTAATCAATATTTATTGAAAAAATGCAACTCCAAAGATCTTGAACCAAAAGCGTTAGCCACTAAATAAATTGTCTCAAAATAATCACATTTATAGAAAGGAAGTGACTTCTCACTAGTTTACTGTGTGGACTAGGGGCACTGTTAGGTCTGTAGGGTTCACCACGGGTTCCGTTTTGATAATTTAAACGGATCAATGTGTAGAGTTTGTCGAATACTTCATTCTTATAAAACATCACATTGATCGGATATCGATTTCCCCTTAATCGGAATAACAATTTATTTTTAAAATCATATTTACCATTGATAAAAATATGTTTCGATCAAGGGGCTATCAATATCCAATTAATATGATTTTTTGCAGACATGAAATACTCGACGAACTCTATACATTCAATAGTTCGGATTATTGAAATAAGATCCGTGGTGGGCCCGAAGGACTTAACAATACGCTCCAGCCTACATAATGAATTGGAAAGAAGCCTCTCCCTATTGTAAAAATCATAAATTCATGAAGAAATTGTAAATTTTTGATTTTTTTTTCCAAAATATTTATAAATTCATGAAGAAGATTATAACTTTATTTATTAAAGTTGATGAAATTTATCATGGGCCTCCCGAGGCAAAACAATGTGCAGAGACCTATTGAACTTCAGATTTTCATGGTGCCACTGGCTTGGATAAGGAGAAGAGCTAAATGCACAAAAATATTGCACAAAATAAATCACAGACAATACATAAAGGTGGATCCTGTTAGAAATGGTTGGAAAATTTAGGGTAAAATCAGAATTTTTTCTTAAGTTTGGTCTATTTTTTAGGTGGGTCCTGTGCGTCGATTTTCGCGGGACAAAGTGGTAACGCGTTCTATGTTGCGTTATGATTCACGCGGTATACACTACGCCAAAATTGGACTTTGTCGGCGGTTTTTTACCACCGTTAAAGGCTGTAAAACCGCCGTTAAAGCCTTTAACGGTGGTATTAACGGCGGTTTCATTACCGTCGTTTATGCGCGTGTCGGAAAAAGTGAACCGTCGTAAAAAGGCAAATTACCGTCGTTAAAAGTCGACCAAAAACGGCGGTAATATAGGACCAAAAACGGCGGTTTTTTACCGCCGTAAATAGGTTCAAATTTTTCAAAAAATAATTCTTTCTTCTTGAACTCCCCAAGTTTTGAACCCAAGACGTCTCATCCACCCACACAACCACTCTGCCACAACCACTCTTCATGAAATATATTTCCTAAATAAATATTTAAACATTACTTTTACTTTATTGTAGATGGTTTCGCCGGAACTCGCCGGAGTTTCGTCGGAGCACGCCGGAGCTCCGCCGGCAAAGACCGCCGTCATTAACGGCGGTAATGGTTGGGCATTAGCGGCGGTTTTGTTACCGCTGTTAAAAGTGGGCATTAACGGCAGTTTCGTTACCGCCATTAAAAGTGGGTTTCATTACCGTCGTTAAAGACACTTTTAGTGGCGGTTTTTTTAATGGCGGTAACGAAACCGCCGTTAATGATACGTTAACGGCGGTATTAACGGCGGTTTTCGTTACCGCCGTTAATAGTACCTGTAACGGCGGTTTTCGTTACCGCCGTTAAAAAAACCGCCGTTAATGCCCTGTTTTGGCGTAGTGATATTTGGTTGCTCAAAACCATTATCGAGTGAATGGGAAATTGAAGCCAAAGTGTACTCCATAGAAATGGAGTTTTTGGTGGAAATTCCTTAAAGTTGGAAAAGTGGCTTGTCCCACATTGATTTGGTGGGAAGTTTTGAATGGGTTTATAAAGCTTAGGATTGGTACTTGGGGTGCGTCCCAAGGGGTACCCAAGTTTTGTAGAGAGGGAGGTTATGGGCAAAATGGGCTAGACCCATTGGATCCAAAAATCACCACACGCGCCGCCGTCCGTCCGTCCGGTCGGGCGGGCTGGGCTTGGGTGCATGGTGTGAGGTTGGGCTTGTTCGGCCCAATAAAATTCATTCCGAATTTCTATCCAGATTCAAACCCAAAACCGAATCTGTTTTGTTCAAATTCAAATCCACCCGAATTTCAAACCAAACAGGTACTGTACCTGTTTAATTCAAAATGGAAAGCCACCAATCCATCTATAAATAGACTAGCCCTCATTTGTTATCAGATTCACCAATTTTCATCCATAAAATTCTGCATTCATACTCTTCATTTTGCTGTATTATTTTTTTGTCAGAGAGAGTATAAAACACTTAGTGTGTTCGTTGTACAAATATATTGTAGTGCTGCATATATTTGTTGTTGATAATTTCATCTTGGGAGATAGACGTCCATATTCTGAAAGCATCGAGGAGAAGATGAATCTGCCTTAAAGACACAGTGTCAAACACTGGACTTGATCAGAATAATATTCAAAATATTAATCAAGTAAGTTATTCATTTATTTTTTGTTTTTATTATTTATTTAAATCAGATTTTAATTTTGTTTTGTAACAAAATTAATTTTGTTTTTATTTATTTAATTTTGTTTCTAGTTTGATTTTTGTAATCAAACATTTTTTTCTCGTTTCCTTTATTTCTTTTGTATTCTGTTTGTTGTTAAGTACACAAACAAAATTAATTAATTTAATTACAGTGAAGATTTTCCAACAATCTTAAGACAAATTATTATTTTTGGTATCTTCATTATATTTAATTTTCTGTGATATCATAAAGACATATTCTGGTCGGAAAAACAAATAGTGGTTTATGCTATTTGACAGATAGTAGTAATATACTGTCTCTTTTCTTTGACAACTAGTAGTAATATACTGGTGTCATTAACAATTGCAGAATATTAATTTGTGTTATAGAAAATTATTGTGGTATTTTAATTTTCTAGTTTTAGTAACAAGGAAAATAAAATTATTTTGTGTAATAATTTATTTTCTGGTTTTAGTAACTAAAAAATTAATTTGTGCTTTAATTTTTTCTGATTTTTGTAATCAGAGATTATGGCTACTGCAACTAAAACTGCAACTGGAAGTGGTACTCCGATTGTTACACCAACACCGGTCCCTATCCAGAACCATGTTCATGTACCAATAAATCATAGAGAAAAATCGAAAAAATTTAACAGTACTGAAGCCTCGTTTGGGAACAGGCTTTTTTAGTAACTTTTTGACTTTTTGCCTAAAATGTGATATAAAAAAAACTAGTATGTTTGAGATGACTTTTTAGCTTTTTACGAAAAGATGTATAAAAAGTAGAGAGAAGAGAGAATCTTTGACTTTTTGGTATGAGTTGTTGCCTTTTTAGTTTTTTTAGTGACTTTTTGACTTTTTGGGTTAAAAAAGCCACTTGCCAAACGAGGCATGAGTTTAACAGATGGTAGCAGAAGATGTTGTTCTATCTTACAACTCTGAATTTGGCCCGGTTTCTCCATGAAGAGGCTCCAGCACTTAAAGAGGGTGAAAGTGATCGGCAAGTTGTTGCCGTTGTAGATGCTTGGAAACATTCAGATTTCCTGTGCAGAAACTACATCCTTAATGGCCTTGACAACATGCTGTATAATGTTTACAGTCCTCTGAAGTCAGCAAAAAGAATTATGGGATTCTTTAGAGAAGAAGTACAAAACAGAGGATGCCGGCACGAAGAAATTTATTGTCGGTAAATTTCTGGACTTTGTTATGGTAGACTCCCAAACGGTAATTTCTCAAGTTCAAAGTTTTCAATTAATTTTACATGATATTCATTCTGAGGGTATGTCTCTAAGCGAGTCTTTCCAAGTCGCTGCTTTAGTGAAAAAGTTACCACCGGCTTGGAAAGATTTCAAAAATTATCTAAAACATAAACGCAAAGAGATGACCATGGATGAACTAATTGTAATACTGAGAATTGAGGAAGATAACCGTAAGGCTGAAAAGAGGAATGGGAAAAATCCCATTGACTCCAAGGCTAATGTGGTTGAACAAGTTTATAAACCACATAACAAAAAGAGGAAGTTACTGGAGATGGTCCTAAACAAGACGACAACAATGGCAACAAGAAGTTCAAAGGGAAATGCTATAACTGTGGCAAGACTGGACATCGAGCTTCTGACTGCCGCCACCCCAAGAAGGATCATGGAAGTACAAGTAAGAAGACTACCAATCAGGCCAATGTAACTGAACTAGATTACATCTCTGATGGAGTGAATGACATCAACCTCTCTGCTGTGATGTCTGAGGATAATTTGGTTGGAAATCCCAAGGAATGGTGGGTTGACACTGGAGCAACTTGTCATATTTGTGCGGACAATAAGATGTTCACTACCTACAATGAGGCTGCAAATGGTGAACAACTTTTCATGGGAAATTCTTCTATTTCTACTGTGGCTGGACAAGGAAAAGTGATCTTGAAGATGACATCAGGGAAAGAACTGACCCTCAACAACATACTGCATGTACCTGACATCCGGAAGAATTTAGTTTCTGGTTTTTTGTTAAGTAAAAATGGTTTTAGGCTTGTTTTTTAGTCTGATAAATTTGTATTAACAAAGAGTGGTATGTATGTTGGTAAGGGATACATGAGTGATGGTCTCTTTAAGTTGAATGTAATAACAGTTGTACCGAAAGTTGCTATGAATAAGAATAACACATCTTTGCTTATATTCTTGAGTCAAATTTATGGCATGGTAGATTAGGACATGTAAATTATGATGCTTTGCATAGATTAATTGGTTTAGATTATATACCAAAGTTTGAAATTAATCCTAATCATAAATGTGAAGTTTGTGTAGAAACGAAACTAACTAAGGCTCCCTTTAAATCGGTTGAAAGGAAAATCGAACCTCTAGAATTAATTCATACTGATGTATGTGATCTAAAATTTGTTCAAACTAGAGGAGGAAAAAAGTATTTCATAACATTTATCAATTATTGCACAAGATGTTGTTATGTTTATTTACTTAGAAGTAAAGATGAAGCCTTAGAAATGTTTAAACTCTACAAAACAGAAGTTGAAAATCAACTTAGTAAAACCATTAAAATGGTTAGAAGTGATAGGAGTAGTGAATATGATGCACCATTAAATGAATTTTGTGCACAACATGACATTATTCACCAAACTACAGCACCCTATTCTCCTCAGCAAAATGGAATTGTTGAAAGAAAGAATAGAACCCTAACAGAAATGATGAATGCCATGTTACTAAGTTCAGGCTTACCACAGAACTTGTGGGGGGAAGCAATATTGTCTGATAATTATGTTCTTAACAGAATACCCCACAAGAAAACCAACAGCACTCCTTATGAATTGTGGAAAGGTCGACCGCCTTCCTACAAATTCTTAAAAGTGTGGGGGTGTTTGGCAAAAGTTGAAGTTCCTGTTCCTAAAAGGACTAAGATTGGACCAAAAACAGTAGATTGTTTGTTTATTGGTTATGCTCAAAATAGTAGTGCATATTGGTTTCTGATTTATAAATCAGAAATACCTGATATAAATGTGAACACTATTATAGAGTCAATGAATGCTGTGTTTTTTGAACATGTCTTTCCTTGCAAGAAATGACATAAATTAAGTTCACAAAAACGAACTTATGATTGTACACAAAGTCAAAAGACAAATGACAAATGACAATCAAACACAAGAGACTAGTAATGGACTCGACCAACAAGATTTAACTGATGATGAACCAAGACGAAGTAAGAGAGCGAGAACATCAAAATCCTTTGGTCCAGATTTTCTGACATACCTGTGAGAAAATGAACCTCAAAGCTTTGAGGCAGCAATGACAGGTCCTAAAGCACCTTTGTGGAAAGAGGCTGTTAATAATGAAATTGCGTCCATTATGCAAAATCATACTTGGAAATTGGTGGATCTTCCACCAGGTTCTAAACCTCTTGGATATAAGTGGATATTCAAGAGAAAAATGAAAGCAGATGGTTCAATTGACAAGTATAAAACAAGATTTGTAGTTAAAGGTTACAGACAAAAGGAAGGTCTGGATTATTTTGACACATATTCTCCTGTGATAAGAATAACATCCATTTGCATGCTTATTGTTATAGCAGCGTTATTTAATTTAGAAATACATCAAATGGATGTTAAGACAGCTTTCTTAAACGGTGATTTAAATGAAGAGATCTATATGGAGCAATCCGAAGGGTTTGTAGTATCAGGGCAAGAAAAGAAAGTTTGTCGGATTGTAAAATCCCTTTATGGATTAAAACAAACACCTAAGCAATGGCATGCAAAATTTGATCATGCAATGCTTACAAATGCGTCTATGTTAAAAACACTGACCAAGGATATGTGTAGACACCCCATTTTTGACTGTCCTCAAGACTTGGACGTCATCGTTTGAACACTCGATGATGATCCATGCTCGTGTTTGTTTTGAGTTCCCAGAGGTCTCGGTCACGCGCCTTGCCTCAAGATCTCTCAACTTGACTATTTTGTGCTTGGTTGTGAGGGAAGAGAGTGGCTTGTTGTCATCCCCTCAAACCACCGGCCAAGGCATGAAGCCATTGGCCCTTTTTATTGCCATCGGCCAATTGTGTTGGCCGGTCGGCACTTTTGTTGATCGGTCAGCCACCTTTGTTGGTCAATCGACCATTTTTGCTGGCCGAACCCTGTTCATCCGCTTTATGCAGATATTTTTGCCAGCTGGATTAGTTGGCATGCACATTTGCTCCCTCCATACACATGTATAGAGGGATTTGCGTGTATGGAGGGATTTGCTTCTTGCTTAGCTTCTCTTAGAAGCTTTGCAATTTGAACCTCTATAAAGAGGGAGCTCCTCCTCACTCCTCCAGGGTTCAGAAAAATTGTTCTTGAGAGGATAGATATAGTATTGTATCTATACTTCCTTGTTTAGTCTTGTTTGGTACTCAAAAGTGTGTTATTGTCTTACTATTGTGCACAAACACACACTAGAACACCATCCTCTTGGAGCTGAGGTCCCTTGAGGTTGATTTTAGTGTTCTTGGGTTGGTTTAAACTCAGAAAACCTGCTGGAGCTTTGTTCTTGAAGAGGTTCTACAAGGGTGAGTTTCCTACTTTAGATACCCCTTTCTTGCTTAAGCTTTTAGCCTATCTTACATATTGTTTGAAGCTTCAACTATAACTGATAAAAGTTCTGATTTTGTGTACTTTAGAACTTTGTTTCAGGTCATTTTGAGGTTTGGGGTTGCTTCCCTCCTCTAAGGCCTTGTTAGGCCTTGTTTTAGGCCATCTCTTTTGGCCCTTGCTTTAGGCTTTGCATGACCTCTCTACCACTAAAATCCAGAGGATTTTTAGTGGTGGAGAGGTGGTTTTGGTGTCATAAATAGGAGGGGGTCATCCCCTCTCCTTGTTGTCTTGAATGCTTGCATAGATGACTTATGTAGGTAGCATGTGTGCTTAGCTTGTTTTAGCTTCATCTCAGCATATATTAGGCTTTGTTTTGCCATAATATACCTCTGTTTTGAGTCGCTTTGATGGCCTCTTACATGCTTCATATACTTGTTTTGCAATCCCATGATTTGCCTTAACATGCACCATGTTGTAACATGTCTTTTTAGCATGATTTTGGCTCAACTTCATGAAGCTTCTAGCTTTGTTTTAACATGCTAAAGCTCTGATTTTGGTTATTTTGGTCGTTCATGACTTGCTTTGCATAGCCACCATGTAATATAGCTTGTAGGCTTTGAGTATTAAATCCTTTGACATGCTTTACTTGGGCCATTTCAGTGGTTTGGCATCACTTGTTATGTTATTTCAGTCCATATAGTATGCTCAAATACTTGCATTCATCACCTATTCCATGCTTTGGATAGTTTGTGTGTTGTGCCTCATGAATGTGTCATTGTGTATGCTATCATGTTTAGGCCTTTGGGATGCCATCTAAGCGGGTTTTTGGGCTCATTTTGACATGACATAACTCTGTTTTTATTGGCTTAAAACATGTTATGTTTGGTTGTCTTAGGTGTAGTGTAATACCTCTTTGGTAGCCTTACATGCCTCATGTTCTTGCCCCTTTGTCTTAGCTTGTTTTGGCTTTGGTCATTGCATGTTTTAGGTTTACTTTGCCATGCTTTAGGACTGTTTTGGGTCATTCTTACCATATGTCCTTTGTTTTGTGTGGCTTTGGTTCAAGTTCCTTCACTAGCCTCAAGCTTTAGGCCTCCTTGCATGCTACACTTGCTTTGTTTGGTTGGTTTGGCATCACTCCTCACATGATTTCAGAGCTTAATGCATTGCCATATTATCATGTTTATCACATCTTGCTCATGCTTGAAGATTGTGCATTGTTGCCTAAGTGTTGGACCACTTGCATGTGCGTGTTTGTTTTTCATTTCCATGCTCCCAATTCGTGACTTTGGCCACTGTTTTTGGTATGGCTGAGGCCTATCCATTTTCAGTATAAGTCCATGAATCGTGTGATTTGTGTGTTGATTGCATGCTTACCGCATTACATGTTGTTACATGCTCGTTGTTGGCATAATTGTTACATGCTTATCGCATCATATGCTTAGTTTGCATTTTGCATGCTTGCTAGCTTGCATTTTGTTGCATTGTAGGTTTAGGTTGCATTGCATTTGACATGCTTGTTACCTTAGCCTTATGTGCATATTTGAGTCCTATTGCATTTGGCATGCTTAGGTTGCATATTCGGCATGTTCATGTTATATTGACTTAACTTGCATGCTTAGGTAGCATTGCATTGCATTGAGTTAGCATGCTCATATTGCATCGCATTGATTGCATGCTTTGCATTGTTTTGGCATACGTGCATTGCATTATGTTTGGTTTGGGGTGTCAAACCAAACACGAGGAGCGAGGAACGTTCGTACTCGAAGTGACGAAACGTGCCTCAATCCTCGGTCACCGACATTCTTGATCCAACATGATAGAATGTGAAGCATTCATATGTGTTTTGTGCATCCATTTCACACTAATGTGCACACTTGGCTCATTTGGCAGCCATGCATTGAAATGCGTAATTGGTGGCCCGAGGGCCGAGAGCCACACTCCCTTGAGTTCACAGCATGATAGGGAGGGTGGTCGTGCATACATTGTCTCGTAAATGCCTTGCCATGCACTGTTTGTCCTCTGCTGCAGCAAAAACAGGATTCCGCAGGAAGAGATGGCCGGTCGGCCATCTTCAGTACCGGCCGGCTACCAAAATCTGGCTGAGGGCCTTACAAATGGTCGATAACCGTTTTACAATGGCCGGTGGTCCTATCTCTTGGCCGGTGACATCCCACAGTGCTCAGGGAGTGGTTCAGAAGCATCTTAGGGACTTGTGAAGTTTTCAGAGGTATAAAACAGTGCAAACAGAGGCAACATGTGGCATGGCAACGGGTTTCCGAGCGAGGCGATCGAGCATGCATCGTTCAAACATTCCGAGGTGGAGCTGCGGCGGCCTCCTTTTGTAATTAATTTGTTAATTAATTAAGGGTTTGTAATAATTAATTAGTTAGGGTAGTTGATTATTTATTCAATTGTATTATTCTTTCGGACCCTCCGTCGAGAGGGCAAACTTTGTAATAAGTGTGTGTGCGTATGTGAATGTCTTTCAACCCCACATCTTTCTCCCTTTTACTTAACCGCTTACGATGGTTAGTTCTAAGGCATGTTTCAATTAGCATCTTTATGATATGCATGTTTGCACCATTCATCTATATTGCTTGCATCGGGCTCGGCGCATCATACTAATTGCATAGTATTTCAATTCCAACTTGAATACGTGTATCGAGTTGTCGCATTTCACATGCCATTCTTAGATTAGCCGAGCCTATTCTAGTTGCATTTTGCATGTGTTGCATTAGCCATCTTAACATGAATTAGGATCATGCATGATTTCTAACTAGTTTCTTGTTTTGGCTCGGAGTACTAGGTAAGCTGTTTATGCTTTAGCATCTTGCATGTGTGTAAGTGTTAACATGACAACATGCTTGCCATGAGGCTAATTGCTTATGTGATATAACTGCCTGAATGCCTGTGGGTGAAGGTTGGTTGCTTGAATTGGAACAATTCATTGAAATCCGCATTTTAGCCTATTTGCGAGTAGCGAACTTCAAACCATTTCCGAACAAAGGGATATGCGATGCTTTGTTCCGAAGTAGGTGATCTAGTCTATACTTGTGTGCTGAGTGCATCACATAGTAATTCTAGGCTAATAATCGGAATAAGAACACATGTGTTTTCAAAGACAGAATATCATGCTTAGTACAGGCCGATCTTTGATCGGGCAAGCGGGGGTGCTCATAGATGACCTTCCCCAATCATACCCAAGTTCCCGAGCTGAGGCAACTTTGGTGATGATGGACACGTGACCTTAGGCAGCGAGTCAGGGTTTCCTAAATTCCCCCAAAACAAAATATTTAGGTGGCGACTCTGTATCTGGCAAAGCAGTCCATGTTTGGCACTTCTTTACAAAAATCAGTTTTCCAAAACGATTTGCCGAATTTGGACTCTTTGGTGATTTATCAATCTCACATCGCACATTGTGAGATCAGATTAAGAACCGTGACATTCGAGTCCGAACTGTAGCACGGAGCCCCCCCTGGGGCCGGGGGTGCGTCTACAATATGTCATAGTTTGTCTTTATGTGGATGACATGCTCATCATTGGAAGTAGTCAAAACATGATCAAATCAACTAAGCAAATGCTTAACAAAATATTTGATATGAAAGATATGGGGGTCGCAGATGTTATATTAGAAATGAAAATTACTAAAACATCTGACGGATATGCATTATCTCAATCACATTATATTGAGAAAATTCTTGGTAAATTTATCAAGGATGATATAAATGTAGCAAGAACATCTATAGACATTAGTCTTTATTTATCAAAAAATAAAGGTGATGCGGTGTCTCAGTTAAAATACTCCCAAATCATTAGAAGCCTAATGTACCTAATGAATTGTACTCGTCTTGATATAGCTTATGCTATTAGTAAATTGAGTAGGTACACTAGTAACCCCGGAGAAGACCATTGGAAGGCGATCATTCGAGTACTTAGATATCTAAGATTCACCCGTGATCATGGTTTGAACTTTACTCGATATCGAGCAGTACTTCAAGGTTATTGTGATGCAAATTGGATATCGGATACTAAAATTCAAAATCCACAAGTGGATATGTCTTTACTTTGGAAGACGCTGTTGTTTTTTGGAAATTCACGAAACAAACATGCATTGCGCGATCCATAATGGAATCCGAGTTCATTGCTTTAGACAAAGCAGGAGAAGAAACAGAATGGCTTCGTCACTTCTTAGAAGACATTCCAATGTGGCCAAAACCTGTGCCAGCTATTTACATTCACTGTGATAGTCAATCTGCAATAGGCAGGGCACATAATCATATGTATAACGGTAAGTCACGACATATTCGCCGTCGACATAATACCGTAAGGCAATTGTTGTCAAATGGAATAATCTCAATAGATTATATAAATTCTAAAGAGAATATTGCGGATCCGTTAACAAAAGGTTTGACAAAAGAGCTAGTGTATAGTTCATCGAAGGGGATGGGATTAAAGCCTATTTCATAAGAGTCGTCATAATGATAACCCTACTTATATGACTGGAGATCCCAAGAACTAAGTTCAAAGGGACAACTAAGTTACGTATGGCTCGCCAGAAATCATCAAGGGATTAAAATTCTCTACCCATTCCTATGGTGAGAGTGATATCTGCAACATGTGTTGTCTACAGGGGCATAAGGATAAGCTTTGTTTTAATGATTACTTATATCTTGATTTAGGAATAAAATCAAGACGAGTATAAGGAGATATTCACAATAAGAATCACCTATATGAGTGTCGAACTGAGGCCGATTCTATAAGAATGAAAGAGGCTAAATTCTCTAGAAACACTCATGATAACCAGGAGCATTCAAGGCCAAAATGAACACAACAGTGAGAACCACGATGTGTTAGAAGATATTTTATGTGAAATCTATTGTCTTGGCTTACACAAACGGCTGAACAATTCAAGGCATCGCGTCCATTGGTTAGCTAGTAAGTCCAATAGGTTATCACTACGGAAGGTTTAAGGCCGAAAGCTACCTATCCTGATGCAAGATATTTTCGACTTATACTCTTTCGATAAAGTCTGCATATTGTTGCATTTCCGTTGTCATCAAATTCCATTCATGTGGGGGATTGTTAGAAATGGTTGGAAAATTTTGGGTAAAACCAGAATTTTTTCCTAAGTTTGGTCTATTTTTTAGGTGGGCCCCGTGCGTTGATTTTCGCGAGTCAAAGTGGTAACGTGTTCTATGCTGCGTTGTGATTCACGTGGTATATTTGGTTGCTCAAAACCATTATCGAGTGAATGGAAAATTGAAGCCAAAGTGTGCTCTATAGAAATGGATTTTTTGGTGGAAATTCCTTAAAGTTGGAAAAGTGGCTTGTCCCACATTGATTTGGTGGGAAGTTTTGAATGGGTTTGTAAAGCTTAGGATTGGTACTTGGGGTGTGCCCCAAGGGATACCCAAGTTTTGTAGAGAGGGAGGTTATGGGCAAAATGTGCTAGACCTATTGGACCCAAAAATCACCACGCGCGCCATCCGTCCGTCCGGTCGGGCGGGCTGGGCTGGGCTTGGGTGCGTGGTGTGAGGTTGGGTTGGGCTTGTTCGGCCCGATACTAATCTTTTTGGGGCAAAAACATTTGAATTTAAATTTTATTTTTTGAAATAAAAATGTTCAAAAATTCATTCCGAATTTCTGTCCAGATTTAAATTTTAAATTAAAATTGTTGCACCTCTTCACAGACAGACCTGAATCTGTCCAGATTCAAACCCAAAACCAAATCTGTTTTGTTCAAATTCAAATCCACCTGAATTTCAAACCAAACAGTGCCTTCAACAGTTTTGTATCTGTTTAATTCAAATTGAACAAGTACTGTACCTGTTTAATTCAAAATGGAAAGCCACCAATCCATCTATAAATAGACCAGCCCTCATTTGTTATTAGATTCACCAATTTTCGTCCATAAAATTCTGCATTCATACTCTTCATTTTGCTGCATTATTTTCTTGTCAAAGAGAGTATAAAACACTTAGTGTGTTCGTTGTACAAATATATTGTAGTGCTGCATATATTTGTTGTTGATCATTTCATCTTGGGAGATAGACGTCTATATTCTGAAAGCACCGAGGAGATGACGAATCTGTCTTAAGGACATAGTGTCAAACACTAGACTTAATCAGAATAATATTCAAGATATAATCAAGTAAGTTATCATTTATTTTCTGTTTTTATTATTATTAAATCAGATTTTAATTTTGTTTGTAACAAAATAAATCTGTTTTTATTTATTTAATTCTGTTTCTAGTTGATTTTTGTAATCAAACATTTTTCTCTCATTCTTTATTTCTTGTATTCGTTTGTTGTTAAGTACACAAACAGAATTAATTATTAATTACAGTAAAGATTGTCCAACAGATCCTACTTATGTGAGACTTTACATATGACTCATCTTTTGTGTATTTTACGATTGATTCTGTGCAATATTAATGTATTTGTAGCAAGCTCTCAGATAGACCTCTGTTGGCTTTAGATGCTCTTGATGGAGAATTTTCTAGTTAGTTTTTTTTATTTTTTATTTTTATTTTTTATTTTTTAAAGGTTGATAAAGTCTATCACATTATAATTTTTTTTTTATTTTTAAATCTGCACTGAAATGCATTTTCCTAAACAAAATTTATAATTTTAATTATGTTAATTTGAAGGGATTTTTATTGATAAATCCGATTTAGAGGTGTTTTAACCCCAGAAGTTTAGGAAGGAATTTTTTAACCCACTTAATTCCATTTATTTATAGTTTTATTCCATAAAGTTCTTTTTCTTAATTTACACTATTTTCTTGCTCTTATATTTAATTTGATGCTTAACGTTAGGGGGAGGAGAGAGAAGGGAAAGGACCAAGGCATAGAAAATTTCATATACAAATTAACTAACATTGATGTTATTATTTTATATTATTATATAATGAATAATTTTAATTGATAACACATTAAAAATAATGTAAACATTCTCTTTCATCTGATGTGAATATATTTTTAATTGACAACACATTAAAAAATAATGTGAACATTCTCTCACATCTGATGTGAACCTTAACATCACCTTTATTATAACGTCATCTGATGTGAACATTTACGTCATCACGTACAGTCATGTTTATATTCAAATGAAAGTTGAGGCTTGTGGTTGTGTAATTTGATGCAATGCTGATGTGAATCTTAACGTCACCATTCACGTTATCTGATGTGAACATTCATGTCATCTGATGTAAACATTCACATTCACATCATCTAATGTGAACATTCACGTCATCACGTACAGTCAATATTTGGATGCATGAGAACTACCAAAATATAATGACAATCAATAAAGAACCATGTTTAATTCTTTGTATATAATATATATTAACATTAAATAGTGGTGTATAGTTAATGTATTTTTTTGGAGTGAAAAAATGGGGAATAGGAATGGTCATGAGAATTACCAAAACATAATGACAATCAACATTAAATATCAACATCAATGGGGACAGGAGAGATTGAGGGTGTTTTGCCTCAAATAGGACCTAATGGAATAGTCAAAGAGAATATGGGTTAGATGGAATAAAACGTTTAGAAATGGGACTTATAAAAAAAGCTCCCTAATTTGAAATTTTTTCCCCACACATATACTGATTTGTTATTTCTTCTATAAATGTAAGGAATTTGTGCCAGTTATGACATTTATGGTCTTCGGTTATGGCTTATTGTGGTGTTAATTATGAGTTGGTTACAACTGGGTTGATTCATTGTCGTAGTAGTTATCATTACGATATTAGTTATATGAACTATTGTGATTATTATTTTCACTATAATAAAAAAGATATTTAATTCTATCTTATGAGTTTTTTGTTATGACTCATTTATTTTTTTTTAAGGGAAATAACATTGGAAGTCCCTGCATTTTATCTCTTGCGTTATTTTGGTTCATGTCATTTTAATTAGATCAATTTTGACTTTTAAATTTATATTTTGTGACAATTTGGTGCAATTGATAATTTCGATTAGTTTTTTTTTTTTTTATAAATATTATTGAGTTATTTGAGATTAACTCATTAAATTAAACAAATTTACAATTTTACTTAAAAAAATGATGCATGCTACTTATCTGTGCATTTTCTATCAAAAACTAATAAAAAAATTGTAATCAATTGGACCAAATTGAAACAGAATCATAAATTTAAAGTCAAAATTGAACCAATTGAAATTACATGAACCAAAATGATACAACGGTCAAAGTGCAAGGAGTGCCAATGTAATTTGTCATTTTTTAATTATGACTAAAAATGATTTAGTTATTATAATTGTGTTGACCAACACTACAAATGTCATAACTTACCTATAATACATATTCTTTTGAGAGTGTATTATTGGCTACATATTTTGTATAAGCCAATTACAGTTCGACACGTGGCAAGATGAGGGCAATACGGGAAGAAAATTCAAATCTTCAATCGTAATCATACACGTGGTAGTTAGTATTGGTTATTGTAGATCTGCATAGCACTGAATCAGCAAAGAGATGCAAAATGACGTGGCTTCAACGGTTATTCATATTTAAATTCAAAATCAAGAGGGAAGCCTAACTGCAGATATGGCATAGTGGAGCTAACTTAAGGCAACATGATAGCGATCATGGAGGGATGATTCGACGGTTAGAAACACATTCCGACAGTTGTCATCGAGAAGTATAAATAGCAGAGAAGGCCCCAGAAAGAAGCCCAGACTCAGATCTAAAAAAACCAATTTTATCTACTTTATTTTCCTTCCAGTTTTTACATTTCTTGTTCTTTACATTTCTGTACTTCAAATTCTGCACTGCACTTCGTTCATAGGAGTAGTTTCAAGTAGTTGTTGCTGTAAACCTCTACGAGGCTGATTGGATCTTTGTAAGTCTTCCATTTTACTTAATGAAATGTTACAATTGTTCTTCATATTAATCGTTGTTTGCTTAATTCTCCTAAACAAAGTCACCAGTAAAAGTCCTCTTCATTGGGGCTGAAAGAACTAAAACACAATTGTCTGATAATTGGTTGGCAATTAATATTCTGTAAGGACTAATTGATCCTTGCTGGTACGCTCAAAATTACAATAATAACCTTCGAAAGCTAAAAAGCCAATAGTATACAATATAATGACCTAATATTGTATTGATAATCAACATCGATCGAATTTACTGATAGTGGGGAATTCAGTGGCTATTACCAGGTTCCATTGATGAATTACTGCAATGGTGGGGTGGGTTTGGATTCAAAAAAGTGTAAGGTAAGATATAGAAGGCATTACCTTACGTTGTAATGTAGTCGGTGTGTGGAAGGCAAGTAATGAGTTCAAGTTTCAGGGCACCAATGTTAATAGGGAGGATCTGCAGGAATTGATTAAGTAAGACTGCCTTTGTGGACTAAATACAAGTTGAAGATTATGGATTACTCTGTTATTGATTTGGTGTATAGATTAAGGTCCATATGGGGGTGGGGTAGTTAGGAGCAGCCATGGAATGTTATCTATGTCTCTCTCTCTCTCTCTCTCTTGTGGATTGCTTTGTAATGGTTGAATTCTCTTTAACCATCATAGATGAATAGTGCTGCAGATGATTGGGTAAAATCTCTAGTGCCAACTTAATTAGGATGAAAATATTTTGCTTTGATGTTTAGAGCATGACTCATGTGATTCTATTGTTCTTTATGGTAATGTGTAAGGTTTTATATTGATTCTTAATTAATAAAAGTTTAATTTTGTTGATAAAATTAAAAAAAAAAATCTAATATGTGATATTAATTTTGTATAGATAATTTGTAAAATAAGTGTACAACAGTGAATAACAAGGACGGTAAAAACTGCATTGCATTATGAGCTGCATTGCATTACAGCTATTCACATGAATTGATGGCAAGTTGCAGTAGAGTTTAGGGTGGCTGTTGTGTATTACGTGTGATATTTATTGTTGTGTGGTCTTTTGGGTTTATTTTGAGATCTATTTAGATGATGTGAATTATTTTCTTTGTAAAACATGTCATTATGTGTGATATTTATTGTTGTGTGGTCATTTGGGTTTATTTTGAGATCTATTTAGATGATGTGAATTGTTTTCTTTGTAAAACATGTCAAGTATAATAGATTTGCAAAAAATTAAGTTGATTGGATTTCGATAACCCTTTCATCAAATATTTGTATTTGGTTTTATAATTCAAATTACACTTACTATTTGTTTTTTTAGATACAAAGGTGATTTGATGAAATGGTTATCGATGTCTGATGAACTTAATTTTTTGTAGGTATATTCTACTCGACATATTCTAAAAAGTGAACAATTTGAATCATGTAAATGGGCCATAAAATGAACCTAAAAGGCCGCACAACAGCTACTCCAAACTCATTGTGGTTGCAAAAAAAAATTAACTGTAATGGTGATATTACGTCACCAATAAAATCATTAAATAATTTCTTATCATTTACTTGAGGGAGATTCTATGGTACACACCTTATGCACCTTTGGTTACGACCTTTGTGTTCTATGGTTCAGGCCTATTGTGGCTCTAGCTATGAATAATTGTGATGTTGGTTATGATATTATTTTGGTTAGAGATTTTTTTGAGTTGGCTTCTGTAGACGCTATGCTTTTGGGTATAATGCGTGTCTCCACCTAATGTCGTACCAACTTGCATTTGACAGTCGCCACTTAATTTTGAGACGAATTAAGAAATTTGATGATGAAAACTAAGAATAAGACTTGATTCGTCATAACAAAATAATCAAGGTTCGGGAATGAAGGTACAAAAGGGGAAGGTCATTGAATAAAATCACCCATTTTGCCCAATCCGAAGATTGATCTTTACTAACTCTCTATTTTGTGATTTTAGTGATTAAATGTTTCACAAACTTCATTATTAACCCTAAAAATCATTACTAAACCTAAAACTAAGTGATTGAATAAATGAATATCACTCAATTTTGATCTAATGAATACAACTATATTTTCATCATCATATTAAAAAGTCATTAAATGGTTATAAACAAGATCTAAACTAACAAGACTCATAAAAACATTTAAAACACACAATTTTGTAAAAAGAAAAAAAAAATACTTAGACTTGGATTATTGAAAACAATGCACCAAAAAGCGAGCATATGCCATGAAAAATTAAGAAAAGTCGCCGGATTCCACCACCACGCGTCCAACTATGCATGATATGATTAAAATAAAGTACAATGATCCTAAACATGTTATCTGAACACACAATTGCATCCTAAGCCTCGTTAAGGGATCTAACATAATTTAATGCACAAAAAGCAACTAAGAAAGAAAACATGTAGAATATTACAATGAATAAATCAGGTTTAATGCATGCAAATATAAAACCTAAACTAACCTAAACATGCTACTATCATGATTTAAATAAAACATGCAAGGAGAAAGCCAAAAATTATGCAAAACTAAGAAGTTACATGATGACCATGCAAAGCTAACACCAGACATGATTAGCTACTAAAAAGAGGGACCAAAAGTTACTGAAATAAATAAAATTCAGTGGACTAACCCACTGTTTTGTAGAAAAAGCATGAAAAAGGTGAAAAAGAGCGAAGAATGCCTTAATTTCCTTGTTTGAAGCTTCCCTCAGTCATCAGTTCAAGTTTGATTGCTTTGTTTCAACCTTAGATGCACTCTAGGATTATCAAAAGCTGCTGCTAGGGTTGGAAATTTTAGAGCTAAGGGTTTTAGGTGAAGGGAAGTTGTGTCTCTCTCTTAAACTATCAACATTTAGCAAAAAGTTGACCAAAACTTGGTCTCTTCCAAAGAGAGGGAGGGAATGGGGTATATATAGGAAGAAGAAGAAGGTTTTGGAATGCCTTAGGTCTCCCTAAGGTTGCTTATCAGTTTTCTTCTTGTACCTCCCGATCAAATCGAAGCTAAAACTTACTCAATACTGCCGATAGTACATGCGGTCGCACGACCTGATTGCGCAACATGTGTAGTCGCACGATCATTGTGCGACCTCATAGCCTACTCATGTAAGATGTGCAGTCGTGCGATCCTTCTGTGGCCGATCATACAGCTTGGCCTCCAAACGCACGCGCTCGTGTCCTCCATGCATGCCAGCCATGCATGTGTAACGCCCCCAAAAAGTACGCAATAAATATTACCCAAAGACATACATAAATGACAGTATAAATCAGGGTAAAAAGTCATTTCATTACAAGAAGTTCATAATACAAGAGTTCAACATAAATAAGTACCCTTCAGTTTTACATCTTTCCAAGTCTTGGCTTGGTTATAACAAAAGAGAGACTAGCTCTTACAAATAAGCCCTGGCTATACAAAAAGAATACATAATCAAAACAAGAAGCTCGTGCTTCCAAAAGTTCTTCCCTGCTATTGTCTTGGCGGAGGCATGCCCTCAATACCTGAAAATGGTGTTTCCCAGATAGGGCGAGCCACAGTCCAATAGGAATAATCTATCACGGTATACGAAACTTAGCAAAGGTATAAGTACACTATGCATACACAATGTCAGTTATAGAGACATCCACATTTTATATAGTCATAAGGTGTCAATTTCCATTCATTTCATTACATGGACCGATTTCATCATCTCTTTAACAATACAAATGAGACTACAACTCATTAGTTCTACAATCACATTATCAATGTATAAACACTTCAAACTTTTCTTTCACGGATATTTCGTCCGCGGGCAGCTGTCAAACGGGACCCATGTAAACATAGGCTATACAAGCACTACAATTTTCATTTTACCGATTTTGTCCGCGAGCTAGGCATCCATGTATAATTTTAGGACTTTCACCCAGGGCACTCCGGCCAACTTAATTATAATGGAGTCCATCCCCTTTCTTCTCTCAAACAATCATTCATACATATGCAATGTATTTAAACACAGAATCAAACAATGGAACACATCTCCTTTCCACTCCCACATAGTCATACATGTACAATGTATATAAACATAGTCATATTCAATGACAAACAACAAGAGATTAATTTCATTTCACCTAATCTTTATGCAATTTCTACAACAATCATAGCTATCCTCCACCGATAGCCCAATACAGTTATTTCTAAACAGATATTCAATCTCATGATAGATAATTTATTCAAATTTCCAAAGAATGAGTTAATACATAACCAATCTCACCATTCATATCAATACCCTCTCAATTTCACATTTTCAATGTCAATTTTAATTATTTATATAAAATAATAATGATAGTCATTTTAGGGCAAAAAATTCCCCTTTTCTAATTATCAACCCAAATATCATTCTCAACCATTTTGACCCACCATAATCTCATTTTCACAACCCACATTCATTTATTTCATGTTCAACAACAATCCCTCTTTCCGTATTATACCCAAACCCTAGGTTCGGTTACAACACCCTTAAATCATATCATTGTTACATAAGATACAAATAACTAAGCTAAATATCATATAAAGGTGCAAAAAGATGCATACCTCAAAGGAAGAAGATGAGTCAAACAGAGAGAGAAACTCTAAGAACACCGAAACCCACTTCTAGTCGGATCAAAATGTAGATCTTGAGATGCTCTACCTTTTTCTCAAGGCACTAGGGTGAAAAGATCAATGGATCTAGATGAAATCTAAGAGAAAAGGTGAGTTTTAGAGAGAGAAACTCAAGAACTTGGTCTTTGGAAAGTTTTAGACAGAGAGAGAAATGAAAAAGTGATTCAAAACATTATCTTCACGGACAGTTATACACGCAGTCCGCTCGAGCGTGGAAAGTGACGCTTGGGCTTCAGACACAAAGGTCCGCACCAGCGTGAAAAGTGGCGCTTGAGCTGAGAATACGCACTTCCAGTATATTTGCAGACAAAGGACCCCACTCGAGCATGAGACTGGACGCTCGAGCGTCCGATGCACTCTCCCAGTATTTGTAGACTTGCAAAAAGAAATACTAAGAGTTGACAAATCCCGCTCGAGCACAAGAATGGTCGCTTGAGTGGAGGAGCAAAATTTGTGAAGCCCGCTCGAGCGCAAGAGCCAAAATCTGGGCATCACAGGTTTAGAAAAACAAGCAACCTACTTGTTTCAAACGAACAATCATAACCCGATAACCAAAATTGAAGGGAGACAAGTGAAATAAGATATAAATAACCATAACCATTTTAAACCATACCATAGATAACGGGTTAAAACTGGAATCGCTATACATGTATGCACAAGTACGTCGTTCTAGGCTTTTGGACCCTTCTTTCTTTTAAGTAGGTCTATTTGACTTTCAATTGATGTGTTTGTGTGAAACAAGTCAAGGTTTTGAAAATATTTATCAATTCAAACTCAACCAAACCTCTACCTCCTTGGCGGAGACGAAAAGGTTAATTTTGGATAAATATGATATTTGGCCAAAACAAGGTTACATAGTAGCTCTTACCAACCTTAAGCGTCTTTAAGGAAGAAGAAATTACCATTTCATTATCGGGAAGCTTACAAGCACCCGAAGTTTTAGGGTTCGTCAAAATTAGGGTGTCTACAGTTGCCATTCTTTGACAAAACTTACATAATCAGGAAAAGATGTTGAATGCATGTCAAAGATCCAAGACCATCCTAGTTGACACAACCCTAAGACTTAAGGCTGTGCCATACATTCATGTAAGTGATCGACCCTGCAGGTTGAATACATATCTTCATTGCAAGAATTAGATCAGTGTAGTTCAGGGGCAAGTGGTGTGCAACAATTCATTGGTGAGTGAGTGTGTGCAACAAGCATTCAAAACATTCACCCAAGCATGCAATTTCTAAAAAGTAAGCAAACAATACCTGCCAATACTCACCTTATTGTGCTGAAGTTATACCAAGTTTTATTTCATTATATTCTAGGTTTTGCTAAGTGCACCAATCCTACAAACATTTAAGAGAAAAAAATCTCCAAATTACATACTGTGGTGTGGTTAAAGTGATGCCAAAATATGATGATAAAACATGCCAGTTCCATGAGTTTTGAATGATTTTCAGGTTGGTTCTGTGTTCGTTGCCTTTCGATCTTAATCACGCTTGCTCCTTACGAGGTGTGAGGATTTTAATAATGGGTACTAATTTTGCTGCCATGTAATTCCAATTTTGCTACCTTGCAATCTAAGTCATGCTCTCTCCTTTTGAGACATGAGGGTAAAATGGGTTCCTATTTTGCTGCCTTGCAATTTTGATTTTGCTACTTTGTGGTCTAAATAGTTCCTATTTTGTTGCCTTGCAATTCCAAGTTTGCTGCCTGTGATCTTAGTCATGCTCACTCCTCACGAGTTTAAAAGTTCTATCCACTTTTGCTCCTTGCAAGGTGGGGGTTTAAGTTCAATCCACACTCGTTCCTTACGAGGTGGGGTTCATAGATTGGTTCTATTCCATCCATGCACCTTACGAGGCGGGGATTTATATTCAATCCACATTTGCTCATTACAAGGTGGTGGTTCAATCCACATTTGCTTCTTACAAGCTATGCCATTCCTATATATGTCAAATTCATGGATTAGGTTCCTTTTTCTACTTTGTGCTAATCAAGATACCATGATGGGGATTTTACTTATTTTTATTCTTTTCTCCTGGGGAAGATTCCATTTTATTTTGAGTGCAATGTGTGCCTCGTGACGCGTACAATAAATACTCAAATTACTAGATATACTATAAGTATGTATCTGTATTCAAAACTGAGTTGAAAATCATACATGGGCCTTAAAATGGCTTCCTGGAGCTTGGGATGAACTGCCACACATGTAGGGCTAAGCTGCAGCACGTGTGGAAGAATGAGATGTGCAGCCGCGCAACCTACGCAGATAGTCACGATGGCTTTTTAGAATTTTCATTGCTTGAATGGTTTAAATAGCTTCCCCAAGCCTCATTTCCCACTCCACACCATCCGAAAATCCTCTATCTCCCTCTTTAGCCTCTTCTTTTCATCTCTTTCATGATCTTTCGCCGTTTGGTGGTTCAGTTTACGGTTCGAATTTTCGGTTCTCTTGTGCAACATTCTCCTTTTTCAATTGAACAAAAGTTGATTTCAGCCATTTGGTGGCTGTTATAAGGTATTTTTCCATCTTTAATGCTTTTCGATTTCACATTTACTTTTCCCTTACTTTTATTGCATTTTTGTGATTTTTTGGACTTTTCTCGCAATTTTTCATATTTTTCCTTGGGTTCTCATGCTTTTCTTCGTTAACCTATAATGTTCACTGCTTTGCCATACTGTTGTGCCCATTTACCAACTATCTTCTCATTTTCGTACTTTTCACTCGATTTTTTGTCCATTTTTGGTAATTTTCACCATTTTCCACAACATTTCCAATTTTTGACTTACGACTTGTGCTTGGCCTAGATTGTCGATGGCTGGTGACAACTTTGACCTCGATGCTTATGCTCCACTAAAGGATGTCCCTCAGATAAGCCTGCAACGATTCTATGAGTAAGGCATTGCCAGCCCTCTTGATGTAGTACTACGTAAGCTTGGACTCTACATCTTATCGACGACCTTCAAGGTATATTTCTCTCATTCACTATCCTTTCTATGTTCTTTGTACTTCGTTTGCTTTCATTTTCCCTAAGCAATAGCTTTAAGCGTTTCTTTTCTTTGTATTTATAGGAGAGTAGCTGGGCTATACATGGCATTTGCTCTGTCTCAGCTGTGATCGAGTGGTACGTCCACCTTCCAGACCTTGTTTGCTTTCTAGTTAAGGGGATAGGCTTTCATCCCCTATGAGATTCCCTTAGCGACACTAGTCGATCGTAGCTATCTAGGAGCTTTGATGGAGAGGTAGTGGGACACTACCGACACCTTCCACTTTTCGATGTCCAGGGAGATGACTATAACCCCTGAGGACTCCACCATGTTCTCCGACCTTCCTATCGGTGACTTGCTTATTCCACTGGACCAGGACTAGCTAATGATGAGGGGGCTTTCGTACATTTGCTAGATGAGGCTTCTCCCCACTTTCGAGGTCTTGTTCAATATTCTTGGTTGTTTGAGTGGTTCTGCCATCTTATATCAGCCACTTTAGACGAAGCTTCCCAGTGCGTTAGTGGATTCTTGTTGTACCTATTTGGGGCAGTCTTGTTCGTGAACAGGGAAAACAAGGTCCATTTACAGCTTCTAGTGGCATTGGTTAGCGTAGATCGTATTGGTGACTATGATTGGGGTAAACTAACTCTTGCCACCCTGTATGGTTACGCGAGTGCTGTCTTGCGGAACCAGAGGACATCATTAGGTAGACACTGGTGCTTATGGGAGGTATATCTCTTCTTTTTTGTTTTTCTATATGTTGATATGTTTTCCCATATCCATTCCCTATCCCTTTACCTCTTTGTAGACCTATATGTCCATTTGTCCAATTATTTGATCTCATTATTTATCTGTGTAGATGTGGAGCTTTCAGTATTTTCGAGAGCTCTCTCTTGGAGTGGTTAGTGCCTCTGTTGATTTCTATTCTTAATTCATCCGCTACTGCGTGCTCACTGGGGACATCCTCTTCGGTTCAAGTCTTTTGACCCCTTCTAGTAGTACTTTGATCAGGTCGCTACTGCCCGGGCAAATTTTATTCTGTAACATTTCCATAATTTCTGATGATTTTGTATCCGGATTCTAAATAAATCTTCATTTCTTTTAGATTACTTGGAGGCTTTGGGCCAGGGTATCAGTTTTAGATCATGCTTGGTATCTTGGGATCCGAGCTCTTACGAGGTAGCAATATTTGCTGGAGGGTCCCAGCTGCCAGGTATGGTATCTGGTTGAGTGAATTTTTTGCCAGTCTCTGGGCCTTCTGTAGCTGAGGGTGCCTATTCAGATACCAGTTGGGATGCGATCAACAGACTTCTTTACTACCACTACGGCGATGTATGCATGAGAGGGCACAAACACTATGGCGCTGCACAAGGGTGGAGATTACATGGAATATGTTCGTACCTGTAGACACCCCATTTTTGACCGACCTTAAGACTCAGACGTCACCGATTGAGCGCTCGGTGATGTTGCATATTGTGCTCATTCTGAGGTTTCAGAGTCTCGGCTGCGAACCTTGCCTTCGGACTTCGGGGCTCTTTTGTGCTTTACCTCGGTTTGCGAACCAGGTCCTGTTTTCTCTGTTTTCTCTTCCCGAAGGGAGGGACTCGTAGACCATCTCTCAGTGGTCGTAGGCTACGTTTCGTGGTCGTAGGCCACTATTCCCGTTTGGATGCCAGTTTCTGGTTTTCAGAGCCGTCGGCCGTGCGCCTCAGTTCGGGATCGCTTAACTACCACTGTTTGCTCTAGTTTTTGGCACGCACCTTGTTTCCTCTCTCTTGAGGGACACTATGGCCCGGGAGACCACCTTCGTGGTCGTACACCACCTCTGGTGCTTAACAGCCTATTTTCGAGGCCCCGGGCTGCGCGTTTTGGCCCCCGAATCCTCGTTTGCATCGGTTAGGGTTCATTTTTGGTATAGACCCCATTTTCATTGCTAGGAAGGTGGTACTATAGTGGGAGACCATCAATTCTTTTGAAAACCATTTTCTCTCTTCTCCAGCCGATTTTCTTGACAGAAAGCTGGTTTTTCTCACTTTTGGGCCATAATTTCTGGTTTTTCATACCACCATTGTGTTGTACTCATCTGGGAGGCCACCAACATGGGTAGGCCGACCAGTATTTCTTCTTGACCCTTTTAAACCTTGCTAGAAAGTTGCTTTTCCTCTCTCATGGGTCACATTTTGGTTTCCCACCATACAGCTGTATTCTACTCATCTGGGAGGCCACCTTTCTGGGGTGGCCGACCATCTTTTGTGCCTAAACCTTTTGACCCCTGGTCGGCCGACCAGGGGGAGTGGCCGGTCGACCACCTAAGCTGGTCGGCCAGCTTTCTGCTTTTTGCTCTTTTTGAGTGCAACATAGCTGTGCCAGCTGTGAAGCACTTGACCCTTCATCCGGGATTTTGACCCTCTTTTTGGTCTTTTTAAGGTGGCTTTGACCCTTTTGCTTAGCTTCTTAGAGAAGCTTGACCCATTTGGTTAAGCTTCTTTGAGAAGCTTTGACCCTCTCTTAAGGCTTCTCCAAGAAGTCTTGGCTCTTCTCCTCTATAAAACCAACACTCCCCCTCCATTTGCAAGGGTTAGAAAAACCAGCCAAGGCATATACACTCCACCCTCCATATCTCTCTCATCCAAGCTCAAATACCCCATTGTTCTTGGCCACTACACCACACCTCATAGCCTACCACCTCCACCATCCATTCAATCATCTTGGAGCTGTTTTTAAGAGGTTGAAGACTCACCTTCTTGGTCCAGAACTTGCTGCATTGCTGTGCTACAATGGTAAGTCCTCATTTCCCCCATTTTTGCATTATTTTGCTTCATAACTTAGCCCTATTTGCAAGCATTTCTGGGTTTTGTTATAAACTGAAAAGTGTCTTATTTCAAGCTCCTCTTGAAGTTTGATTAAGGACACTTTTCTGTTTGAGGTCATATACCTCCTTGTATGCTCTATCCCTCTTTGTAGGCTTATTTTGCTTCATATCTTAGCCCTACTTGTGAGCATTTTCGAGATTTGTCATAAACTGAAAAGAGTCTTATTTTGAGCCCCTCTTGATGTTTTATTGAGGGAATTTTTCTGTTTGAGGTCATTTACTTCCTTGTATGCTTGTTTGCCTCTTGTTTTGAGCCTTGCATCTAAGCCTTTGTTGCATGCTTTGTTTGGCCTTCTAGCCACCGAAATCCAGTGGATTTTCAGTGGCTAACACACTATTTTGAGAGCCAAAATCAGAGGGGGGTGACACCCCACTCTCCTTGTCTTGTTTGATTGGCCCTTTTGGCCTTCCAAAGGGGCTCCATCTTGCATGCTTTGAAGTCTTGTTTCAGGCCCTATTATGTGAGTTTTGAGGTTTGCCTTAGCTCTGTTCGGAGCCCTTTTGGCCATATTTTTCGTCCCTCATGCATGTGTGGAGCAATCCTCCTCAAGGCCTTTCAAGGGGACCTTTCATTGCATGTTTCATTGACCCATTTCAGGGCCTTTTTGGTGAGTTTTAGGGCTGTCATAACTAATTTCCAGAGTTGGTTTTTCCATTTTACATGTCTATCTTGTATGTGTTGAGTAATCCACCTCATGGCCCTCCAAAGGAGCCCATCATTTTTGCATGCATTGGATACATTTCAGTGGTTATTTGGGCATATTTTAGCATACCATGTTCCTATTTGTGGCTGGTTTGGTGACCTCTCTTGTGCTTCATATACATGCCATGTAAACCATGCTTACTAGCCTATGTCGCATATTGTTTTAGCCCTTCATGTTAGCACTTTTTGGCCATGCTTGAAACTGATTTGGTGCATGTTTAGGACTGCCTTGGCTCTGTTTTCATGCCTCATGATCAACTAATGTTTGCTTTGCATACTTGTGGTTCAATGCATTTGCCTAGTTTTGAGTTTCGGGGCCTATTTCATGCATTGGGTGACATGTTTCCATGATTCGGGACCATTGAGCATCTTATTTCAGAGCTGGAAATTGCATGTTTGTATGCCATCTTTCATCCCTTGCCATGCTTTGGTAGAGTGACATTTGATACCTTAGGATCGGTCCCTTGCATCATGCATGTTTGCATGTATTTCGGTTGTTCATTTTCATCATTTGGCCACTGATGTGAGTGTGGCTGAGGTCCACTCATGTTGGTGTAAGTCCATCTTGCATTGTGTGCCATTTCAATCCATAGCATTGCGTATGCTAGGTTGCATGTTAGAGCGTTGTGTATGACGTGTGTCACGTGCATTGTGTATGCCATTTTAGTCCATAGCATTGCGTATGCTAGGTTGCATGTTAGTCGCATTGTGTATGCCATCTCATTTGCATTGTGTTTGGAGTAGGGTTAGTCCAAACACGGGAAACGAGGGATGTTTCGTACTCAAAGTGACGAAACGTGTCTCAATTCTCGGTCGCCGACACTCCGGATTAACCATGATGGAGTCTAGGCCTTGTTGTGTTTATACGTGCATTCATTTCACATCGAGTCATGCAATTCGACTCCTCGGCCATCATGCATTGAGATGCGTGATTGGTGGCACGAGGATCGAGGTGTGCATACATATGTGAAAATACTTTGCCATGCCCCCCTTTCTTGCTCTCTGTTGCAGCAAATCAGAAATCAGCAGCCTTCTAGAGTTTTGCACAGCACTCCGGCATTAATTGCAAACAGAGGCAAATCGGGGCATCGCAATGGATTTTCGCACCAAGCAACTCAAGCCTGCATCTTTCATCATTCGGAACAGAGTTGAGGCGGTCCATGGATTTGCATATTAATTTACTTGCTTTCTTAGTTAATTTGTTAATTAATTAGGGTTTTGTAATTATTTATTCGGACTGTATTATTTATTCGGACCCTCCGAGCGAGGGCAATTGTGTAATAAGTGTGCGTGTGTGTGATGTATGTCTTCCAGCCCCATGTCTTTCTCCCTTTTATTTACCAGCTTATGATGGTTAGATTAGGGCATGTTTCAATTAGCATACTTATGCTCGTATGTTTGCATCCATTCATCTGTCTTGCATGCACCGGGCTCGGCGCATCATACTAACTGCATCATATTTCAATTCCAAGTTGAATACATGTTAGCTGTAGCATCTCATATGCCATTCTTAGAATAGCCGAGCCTATTATAGTTACATTTTTTGCATGTGTTGCATTAGGCATTTCAGCATAGTTAGGATCATGCATTGATTTCTAACACAGCTTCGGCTCGGAGTACTCGGTAAATGTTTATGCTTTAGCATCCTTGTATGCGTGTGAATGACTGCCATGATAGCATGCTTACCATGAGGCTATGTGCTTATGTGATATACCTGCCTAAATGCCTTTGGGTGAAGGTTGGGTTATTTGGATTGGAACAATTCATCAACTGCGAGTTTTAAGCCCACTTGAGAGTGGCAAAATCATGTTTTTTTTAAGCCCACCTGAGGGTGGCAAATCCACATTTTAGCCTACTTTCGAGTAGCAAACCGTTTTCAAAACAAACATGAGATGTTTTGTTCCAATTCAGGCGATCCGGTCTATATTTGTATGTTATGCGCATCACGTAGTAAATCTAGGCTAATAACCGGAATAAGAGCACGTAATGTTTTCAATACTCGATATCATGGTTAGTAGAGGCCGATCTTTGATCGAGCAAGCGGGGGTGCTCACGAAGTGACCTTCCCCAATCGTACCCAAGTTCCCGAGCCGAGGCAACTTTGGTGATGACAGACACGTGGCCTTAGGCAACGAGTCAGGGTTTCCTAAATTTCTCAAAATAAAATATTTAGGTGGCGACTCTGTATCTGGCAAAGCAGTCCATGTTTGGCACTTCTTTCTAAAAATCTGTTTTTCAAAACGATTTGCCGGATTTGAACTCTTTGATGATTCATCGGTCTTGCATTGCACCCTGTGAGATTAGATACAGGACCGTGACATTGAGTCCTGAACTGTAGTAAGTCCAATGAACAAAATGGGAGATTCCCTCCCGGGACGTTCGGGGATGTCTACAGTACCCAATTGAGGGCCAATTTTCTTTTTTGTCAAAATTTTGAGTATTTCTTTCAGATGCGTGACCTCTTATGTTTATTACGTGGATTTGGTAATGATTCCTTTGAACAAAATTGAAAAGAAGTATTAAAACCAAAATTATAACTTAAAAATACTGAACAAATATCCTAACAACCTAACATGACTTAAACAATGATGCCAGAATGCCCCCACTATATCTGGAATGTCATGTGTCAAATCCTTAAATAAGCCAAATTTCTCTGTCAGCACAGTATGTGCGCAAGCACTAAGGATGTGTGCAAGCACTAAGGATGTGTGCATATACAAGGTACGTGAGCACACACAACTTGTTGTGATGTCCAAGTTTTAGGGTTTTTCTTTCCTACCTGTTGTTGCGCTGTTTTGGCCTATAAATACTCCACTTTACATGAAGGATTTCACACAGCCCTTTTCCAATCAACCTTTGGTCCCAAACTTCATTATTCTTCTTTAGCTCGTAGTTATGTCTTCCAGGGATGGTTATCCATATGGAAGAACAGTCTAGATGGCGCTGAGCATGTTAACTTTCGCAGCTATGGCCCAAATTCCCTATTTCATTTTAGCAAGCTAAACATTGACTTTTCATTCTTTCTTGCAGCAACTCAGTTTGGGGATCCAAACATTCATGTTTTTCGGTTTGGACATTAAGAACTCGACCCCACCTTCGTGGAATTTGCTCTTTTCTTAGAGTGTCCTCGAAGAGCTGATTTGGCGTGACCAATTCCATTGACAGGCTATCCTAAGTTACTTAGTAAGATCTGTGGATTATCTGCAAGTAGGGATGGCCATTTTAGTCTAATCCACAGGGGCGCCTGAGTGAGGCGAATTTTATCCGACCTGACACTTATGTGGGGCGGGGGTAGATTATATTTTGGTCACCTACAACGGGGGTAGGGTGGGGTAGGGGCAGGTATCACCTCCCTTGATTCAAACCTGACCCGATATAATTAATAATATATATAAATAAATAAGGTGTATAAATATATATATATATATATATATGTATAATATAATTAGAATAAAAAAGGAATACTAAAAGTTTGTAGTTCTGTTTAAATATAAATAAATAATAACCCTAAAAGTTTCACTATTTATATAAATGGAAACAAGAGAAATTATTTAGTGTGTTAAGGATTTAAATGGTTTCAAATTTTTTTTTTTGGCTATTTGAAATGTGGTCGAGTATCCACAGGGGTGGGGATGAGGTTGAAAATTTCTACTCGTAGTGGTGTTGGAGCGAGGGATGACAAGCCCGTCCCGTGGCTATCCATATTTGCAGGCAAAGACAAGGCTTGTGTTCAGAATGGTGAGCTATCAGTCATTACGTTGATCGATAATTTCACCAATAGGCGGGATTTGAGGGACCAAAAATTCCAAGAGTACAAGCGGGCTGCTTTGTGTATCGGCTTGCTTACCTAATTCTTAGTGGTGGCAAGCAACGATGCTAATCCTATCTTGATGTGGCCAAGCAGGTTAATGATGGAATGAGTTTCGTTGGATTGGTCTTCGTAAAGACCCTAATGGGTTTGGATACTGGTAGGATTGCGGAATTTAGTGGGAGTCCATTATTACTCCAGGTGCCACCCATCTCACTTGGTTTCTTACCTTTCACCTCTCTATTCTTTTATCTCTCTCTCTCTCTCTCTCTCTCTCTCTCTTTTCTTCCTGGTTTTAGCACATGCACACTCACTTTTTTCTACTCATCTCACACCTCTCTATTCTTTTGTCTCTCTTTTCTTTTTCTCTCATTTTCTCAGATATGCTGATAGACAAATTGAAGGTGAGGGAAGCTCCTACCCGTTACTTGGCAATCTCATATCATACAAGTGCTCAGTTGGTAAGGATGGGTTCTATTGAAGACTGGTATGATTGGATGACCTCCTGGACTTACAGAGCCTTGGTTAGCACTTCTAGTCATGACTCGAGAGATGTCTCCATTCTTGAGTATGGAGGTAGTTGGTCTATCTCACGTGGTTTATTATTTCCTTCACCAGATTATGCAATAATTTGGGCATGAGCAGGTGGCTCATTTGGGTTCCCCATTGTACCCTTATTCCTTTGCTTTTCAGGCTTCCGACTTGAAGGTAAATGCCAAAGCTTGGCAGAATAGAGTTCTCGTGATAGCCAAGGAAGGCTTCAGTTGTAGGCTATCATGGGCATTCATTCAGTGGTTTGAGCGCGAGATTCATTGGGTCAAGACACACAAGGAGAGACCATTCAAGACGATAAGACTTGACTTACAGTGTCCTTAGGAGAGACCAAATTATTATTATTATTATTATTATTATTTATTTATTTATTATTATTTTTCCTTTTGAAAATGTTGTGTAAATTGTTAATCGGAAAAGGAACACAAATCACTCACTCTTCTCATGTAAAAACAATCCAAATGACGATTTTTGCAAGCTCACTAATTAGATAGTTATATAGTGGAATCCAATGAATTGCGTAGCTAAACCCCCCTTCCTTCTAGGAGTTACACACTCAAGTATTTGAATTGATGACAGGTGTTGATGGATTATGAAAATTGAATGAAATGGGGCCGAACTCCAGGGTGAAGTTGCATACGTACCCAAGGATGGGAATTAGGCCGTCTATAGTTCAGGGTTAGGTTTACTCTGGTATTAACTCTCTCCTTTTTATGCTCTAACTTTTACCAAGATCGCTCTTTTGAGTTTTCAATCTTGCGAGCTTTTATTTATTTCTTTCACCTTTTTTTTTTTTTTTTAAAAAAATTTATTTTCTCCTTTTTGGGGTTTTCAACCTAATGAGCTCTCACAAGGTCAATTTATTGTTTGAATTTCATCCCATTAAGACTTGTTGAAATAATGGTTCCTTCTTGCCATGACAACCTTACTCTGTTTGATTTGAATATCTTCCTTGGATGATGTTCCTGAGATGGTGTTGGCTTCGCGCCTTCGCTTCTTATGGTGGGAGGACGTTCCCTATTTTATGCTGAGGAATAGAAAATTGCCCTTGTTTGATCAATGCTCGACACCCTTTTTACAGATTTGGTCCCGAAGTCTAGAGGAATTTTATGTGGCATGGTCTCAGGATTGATTCCTGGAACGTCCTTCTAGAATCATGAAAAAGATATTTCTTTGAATTCTTTTTAAAAAAAGCGACTAAGTGCTTCTGTTCCAAAAAGACAACATGAATTCAATCTAGACCAAGCGAGGATTTCCTTTCATTACCCAAGTTTATTAATATTATTCTATTCATTTCAAATTAGGCTTATCTTCCCTTTTCCCATTCAATTAGATCTTTTTGAATTTTTGAGAAATCATTTTTTTAAAATAGAAATCTTGGGATCTAACACAATCAACTTTTTGGCACTGTGAAGTATCTAGAATTACTAGCTTATATTATTTATAGAAAAAAAAGGTAGAAATTTCGACATCTAACTCTGACTCAAAAGAAAACAATTCAAAACAAAAGAATAGACTCAGCTTATTACTTGAAAAGACCGACACGTCAGAATCTGACAGGCCAGATTTTTGACTCACTCGACTCACTTGACTTAATTCATTAGATTCACTACCAAATCCACGAGTAAAACAATTTTCAGCAGGTCGGTCTCTCAATTGGCATCTTATTGCATCCACCTCATGCTTGGTGACATCCTTTTCCAATGCTCCTACATTCAGCATCGTCTCAGAATGTAAATATCCTAAGCCACAGTAGTTAGTCTCAATACTCAAGCTAGTTTCAAAGTCAACCCATGTCAATTTGTTTTCTCATTAACCTCTTCTATACTCCTCTTCTTCGAACAAGGCCCTTATGAACTAGATCTCATCAACCTCTACTCGGTTTTCTTTTTCCTTGTTCTTCATATAGCGCCTCACAACAGTAAACTTCAGAGTATAATGGACTTTAGCTAGCCCAACGTCCCTCTATTTCAGTATTTCCCTTTCATTGTTATAGTCAAGAGTTGGCAGTTTCCGTTTCTAGGTGCCCCCAATGGACTCTCGGATGTTGGTTATCTCCCAATCTTCTCTTTTTGAGTAGCCTTCTGGGTAGGTTTCAATTTTTTCCCCTTGCTTGTTCTCTTTCTCTTCTCCTTCTTTGTTGTTGTCCTCCTCTACATCAAAATCACTCCGCAATCTTTGGTTCTCCACATGTTGGTGCCTATAAAAATCATCAGGGTGACCCAAAAGGCTATCCTTAACGGTGTCCACCCCTAGGAAATAGACATCCATGGATTCTGGCAGCACCACTTTTGGCTTAGGCTCACTAGTAGGCATAATGTACTTGCTAGGATTGTATGCCTCTATAGATTGGTCTTGCTCATTCATCACAGAGAGTACTTGTACTTTCTCTGTTGCTTCCATTTTTCTAAAGAAAAAGTCCAACCAATCATCTTTGGTAAAGCCTTCACTTTTTTTTGGTAGCCTTGGTTGGTTCAATTCTTCTTCCGGTATGATTATTGCTTTCGTCTATGCGAAGAAAGTCCCTATCGAGTTGGGCTCATGCACTTGTTGTTCTTCCTGGATAATATCCAGCCCCACTTCCTTGGGTATAAGGACCATTGGTTTGGGTAGGTTGGCCAACACGATGTATTGGCTAGGGTTGAAGGTTATCAAGGTGGTTTGTATGGCATGACATTAGGTGGCCGATGGACAGCTTTGTTGTGTTCAGACAAAGGGTTGATGGTGAGATTTGGCTTTTGTGGGGGTGTTATGACTTTGTTATTAATAAGAACTTAGATATCATGACGAAGTCGAACATAGTGGTTAGTTTCATGGCCGACTAGTTGGTAGAAGGGGCAATACTTGGTGAGATCATGGCTAGGGGATAAGGGATCCAAGAGTGGTCTAGGGCTGATAGGTTTAAGGTGCCCCTTGTCTATGAGGATTTGTATTGTTTTAGACAAGAACATGTAAAGTGGGTGGAAAGTTCTTTGGATGCGGGTGGATTGGGTGGTTTGGGTGGTTTGGGTGGTTTGGGTGGTTTTGGCAAAGGGGTCAGATATGGCTTAGGTTCATATAGCTAATTGGGTTTGGTATTGGATGACGTGGTAGGTGCATTTTTGGTCAAGGGCTTATATTGAGTTTGGACGGAGACTTCTACTTTGATTAAGCCTTGGTTAATCCTATCTTGGATTTGATTTGTGGTGTCGAACATTTCTCGGAAGCTGAATAGTGGCAAAGGTAACATGATGCCTAGCAGAGGCGGTTGCAGGTTCTTCACAATGGTCCTTACTTGGTCTTTATCATCAGGCTTGTTGGTCATTCTGGCAGCCTTGGCTTTTCATCTTGTAACGAAGTCACTGAAGTTTTCATTGGGTTCTTGCTTGGTGGTTTCAAGTTCCCTCATGGTTTCCTCCAGCTAGGTATTGTAGGAATACTGAGTGAGAAACGCCTCAGCTAGCTCATCCCACTTCCATTTGATCTCATTGTCAAGCTTGGGGTATTAGTTGGCTACTAATCCAGACAAGGTTCGGCCAAACAAAGACAAGGTTTGTTGGCGAGTGAGTCCCATGGGCCTCAGAATGTCGGCAAAAAGTTGAACATGCACCACAGGGTCTCCCAAGCCATCAAACCTGTCTATGTGTGGCATTTTGAACTTTTCAGATAGATAGATGGTTACTATAGACATCCCATTTTTAATCAGTCATAAGACTTGGGCGCTCTTTCTTAGGTACCCAATGATGAAAACAAGATGTGCTAGTCCTATGAATCCCTTGGTAAGAAGTCTAAGATACTAGCTTTAAACCACCCAAACACCTATTTTGGCCAAAATATTTTTTGACCAAATGAGAATCTATTTCAAAACGAGTTTGGTTGTGCACTTCCAAACATTACCAATATGTCATGAGGCTCATTATTTCTCAAATTAGAATGCCACACATTTTCAAACAAACAAAGCAACGGATATAGTGAGAATGAATGAAAGAGGTGAAATCCTCTAAAATACCTGTTTCCTCTCTCAATTCAGGCTAATCTTACCTTGTTGATCTTACGGTGTACTTTTTGACTGGTCGAACAACATATGATGGCTGGTCAAAAGTGCATTCAGCCAGACATCAAAGGAGATAGCTAGCTGAATTGTCTAAGTATAGAGTATTTTTGGGAATTTCGACTTATTCAACACACTTTCCATAAATATCTCAGATTTTTACACCCGAGGCTCTATAAATAGAGCTCGATAGCTTATTTCTAAGGTTTGGAAAAAATTTCCCAAGGCTAACATAAGCTCTTGACCCATCTTCCTTCTTCCTTCATCTCCTACCTACTACCTTTTAACTTCGAACAATCAAACACCATTGAAGCTTGATCCTTCTTGTGAGGGTTCTTGGACATATTCAAAGGCTCTTGAGGAAGCTAAGAAATAGTTTGTGAAATAAAGAAGCTCATCCTCTTTAAGAGGTGAGATTATGGAACTTTTAATAATCTGTTTCCCTATGTTTCTGTATTTTTGACCTTGTTCTTCATTATATTATTGTTGTAAATATGTAACATGTCCTCGTGGATGTTGAAGGAGTAGAAATTAGACACCTATCCATTGAGTTGATAGTCTTCCTTTCCTTAGCTAAATCTCTTATTGTTGTATATTTTGGAACCTTGTGAATGAGATTGGGTGTAGAAATTAGCCATCCATTCACAAGTTTAACATGTAGAGTAGTTTTTCTCATTATTACACGTTCTCTTCACATATCCTATCTTCTAAGTAGTTTGATCTATGTGTCACAACTCTTTACTCAAAGTCAATGAGTGTTATGGGGTGTTTCATAGGATTACTTAGATGATCCTTAGGGTTTAATGTTGAAAAAGTTGTGTTTTCTTCCTTTTATTGAGTATTTTGGAAGCAAAATAAGAGATTTTGTGTCAAGGGAATTGAACTCTCTCTTTTCAATCATTTGTGAACATGGAAATGGGCGAAAACATCTTTGTTCCATGAATAGAAGAAGAGTTTTCAATGGATTTTTGATGAATCCCTTGTTTTCAAAGTAAAGTTTCCACTAAGAAATGATTTGCATTAATCTACTTTCTCCAATTAATAGGATGGATTTGGGTACTAACCTACCCTTATTCACAAATAGATGATGTAGGTTCCCATTTATTTCTTAGGCTTGAATTTTTTCTTGCTTTGATACTCTTAATTTTCTCAATTTGTTGCAAAATATTTGTTGTATATATCTGTTTATGTTATTGTTAAGGGTTTAAGCCCATCTATCTCTTCGCTAAGTGATTTTTGTGAGTAGAAGAGGTAGAAGGGATGAGCAGCCCTTGGAAGAGGTTCTTAGCTTTTGTTCTAGATTTTCTGCACTGACCTAAGTCTCGACCGAAAGAAAAATTTGGTTAGCCAATTTCCTGTTCGGCTAGCCCATTTTGTGTCTGGCCAGATGATTCTCCCAAGAACATAATAAACAGTTTATGGGGAGTGTTCTTCTTAGGGGTTTTGGAGCTGCTGGATGGTTTATTTTCTTTGTCTAGAATGATTTGTTAGATTCAGCAATAGTTTGGCTGAGTTAATTTATTATTGTAATAATTTCTTCAATCCCCCTTCTTTTATTCAAAGTGTTGTAATAATCTCTCTCTCTCTCTTCCCCCTTTCTCATTCAAATTGTTTTAATAATCTTCCAACCCCACATCTTTCTAACCCTTTTATTTACAAGCTTTCTGTATAGCATCATGTCTTATTTATCATGCCCATGTATTACATCTATTTTTCATGCATTTGGGTCCAACTCATTTGTATCTATGGAGCTTACTATTTCTAAGTTGAATATGTACGCCATCTCATGCCTTGAGATGATATCCATGCCATATCTTATTATCTGAACCTATAGATGCATGTCATGTATGTGTTGCATTAGTTACTTGTATATAGGATAATGCATAAATAAAAACTATTCTTTTGGCTTATCCCAAAGTACTAGGTAAGCATTTCTTTGATTTAGCATGTTGTATGTGCGTGTTACTTGTCATATTCATTGCTATACCATGAGGCTAAATGCTTAATTGAAATATTTGCATAAATGTTAGTGGATGGAGATTGTGTTGTTTGTATTGGAGTGTGATTGATTCTTATGCTTTTTGAGTTTGTACGAAAAAGGTTTTTCAAAAAATGCATGAAATCAAAACATAACTAAAATCAATGACACAGTCTATATTTGATTGCCTCAGATAGTAATTTTAGCATCAATAATAATCAAAACATGAATATATGTTGATTATAAAAACCACATCATGACTTAGTAGAGGCTGATCTTTTGATCGGGTGAGCGGGGATGCTCAATTAATGACTTTCCTCCTTATACCTAAACTCTCGAGCCAAGACACTTTGGTTATGACGGATAGTGGCCTTTGGCACGAGTCACGGGTTTCCTAATTTCCCCAAAAGATTAGATGACGACTCTGAAATCAAGTGGTGTAGTCTATTTCTGACAAATGTTTGCAATAAAATGGATTTTTTATAAAGTCGTTGGATCTAGACTCTTATTTTCTATTTCGTATTGCAGTAGTGATATCAGATCGTAGATTGTGAGTCTAAACTATTGGGCGTGCTTAGTAACCCCAAAGGCATCCCACAGTTACTTCTCTTTAACCAGCATCTAAGTCCGGAATGTAGTCAGGACCCTTAGTCTTCTTCATGGCTTTCTCTAGTTTGGCTATTCTATCAGCATTGATCGGCACTTCAATCTTGGGCACATCCTTTGGTTGATCCAAGGTTGGAATGAGGACAACTGGCACTTCCTCCATTGGGACTTGTTGTGGCTCCCGTGGTGGTGGCGGCAGTGGTGCGGCTGCTTGAGCTTGCAGCTAGTTCAAATTTGTGCCTAGGCATCCACGGTCACAGACAGAGTGTCCATAGACCTTTGAAGTGTACAGATCAAATCTGTCAACTCTTGGGCTTGGGCCATCAAGATTTCTGGTTCTAGACTTGGAAACCTAAAGTGCTCTGGGCTAGGAAGAGTTGACAAATGCGGGCTGGCCTGTTTGTATCAACTAATTCTAAATTGGTTTGAACTATGCAAGCGGCTTGGGCTTAGGCTTGCAGATCTTATTTTTTGGTGGCTTGAGTGAGACTAACACGAGCTTTCCATCAACTAGATCCTGAGTACGAGATAACCGATTGAGTCTAGCCCACTTAGCTTGGGAAACTTGCTTTCTAGGAGCAACAGTTGCAACAAACCTGAGAATAGATAGATGAACCCAGTCAAATTCTAATCAAGACTTACCATGACTCCTCAAAATCATCATCACCATCAATTAGGTTGTTGTTTCCCAATGAAAAAAGTTTGAGAAATTTTCAGAATTCTTACTAAAGTGACCAATCAAACAATTGCCTTCTCATTATTTATTACTTATCAAAGAAGAATGTCCCATTTTCATTTTAAAAATATATGGCCAATTTATAACTTTCATTTCCCCCCCCCCCTCCCTAAATAACGTCCTTTTTTTTTGGTTGAAGAGTTTAGATTTTATTCCAACTACTCAATCAAATAATCACCCCTTAGATAAATCAAATTTACTCAAAATGGAAGACTTGGTCATCACTTCCTTACCCACTATTTTTCTAATAAAATCAAGGTTCCTCCAAAGTCAGCAACGCAAAGATTTTTATTCGATTAAAAATACTTTCTATAATTTTTGAATTATACTCAAGTTTTATTTCAAAACTTTCTATAGAAGTTTGGTTTTATTTCAAGAAATCAATCAAACAATTATCTTCTAGTCATATGCCTTATAAAGAAATTCAAAATTTTATTTCAAAGTAAAAGCTTCAGTCATTTGCTCCTTGTCTAAGACTTTTTCATAAAATCAAAATTCCCTCTAAAGTCAATAACTTAAAGATTTTCGTATAATAAAAAACTTTCCATAATTTCCAAAATTCTACTTGAATTTTTTTTTTCCAAAATTCTTTTTTCTCAGTGAGCTTTGAATTTTGTTCCAAGTATCTAATCAAACAATTGTTCTCTAATCAAATATCTTTTAGGGAATTACAATTTTATTCAAAATGGAAGACTTTGTCACCACTTCTTTATATACAATTTTTTCATAAAATTTGAAATTCTCCCCAAAGTCAATGACTTAAAGATTCTCATCCAATCAAACATCTTCCATAATCTCGATGGTTCTACGTAATTTATAAAGTTTTATTTGTTTTATTTTTATTTTTATAAGTTATTCCTTAATCACATATTTTTTTGGGAATTTTTTTTAACTTAAATTTTGGAAAGAAAATTATTTTCAATTGATCACTAAGGTAAGAATTCAAATTCAAACTCAAATCTTTTAAATTGGGAAACTGCCCCCTAATTTACAACTGATTGCTTAGATCATAATCAAAATTGAATCACTGTCTTACTTGAGTCCCCAGATTTTTGGAATTGGAACCAAATCACTGCCTTTCTGATTAATCCCCATAATCAAATCAAATCATTTTCAAAATACCACATCAGCACAAAATTTACATTCATGCCTATTTGGGAGTAGGGTTGTGGGCGTTGTGTCTTTTTCGAGTCTAAGACATTACTTCCCACATCGACTTGCTTTGATCAACAAAGAGTCGCAACTTAATTTTTAAAGAGAAATTAAGAAACCTTTAACGATGAAAACTAAGTTAAGGCCTAGTCCGTCATAACCAAAAAAAAATTGGGTTTAGGAGCTTCGGTACAAAAGGGGAAGACCATTTGCATGGAAGCACCAAAATTTGCCCAATCCAAAGATTGGCCTCTGCTCACTCTCTATTTTATTATTTTAATGGTTAATTGTTCACATAAATTTATTTTAGACCTAAAAATCAATAACTAACCTAAACTATGTGATTTGAAGAAAGATGAATACCATTCATTTTAGATTGAAGAAATAAAGTCATATTTTCAAAGGAATAATGATTTTTAGAATAAAAAGTGGATTTTATCAATCCATGGCCATGAACCCAATCTAAAACAAACGATACTCAGAAAAACATTCAAAACAAACAATTTTGCATGTAAAGAGGACATAGACTTGAATTATTGAAAGGGATAATGCAAAGACACAAGCATACGCTATGGAAGTTTAGAGGACTTACCCGGATTCTCACTTTTCGCATCTTACATGCAAGATATAAAATAAATATGACCTAAAATATGCAACTAAACATGCAAGAATGATCTTAGGCCTAGTTTGAGGCTACTACATGACGAATATGCACACAAATACAACTAACAAATAAAAAGAAAAAATGTAACCTAACTACATAATGAATCTAAGAACATGCTATTCTAATGGAATAGATGAAACATGTGAAGTAAAGCAAGAAAGTGGACAAAATGAACAAGCTACATGATGCTATGATGGATTAACAACCTAGCATGGCTTGATTAGTGAAAATAAGCAAGGAACAACTGCAATACAAAGAATAAGAGGAGTTTACCTTCTAATTTTAAAAAACCGAATAACATGCAAAGAAAACGCAAAAAAGCTTCAAGTTCTTTACTTGCAAGCCTCCTTCAAGTTTAGGTTTCTGAGTTTGGGTCCAAGTACCAAGTCCTTAGAATGTTTCCAGAGGTTTTTAGTTACTGTAGGGATAAAAAATCTCGTGAGGAGAGGAGGTTTTTCTTTCCAAACCTTCAAAAAGGCTCAAAATTATTAACCTCCTCAAAGAGAGGGGGAGAGGCTCTATTTATAGAGCTAGGGACAGGTTCTGGAACCCTTCTAGGGTTTCATCGCTTCTCCTTTTACCGTTCCCTTCAAAAATGCACAAAGATTGAGTTTCCAAAAATAATTTTGTCGCACTTTGATGTGTGCACGAACAAGCTTTGTGCTCACTCACATCTAACGTGCGCACGCACGTCTTTACATGTGCCATGCATGCATGCACAAGTACGAGGTCCCATGCCTTTGGCATGCTTGCGACACAAGTAAGCTCGAGTTGCATTCTAATCAATGTCTTTGATAAAATCGGTTATTAATTTTGGAAAATACGTTTGATCATAGGACAATTGGGCTTATCTCTCTTTCTCGGGATTAAAAAGTTGGTTTTTGGCTAAAAACGACTTAGGAGTAAAATGGTCATTTTTGTGAAAAGTTAATTTTTGGCTAAAATGGGTTTACACAGCAACTCCAAACATCCTTAGACATTCTAAAGATGAAGTAATTTACCATTTCATCATCGGGAGGCTTGTAAGAACCCAAGTCTTAAGGTCAATCAAAATAGGATATCTATAGTTACTCATTTTTTATAGAGCTCAAACAATCATGAAGTGATGAGAAGCGAGTATCAAAGATCTAAAACCATCCCAATTGACATGACCCTAAGGCTTAAGGCAATGCAATTCATTCATACAAGTGATCAGATTCATAGTTGCCTATATATCCTTGTTTTCAAGGAATCAGATCAGTGTAGTTCAGGGGCGGTGGTGCAACAATTCATACATGAGTGAGTGTGTACAACAAGAACTCAAGAAATCATCCAAGCATGCATTAATAAGAGGAGAGCGAGTGATACCTGCCATACTCACCTTGTTGTTCCTATGCCAAGTTCCTTTCTATTCTTTTTCTGGTTGTGCTAATCCTGCAAAATTTTCTAAGGAGAGCTATTCTAGATAATATACACCGTAGTATGGTTAAAGTGATGTTATTGCGATGTCAATGATGCAAATGTATGGCATTCTGTGCTCGTATCGACGAGACAAGAGTGTGCCAATGTATACCATTGTATGCTTGTGTCGATAAGTCATAGGTTCATTAAGAGCCAAGTGGTGCTATTCCACGCTCGTATCAATGAGTCGTGGAAGTATTAGATGCCAAGTGGTACCTTTCCATGCTTGTATCGACAAGACATGGAGATTAATAGATGCTAAGTGGTGCCATTCCATGCTTATATCAACGAGACATGGGAGTTTATAAGGTGCCATTCCACGTTAGCATGTGGAATATATTGGATGCCAAGTGGTACCTTTCCATACTCGTGTTGACAAGTCATGGAGATTTAGTAGAAGTCTTTCCACGCTCGCATCGGTAAGATGTAGGGTTTATCAGAAGCCAAGCAATGCCATTTCATGCTCGTATCGACGAGTCATGGACGTTTAAGAGATACCAAGTAGTGCATTTCCACGCTTGTATCGATAAGACATAGAGATAAATAGTTTTCAAGTGATGCCATTCCATGCTTGTATTAATGAGACATAGGGGTTTATTAGGTGGTATTCCACACTCGCATCGGCAATGCGTGGGGTTTATTGGGTGCCAAGTGGTTCCTTTCCATGCTCATGTCGATGAGTCATGGAGACTTAATATATGTCTTTTCCACACTTACGTTGGCAAGACGCGGGGTTTATTGGGTGCCAAGTAATGCCTTTCCATACTCGTGTTGACGAGACATGGGGGTTTAGTAGATGCCTTTTCCACGCTCACATCGACACGGCGTGGGGTTTATTGGGTGCCAAATGATGCCTTTTCCATGCTCGCATCAACGAGACATGGGGGTTTGTTGGGTGTTATTCCATGCTCACATCAGCAATACATGGGGTTATTTAGATGTCATTCCATGCTCGCATCTATAAGAAGTAGGGTTTATTAGGTGCCATTCCATGCTTACATTGGTAAGACATGGTGTTTATTTAGATTCCATTCCATGCTAGCATCGGCAAGACATGGAGTTTATTATTCCAAATGGTGCCAAAATTTGTCAAGTGTGTCGAAATGCCAAATGTGATTGTGAGAAATGCTATTGACATGCTAAATGATTTGTGTACCAATGTTGTATGATGTGCCTCGAAAGGTGTACAAATGCCCAAAATGATAAAATATGCCTCAAAAGGCGTGGCAATACTGGCATTTGATAAAATGATCTGCTTTGAAAGGTACACCAATGCTTGAGTTTGAGTTTAGGACGTATATGTGCCTTGAGGATGTCCAAAAGGTGTCATAGGTTGGCCATGCATGAGGGTCACATGTGTGTTGGCATAAAATATGTGCGCCCATATTCGGACTATGTGCGTACATATGACGCTTGTGTACACACACACAAGGCTTGTGCGCACACACACTTGGCGTAGCCTGAGATAACTTGCATGACCCGAAGGATTTAAATTCATGTTGTGGCCTCATTTCCCACTCCACTATACTAAAAAATTCCTCTTTACCTCCTTAGCCTCTTCGTTTTCCACTTCGGTGTTTTTTTGTTGCTTGGTGGTTCGGGTTTTCATTTATCCTTTCAGATTTCTCACTCCGTGGCCTCTGTTTCTACCGAAAAATTTGAGTTTCGGCTACTTCTTGCTCATTCTCAGGTCATTTTGCTATTTCTCTTACTTTTCCGGCTTTCCTTTTAATGTTGCATGTTTTCATTGCTTTGTATGAGCTTTTAGGGTGATTTTTTTTGATTATTTCCATGAATATGCCAAGAGTTTTCTCACATGTTTCCTATTTGTATATGATCATTTTCCAATGCTTGTTATTCTATCATACCCATACTCTAGGGTTTTTGTCCCATTTTTATGTTCATTTTCACTAAATTTGCCACCCTATTGCACTGCTTTTCACTGTATTGGCCATTGTATTACTTGTGGCATACTATCTCATGGCTAGACAGTTCCCTGATCTTAACCCTTGCCACTTATATGCCTCTTGCCCATACTCTGGGGTCTGGGATAGATCGGTTCCTTGAGATGGGCGATGATAGCCCTTGTTCAGTGGTTCTCCACGAGCCGTAGCAGCTTTTATCCCACACGGCCTACCGGGTATGACTCCATTTCTCTGCTTCTATACTTTCTGTCGCACTTCTTTTTTTTCTTTTTCAACGGTTTATTCAACTTTTTCTTGCAGGAACTCCCCCGTTCTGTTCGTGGCTTCGGCTCTACATCTAATGTAGTTGAGTGGTATCCAGAACTCCATGTGACCGTTAGGACACTAGTGGATGGGTATGGCTTTGGCCCCCTATGCATGTCCTTGGGCGATACTCGGGTTGGTCATGGTCTACTTGCAGCCCTTATGGAGAGATGGTAGCACACTAAGGACACCTTTCACTTTTCTAGCTCCGACGAGATGACTATGACGTCGGAGGACTTCACGATGCTATCGAGCCTTCCAGTTGGTGGCCTTCCCATAATGTTTAGCCTTGACCTTTCTTCTTAGGATGATGCACTGAGGCATTTCCTGGTTGTCGTCCCACCTCATGAGAGTGAGTTGGTTCCATACTAGTGGTTCTATACCCGCTTTCGACACTGCTACCCAATTTCTCATGTTCAGACAGCTCATTACACCAGAGGATTCCTGTTATACCTATTCGGGAGCATTTTGTTCGCGAATACGTCTAATAGGGTTCATGTTTGCCTATTGGCCTCTACGGTGGATATGGACCAAATCGGAGACTACGACTGGGGTGGTGCAGCTTTGGCCACTATGTATGTAACACCCTCAAAATAAAGAGGACAAACTAACCCATGAGATTCATAATCATAATAGGAAATGTATTACTTTCATTTCTCAGAGTTTATATTACAAAAGAGATTACATGCATCATACTTTCATAAATATTCATTCTGAAACTACAGCATGTAACACTAATTAATTACAACAAAATAAATGCCCTACGGGCTTACATCTTTCCAAGTTATCTCTTGGTTACAACAAAAGAAAGAGCCCTAGCTCTATAGATTTAAAGCCCTCAGCTTGAAATAAACATTTAACACAAAATGAAATAACAAACGGAGCTTTTAGCCCCTAAACCTCCCAAGCTATATCCTTGGAGGCGGCATGTCACCTGTACCTGAAAATGGTTTCCCAAGTAGGGTGAGCCAAAGCCCAGTAGAGATACGCTAAAACAATATATCATATTTAAATAAGATATGAGCATCAAATAAATGTGCAATATTCTTAACCAACACATATTCTATCCAAGACCATTCAATAGAGATAGCCATACCTCGATTCATTTCCATTCATCCATTTCAGGTAGATCTATTAACCAAATTCATTATTATCAAATCAACCAAAATGAGATTATAACTCAATGGTTCACAATTCAATTCATTCATCAATCCAACACTTCTATTTTCTTGCCATTTTACGGAATCACATCCGAGGGAACCGGCACCCATATATATATATATATATAAGATTTCAGGACTTTCACCCAGGACACTCCGGCCAACTTAATTTTCAATGGAGTCCATCCCCTATCTTCTCACAAACAATGATACATATACAATGTATTTAAAAATGTTGTCATATACAATGATTAACCAAATCACATATTCAATGGTTTAATCAAACTGTCATATTCAATGACATAATTCAATTGATTAGTTTCAATTCACCTAATCCTCATGCAGTTTCTACAATAATCATAGCTATCCTTCACCGATAGCCCAAAGCAAATATTTCTAATCAGATATGCAATCTATCAAACAGATAATTTATCAAATTTCCATAGGTCGGCGACTTAACAAATCCAACTACACCAATCATTTATACACCCTTCCAATTTCATATTTCTCATATCAATTTCATTATTTATACAAAATAATTTATTTAATACAAATTAGGGCAAGTTTCCCATCTTTCCAAATATTAACCCCAAGACCCAATTTCACCAATTATACTTAAGTAACATCATATTCAAGACCTTACATACATATATGGAGCCCAAAATAGAAAACCCCCTTCCAAAATTCAAACCCAAACCCTAGTTTCACCCAAATCCTCCCAAATTCCACCATTTATACAAAATGACAAATACCTAGGTTAAAACCCATATTAAAGAGTAGAATATCCCTACCTCAAATGTAGAAGCTCAAAGGAAATGAAGAAGAACCTCAAAGACGTCCAAACTCGATTTTGCTCGGATGAAATGGAAACCCACAAGATGCTCTATCTTTTTAAATAAGGGACTAGGGTTAAGAAATCCTCAAATCAAGGTGTATTTATAGAGAGAAAGAGTGTGTTTTAGAGAGAGAGAGTTTGTCGGATTAAGGTTTTGGGATGAAAAGAAATCAAAAGGTGAAGTAAAATGACCCAGCTGCGAACTGATATACGCGATCTTCGCTCGAGCGAAGGAGTCGTCGCTAATGTGACCAGACACAACAAGTGACCTCACTTGAGCGTAGAATACAAAGCTTCAGAAATTTTACAGACGCACACGCTCCCTCGAGCTCAAGAAGCCTTGCTCGAGCTTAGAATACGTACCTTCAGGTATTTCACAAACACACACCCTCGCTCGAGCACAAGAAACCTCGCTCGAGTGAAGGAACAAATTCACTGAATAGCCCAAATCCCTCTTTGGAATAATCAAGACTGGAGCGGTGGTAAGTCTAACTTTAAGCTCTTGGAACGACTTTTCACAAGTCTCACTCCACACAAATTTAGCCCCTTTCCTCGTCAATCTAGTCAAAGGCGAAGCTAATCTCGAGAAATCCTTTACAAACCGGCGATAATACTCGGCCAACCCCAAGAAAACTACGAATCTAGAAAGCATTCTTAGGTTGTGCCTAATCCGACACTGCCTCAATTTTGGATGAATCTACAGTCACCCCTTCCCCGGATACTACATGGCCTAAAAACTTAACCTCTTTTAGCCAGAACTCACACTTCCTGAACTTAGCATACAACTTATGGGCTCTAAGCAACTCAAGCACCACTCGCAAGTGTTCCTCGTGCTCCTCCTCAGAGGGTGAGTAAATCAAGATGTCGTCCACGAAGATGACTACAAAATGATCTAAGAACTCTCGGAAGATTCGGTTCATCAAGTCCATAAACACAACTGGTGCATTGGTTAGCCCAAAAGGCATCACCAGAAACTCATAATGGCCATACCGTGTACGGAATGCCGTCTTCGGGATATCCTCCTCCCCGACACTCAACTGATGGTAGCCTGATCTGAAGTCTATCTTAGAGAAACAACGGGATCCTTTCAACTGATCAAACAGGTCATCTATATGTGGCATTGGATACTTGTTCTTAACCGTCACCTGGTTCAACTTCGATAGTCAATACAAAGTCTCAAGGCCCCATCTTTCTTTTAGCAAAGAGGGTCGGTGCTTCCCAAGAGGAAGTACTAGGGCGAATAAAACCCTTATCTAGTAATTCTTGGAGCTGAACCTTCAACTCACTCAAGTCAGCTGGCGCAAACCGATTACAGTGCCATAGAAATCAGTGCTGTGCCAGGCACTAAATCAATAGAGAACTCGATCTCTTAGTGAGGCGGTAAACTAATAAGATCCTCGTGAAAGAGATCTGAGTACTCACAAACCACTCTTAGCAACTCAACTCGAACTTCATCACACTCACTACTCAAAAAGCTAGCAAGAAGACAACTAAGTTCACTCCGCCTGCGCAGATTATACATCGGTGATAAGACTTTATCCACCCAGTCCCCCATGAAATAAAAACAATCACCGCTCAAGGTACATACAGTAACCCTCTGACGGTAGCATTCTATAACAACCTGGTATGACGACAACCAGTCCATACCCAAAATAACATCGAAACTAGTCATATCAAGCAAGACAAATGCAAAGGGTAATCGACGACCTGCAACCTCGATGTCACAACCCCGATACCCTTGTTTCAGAACCATCTCACCCCCAATAGGTGACACAACACAAATAGGAGATGCTAACTATGCCAACTCCAACCCCAAAATGGATGCAAATGCAGACGAAATAAATGAATGGGATGCACCCGTATCAATCAACACATTAGCAACCGAGTTGCAAAACAAAAAGGTACCTCTCACAACAGATGGAGCCGGTACAAGATCTGGCATGGTAACAGCATACATGTGCCCCGTCGGTCTCTGATCCACCTGCTCACCCCTCGGAGCATAAGACTGCTGCACTGACTGAGCCGAAGAGGCTCCCTGATTGGCCTTCGAGGCCTGTACTACTGACTGGCGCTGGCTGGTGACGCTGTGTCTGCCTCGAACCAGACGCACCAGGTGTGCCACCCAACTGTGGGCAAAACCTCTTCAGGTGCCCCGCTTGCCTACACTGATAACAAGTGGCGGCTGACCTCTGCCCTGACTCTGGCCTTGCGAACGAGCCGAAGATGAAGCTGCTCGCTGCCCTCTCCCCTCTGTGGGCAAGCTGGAGACTTGTGGCCCAACTGACCACATTGAAACAAGTGATGTCTCCACGACCACCTCTCCTAGAACCTAAACTCGGCACTGGAAAGGTAGACCTCGAATGCACTCCCTGGGCTAATGAGGATTAGAACCCCTCTGCCTCTTATTGTCCCCCTGTCCATCCTGACTCCTCCTAGAGCCCCTCATCATCTCCTCCTCCGCATGCATGATAGTCTCAAGATGGGCTGCAGCCTCCACAAGGCGCCCAAAATCCCTAATCATGGAACCAGCAACTCTAAACATGAGTCCGATCCTCAATTTCTTTTCGAACTCCAGATAACTGCGTTCCTCAGTCGCCACTAACTCCGGTGTAAACCTAGACAAGCTAGTAAGGTGGCCTCAAACTCAGCCACTGGTGTATTCACTACACCAACTTGGAGAATTGATCCTTCAACTTCTCCCTCACTGCAGCAGGCAAGTACTTGTTTAAGAAGGCATCAACAAAAGCTTCCCAAGTCCCTCCAATGTGCCCCTACGCATACTTCCACCACTGACCCACGTCTCCCTTCAGCTGGAAGGATGCCAAGGTCACTCTCAAACCTCCGTCTTCAATGCTGAGCATCTCAAACGTCTTCGTCATCTGTTCTAGCCACTCATCAGCCTTCAGTGGCTCCTTAGGATCACCCAAAAACTCGTCCGGATTCGACCGAAAGAACTCCCTCTTTAAGAACGATGGCCCTGTTTCAGCTACATGGGCCTGGACTTGATTCTCAGCTCTGAGAATGTCCATGGATTCCCGCAATGCTCCAGCCATTTCACGGGCTAAGGCGCCCATGGCCTGTTGACCTACTGGCTCGGCCACATTGGCCTGACCAACTCCCTCCTTCTGCGCCGGAATCTTATCCGGTATAGGTATCTCGTGCTTCCTAGGCCTACCACACCTACCACCACGACCTCATCCTGACATCCTAATGAAGATAACAAAGAGATTAGCACATTTACAAATGTGCTGAAGCTAGTTCACTCGCGTCCTAAATACAATGGACAACTGTAATTCACTCCATATAAGCATATAATCACCTAAAAACATGCTAATTTCCTTCCTGATAATGATCGTCCCGTGGCGTCGCTAGAGTTCCAGTTAGAAATGGCAGTGATGAAGTGCCTTTCTCACAGGACTCCCAGAAACACATGGACTCAGCCAACATCCTAGAAATCAAATCCCATACACATATAATCACATAAGCATTGTTATCATATAGGCACATAGCATCCATAGTTAAGTCTCTTACAAACGAGACAAACCCAATGTGCTACTAACCACTTCGCACGTACCCAAAGTATTCAAACCTGGTACGCTCTGATACCAAGTTGTAACGCCCATAAAATAAAGAGGATAACCAACCCATGAGATTCATAATCATAATAGGAAATGTATTACTTTCATTCCTCAGAGTTTATATTACAAAAGAGATTACATGCACCATACTTTCAAAAATATTCATTCTGAAACTACAGCATGTAACACTAATTAATTACAACAAAATAAATGCCCTACGGGCTTACATCTTTCCAAGTTATCTCTTGGTTACAACAAAAGAAAGAGTCTTAACTCTATACATTTAAAGCCCTCGGCTTGAAATAAACATTTAACTCAAAACGAAATAACAAAACGGAGCCTTTAGCCCTAAACCTCCCAAGCTATGTCCTTGGCGGGTGGCATGTCACCTGTACCTGAAAATGGTTTCCCAAGTAAGGTGAGCCAAAGCCCAATAGAGATACGCTAAAACAATATATGAGATGTAAATAAGATATAAGCATCAGATAAATGTGCAATATTCTTAACCAACACATATTCTATCCAAGACCATTCAATATAGATAACCATACCTCGATTCATTTCCATTCATCCATTTCGGGTAGATCTATTAACCAAATTCATTATTATCAAATCAACCAAATTGAGATTATAACTCAATGGTTCACAATTCAATTCATTCATCAATCCAACACTTCTATTTTATTGCCATTTACGGAATCACATCCGAGGGAACTGACACCCATAATATATATATAAGATTTCAGGATTTTCACCCTGGACACTCTGGCCAGCTTAATTTTCAATGGAGTCCATCTCCTATCTCCTCCCAAACAATGGAGTACATCTCATATCTCCTCCTAAATAATGATACATATACAATGTATTTAAAATTGTTGTCATATACAATGACTAACCAATTCACATATTCAATGGTTTAATCAAACCGTTATATTCAAGGACATAATTCAATTGATTAGTTTCAATTCACCTAATCCTTATGCAGTTTCTACAACAATCATAACTATCCTCCACCGATAGCCCAAAGCAGAGATTTCTAATCAGATATACAATCTATCAAACAGATAATTTATCAATTTTCATAGGTGAGTGACTTAACAAATCCAACTACACCAATCATTATACACCCTTCCAATTTCATATTTCCTATATCAATTTCATTATTTATACAAAATAATTTATTTAATACAAATTAGGGCAAGTTTCCCCTCTTTCCAAATATTAACCCCAAGACACAATTTTACCAATTATACTCAAGTAATATCGTATTCAAGACCTCACATACATATATGGAGCCCAAAATAGAAAACCCCCTTTCCAAAATTCAAACCCAAACCCTAGTATCACCCAAATCCTCCCAAATTTCACCATTTATACAAATGACAAATACCTAGTTTAAAACCCATATTAAATAGTAGAATATCCCTACCTCAAATGTAGAAGTTCAAAGGAGATGAAGAAGAACCTCAAAGACCTCCAAACTCGATTTTTCTTAGATGAAATGGAAACCCATAAGATGCTCTATCTTTTTAAATAAGGGACTAGCGTTGAGAGATCCTCAAATCAAGGTGTATTTATAGAGAGAGTGTTTGTTTTAGAAAGAGAGTGTGCCGGATTAGGGTTTTGGGATGAAAAGAAATTAAAAAGTGAAGTAAAATGACCAAGCTGCGAACTGATATACACGATCTTCGCTCGAGCGAAGGAGTCGTCGCTCGAGCGACCAGACACAACAAGTGACCTTGCTCGAGCGCAAGAAGCCTCGTTCGAGCATAGAATACAAAGCTTGAGAAATTTTACAGACGCACATGCTCGCTTGAGCGCAAAAAGCCTCGCTCGAGCATAGAATATATATCTTCAGGTATTTCACAGACGCACGGCCTCGCTCGAGCGGAAGAAACCTTGCTCGAGCGAAGGAACAAATAACACAAGGCTCGCTCGAGCACAAGAAGCCTCGCTCGAGCGAAGAACTTCATCTTCCCCATAAATGCTGCGTCTGGAAGGAAACCTGAGAACTCCTAATTCTCGCTCGGGTGCAAGAAACCTCGCTCGAGCGAAGGAGCAAACTGCACAAGGCTCGCTCGAGCGCAAGAAGTCTCGCTCGAGTAAAGAAGCCAAAATCTAGGCAACAACAATCTAGACCAACTAACAACCAACCTATTCCAAACTCGCCTAACATGTTCCAAAACTCAAATACAAAGAGTCAAAGGAGAATAACAAGACATGGATACAATGTTCCATCGTGGAACCCGAGTCTAGAACACAATGAAAGTCAGGGCAAAACCGGGATCGCTATAATGTTGGTTATGCAAGTGTTGTCTCGTGTAGTCGTGGTACCAAATTAGGCGGATACTGGAGCCTATGGAAGGTACATTACTTTTTTTCTTCTTTTTTTTTTATTACTTATCTGTCCTTTTATACGATCTATCTGTTGCCTGTTTATTTGATTCATTTGCCCCTTGTTCTCGCTTGTAGATGTGGTTTTTCAATTACTTCTCGAAATGGTTCTCGGGGTACGAGGTGTCTCTCCAGATGTCTTCCCTCAAGCTATTCGGTACCAGACAGCCCATAAGATTAGTAGCATCCATATTCCTTCCACTGTCATCGAGTATCGGCTGATGCTTGACACCATACCTACGACCACGTGAGTCTTACTGTCTTGCCTATATTCTGACTGTTCTGATTCTTCTCTTACTGATATATTGATCATTGCACTATCCTTTTTCAGATCATGTGGCACTATTGGGCGGCTGTGCCCCTTACTAGTGAGGCTTGGTATCCAGCTCTTCAGACGACTACCCGACAATGGCTTTTGCTAAAAGGGCCACTTTGTAAAGTGTGGTACTTGGCTAAGTGGGTTTGTTTTCATTCCTTGGGCTTGGCTCATCCACGGATTCCAACATCTCCCCATGCTACCATAAGGGCGGGACATTCTTTCATTGAGGAGGAACTCCTTCTTGTTCGAAGTGTCTTATCATTGAGGAGAACTCCTTCCTTGGGCTAAGTGGGTTTTTTTCATCCTTGAGCCGATCGTAGTGCCTTATCACCTTCTTTCTAGAGTCAAGCAGGTATTTATTTTCCTTTTTGGTATATGTTTTCTTTGCCTTTACCTTTCATCAATGCTGATCCTTGTTCTTTTGTTCTTTCTAACATAGGTTCCTCAGGAATATGTGGAGGCCTGTTACAGGATGGTGGCAGGCCTGGTGGAGATGGTCTGGGGGTACGAGAGTGGCACTCGCGTCCGGAGTTAAGTATCCTTCTTTCCAATGTTTCAAATTTTTGTGTAATTCTGGCACGATTCTGAGCTTTTTTTGGCCTATATAGGCATGCGAGAGGTGCTATTGGAGGGAGTGATTCAGACAAGAATTATGCCGACTCTAGTAATGGGGATGACGATGATGATGATGAAGAGGAGTGTCCATCTCAGGGCGCTTCGAAGCTTCCTCGAGGGGGTTGGCTGAGTCCATACACCTTTTCACTTCTTACCTTTTTGTATTTTCTTTTCATTTTTTAGAAACACTTGTATATGATGCCATTGGGAGATGCCCCAAATTTGTAAAAACTTTGTATATTTCAAGATTGATAGTGTATGCAATGAATTCCAATTCCTTCTACTAAAATTTTGAGTATTCTTCCAAATACCTAACCTTTTGTGTTTATTTCATGAATCTGATAAAGACTCTTTTGAATAAAACTAAAAACTGAAATAAAAATTACAACTAAAAAATGCTTGAACAAACAATCTAAACAACCGAAAATGTCTCAAACAAAGATGTCAGAATGCCTTCCCACTATCTCTGGAACGTTATGCCCCTAAATGGATCAAATTCCTCTGTTAGCATAGGATGTGCACATGTGCCATGGTTGTATGCATGTACTAAAAATGTGCACATGTACGTGTGTATGCACAAATGACCGAAATGCCCTAGTTTTTGGGTTTTGTCTCTTTCGCCGTTCGTTGCTCTATTTTAGCCTATAAATACTCCATCTTACACGAAGGTTTCTTCACTTAAGCCCTTCCCTCATCAACCTTTAATCTCAAACCTTGTTTTTCATCTTTGCCATTTGTCATGTCTTCCCGGGATGGTTTGTTGGCATGGATTGTAACACCCCGTATTTTGAGGTATTAATATTTAGTGAGTGGTATTGGTGGTTTATTATAATAATTTATTGGTGATATTTTTAGAAAGGAATCTAATTTTAAATTATTTATTTGTATTTATCTCATCTCTTTTATATCTATCTCATTGTTATTTATTCTCATTTAATAATAAATCAAATTTTCCTACCTTTTCCCATCACGTGGAGAAAAAAATATATAAAAAAAAGAAATTAAAAAGAAAAAGAAAACAACAACAACAACAACAACAAAACTGTAGGTAACAACCCACAGTTTTCCTTACCTACTACACCAAACCCACTATTTCATCATTTCATCTTTTCATTTATTTTTAATTTTTAATCTTCTTTCTCTCCTTCATTTCCTCTATAAACGAGCTGAGTGAGGGGAGCTCCTCACATTCCTTTCTTCTTCTTCATTCATTCTCTGCATTAGAAATATTAAGTGTTTAGAGTGAAAGTGAGTATTTTATAAGGAAACTGAGAGTTGTAGATTTTATTAAATCATACATACTTTATATCTTAGAAGTTTAATCAGAGTTACTTTTGGAGATCCATAGAGCAATTTCAGATTTATGGTGACGAAGTCAATTATTTTGAGGTAATTCGAGTGGTATACAATATGCTTCCTTTAAATCTCTTTGCAAACAGTGTTATTTTAATCACCTTCAATTTGTACTCCTCTTGATGATTTTGATATTTTGATAAATTATGTGGAATTATTCGTTGTTGATTCGTTTGATTACTCTGGTTATTTGATGAACTCTGTGTAGTTATTCTGTGTTGGAAATGTGGATTTGTCTAGCTAAATGATGTGGAAACGCTCCGTACATTGATCAAGTGGACTTTGTCAATATGTTCTGTACCAATAGCCCGGATAAGCAGTTGTGCTTGGATGAGGGGGGTGAGGCCGGTCACTGGTCATGTACTAAGTAGGACCAGGTATTTGATCTTGGATAAATTAATTTGGTAAATTTCTTGGTATCTCGAATTGAATAGTTTGTATAATTATTAGCTCTCTATGAATTTATTCTCTGTCCGAGCGTTGTTATTCCTGTCGTATTGTATGCATCCCGAATTAATTTATTTTTCAGGTGTGGTGCAGATTTTAGAGGTGTTAGACTTATTTATTTTAATGATTTATTTAATTATGTTTTAATTTATTTGAAAGAGAAAAATAGAATCCAAAATTTATTTTGATGATTTATTTGATTATATTTTAATCAAAATTTATTTTGATGATTTATTTGAAAGAGAAAAATAGAATCAAAATTTATTTTGTCCCATTATTTATCACCTAAACCTTTATCCTAAATGTTGTTAGAATGTATTTAATATTTGATTAAATCAAGAGTTCAAACAGCCCAAAACAAAGGTTCAAACAACCTAGCACAGCAGTAGGCCAAAAGATTCAAGTGGAAGATATTCAAATTAGTAATGATGGAAGTACAACGACTATAAACTGCTATAAAAGTTCAAAAGTTCAAAAGGCCAAAAGGTTCAAAAGGTTCAAGTAGAAGATATTCAAATTTGTAATGATGGAAGTACAACGGCTATAAACGGCTATAAATTCAAATGAATACAATGGCTATAAATGGCTATAATTTTCATTATATATACCAAAACCTCTAATGTAAACAAGTTACAAACAAAAAACCTGAAAATATTCTTTAATCTATAATCACTCACATCTATTCTCAGAAATTATACACTAAGCTTTATAGCTTTAAACCCATCTTTCCTGTGTGAGATTTACAGAAAAATCAAAGCGTCATTTTATATATCTATCATTGAGAGATATTTATTGTAAGCTTTCTTTGAAAGAAAAAATACCATTTCATCTTGTAAAAGTGTTGCAAACACTGTGTTCTTGAAATTTTGAGAGTGATTGCGAATCACCTAAGATTTACAAGGGTTTGGGCTTGTGAAGTCTGCGTAAAATCCGTGGAGGATTGCCCCATTTGTAAAGAGGTTGCTAGCATCCCTGTGAAGCTAGAAGATAGTGGAAAATCTCAAGTGAAGCTTAAGGAGTGGATATAGGCTTGGTTGAAGCCGAACAACTATAAATCTGTTTGTCTCCTCTTCCCTAATCTCTTTACTTTCCTACTACTGCTATAGCTATCTAATATTCATGTGTTAATCATTTGATTTACCCTACTTGTTAGTTATACTTCATTGTTATTTTGCTTGATCATTTACTGCTAAGTTCATCATTGTGCTTGTTAATAATTTGTTGTACTAGTAGTTAATTTTATTGGAGTATTATTAATTTTAATTTGTAGAAACCTAATGCACCCCCTGTCACACCCCAAATCCGGGTATGACCGGCCGTGGCCCACAGGGACTTAGCCCAAGGCACACGTAAGCCTAAACATGAACCCAAAACCATAAAGAATAAATGTGATGACAGCCCAGAAATAAATAAATCAACACTCAATCCAGTGACATACCACAAGTGAAAAACAAGTCATAATCAACTTCCTAAAAATATATATATACTAAATGGGATACAAACCGCCCACAAAATAAAATAATTCTAAATAAAACCCAACCACAATGTATGCACAAAACTCGACAAAGCAACCTAAAGCAAATTAAATAAATGCCCTAGAGGTCCATGCAATTGAGTCCTCGCTACGCCATGAGTCCTCGCTACGCCATGAGTCCACTCTAAGTCCTTTTAACACCTGGAAATGGTAACAACTAAGTCAGCTGATAGCTCAGTGAGTAGCAACATGGATAGTAAATACAGTTTTGAAAACATGGCTCAATTCCAAAATAAGATATATATCACAGAAACTAGATTGACATACAGTTTGGTAAATACAATCTGTTTCAAAAAGAAGGTTCCACAGTTCAACACTTAACATACTCATGTCTCGCAAGAACATGATAAACGACATTTTCCACTTAAAACAGATTATAACATGAAACCAATAATTTTCTGGGTACCAAGAAAACAAATAATATGCCACACAGTTCTCAAGGCTATAAGCCCCGTTGGATCCAATACCGAACTAAGAGTCATCCTCAGGGTGGCACCTGGGCCTTTTCAAAGACGATCCGATTGAAGGTCACCTAGTTGTTTTTAAAGGTCTTTTCCTTACAATCGTTGAGCACTAGAGTCATCACGGCCCAACCCGGATCTGTTCCCTAGTGGCCAGAGTCACCACACAGAGTGGAATAATTTCCCTGGACTAAAAACACACATGGTCGCAATAATCAATACACATCAGTTTCGCAAAACATGGTAGTTCATCATTATAAACATGAGACCAAAGCAAATAGTTTATAGTATGCCAAGTTCACACATGTTTCAGAAATAATTTGATTCAATTAATAATATAATAATTTATCAAAACAGTTTAGTCTTGAAATAACAATTTAATTTTCCAACAATTCAGGGTAGGGGAACATTTATAAAAATACGTAGCATGAAACTACTCACCTGAAACGAAATAATATAATCCTCGAATCGAATAGAGTGTAAAAGTCCAACTAGTGCCCACACCCAAAAATTCCTCCTTGTTTGCAACCCTTCTTTTCTCTTTTTTTTTTTTCTCTCAACCTTTCTCTCTCTCCTGTGGTAGCTCATGCTGCTGTTATCAATAGTATGAGGCAACCTAGGGTTACATATGTATCTACACAAAAAGGCCCTAAAATATTATCTTTATATTACTTTATTTTCTAACACATTAATTAAATAAAATATAACTATTATTATAACAAAATATACTTACTAACTTGCCTTCAATATTTTTTAAAAAAAATAAATAAATCTTGCCTCTAAATTAAATGCTTTCACCACAAATTTATTTTAGGTTTAAAATTAATTAAAAGATCCTCCAATATTTAATTTGCACTTTATGATTCACCACCAAAATATTAGAGATTGTAATATTATTATTATTTAATTATTTACTTAATTTTTATATTCGGGTTCTCACATTCTCCCTTCCTAAAAAAAAAGTTTCGTCCTCGAAACTAACCTGAGTAAATCATGAGAATAGATGTGGGTACTTCTCGCGCATCACGTCCTCACATTCCCAAGTCGCCTCTTCAACTAGATGATTACACCACAGTACCTTAACCAATTTAATGACCTTTGTACGCAACCTTTTCTCTTTCAAATCCAAAATCTGAACAGGTATCTCCTCATACAAAAAATCCTCTCTAATCTGTAGCGGCTCATAATCTATCACATGCGATGGACTGTGCACATATTTCCTCAACATAGACACGTGAAACACATTATGCACTCCTGCCAACCTAGGGGGTAGAGCAAGAGGGTACGCAACCTCACCAACCTTCTCCAATACCTCAAATGGACCAATGTATCTAGGACTCAACTTTCTTTATTTCCAAACCTATCACTCCTTTCCATGGTGATACTTTCAAGAATACTATATCCCCCACATGAAACTCTAAGTCTTTCCTACGATGATCAGCATAACTTTTTTGTCTACTCTGAGCAGTCAATAATCTCTCTCTGATGGTGATAATTTTCTGTGTAGCATCCTCCACCAAATCAAGTCCCAACATTTGCCTTTCACCAACCTCATACCAACACAAAGGAGACCTACACTTCCTCCCATACAAAACCTCATAAGGAGCTACTCCAAAACTAGAATGATAATTATTATTATACGCAAACTCCATAAGCGACAAATAATCATCCCAATTACCTCTTCACTCCAAAGCACAAGCCCTCAACATATCCTCAAGTGTTTGAATAGTCCTCTCTGATTGCCCATCTGTCTGAGGGTGATAAGCTGAAGTAAAATTTAACCGAGTACCCATAACTGACTGTAACGCACCCCAAAACTTAGACACAAAACGAGGGTCCCGATCTGACACTATTGACACAGGTGCACCATGCAATCTAACAATCTCCTTCACATACAACTGTGCAAATCGAGCTAGAGAATAGTTCATTCGAACTGCAATATGCTGACTTGGTTAATCTATCCACAACTACCCAAACTGCATCATGATTACTACTAGTACGAGGTAATCCGCACACGAAATCCATGGTAACATGATCCTACTTCCACTCTGGTATAGGTAAAGGTTGTAGTTTCCCTACAGGTTTCTAATGTTCTACTTTAACCTGTTGACACACCAAACACTGAGCCACAAATTTTGCAATATCTCCCTTTATACCATTCCACCAAAAATGTTCATGAAGATCTCAATACATTTAGTACTTCCATAATGAATGTTGTAACTAGAACTATGTGCCTCCGTCATAATCTCCTTCCTCAAATCACCACCAGCAAAACACAAATTCGGCTACGGAATCTAAGCAACCCATCATCACTAACCACAAAGTCTACATGCTTACCCTCTATCATCTCTCCTTTAATATGCTCACACTAGAGGTCAATCTTCGAAGCTAAACGAATCTATTCACTCAAGGTCGGTTGAACTGTCAATTGACTACAATAAGCCCTATCACCAGGCGTAACAACCTCAAGCCTCAAACGTCTCATGTCTTCCACCAAACAACTCTAAATAGACAAAGCGGCTACATCTCCAACTGCGACCTTCCTACTTAAGGCATCTGCAACCACATTTGCCTTCCCAGATGATATAAAATATTCACATCGTAATTTTTTAGTAACTCAAGCCATCTTCTTTGCCTCAAATTTAGTTGCTTTTGTGTGAAAATATACTTCAAACTCTTATGATCAGTGTAAATCTCACATGACTCTCCATACAAATAATGTCGCCAGATCTTAAGAGTGAAAATCACTGCTGCTAACTCCAAGTCGTGCGTAGGATAATTTCTATCATGTACTTTCAACTATCATGACACATAAGTAATCATCTTCCCATGCTGCATGAGCACACATCCTAAACCCTGCCGTGAAGCATCACTATAAATCACAAAACCACCTCCATCTGTAGGTAAGGCAAGGATTGGAGCTGATGTCAATCTCTGTTTAAACTCTTGGAAACTATGCTCACAATCATCATTCCACTCAAACGTTACCTCTTTCCTAGTGAGATTTATAAATGGCAAAGCAATATGGAAGAATCCTTCCACAAACTGTCTGTAATATCCAGCAAAGCCCTAAAAAGCTATGTACCTCTGTCACAGAAGTAGATCGTACCGATCAACAATTGCCTCCACCTTCGTGCTATCCATAGATACCCCATCTTTACTCACCACATGACCCAGAAAGGATACACTGCTCAACCAGAATTCACACTTTCTTAATTTTGCATATAATCTCTTCTCCCTAAGGATGTGAAGTACTACCCTCAAACGTTGTTCATGCTCCTCCTTACTCCTCAAATAAATTAGGATGTCATCAATAAACACTACTACAAATTTATCCAGTTGGGGTTTGAATACTCTGTTCATTAAATCCATGAATGCGGCTGGTGCATTTGTGAGACCAAAAGGCATCACCAAGAACTCATAATGCCCATAACGGATTCTAAAAGTTGTCTTAGGAACATCCTTATTCCTTACCTTCAACTAGTGATAGCCTGACCTCAAGTCCATCTTAGAGAATACCTAAGCTCCCTGCAATTGGTCAAATAGGTCATCAATACGTGGCAAAGGATACATATTCTTCACTGTGACTTTGTTCAGTTCTCTATAATCAATACACAACCTCATAGACCCATCCTTCTTCTTCACAAACAACATAGGTGCTCCCAAGGTGAGACACTAGGCCTAACAAAACTTTTGTCTAGCAACTTCTGTAACTGAGTTTGTAACTCCCTTAACTCCAATGGTGCCATTCTATAGGGTGCTTTAGAGATAGGTGTTGTATTGGGGTCCAAGTCAATGGAAAAATCGACCTTACGGCTTGGAGAAAGACCAGCTAGATCCTCTAGGAAAACATCAACAAATTTCCTCACTACAGGCAACTCCTCTAACTTCTATTCTAGCAGTTCAATACTTACCACACAAGCTAAGTAACCACGACACCCTTTTCTCAACATTCGGTTAGCCTGAAGGGATGAAATAAAACAAATAGAAGACCCTTTCCTATCTCCCTGAAAGAAAAAACTCATGTTGCCTCGGCATAGCAAAAACTACCCTATTTCTAAAACAATCAACAGAGATATGATGCTTGGTCAACCAATCCATCCCCAAAATCACATCAAAATCCTTCATCTCTAAAGAAATCAAATCCACTGGAAAAATTCTACCATCCATCTCTATCTCACAAGATCTACAATCATCCCCTAACACTACTGTTTCTCCCAATACTACTGTCCCACCTAATGGAGTAGACAAGGTAATACAAACATCAAAGGCTCACAAGGAATAGACAACCTGTGTAGATATCTAGGTGTCAACTCTTAACCTTCAAACTGAAATCAAGAAAGATTCAACACAAGTTTAAACAAAACTAACTTAACCAAACACAACTAAGGACTATAGGGACTCGGACCTCGTCTAAATGATGAAATGCAAGATATGTAACTCAATAAACCTATTGCTCTGATACCACAATTGTCACACCCCAAATCCGGGCATGACCGGCCGTGGCCTACAGGGACTTAGCCCAAGGCACACGTAAGCCTAAACATGAACCCAAAACCATAAAGAATAAATGTGATGACAGCCCAGAAATAAATAAATCAACACTTAATCCAGTGACATACCACAAGTGAAAAACAAGTCATAATCAACTTCCTAAAAATATATATACTAAATGGGACACAAACCGCCCACAAAATAAAATAATTCTAAATAAAACCCAACCACAATGTATGCACAAAACTCGACAAAGCAACCTAAAACAAATTAAATAAATGCCCTAGAGGTCCATGCAATTGAGTCCCCGCTACGCCATGGGTCCACTCTAAGTCCTTCTAACACCTGGAAATGGTAACAACTAAGTCAGCTGATAGCTCAGTGAGTAGCAACATGGATAGTAAATACAGTTTTGAAAACATGGCTCAATTCCAAAATAAGATATATATCACAGAAACTAGATTGACATACAGTTTGGTAAATACAATCTGTTTCAAAAAGAAGGTTCCACAGTTCAAAACTTAACATACTCATGTCTCGCAAGAACATGATAAACGACATTTTCCACTTAAAACAGATTATAACATGAACACCAACAATTTTCTGGGTACCAAGAAAAAACAAATAATATGCCACACAGTTCTCAAGGCTATAAGCCCCGTTGGATCCAATACCGAACTAAGAGTCATCCTCAGGGTGACACCTGGGCCTTTTCTCAAAGACGATCCGATTGAAGGTCACCTAGTTGTTTTTAAAGGTCTTTTCCTTACAATCGTTGAGCACTAGAGTCATCACGGCCCAACCCGGATCTGTTCCCTAGTGGCCAGAGTCACCACACACAGTGGAATAATTTCCTTGGACTAAAAACACACATGGTCCCAATAATCAATACACATCAGTTTCGCAAAACATGGTAGTTCATCATTATAAACATGAGACTAAAACAAATAGTTTATAGTATGCCAAGTTCACACATGTTTCAGAAATAATTTGATTCAATTAATAATATAATAATTTATCAAAACAGTTTAGTCTTGAAATAACAATTTAATTTTCCAACAGTTCAGGGTAGGGGAACATTTATAAAAATACGTAGTATGAAACTACTCACCTGAAACGAAATAATATAATCCTCGAATCGAATAGAGTGTAAAAGTCCAACTAGTGCCCACACCCAAAAATTTCTCCTTGTTTGCAACCCTTCTTTTCTCTTCTTCTTTTCTCTCAACCTTTCTCTCTCTCCCGTGGTGGCTCATGCTGCTGTTATCAATAGTATGAGGCAACCTAGGGTTACATATGTATCTACACAAAAAGGCCCTAAAATATTATCTTTATATTACTTTATTTTCTAACACATTAATTAAATAAAATATAACTATTATTATAACAAAATATACTTACTAACTTGCCTTCAATATTTTTTTTTTTTTTAAAATAGATCTTGCCTCTAAATTAAATGCTTTCACCACAAATTTATTTTAGGTTTAAAATTAATTAAAAGATCCTCCAAATATTTAATTTGCACTTTATGATTCACCACCAAAATATTTGAGATTGTAATATTATTATTATTTAATTATTTACTTAATTTTATATTCGGGTTCTCACACCCCCCCCCCTTAGGTTTCTTTTTGGGTAACAAGAGGATATCGAAATTCAAATTAGAAAGATTTATTAATATGGAGATTTGGGACTCACCATTATAATTATTAAATTTGGAGATAGTTGTAATATTGTTAATTTTTTAGGATACTGTACAATTTGGAGACAATTTTGTAGTTATCATTTTTGGGAGAAAAACTTGTATATTTTTTGAGGCTATTTTAGTGTACTTAACGACCCAGGAGTGGGGCATTACAAAATGGTATCAGAGCCTAGGGATTAGGTCTTCCATGGAATTCATTGGGTGGTGAGTATTATGAAGAATTTTTTTTTTTTTATATTTAAGGTGAAAAAAAAAATCATTTTTATATCAGAGTGTGTAGCGGAACCTTGTTATTTGGAGTTTTAGTTGAGATCAAATTTTGGAGCATTATGGATTGGAATTTCGAGGACGAAATTATTTTAAGGGGGATAGATTGTAACGCCCTGTATTTTAAGGTATTAATATTTAGTGTGTGGTATTTGTGGTTTATTATAATAATTTATTGGTGAGATTTTTAGATAGGAATCTAATTTTAAATTATTTATTTGTATTTATCTCATCTCTTTTATATCTATCTCATTGTTATTTATTCTCATTTAATAATAAATCAATTTTTCCTATCTTTCCCCATCACATGGAGAAAAATAATAATAATAAAAAAAAAAATTTAAAATTTTCCTTACCTACTACACCAAACCCACCATTCCATCATTTCATCTTTTTATTTATTTTTAATTTTTTAATCTTCTTTCTCTCCTTCATTTCCTCTATAAACGAGTTGAGTGAAGGGAGCTCCTCACATTTCTTTCTTCTTCTTCATTCATTCTCTGCATTTGGCTCTCCCTCTCTCATAGATTGTGTAGAGTAGAAATATTAAATGTTTAGAGTGAAAGTGAGTATTTTATAGGAAAACTGAGAGTTGTAGATTTTATTAAATCATACATACTTTATGTCTTAGAAGTTTAATCAAAGTTATTTTTGGAGATCCGTGGAGCAATTCAGATTTATGGTGACGGAGTCAATTATTTTGAGGGTAATTCAGGAGGGTATACAAATGTTTCCTTTAAATCTTTGCAAACAGTGTTATTTTAATCACCTTCAATTTGTACTCCTCTTGATGATTTGATAATTGATAAATTATGTGGAATATTCTTTGTTGATTCGTCTGATTACTCTAGTCATTTGATGAACTCTATGTAGTTATTCTATGTTGGAAATGTTGATTTGTCTGGCTAAATGACATGGAAATGCTCCGTACACGGATCAAGTGGACTTTGTCAATATGCTCTGTACCAATATCCCAGATAAGCGGTTGTGCTTGGGTGAGGAGGTGAGGCTGGTCACTAGTCATGTATTGAGTAGGACCGGGTATTTGGTCCTAGATAAATTATCGTATGTCTAGTTGACTTGTTTGTGCAATTTAGTAAATTGCTTGGTATCTTGAATTAAATTGTTTGTGTAATTATTGGATCCATGTGAATTTATTCTTTGTCAGAGCTTTGTTATTCCTGTCATATTGTATACTTTCCGAATTAATTTATTTTTCAAGTACGGAGCAGATTTTTGCGGAGATCGAAACTGAGATTAGAAAGATTTATTAATATAGAGATTTGGGACTCACCACTGTAATTATTAAATTCGGAGATAGTTGTAATATTGTTTATTTTGGAGGTAATTGTACTATAGAATATTTTGGAGGATACTGTACAATTTGGAGACAATTTTGTAGTTATTATTTTTGGGAGCAAAACTTGTATATTTTTTTAGGCTATTTTAGTGTATTTAACGACTCGAAAGTGGGGCGTTACATAGATGAATAGTATAGACGGTGCCGAGCATGTTAACTTTTGAAATTATGGGTTGAACATTGTGTTTCCTCTTAGTAGGCTAGATATTGACTCTTCTTTCCTTAACGTTGGGGTTCGATTTTGGAATCCGAACGTCCATCTCTTCCGATTCGGACATCAAGAGCTTGGCCCTACTTTCGAAGAATTCGAGACTATGTTGGACTGCCCTCCAAATGTTCATTTGGTGCGTCCAATTATTTTTATGGGCTATCCAAAATTGCATAGAGAGATCTGCGGGTTGCTTTCCAGTGAGGCCAAGGCTTGTGCTCAAAATGGTGAACTATCAATCGTTTCTTCGATTGATAAGTTCACCAGTAGATGGGATCCAAGGGACTGGAAGTTCTAAGAGTATAGGTGGACCGCTTTGCATATCTACTTATTTGCGTAAATCTTGGTCGTGTCGAGTAACGGGGTAGCTAGTCCTATCTTGGTTGATGTCGCCAAACAGGTTAATGATGGGAAGAGCTTTGTTGGGTTGGTCTTGGCAAAGACCTTAATAGGTTTGGACGAGGTCGGAGCTGGTAAGACCACGAAACTTAGCAAGAGTCCATTATTGCTCCATGTACCACCCATCTTACTTGGTTTCTCATCTCACACCTCTCTATTCTTTTATTTCTCATTTTTATTTTTATTTTTAGCACACCCCGACTCACTTTTTCCTCTCATCTTACGCCTCTCTATTCTTTTGTCTTTATTTTCCTTAGATATAGATGATGAACAAATTAAAGGTGTAGACAGCTCCTATCCATTATTCTCGAGCCCAATTGGTAAAGATGGATTCTGCTGAAGAGTGATACGACTATATGAACTCCTAGACTCATAGAGATGTAGCTTGCCATTTTCCTTGGATAGTGTTTCCAGCCATGACTTGAGAGATGTCCCTATTTCCCAGCGTAGAAGTAGTTGGCCTGACTCACATGGTCCACTATTTCCCTCATCAGATCTTGCAGCAATTTGAGCATGAGCAAATGGCTCACTTGGGTTCTCCTTCGTACCCTTATTCCTTTGCTTTCTGGACATCCATTTGAAGGCAAATGCTTAGGCTTGGCAGAACCAAGTTCTCATGACTGTCGAGGAAGGCTTTAGTTGCCAATTATTGCATGCATTCATTTAGTGGCTCGAGCATGAGATCAAATGGGTTGAGGCACACAAGGAGAGACCATTCAAAAGGATAAAGACCGAGGGATTTTGACTTGACTCATAGTGCCTCTAGTTTAGAGTTTAAATCCCATTTATTTTTTCTTTAGCTTCTAAGGACTTTCATTGAAAGAGAATTGGTTAGTTTTTCTTTCATTTGTCAATAAAAAGTAATGAAGTTTATTCCTTTCATTGTGAAAAACGTTGTGCGTTTGGTCCATCGGAAAGGAACACAAATCACTCAATCTTCTCTTTGAAAACAATCCAAATGACAATTTTCACAAGTTCACTAATCAGGCAATTCTATAATTGAATCCAATGAACTGCGCAACTGGACCCTTTTCTTCTAAAAGTTTGACATCCGAGTAATGCCAGGAGCTTATGGATAATGAAATTTGAATGAGATGGGGCTAAACTTTAGGGTGAAGTTGCCTACGTATCCCAAGGATGTGAATCAAGCCATTGGGTTTAGGATTAGGTTCACTCTGGTATTAACTCTCTCTCTCTTTTTGTGTTCTAATTTTTGGCAAGATCGCTCTTTTCGAGTTTTCAATCTTGCAAGCTTTTCTTTTCTTTTCTTTTTTTTTTTTTGCTTAGGTCACCTTTTTGGGGTTTCTGACCTAACGAGCTTTGACATGGTTAAATATTGTGCGAATTTCATCCCATTCATACTCATTTGTACCAATAGTTCCTTTTTGTCATGATGGTTTAGCTTTTGTTCGATTTGAATGGATCACGCTCCTGAAATGGTGTCAACTTTGCGCCTTCGTTTCTTATGATGGAAGAGTGTTCTTTACTTTGTGCTGGGGAATTAAAAATTGCTCCAATTTGATCAACGTTTGTCACTCTGGCTATGGATTTGGTTTTGGGATCTAGTGGAGTCTTTGTGTTGGACAATCTTTCAATTGGTTCCATGCATGCCTTTATAGGATCATAAAAAAGATGTTTCTTTGAATTCTTTTTTAAAAGAGCAACTAAGCACTTATGTCCCAAAAAGGTAGCGCGGATTCGATCTAGATCAGATGAGGATTTTTTCATTACCTAGGTTTATTAATATTATTCCACCCATTCCAAGTTTGGCTGATCTTCTTTTTTCTCATTTAAGTACATCTTTTTGATGCTTTGAAAAATCATCATTTTTTTTTTTGAAATCATGGAATTTCATACAATCAATTTTTGGCATTGTGAAGTATCCAAAATCACTAGGTTTATTATTGGTAAAAAAAAAACGGAGGAGGGGAATCCTGACATCCAACTTTGACTCAAATGAAAACAAATAAATCAAAAACAAAATGAGAAAAGACTACTCGACTTCTTTAAAAAGACCGATGCATCAGAATCCTATATGTCGGATTTCTGATTCACTTTGACTTATTTTACTACTACCAGATCCATGAGTGAAACAAATTTCAAATAAGCAGGTTCATTAATTTGGCATCTCATTGCATCCACTATGCGTTTCGTGGCATCCTCCTTCGCAAGCTCCCTTTTATCGTCATCTCAAATTGTAAATTCCCCTAAGCTATAGTGGTTAGTCTCAGTACTCAAGCCATTTTCAAAGTTAGCCCATCTCATATTTGCTTTGCCCACTCTTTTCCCCTTTTTTTATTCTTAATCTTCAAACAAGACCCCCAAAAACTAGTGCTTGTCCATTTTTGTTTGGTTTTATTTCCCCTTTTCCTTTCGGTAACGCTTCATAGCAATAAACTTCACGGTATAATGGATTTCAGTTAGCCTACATCCCTCTATTTCAACAGGTCCCTTTCATTGTAATAGTCGAAGGTCAGCAAGTTCCTTTACGAAGCACTCCAAATGGACTCACGAATATTGGTTATTTCTCAATCTTCTATCTTTGAGTAGCTTACTGGGTATGCCTTAGTCTCTTCTTCTTGCTTTTCATTTATTCAATTTCTCTTGGTGTCATCACCTTTTTCTTCCTCAAGCTCGTTTCCCCATCCTTGATTTTCTATACATTGGGGCCCATTAAAGTCATTGCAACTGCCCGGAAGGTTTTCCTTGATAGCCTTGACTCCTAAGAAGTCGACATCCACAGATTTTGGCAATACTATTTCCAGTTTTGGTTCACTAGCAGGTATAATGAACCTACTGAGGTCATATGTCTCCATGATTTGACGTTGCTCCCCTACTGTAGAGACTTCCAGAATTTTTTTAGTTGGTTCTGTTTTACCAGACAAGAACTCCACCCATTCCTATTCTGTAAGTTCACATTCTCCCTTTGGCAGCATTATTCATTTCAATTCTTTTAATTATGCAATCAACCCTTATATTCGAGCCACGAAGACTGCTATGAAATCTGGGTCATTCTCTTGTGTTCCTTCCCAGAGGACGTTTATTTCCATTTCCCCAGGTATAGGCATTAGTGGTTTGGGCAGGTTAACAGATACAATGTATTGGCTAGGGTCAAAGGTAAGGGCAGTCTACATGAAGTTAATGCTGGATAAAGGTATGGCTTTATCATGGTCGATGGTTATACTTGGTTTTGGGGGTGTGATGATTTTGCTATCAATGAGGTCTTGGATTTTATGGCGGAGATGGGAACACTAGTCAGTCTCATGGCCAACTTGTTGGTGGAAGGCAAAGTACATGGTAGAGTCATGATCGGCTGACAAAAGGTCTAATAGATGTTCTGGGTGAGAGGTTTTAAATGCCCCTTTTCCTTGAGGAATGCAGGGCTCTGGATAAGGGCATACAGAGTGGATGAAAGGTTCTTTGAAAGGAGGTCTGGACATGATCCTTAACGGAATTGTACAGTAAACTCTTGCGCTTTCCAACTTGCAACAAAGCCATTGAAGTCCTTTTGTGATCTAAGCGGCGGTGATACGGCCATATGGGCTTGCAGTTCATCCTGAATTTGGATTAAAACATCCATAGTCATAGTCACAACATTCATGGACCTCTAAAGTGCGTGGGCCGAGTAGGTGGTTTCTTGGGCTTGGGTTGTTGAAGTTCTAGGTTGGGAATTTCTGGGCTTAGGTGTGCAAGCCCTATTCTCCGGCAATTCAAGTGAGACTAACACAGGCTTTCCATAAATCACGCCCTGAGTATGAGACTGGCGGCAGAGTCTGGACTACTTAGCTTACGAAACTTCCATTCTAGGAGCAATGTTTGTAACAAACCTGAGAATAGATGAATGGACCCAGTCAATTTTGATCGAGACTTACCATTAGATCCTCATAATCATCATTATCACCCATTAGGTGATAGTTGCCCAGTCAAGGAAATTTCGAGGAATTTTAAGGATCCCCACTAGAGTGATCAATCTAAACAACTGTATTTCCATTGTTTACTTTATTTTACCAAAAAATGTGCCAATTTATTTTCAAAAGTGCATGATCAAATTTTAATTTTTTTTAAAATAAAGTCCATTTTAAAATAATAAAAAAAGATTCAAAGTTTATTTTTATTTTTTTCAAAATTTTTGAGGAGTTCGGATTTTATTCGAAGGAATCAATCAAACAATCATTCTTTAGCCAAATATCTTACAAAGGAACCAGAATTTTATTCAAAATGTGAGGCTTGATCATCACTTCCTTGTCTGACATTTCTCCATAAAATTAAGGTTCCCTCAAAGTCAGTGGCCCAAAGATTTTTACTTGATGAAAAGAATTTTCCATAATTTCCAAACTCTACTCAAATTTATTTTCAAAAATTTTCGAATGAATTTTAGATTTTATTATAAGAAATCAATCAAATAGTTACCTTCTAGCCAAATGTCTCCGAAGGAAATTCAATTTCAAAGTGAAAGACTTAGTCATTGCCTCCTTATCTAACACTTTTTTATAAAATCAAATTCCCTCTAAAGTCAAATACCTAGAGATTTCTATCTAATAAAAAAAGATTCATAATTTCCAAAATTCTATTTGGATTTTTTTTTTTTCAAAATTTTTTCCTCCCAAGGAGCTTTGGATTTTATTCCAAGCATCTAATCAAGCAATTGTCTCCTTAGTCAAATATTTTTTAAGGGAATTGAAATTTTATTCAAAATGGAAGATTTAGTCACCACTTCCTTGTCTACCATTTTTCATAAAATTTGAAATTCACCCTAAAGTCAAGACTTAAAAATTCTTACTCAATCAAACATCTTCCACAATCTCCAAGACTCTACTTAAGTTGAAAACGTTTTATTAATTTTTATTTTTTAGAAGTTGTCTTTTGATCACATATTTTATTGGGGATTTAAATTTTGAAAAGGCAATCATTCTCAATTGATCACTAAGGTAGAAATTCAAATTCAAACTCAAATCCTTTAATTTGGGGAACCACCCCTAATTTTCTATAGAATCAGAATCAAATCACTACCTAGATTGAAACCCCGAATTTTGAAATTGAATAACAGCCCAAAATATCTCAGATTTCCCCAGAATCAAATCACTGCCGCATCAGACTCTCTAGATTTTTGGAATAAAATCACTACCATTCTGTTTATTGATCCCCAAAATCAAATGAAACCATTTCCATTCAAGGCAAGATAGCACGTAAGCACATAATTTGCATTCATGCCTATTTAGGGGTAGGGTTGCCCTGTCCTAATTTGGAAATGAAATATAGGATTCACTAAATCATAGAAAAAGGAAAAAATATAATTCTAGAGAGGGTATCATGTTCTAGTTTGGAAGGTGCTAATGCTCTATATATGCAAAAGGTAGGTTTGGTCACAAAAGGGTACATCAATTATTACTATCAACATACCTCTCATCCCACAAGGGAATGATCAAACAATACTCATAGCATAATCTAACGTTTGCCTTATTGACATAACATAGCCCGCGAATAGTGTCTGGGATATTATGCAACAAAGTAGGTTTCCTCAGTTCTAAAATGATGCAATGCAATTAACAATTAACCACTAATTTCATAAAATAGAAATTTTCAAGTCAAGCTAACTTAACTCCCTAGCAAAGTCGCCAACTGTGGGTGTCGTGCCTTTCGAGTCTAAGGTATTGCTTCCTACACTGACTAGCTTTGACCAACAAAGAATCGCCACTTAATTTTTATAGGGAAATTAAGAAACCTTTAATGATGAAAACTAAGTTAAGGCCTAGTCCATCATAACCAAGAAAATTCCGAGTTTAGGAGCTTAGGTACAAAAGGGAAATGCCATTTGCATGGAAGCACCCCCTTTTGCCCAATCTAAAAATTGGCCTTTACTCACTCTCTATTTTATAATTTTAATGGTTAATTGTTCACATAAATTCATTTTAGACCTAAAAATCCTTAACTAACCTAAACTATGTGATTTGAAGAAATATGAATACCATTCATTTTAGATTGAATAAATAAAGCCATAGTTTCAAATGAACAATGATTTTTACAATAAAAATTGAATTTTATCAATCCATGGTCATAGACCCAATCTAAAATAAACGATACTCAGAAAAACATTCAAAACAAACAATTTTGCATGTAAGAGCACATATATTTGGATTATTGAAAAGAACAATGCAAAGATACAGACATATGCTATGGAGGTCAGAGGACTTATCTGGATGTCCACTTTACGCGTCTTGCATGCAAGATATAAAATAAATATGACCTAAAATATGCAACTAAACATGCAAGAATGATCCTAGACCCAGTTTGAGGCTACTACATAATGAATATGCACACAAATACAACTAACAAATAAAAACAAAAATATAACCTAACTACAAGATGAATCAAACTGGGCCATGCATGCTGATTATACGATTGTAATAAACCTAAGAACATGTTGTTCTAATAGAATAGATTAAACATGCGAAGTAAAGTGAGAAAGTGGACAAAATGAACAAGCTACATGATGCTATGATGGATTAACAACCTAGCATGGATTGATTACTGAAAACAAGCAAGGAACTACTAAAATACAAAGAATAAGTGGAGTTTAGCTTTTGGTTTTCAAGAACCGAAGAACATGCGAAGAAAAATGCAACAAGCTCCAAGTTCTTTGCTTGCAAGCCCCCCTTAAGTTTAGGTTTTTGAGTTTGGGTCCAAGTACCAAGTCCTTAGAATGTTTCCAAAGGTTTTAGTTGCTGTAGGGGTGAGAAATCTCATGGCTAAGGGTAAAGAGAGAGAGAGGAGAGGAGGTGTTTCTTTCAAAGCATAAAAAAGGCTTAAAATTCTTATTCTCCAAACGAAGATGTGGAGAGGCTCTATTTATAGAGCTAGGGGGAGGTTCTAGAACATTTCTAGGGTTTCATCGCTTCCCCCTTTCGCCATTCCCTCCAAAAATTCACCAAGATTGAGTTTTCAAAAATAATTTTGTCACACTTCGATGTGTGTAAGCACAAGCTTCATGTGCAAGCGCAACTATTGTGCATACTCACGAATAACGTGTGCACTCACGTCTAACGTGCGCATGCACGTCTTGTCTTGGTACGTGTGCCATGCTTGTATGCACAAGTGCGTGATCTCGTGCCCTTGGCTTGTTTAGGACATAAGTAAGCCTGAGTTGCATTCTGATAAATGTTTTTGATAAAATCAATTACTAATTTTGAAAAATACATTTGATCATAACACAATCTAGCTTACCTCTCTTTCTTGGGGTTAAAAAGTTGATTTTTGGCCAAAAATGGGCTCAAGGATAAAATGGTCATTTTTGCAAAAAGTTTACTTTTGGCCAAAATGAGTTTACACAGCAACTTCAAACATCCTTAAAGATTCTAAAAATGAATTAATTTACTATTTCATCATCGGAAGGCTTGCAAGCACCCAAAGCCTTAGGGTCAATGAAAATGAGGTGTCTACAAGTTCCCCTGTCCTAATTTGGTGATGAGATCTATGATTCACTAAATCATGCAAAAGGGCAACAATACAATCCTAAAAGGGGAGTATCTTGTCCTAGTTTGGAAGGTGCTACAGTTTTCTATACACAAAGGGTAAGTTTGATCAAAAGGGTACATCAATTATGACTCTCAGTATACCTCTCATACCACCTCGTAATACAAGAGGATGCTCAAATAGTACTGATAGCGTAATATGATGCTCGCTTTACTGACATAACATAACCCGCGAATAGTGTCCGAGATATTATGCAACAAAGCTAGATTGTTTTAAGCCCACAATGATGCAATGCAATTAATAATTAATCACGAATCTCATAAAATAGAAATTCTCAAGCCAAGCTAACTTAAATCCCCAACAGAGTTGCCAACTATGGGCATCGTGCCTTTTTCGAGTCTAAGGCATGCATTCCATACCAACTTGCCTTGACCAACAATGAGTCACCACTTAGTTTTTTAAGGGTAATTAAGAAACCTTAACAATGAAAACTAACTTAAAGACTAGTTCATTACAACCAAAAAAATTCTAGGTTCAAGAGCTGAGGTACAAGAGGGAAAGGTCATTGAATGATAGCACCCCCTCTTACCCAATTCGAAGATTGGCCTCTACTCATTTTTTTATTTGATGATTTTAATGGTTAATTATTCATATAAATCCATTTTAAGCCATAAAATCCTAACTAACGTAAAATAGTTTGATTAGAGTAAAAATGAATATCATATATTTTAGATTGAATGAATAAAGTCATATTTCTATAAAATAAAAAAATAAAATAAAAAAAGAAGTGATTTTTCATTAAAAGGGGATTTTTGACAATCCATGGCCATAAATACAAACTAAAATACACAAAATTTATAATAAAAAAAACATACGAAATACAAAATTTTGCATATAAAGAGAATGTAGACTTGCATAATTGAAAAACAATGCAAATAGCAAGCACATGCAAAGGAGGAAGAGAGGAACTTATCCGGACGCCCACTTACGTGTCTTACATGCAATACTTGAAATAAACATGACCAAATCATGCAACCAACACATACAAAATGAAATCCTAAGCCTAGTTTAAGGCTACTACCATGATTACTATGCAAGAAAAAAACTATCAAGTAAAAAAAAAAAGAAAAAAGAAGCTAATACTACATAATGATCAAACTGGGCTTATGCATGAACGTTACATGATTAAATAAAGCCTAAAAACATGTTTTTCTAACAAGATAAAGAGAAGAACATGGGATAATAACTGAAAAGATCACAAAACTAATAAACTACATGAATGAGATGATAAGCTAACAACCTAACATGAATAAAAACTGATAAACAAAACAAAAATAGGTATTGAAATGAAAAAAGGGAAGAGAGTTTACCCACTAGTGTGCTTAAACCAAAAAATACACCAAGAAAAGTGCAAGAAAACCTTAGTCCCCTCAAGAAAAGGTTCTGAATATATTTGAATTCTTCAAGCCTTAGAGTATTTTCAGAAGTCTAGAGTTACTACAGGTAGGTGTAGACACCCCATTTTTGACCGCCCTTAAGACTTGGGCACCACTGATGGTTTGCTCGATGATGAAATGTGTGCAGGGCACAGGTCCAATTTCTTCAGCAAGGAGAGAGAGAAATCTCAACTTCACACCCCATTTTGGACCAAAATTATTTTGGATGGTTTTTATACCTTAAACCCTCTCTTTCAAAACATTTTCAAAATAAAATTCCCACGATGTTCCGACGCTCGCATTTCAGTAAATGTTGCGCTTTTCGGTAAACCGAGCAAGGACAAAGGGGAGATGAATGAAAGAGAGATGAAATCTTTGAAAAATCTTTCAAAACACCTTACTTAGGGGTTTGAAGTTGAAGAAAAGAGGAGAAGAGGGGGAAACTAGTTTGGGAGTGGTTCAGCATGAATCCGGGAAGGAGAAAAGTCTGCGCAGCTTCACCGAAACGGGCGTAACTCTTTGCACAAGAGGAATTAAAATATGAGGCCACCACCATTGGAAAGCTTACTTCCGGGGGTTCATTTTGCACTCAAGAATCTCTCAAAACCAAGTCCGGGTGGGGGAGGTATGATTGGTTGAAGTTGGGCATCATCCCGGTTGGATCGAGTCTGCGCGGCTTCACCAAAAAGGGCATAACTTTTTCCACAGAAGGAATTTTAATGCAAGGTTTGCGCCATTGGAAAGCTAACTTCCGGGGCTTCAATTTGCATACCCACCGGCCATTTTTTGACCTTGGAATCATCTATCGGCACTCTATTTAGCCGACCGGCAGAAAATAGTGCCGACCGGCACTTTATTTTGGCCGACGACCAATTTTTCTGGCCGGTTTGCACCCTTTGCACCCCCAAGCCTAGTGCATGCCACCTGTGCCAGCTGGGATGCACAGACCCGACCCCCCATGCATATATGTGGCTATTTTGCACCCTTTTGAGCCTTTTGACCCCCTTTTGCTTCTAGAAGCTTGAACCCTTTGGCCAAGCTTCTTGGAGAAGCTTGGCCAGCTGTATTAGCTTCCTCTAGAAGCCTTGCACCTCCCTTTGAACCACTTGGCCCCCTTGACCCTTTTTCCTTTGCTTAGCCATTAAGTTTCTTAGCATTACTTGGCCTATATAAGCACCCTCTTCTCTTGTTAGGTTGGAGCTTTGGAACCAAAAAACCAGAGCATATATATCTATACATTTGATATATACACCCTCTCTCTATATCTCCCTCTCTCTCATCCTTGGTGTGTGTTTGGGACCCTAAAAGTGCACTTTTACCTTAGTTTTGCACCAATACACACACCATTACACCATACTCCGACTTGGGAGGTCTTGAAGGTTTGTTCTTGAGGTTTTGAGGTGGTTTTGATCAGAAGGAGAGGTCTGCACTTGCTGTTCTTGAGGTGTTCTTCAAGGGTAACACTTTTCCCTCTTTATTCCCCATTTTTGCACCATTCTTCTAGCCTGTTTGCTTGCTGTTTTAGGCTCCGACCAGAACTGAAAAGGTCATTATTTTGAGCCATATTTCATGTTTGTTTAAGGGCTCAACCCTGTTTGGGCCCTCCATTTGGTACTTGCTTCAATACCTCTTGGTATGTCATATTTTTGCATGGAATTTCTAGTCTATGAGTGATCTGTTTTCGAGCATAATGTAAACTGTAAGAGGGCCTATTTTGAGCCCCTCTTCAACATTGAAGAAGGGCTCAACACTGTTTGAGCCCCCATGATGCACTTGCTTCATAATCTCTCCTATTTACCGTAAATTTGCATGACTTGTTTGGCCTATATGTGATCTGTTTTGGAGCATCTCATGAACTGATATTGTGCTTATTTTGAGCCCCTCTTCAACATTGAAGAAGGGCTCAACCTTGTTTTCATGCTCCATATGTCACTTTCTTTGAATCCATGTTTTACCCTTGTTTTTGCATGCTTTGCTAGCCCATTTTGCTTCTGTTTTTGGACCATGATCAGAACTGGAAATGGTCATATTTTGACCCCTGGATATATTTCATGAAGGGTCTTTGCTTGTTTGATGAATGTTTGGCCCACTTCATGTTATACCCTCTTTTGAGCCTCATTTTGCATGCCATTGTTGCTCTATCTATGCTTGCTGTTTGGCCATATTTTGTACTGAGAAAATGCTGGTCTTGGGGCTGCCTCGCTACTGTATTTTCATTCCATGTCCATATTGTGCATGCATTGCATAGCTATAGGCCGTTTCGGGTGCCTAAATTCGCATTTCGGGACCATTCCTCGCATTTGGTGTCATTTCGCCATCTTTCGGGACTGTTTTCCCCCATATTTCAGTGCTGAAATTCCATTGGCGTGTTTGCATATCATTTTAGCATCATTGCATTCCGTATGCCATTGCCTCGGTATGCGTGCCCGTGTGCACGCATTTCGAGGCACTTCATTTTCATCCAATGGCCACTGATGTGAGTGCGGCTGAGGTCCACTCACATTGGTGTAAGTCCATCTTGCATTGTGTATGCATGTTTCAATGCGTTGTGCATGTTATGTTATGTACATTGTGTGTGCCATGTAGTTGCATTGCATGTTTGTGTGTTAGCTTGCATGCTTAGGTTGCATGTGCATTGTTGTGCATTGCCTCACCTTGATCAACCATGATTGAGGTTGGGTCCCTTGTATGTTTGTGTGCATTGCATTTGACATTAAAATGCAAACTTGGCCTCTTAGGCCATCATGCGTCGAAATGCGCCATTGATGGCCCGGGGGTCGAGGGCCATGCTCCCTTGAGTCCATTACATGATAGGGGGGTGTCCGTGCATATATTTGCTTGAGATCCCATGCCATACACTGTCTGTCCTCTGTTGCTGTCAAAATTGTCTTCTGCAGGAAGTTTCTGCCGACCGGCAACATTAAGTGCCGACCGGCCATTTATTCAGTGCCGATAACTTTATCTCCAGCCGATGGATATTGTACACGGCCGGTGGTGTTTCTATTCAGCCGGTGGTGCTCCAAAGTGTCCAGGGAAGCATCCTTGGGATCTGTGCAAATTTTTGAGGAGTAGGGCAGTGTAAACAGAGGCAACAGTGGCATGGTGCGGGTTTCCAAGCAAGGCGAGCCAAACATACATTATTCACGCATCCCGAGGCAGGGCTGAGGCCCCTTTCTCTTTTGTTAATTTAATTTGATAATTAGAAATTTCTGTAATAATTAATTTATTTGTATTTGGACTGTATTATTTTTGGACTGTATATTCTTTTGGTCCCTCCGAGGAGGGCAATTGTAATAAGTGTGGGTGAGTGGTGTATGTCTTCCAACCCCCATTTCTTTCTTCCCTTTTATTTACCTGCTTATGATGGTAGATTAGGGCACATCTATTTAGCATACCTTATGCAATGCATGCGTGCATCCATGCTTTTGTTTAACATACATCGGGCTCGGTACATCATACAAACTGCATCGTACTTTCAATTCCAAATTGAATACGTGATAGTTGTTGCATTTCATGTGCCATGCTTTAGGATAGCCGAGCCTGTCTAGATTACATTCCGTATGCGATGCATTAGCCACTTAACATAACTAGGTCATGCATGTTTGCTAACTAGTTTTTGTTTTGGCACGGAGTACGATGTAAGTTTTATGCTTTAGCATATCGCATGCGTGTGAATGTTGCCATGACAGTATGCTGCCATGCGGCTAAATGCTTATGTGATACTGTTTGAATGCCTGTGGGTGGAGGTTGGATTGCTGAGTTGGAACAACTCATTGAAATCCGTATTTTAGCCTACTTGCGAGTAGCAAAATCTAACAACGTTTTTCGAGACAAAACGGATATGCAATGTTTATTTCCAAGTTAGGCAATCTAGTCTATACTTTTGTGTTGTGCGCATCACATAGTAATTCTAGGTTAATAACCGGATAAGAACGCATAAGTTTTCAAAAACGGATATCACGGTTAGTAGAGGCCGGTCTTCGGACCGGGCGAAAGGGGGTGCTCATAGCTGACCTTCCCCGATCGTACCCAAGCTCCCGAGCCAAGACACTTTGGTGATGACGGACACGTGGCCTTCGGCACCGAGTCAGGGTTTCCTAAATTCCCATTAAAAATATTTAGGTGGCGACTCTGTAATCTGGCAAAGCAGTCCATGTTTGGCACTACTTTTCAAAAATCTGTTTTTCTTCAAAACGATTTGCCAGAGTTGGACTCTTTGGTTCAGATTTAGAACCGCAACACAAAAGAGTCCGAACTGTAGCGAGGTCCCCGCGGGCTGTTACAGTTTCTGGCGACTCTGCTGGGGATTTTAGAGAGCTTGACTCGAACTCGTGATATCCTGTTTTGATACACTTATGTGTTCTTTGCATTGCATGTGCATTGGTGCGCCTAGGACACCGTGTTGGCCATCTGCTATTCCTGAGCGGTTTGCCGGAGGCTTGTCTTGTCAAGGCATGACCATAAGGCTGACCGGTTGCGGGCTCTGCCAGTATGGGAACACAAACCCCGGTTTTACCGGGGCACCCTTTTTGACCATTCGACCTAGTGCATATTCGGAATCCATAGTGACCATTCCAAACTAGGACAGGTTGCTTACCCGATTAGGTTGTTTGAAACCGCTGCGCGTAGTGAAACCCTAGCTCCTGACAAAATAGGACAGGGAAACCCTACCCCAACATAGGGGTGTATTGGCTCTCTTTACTGTGCTATGTGCTTTTAGAGTGTATCTCTACAGGGAATGCATATACCAGTTTGCGGTGGTATCCGGCCTGCGGGCACCAGTATCAGTATTTTGAGAATCAGTTATCTGCGGGTATCAGATTCAGATTTGGGGCAGTGATTTCGGGGAACAGTGATCAGTAATAGAATACAGTCGTTCAGCTTTGCTCGTATCCGTTCCAGTGAAGTTGAGCTGAGATGCTGTCTGTTTTCTCTTTTGCTAGGTAGTCCTGGAATCATAGCTTCAGAAGGCTCCACTATCCCCCAGGACATTGGATTTGTGCTGATAGACTTTGTCAGGTCAGAACTCAGTTCAAGGGTAATCAGGGCCAGAGAAGGCTAGTCAGGCATAGACCACCAGTACCACAGCTACCAGATCAGTGATCTTTGAGCAGTCGGGTTGAGATTTCCGAGCCTACTGCAGACACAGATATACCGGTTGCTCAGTTAGATCAGGACAATATGTCGAGTCTGGAAGAGATGGTGCGCCAACTCCAGGATAGTATGAAAGCCATGCAGCAAGACGCTGTCCGTCAAGCAGAATTCGCCAAGCAACAGGCTGTGGTCATAGCCCAACAGGCAGAGACAATTGCCAGGCTAGAGCAGCAAACCGGAGCATCTGCTTCACAAGCTCCTCCACCACCAGGGGTTCAGACACCCGGGGAAACACCCAATGTCCAGGAAGGTACGGACATTCCGGTAGGGCGGCTCCGCCCCAATTTACCCCAGCATCCAAAACACCCACAACCTACCGACTCTCCCTTTGAGTTCAGACGGACCCCGCACTGAAGTTAAGCAAGCTTGAAAAGTTTCAAAGTCTCAGGGGTCACTATCCTGATATTGAAGATGGATACACCGATGCAGCTGTGACGCTGCCGACAGATTCAAATGCCTCATATTGATCGATTCGATGGTCTGGAGACCCAATGGTGCACCTCCACCTGTTTTCTGATATCCTGAGACCAATGGGTTTGACCACAGCCCAGAAATTGTCACTATTCGGCCGGACCCTGTCTGGGATAGCCGCAATCTGGTATGCGAAATTGGAGAACTCTGTGAAACAGAATTGGGAAGAGATGGCTGAGGCTTTCAGTGATCAGTACTCCTACAACACACAGATTGAGGTCACAACCCGTGATCTTGAAGTCCCCCGCCAAGAGCCAAAAGAGGGTTTTTTAGAATTTGTGGCAAGATGGAGAGCAAAGGCCTCGATGATGGCTGTGTAGACACCCCATTTTGACCGGCCCTAAGACTTGGGCATTTTATTTTGACCATCCTCACCCATTTTGGCTATCACTAATATTTTGGTAATTTGTAGTGTTTTGTAATTTTATATGTGTGTATTAAATTAGGTGTGTGTATATCTTTTAAGTGTGTTTTTAGTTGATAACTATGTTTAAAGCAAAAGAAAATAATATATATATATATATATATAAATAAAAGAAAATTAAAAAACAAAAAAAAGAAATAAGGCGGTGGTGGATGGAATTGTGGGATATCAATTTTTTTGTTTTAGTGGAGAGTATTGAGTGGAGGAAATGGGTTAGGTGAGAGTCTTTTATTGAGCGGAGGAAATGGATATATTTTAGTGGAGAGTATTGAGTGGAGGTAATGGATATATTTTTACAGGGGAAATGGGTTAGGTGAGAGTCTTTGGAGTGTTAAAAAAAAGAAGAGGGAGGAAAGAAAGGGGACCCACGGGCTTGGTGGAGAGAAACTAAGGAGGATACACAGTTTAAAGAAAGAAAGGGGGGATCAACCTCTCTCCCTCATCTCTCTCTCGGGTAGAGAGGGGAGAGAGACATTCACACACTCACACACGGTGATGACCCATTTTTCTCTACACTGATACACATGGACAGAACACATGGACTGATCAAGAGGAGGAGGAAGAACACACGGTGGTTTAGAGAGAGAAAGAGCACCCATCACATTTCCATAGATACACACCCACACTTTGAGCTACAAACACAGACATGGGCTGAAACAAAGGGCAGACCTCTCTCTCATTGACATACACATGAGAGACCCAACACACGGTTGAGAGAGGGAGGGAGATCCCTCTCACTCAGCAAACCCATCCGTCCCTTTCCTCTTCAACATGTATCACACACCCATGGAGGACTGATACACCACTGTAACACACTCAACCACCTTCATCTTCATGCACAACACACCACCACCTTCATCTTCATGCACAACACACCACTACCTTCATCTTCATGCACAACACACACCCAGGTAACACACATGCACAACACACACCATCATCAGCAGCCACACTTCACCAACCCAGCCATAACACCACCACTCAACACACACCAACTTCACTCTCCCTCTCGGCACAAACCCAGCATCCACAAACCAGCCACCACACCACCGCTGCCATTGACACACCACACCACCACCACCTAACACACATCACAGCCGTGCACAAACCATACACCCACGGGCTCCCTCTCTTCTCTCCTTCATCTTCATGCATACCCAGCACACCCGCGGCACAACAGGGAAGAGGGACATCACCACCATGCATGCTTTACCACACCATACACACGGTGCACACCTCACTCACTCATGCATGCACATCACCATACACACACTCCCAGCAACTTCACCAAACCCAGCACACACCCAGGACAGAGGCACACATGACACGCAGTTTAGAGAGAGAGAAGGAGGAGACCAAACCCAGCTCTCTCTCTCTACAACCGAAGTCACTCTTGGCTCTCTCTCACTCAATCTCTCTCTCGGGTCTCTCTCCCTCCCTCCCTCACGACTCTATTGACACTCAACACCATGCACATGATACATGGGTGAGGAAGGGACACCACCATCACACCCACACTCGGCACACACAACACCCATGCATAACCCACGGCACTCTCTCTCTCTCTCTCTCTCTCTCTCTCTCTCTCTCTCTCTCTCTCTCTCTCGGCTTAGAGAGAGAAAAGGTGGTAAGTGGGTGTTTGGGTGTTTGGTTTATGAGGATGGTTCATGGGTATGGGTTGTGGGCTAAGTTATTTTGGACTGGGCCCATATGATTAAATGGAGATGAAGTGGCAGAGCCCTCCCTTGAAGCTGAGTACATGGGCTGAGATGTGCGAATCTGCTGGATGGAAGATTTTATTTTATTTTATTTTATTTTATTTTATTTTTATTTTGAGTGTTGTGAGGTTTTATTTTATTTTTATCCCTTCTCTCTCTCATCGGATCTGTAATAATTCAAGTATTGTAATAATTCCCCCACCCCGCTTCTTTCTATCCCATTCTTTTATCGCTTTCCCTAACTGTGTGTATGTATATATATCTGACATGTCATGCATATCCATGCTTTACATTTATGTCTCATGCATAAGATTTGGCTAAATTTGCATCGTTATGCTTTCATTGATTATCCCATGATTTTGTGCGCTATCACATGTTTTGCAATGTTTCACATGCCATATTCTAGAAGCCAAATCTTTAGTGCATCTCATGAGTGAATTGCATTAGGATTCTGTATATAAGATCATGCATATTTCACTAACTTTTGTTTTGTAGATGTTCGAGGGTCGTCGGTCAATCTGTGAGTTTTTATGCTTTAGCATCTCATTTGTGTGTGATTTTCTTACTATGTTTAGCACCCTACCATGAGGCTAATTGTTTAAGTGATAAACTGTTTGAATGCCTGTGGATGAAGGCTTGTTGTTTGAATTGGAATAATTCAATAAATGTACGCGTTAAGCCCACTTGATGGTGGCAAAATCAAACCATTTTTCGGAAAACAAACATGAAGTTGAATTGTTCCAATTTGAGCAAACTAGTTTATACTTGTATGCTTCACATAGTAAATTTTAGGATTTACTAAAATAATCAGAACATAAACATATAAAGAAGATAAAAGTCATATCATGGTTTAGTAGAGGCCGATCTTTTGATCGGGTGAGTGGGGGTGCTCATTATTGACCTTCCCCTCTCATACCTAAGGTTCCGAGCCAAGCATCCTTGGTTACGACGAACAGTGGCCTTTGGCACCGAGTCATGGGTTTCCTAATTTCCCAAAATATTAGGTGGCGACTCTGAGTTCTGATGACGCAGTCCATTTTTGACAAAATTGCAATAAAATGAATTTTCAATAAAAGTTGTCAAATCTGGACTCTCATCTACGTTTCACATTGCACTCGTGAAACATTGAGATCAAAGAGATCTCGGGAGTCCGAACTGTTTAACGCGCGCGGGTACCCCCCGGGCATGTTACAGTTTCTGGCGACTCTGCTGGGGATTTTATGAAACCTTGACTCGAACTCCATGATATGACTTTTATTTTCAATTATATGTTTATTGCATTGCATGCCTTGGTGCACTTAAAGTTCCTGTGTTGCCCAGATACTGGTGGGAGCACAGGCAAGCTTTTTGTGGCACTACACCTATTTTTACGTTACTTTAGAGGCCTTGTGTTGTAACCTTCTGAGATCTGTCAAAAGGGTAGCTTTGCTATGTAGCCCTACTATCTAGCTTTGCTATCTAAGGTTCTCAGACTTCGAAGAGAGGCTATTTGACTCTTCTGATTTCCTGGGATCTTTATTGGTTATGACTCAAAGGACTCTTTAGTAACGTCACATTGACTTCAACCCTTAGAATAGAGCTAACCTTGTACATATAGTGAGCTATAGTACCTTTCAAATTAGGACAAAATGCTTTCCCATTTGTAGGATGTATGATACCGCTTGTTTGAATAGTGAACCCTAGATCATTTCAAAAGCTAGGACAGGATAACCCTACCCTCCATAGGGGTGTTTGTTCTCTTTCCTGCTATGTGTTATGTGCAATGTATTGGATCTATACAGGGGTTCTCAAAATTCGAATAAGTGGTTCAGGTTGTTCAGTTTAGCACCATTACTTCAAAAACAAAAAAAAAAAATAACAAAAACATAAATCAAAAAAAAATTTTAAAAATTTTTTTTGACCATCTCTGTGATTGGGGAGTGACCACTTGTTGATTGCACGAGCTTTATTTTGAATGTTGTGGCTGGCCCACACTTTGACTAGCAAAATTGAGAATGGTTTTATTCTGAGTTCTGAATTGAGTATTGAGTCTAAGTTTGACTCCACCAAGTTTGTAGAGTTAGAGTCAGGCTCGAGTCAGCCTAATGAGTCAGAGTCTGTTGATTTCGAGAGTGCTAACCTAGACATTTCTGTCTTGTCTAGGCCTTCTTTGTCATTTTCTTTTGAGTCTGTGTCATTGCTGAGTCATAGTCTCTTTTCAATAAACAGAAAAACAAAAGAACAAAATGCCATAGAGTCTACCTACTTCTCTGTGCCTTTAAATCATTGCATTGACCAAAGTTTTTCAAAACTTTTTCCAAAACTCTGATAAAAACGAAGAGGAAAAATTTCCTCGGGATTTGCAAATTTTGATCAACTGAGAGGAAGAGAGGTGTGCTAAGCCTTTGATGAAGAAAATCATTTTTGTTAATGTGGGTACTGAGAAGGATCCTGGCTTGGTCCAAATTGGTTCTATCTTGTCTTCGTAAGGGTACGAGTGATTAGTCACTTTGTAAAAAGATTTCAAAAACTGTTTTTGCGTGGTCCTACGAAAACAGACCTGGAATTGATTATACAGCATAGGATCCCTCTTGACTCGTGGTCCGACCTCCTTAGCTCCTTAGCTTTCCAACCGTGATTTGAAGTCTCCCATGATCAATCAAAGTGTAAGGCTTGTATAGCCAAATTGGAAATAGCCCTTGAACTAGGGGCCATGATGTGATTCAAATGGAAACAGCCCTTGAACTAGGGGCAAATGATGTGATTCAAAATGGAGACAGCCCTTCAACTAGGGGCAATAAGGGAGAATGTGATTTCAATTTGAAACAGTCCTTGAACTAGGGGCAAAAGTGTGAGGCTTACATAGTTGAAATGGAGGCAGCCCTTGAACTAGGGGCAATAAGGTACCACCCTTGAGAGGCTCGCTGGGCCGAAAACCCGGAAGGGCGATCCAGGCAAAAGTTAGAGCACCAAAAAAAAAAAATAATAATAATAATAAAAATATAAAAAAAAGAAGGAAAAATAAAAAGGAAAAATGAAAAGCTCGCAAGGTTGAAAACCCGAAAGGGCGGCTTTGGCAAAAGTTAGAGCGTAAAAGGAGAGTGTCAATACCCGAGTGAACCTTAGCCAAAACTATGTAGAGCTTGTGATTCAGATTAGAAACAACCTTTGGACTAGGGGCAAGAAGGTCGGATGTGATTTAGATTTGAAGCAGCCCTTGAACTAGGGGCAAAAAGTTGGATGTGAGCAAAGAGTTAAAATTGAACCATTTCCCAATGAAGACCGCCCAAAAAAGCCAAACCCAGAATTTGAGAGAATGAATTGTATTATTGAAGGACAGTCGAGTTCTTATCCACTACACTAGGGGCAACACTAGGGCAAATTCGGACCCAATTAGCCTAGTCCCTACATCATCATATCTACTGGTCAAGTGTAGTAGTTGTTCTTATAGTTGGCTTAGAGATTCCCCAATCAACATGGACAAGTTAAATGAAAGTAACCCTTGAGAGGCTCGCTGGGCAGAAAACCCGGAAGGGTGACCCAGGCAAAAGGTAGAGCAGAAAAAAAAAAAAAAAAAAAAAGAAACTCAAAAGAAATAAAAAATGAAATGAACAAAATGAAAATCAAAATGAAAAGAAAAAAAAATAGAAAAATGAAAAGCTCGCAAGGTTGAAAACCCGAAAGGGCGGCTTTGGCAAAAGTTAGAGCACAAAAAGAGAGTGTTAATACCCGAGTGAACCCTCAGCCCGAACTACGATGGCCTGATTCCTATCTTTGGGATACGTAGGTAGCTTCATCTCGAAGTTCGGCCCTAATAAATTTTTCAACTCATTCATTTTGTCCATGTTTGATTGGTGTATCTTTAGTCGACTCGGTTGTCCTACCCGTGTTTGATTGGTTTATCTTTAGTCGACTTGATTGTCCTATCCGTATTTGATTGGTGTATCTTCGTTTTGCTCAGTTCAGTTGGTTTGATTCAACTTGGTTTAGTTCGGTTCGGTTCGGCGGTTTGGTTCGGTCCGGTTTTGCTCGGTTTCATTCGATTTGGATCGGCTCGGTTCGGTTATGGTTTGGGACTATGCACCCCGATGGTTGATTCCATGTTAGTTGAATAGTGGCCATTTGCAAAAAGAGGTTTTGATTAATTTGAATGAAGTTGATTGATTTTTCTCGAAAATTGTTCCATTTTTTTTGCAAAACTTGAACCATTCTTTGGATTTGAAAAGGGAAAATTTTCAGTGCTCACAATTTAGCTTACATGATTTGAAACAGAAAATGGAATAAGTATGCTAATCTAACTCTCATTTGATCAAAACATTTTTACAAAAAAAAGCAAGAGACAAAAAAAAAAGGGTCAAGGCAAATGAATTAGGGGCATAGTCGAGTTAGTGATTATATCTTCTCCCCGCTCGAGTCAACTCGTCAGTGTATATGAGTGTGTATTCATACCAGTCAGTATGTTTATACCAGTCGGTGTATTTATACCAGTCAGTGTATAGAAGTGTGTTTGGATTATTTTGACTTCGTTTTTCTCACGTTGAGTCAGTTTTATTTTTATTCAGGTCAGTGTGGATCAATGGCCAATTCAGAGTTCAAATTCAATCATTATCAAATTCAAACAAAATTGTTTTCAAATTCAAAGTGATATGCCAGTCACACCATTGATGTACAAAATTGAAATTTTTTATTACAGTCAGGGGAGGACATCCAGAGACTCCATACAAAAAAAAAGAAGAAAAACAGAAAATACAAAAAAAAAAAAAAAAAGAGGAAAACCAGAAATAAAAAAAAAAACAAAAAAACACAAAAACAGAAAATACAAAAACAAAAAAAACAGAAAGATCTTGTTCTTCTTCTTCTTCGCCGGTGACGGCGACTCGCCGACTTCACTTACTCGGCTCTTCCGTCGCCAAGCTCTTCCGCTTTTTGTCGCTCTTCGAAGGCCCTTCTCCAGTGCTTCCGCCAAGAACGACCACGGTGTTTCCGCCGATAGAGTCGGCTCCTCTCCGACCATCAAAGGCAAGGTACGAAGATTGCCCAAATCGGGCCATAGAGGTGGAATGCCTTTTTAACTCCTTGTTTTCAGCCTTCAGCTCCTTATTTTCAACCTTCAGGGCACAAATTTCTGCCCGTGCATCTCTGTACATACACTGGAGTAGGGAGAGTTGGGCAGTGAGCTGGTATACCTCACACGCCTTGCTCTGCAGACGGTGAGACAGGTTGGTGACCGCCGCCACTGTCTCCATGCAGGACCTCAACGTGTAGTGGTTGGCCTCGATATCATTTTGAGTAGCCATCACTTGCTCAACTGAGAGTGTGGGAAGACTAGGTTGAGTAAGAGCAGGGGCACTTGGCCCAGAGGAGCTTGATGGATCATTAAGATCTGGAAAAAGAGAGAGAGGGCGAGATGCAGCCATGTATAAGAGAAAAGAAGGCAGAAATGGCAGAAGGCAGTCACAGAAGAGTGGCAAAAAACAGAAGAGAAAAATGAAAGAGTGAGCAGAAGAAGAGAGTGGTTCAGAAGAAGAGGGAGAGTGATGGAAAAGCGTAATGGAGTGAGCAGAAGAAGAGAGTCGTTAAGATGGAGAAGATGAAGATACTGAAGAGAAGAAGAAGCTGAGAAGAAGAAGACAAAGAGTGAGAGAGTCGAGGTGAGCGTCAACCGAGGGGGCTGCTTTTGTCGGCCAATCGACACAAAAGCAGAGCCCACGTGCCAAACGCGGCAAGAGACGCGGGAGAGTTGTGTATACATATATGTATATATATTTGTATAGCTATGTAATATAGATTTTTGTTTGAACATTTTGGTCATATGAGTGGTTTGGGTTCAGTGGTGTGGCTCAATGGTTGAAGGCTGAAAGCCTGAGTCCGAGGTCAGGGGTTCGAACCCCACATCGAGTCTTTCCTTGTCTTGTTTTTGTTTTGGTTTTGATATATATATATTTTGTCCACCTATATATAGATATATATATATTTGTTTGAATTGTTTCTGTCACCCGAGTGGCTTGGGTTCAATGGTTAGGCCCAGTGGTTGAAGAGTGAGAGGCTGAGCCTGAGGTCAGGGGTTCGAACCCCACATTGAGTGTTTCTTTTGGTCTGTTGTGGTTTTATGTATATATGTCTTGTATAGTATATATATATATATTTGTTTGTATATGTTGTCACAAGAGTGGCGCGGCTCAGTGGTTGAGGACTCGGAGGCCGAGCTTGAGGTCAGGGGTTCGAAACCCCGCATTCCATCCATTTTGTGATTTTCCTTTCTTTTTGCGTGTTTTGCATACGTGTGCTGACGTCAGCAAACGGAATATGCTTTCTCAGTAACGGCATCTTCCCACTGCCGGCAGCCAAACAGAATATTCCCCACTTGTGTCCGTATATATATCTGTGTATATATCTGTACATGTTTGTGTATAGGTCCATATATGTCTGTGTCGTATATACCTGTATATATACTGTATATGTCTATGTATACATCTGTATATAGCTGTCTCTATGTTGTTCATATGTATACCATATATACATGTCTGTGTATATTGTCGTATTTGTATGTATTTTGTCTATACATGGTATATGTATATGGTATTTGGTTCGAACATATAATTCCTTCTTTCATTCTGTGCATCTATCGCACAATAATCTCACTTCAATCACCTAACCTTCCCTCTCTCCGTATAGAAAATACGTTGAGATATGCCTGTTGGTTAGGCCATTCAATTTCAATCACCTAACCTTCCCTCTCTCCGTATAGAAAATACGTTGAGATACGCCTGTTGGTTAGGCCCTTCAATTTCAATCACCTAACCTTCCCTCTCTCCGTATAGAAAATACGTTGAGATACGCCTGTTGGTTAGGCCATTCAATTTCAATCACCTAACCTTCCCTCTCTCCGTATAGAAAATACGTTGAGATACGCCTGTTGGTTAGGCCCTTCAATTTCAATCACCTAACCTTCCCTCTCTCCGTATAGAAAATACGTTGAGATACGTCTGTTGGTTAGGCCCTTCAAATTCAATCACCTAACCTTCCCTCTCTCCGTATAGAAAATACGTTGAGATACGCCTGTTGGTTAGGCCCTTCATTTCAATCACCTAACCTTCCCTCTCTCCGTATAGAAAATACGTTGAGATACGCCTGTTGGTTAGGCCCTTCAAATTCAATCACCTAACCTTCCCTCTCTCCGTATAGAAAATACGTTGAGATACGCCTGTTGGTTAGGCCCTTCAATTTCAATCACCTAACCTTCCCTCTCTCCGTATAGAAAATGCGTTGAGATACGCCTGTTGGTTAGGCCCTTCAAATTCAATCACCTAACCTTCCCTCTCTCCGTATAGAAAATACGTTGAGATACGCCTGTTGGTTAGGCCATTCAATTTCAATCACCTAACCTTCCCTCTCTCCGTATAGAAAATACGTTGAGATACGCCTGTTGGTTAGGCCCTTCAATTTCAATCACCTAACCTTCCCTCTCTCCGTATAGAAAATACGTTGAGATACGCCTGTTGGTTAGGCCCTTCAATTTCAATCACCTAACCTTCCCTCTCTCCGTATAGAAAATACGTTGAGATACGCCTGTTGGTTAGGCCCTTCAATTTCAATCCCCTAACCTTCCCTCTCTCCGTATAGAAAATACGTTGAGATACGCCTGTTGGTTAGGCCCTTCAATTTCAATCACCTAACCTTCCCTCTCTCCGTATAGAAAATACGTAGAGATACGCCTGTTGGTTAGGCCCTTCAAATTCAATCACCTAACCTTCCCTCTCTCCGTATAGAAAATACGTTGAGATACGCCTGTTGGTTAGGCCATTCAATTTCAATCACCTAACCTTCCCTCTCTCCGTATAGAAAATACGTTGAGATACGCCTGTTGGTTAGGCCCTTCAATTTCAATCACCTAACCTTCCCTCTCTCCGTATAGAAAATACGTTGAGATACGCCTGTTGGTTAGGCCCTTCAATTTCAATCACCTAACCTTCCCTCTCTCCGTATAGAAAATACGTTGAGATACGCCTGTTGGTTAGGCCATTCAATTTCAATCACCTAACGTTCCCTCTCTCTGTATAGAAAATACGTTGAGATACGCCTGTTGGTTAGGCCCTTCAATTTCAATCACCTAACCTTCCCTCTCTCGTATAGAAAATACGTTGAGATACGCCTGTTGGTTAGGCCCTTCAATTTCAATCACCTAACCTTCCCTCTCTCCGTATAGAAAATACGTTGAGATACCCCTGTTGGTTAGGCCCTTCAATTTCAATCACCTAACCTTCCCTCTCTCCGTATAGAAAATACGTTGAGATACGCCTGTTGGTTAGGCCTTTCAATTTCAATCACCTAACCTTCCCTCTCTCCGTATAGAAAATACGTTGAGATACGCCTGTTGGTTAGGCCCTTCAATTTCAATCACCTAACCTTCCCTCTCTCCGTATAGAAAATACGTTGAGATACGCCTGTTGGTTAGGCCCTTCAATTTCAATCACCTAACGTTCCCTCTCTCCGTATAGAAAATACGTTGAGATACGCCTGTTGGTTAGGCCATTCAATTTCAATCACCTAACGTTCCCTCTCTCTGTATAGAAAATACGTTGAGATACGCCTGTTGGTTAGGCCCTTCAATTTCAATCACCTAACCTTCCCTCTCTCGGTATAGAAAATACGTTGAGATACGCCTGTTGGTTAGGCCCTTCAATTTCAATCACCTAACCTTCCCTCTCTCCGTATAGAAAATACGTTGAGATACACCTGTTGGTTAGGCCCTTCAATTTCAATCACCTAACCTTCTCTCTCTCCGTATAGAAAATACGTTGAGATACGCCTGTTGGTTAGGCCTTTCAATTTCAATCACCTAACCTTCCCTCTCTCCGTATAGAAAATACGTTGAGATACGCCTGTTGGTTAGGCCCTTCAATTTCAATCACCTAACCTTCCCTCTCTCCGTATAGAAAATACGTTGAGATACGCCTGTTGGTTAGGCCCTTCAATTTCAATCACCTAACCTTCCCTCTCTCCGTATAGAAAATACGTTGAGATACGCCTGTTGGTTAGGCCATTCAATTTCAATCACCTAACCTTCCCTCTCTCTGTATAGAAAATACGTTGAGATACGCCTGTTGGTTAGGCCATTCAATCGCCCTGCTTTGGGCACCGCACTGCTTTGTGCATCAATTTCAATCGCGCTATCTTGCGCATCACACCATCTTGTACACTCTCCCGGTCTAGGAGACCTTAAATCTTCTAAAGGTGCAATTCCTTTGGTGTTTGTCGTGCCCGAACGACTTTAGGTGGTCTGGTATAGTCACCTGCCTGTGATTGCAATGAGTTCCTAGGAGACCAACTGCGACGGTGGAAACTAGAGTTCGAATGGCCGAGGCCTAGAACGCAAAAGGTTCGGGATTTCCGAGACTAAAGTCTGGTTTAAATACCCAGGGGTGTATCCCCGGCTTGAAATCTGTATGGCAGCCCCATAGGTTGAGGTAGCTTGTATGCGCCTCAACTCTGGAAACTGAACCAACCTAGTCTGTCACCCCGTTGGAGAATAGGGAAAGTTGTAAATATGATCAGAAAAGCGGCATTCGTGGCCACCCAAATCGGTTAAAAACAACAGGTGCGCCTGTCTGTTTACACCATCCTTCCTCCTCTCGCGTGAAACGCGTTTGGATTGTAACTCGGTTAAAACATCAGGTGCGCCTGTTGTTTACACCACCCCTTCTCCTTTCGCGTGAGACGCGTTAGGTTGTTGATTTCACTCGGTTAAAAACAGCAGGTGCGCCTGTCTGTTTACACCATCCTTCCTCCTCTCGCGTGAAACGCGTTTGGATTGTAACTCGGTTAAAAACAGCAGGTGCGTCTGTTGTTAACACCATCTTTCCTCCTCTCGCGTGAGACGCATTAGGATGTTGATTTTTCTTGGTTGAGGTCTTCCCTCTCTTGCATAATCATGAATTTTCAAAATAACCGGCTTCGCGAAGCGTGTAAGTCCAACTTTCAAACTGCATTTTGTGTATATCATTTGCATTCTGCCCCTGAACTACGCTGGTTTGATTCCTTGCAAAGGGATACGTAGGCAACCTTCGGGTTCAACCACTTGCATTACATCTGGTTTGTACATACATTGCATTTTGTGTAATTGCCCAAGTCTTACGGCCTTGTCAAAAGGGTCGTCTTCTGGCTTTGACATTCACTCACGTCATTTCATGACTTCGAGCTCTGTCAAAGAGGGGCAACTGTAGACACCCCATTTTGACCGGCCCTAAGACTTGGGCATTTTATTTTGACCATCCTCACCCATTTTGGCTATCACTAATATTTTGGTAATTTGTAGTGTTTTGTAATTTTATATGTGTGTATTAAATTAGGTGTGTGTATATCTTTTAAGTGTGTTTTTAGTTGATAACTATATTTAAAGCAAAAGAAAATAATATATATATATATATATAAATAAAAGAAAATTAAAAACAAAAAAAGAAATAAGGCGGTGGTGGATGGAATTGTGGGATATCAATTTTTTTGTTTTAGTGGAGAGTATTGAGTGGAGGAAATGGGTTAGGTGAGAGTCTTTTATTGAGCGGAGGAAATGGATATATTTTTAGTGGAGAGTATTGAGTGGAGGTAATGGATATATTTTTACAGGGGAAATGGGTTAGGTGAGAGTCTTTGGAGTGTTAAAAAAAAGAAGAGGGAGGAAAGAAAGGGGACCCACGGGCTTGGTGGAGAGAAACTAAGGAGGATACACAGTTTAAAGAAAGAAAGGGGGGATCAACCTCTCTCCCTCATCTCTCTCTCGGGTAGAGAGGGGAGAGAGACATTCACACACTCACACACGGTGATGACCCATTTTTCTCTACACTGATACACATGGACAGAACACATGGACTGATCAAGAGGAGGAGGAAGAACACACGGTGGTTTAGAGAGAGAAAGAGCACCCATCACATTTCCATAGATACACACCCACACTTTGAGCTACAAACACAGACATGGGCTGAAACAAAGGGCAGACCTCTCTCTCATTGACATACACATGAGAGACCCAACACACGGTTGAGAGAGGAGGGAGATCCCTCTCACTCAGCAAACCCATCCGTCCCTTTCCTCTTCAACATGTATCACACACCATGGAGGACTGATACACCACTGTAACACACTCAACCACCTTCATCTTCATGCACAACACACCACCACCTTCATCTTCATGCACAACACACCACTACCTTCATCTTCATGCACAACACACACCCAGGTAACACACATGCACAACACACACCATCATCAGCAGCCACACTTCACCAACCCAGCCATAACACCACCACTCAACACACACCAACTTCACTCTCCCTCTCGGCACAAACCCAGCATCCACAAACCAGCCACCACACCACCGCTGCCATTGACACACCACACCACCACCACCTAACACACATCACAGCCGTGCACAAACCATACACCCACGGGCTCCCTCTCTTCTCTCCTTCATCTTCATGCATACACTCACACCCCCACATGCATACCCAGCACACCCACGGCACAACAGGGAAGAGGGACATCACCACCATGCATGCTTCACCACACCATACACACGGTGCACACCTCACTCACTCATGCATGCACATCACCATACACACACTCCCAGCAACTTCACCAAACCCAGCACACACCCAGGACAGAGGCACACATGACACGCAGTTTAGAGAGAGAGAAGGAGGAGACCAAACCCAGCTCTCTCTCTCTACAACCGAAGTCACTCTTGGCTCTCTCTCACTCAATCTCTCCTGGGTCTCTCTCCCTCCCTCCCTCACGACTCTATTGACATCAACACCATGCACATGATACATGGGTGAGGAATGGACACCACCATCACACCCACCTCGGCACACACCAACAACCATGCATAACCCACGGCACTCCTCTCTCTCTCTCTCTCTCTCTCTCTCTCTCTCTCTCTTCTCTCTCTCTCTCCGGCTTAGAGAGAGAAAAGGTGGTAAGTGGGTGTTTGGGTGTTTGGTTATGAGGATGGTTCATGGGTATGGTTGTGGGCTAAGTTATTTTGGACTGGGCCCATATGATTAAATGGAGATGAAGTGGCAGAGCCCTCCCTTGAAGCTGAGTACATGGGCTGAGATGTGCGAATCTGCTGGATGGAAGATTTATTTTATTTTATTTTATTTATTTTATTTTTATTTTGAGTGTTGTGAGGTTTTATTTTATTTTTATCCCTTCTCTCTCTCATCGGATCTGTAATAATTCAAGTATTGTAATAATTCCCCCACCCCGCTTCTTTCTATCCCATTCTTTTTATCGCTTTCCCTAACTGTGTGTATGTATATATATCTGACATGTCATGCATATCCATGCTTTACATTTATGTCTCATGCATAAGATTTGGCTAAATTTGCATCGTTATGCTTTCATTGATTATCCCATGATTTTGTGCGCTATCACATGTTTTGCAATGTTTCACATGCCATATTCTAGAAGCCAAATCTTTAGTGCATCTCATGAGTGAATTGCATTAGGATTCTGTATATAAGATCATGCATATTTCACTAACTTTTGTTTTGTAGATGTTCGAGGGTCGTCGGTCAATCTGTGAGTTTTTATGCTTTAGCATCTCATTTGTGTGTGATTTTCTTACTATGTTTAGCACCCTACCATGAGGCTAATTGTTTAAGTGATAAACTGTTTGAATGCCTGTGGATGAAGGCTTGTTGTTTGAATTGGAATAATTCAATAAATGTACGCGTTAAGCCCACTTGATGGTGGCAAAATCAAACCCTTTTTCGGAAAACAAACATGAAGTTGAATTGTTCCAATTTGAGCAAACTAGTCTATACTTGTATGCTTCACATAGTAAATTTTAGGATTTACTAAAATAATCAGAACATAAACATATAAAGAAGATAAAAGTCATATCATGGTTTAGTAGAGGCCGATCTTTTGATCGGGTGAGTGGGGGTGCTCATTATTGACCTTCCCCTCTCATACCTAAGGTTCCGAGCCAAGCATCCTTGGTTACGACGAACAGTGGCCTTTGGCACCGAGTCATGGGTTTCCTAATTTCCCAAAATATTAGGTGGCGACTCTGAGTTCTGATGACGCAGTCCATTTTTGACAAAATTGCAATAAAATGGATTTTCAATAAAAGTTGTCAAATCTGGACTCTCATCTACGTTTCACATTGCACTCGTGAAACATTGAGATCAAAGAGATCTCGGGAGTCCGAACTGTTTAACGCGCGCGGGTACCCCCCGGGCATGTTACAGGCTGCAAGGCCTTCAGACAAAGACCAGATAAGGATGGTTGTGCGCAACCTCCAACCCAGATTAATGCAAAAAATGATTGTTCTCCCCTTCCCTACTTTTTCAGATTTACATGAGATGGGGGTTCAAATCGAGGATGCCATCCGACAAGGGATCTTTGCAGAAGATAATGAGACTTTGAAGAGGAATGTTGCTCACAGTCCCAATGCTACTACTGATGGTAGCACAGCTGCGAAATGCTCAGAAGTAGGCACTATCACCACTTACCTCAATGGCCAAAAACCAACCACTTCAACTCAGCCCCAAGCCCGAAAATTCCATCCTCTTTACATGAGTCTCTCTCAAGCTTTGAAAAAGCTGCGAGAAGAAGGGCACCTAGAACTCCTAGAACCCCAACCCCTTCCAAACCCTCTTCCACCAAGATATGACCCAGCTAAATACTGTGCCTATCATCAGCAGCACGGTCATGATACGAACCGTTGTATCCGCCTTCGTCATAAGATTCAAGATCTTATTGACGAAAAGACCCTAGCTCCACCAAAAGGACCGCAGGTTAGTACTGACTCGTCACCTCTACATCTCAACCTCATCCATATATTGGCCGTCCCTTACGACCCCAGTGTATATATCACCCCAGCCCATTTGCCCAAGCCTGAGGTGTTTATCCCGGATAGCATGGACTTATGCATGATGGGTGCGTCTGAACCCCAATCATCTCAAACCCATGAACCCACTACTTCTGAGCTGATGAGGATGATCGAAGATCTTCAGAGAACTGTGGCAGATCTAACCTTTGGGGTTTTGGCCCCATCATCAACCACATCACGTACCAGAGAGTTCATGTCTAAAGGCTCCCCAACATTGGGACAGGCTGCATTGGAAGAAGGCCAATCCCTTGGCAAAGTAGAGGCAGGTGGTAAGAACAAGGTAGGGGCAGGCATTCGTCCCCATGAACACCTTCAGTGGGATATTGAGGCTTTGAAAGCCGAAGGGCTAAACAAACAGCAAGTACTCGCAGTTGTTGCAAAAACTGTGGATAACACTTTCGCCACTCAGAACGGGAGCAGTCTGAATCAAGGGGCAGGCCGGGAGAAGGGCCGTTGAACCAGGAATGTTCCTTTTAGCCCTAACCCCGTGCTTGGAAGAGATCAGCTAACCCAGTCAGCACCGGTCAATCCCTTTGCTGGTGCACCCAGCAAAAAGCCACAAACCTCAAAATACCCACCTCGGGGCCAAAGAGTGTTCACCCCACTGTACATATCTCAATCAGCGGCCTTGAGGGTCCTAATTAAAAAGGGGCACCTGAAACCCTAGAGCTGCGGCCACTGCCGGATAAACTCCCCCCTCCCATGATCCGGCCAAGTATTGTGCCTTCCATCAACAAGTTGGCCACGTCACTGATAGTTGTTACCGTCTTCGCCACGAAATACAAGATCTGATTGACAATAAGGTCATCGTCGCACCAGCCCCTGCAAAGTCTATCGGCACTGGATCGGTGAACTTGAGGGATAATGTGAATATGTGATCGGGAGATGAACCACCTGTGGGCGTCGTTCAGTTTACTTCAGATGTGGTGGATGGCGTGCACTGTTTTGAGCAATGTACAAATGCTGTTAATTTTGCTTTCTGACTTGGGTATTGGGTCAGTTTTGTTATGTTGCTTTGAGTCTGTCTCTTTATTTTGAGTCAGTCTTTTTATTTCAGGTCTGTCTTGTTGTATCGAGTCAGTCTTGTTTTGTTGAATTCAGGTGATTTCGGGAATGTTACCTCAGACATCACTATCTTGTTTTGTGTTCATCTTTTTGCTTTCTTTTGAGTCTGTTTCTGTCAGGGAGCCAGTTGTGCCAACAGATCTTGAATGAAACAGCAGTGATTTTCACACTCTCGTGTTTGCTTCTACCTTGTGCCAGTTATGCCGGAAGTTCTGAATGAGACGGCAGTATTTGACTAAAAGCTGTGTCTTTTCTGTGCCTTGAATTCATTGCATTGACCTAAGTTTTTCAAAACTTTTTGAACACTGTGGTGAAAACAAAGAGGAAAGAATTCCTCAGGATTTGCAAAACTTTGATCAAACTGAGAGAAAGAGAGGCGTGCTAAGCCCTTAATGAATGAAATCATGCTTGTTAGTGTGAGTACTGAGAAGGATCCTAGCTTAGATCCAGATTGGTTCTACACTGTCTTCAGCGCGAGTGATTTGTCGCTTTCTTAAAAACTTTAAAAAAATGTTTTGCGCGGTCCTGCGAAGACCTGTGTGGAATCGCTCTTGAGATTGTGCAGCTTAGGATCACTCTCAGCCTCGAGGCTCAACCCTTTTGCTTCCAAACCTTGAACTTGAATTCAGAATGTTCAACGGTCAACTATAATGTGAGGCCTGTGTGGCCAGATTTGAAGCAGCCCTCGAACAAGAGGCATCGAAGTCAGATCAAGAAGATCAGACCTCATCAGAAGAAGCTTGCGAAGTTAAATCAGAAGCACCCCTCGAACTAGGGGCAAAGATGTCAGATGTGCTCGAAGAGCCGAAGATGAGTCCTTTTGCAAATCGACAGCCACTCTCCTGGATACGGATGGCATCAAAACCCTAAAACCATTTGGCGTGGACTTGCTACACTTTTACCCTTTGAGAGGCTCGCTGGGCCGAAAACCCGGAAGGGCGACCCAGGCAAAAGTTAGAGCAAGCAAAAAAATACATACAAAAGGAAAGAAAAAAATACAAAAAAAAAGAAGAACAAAGGAAGAAGAAAAAGAAAAGAAAAGAAAAAGAAGCACGCAAGGTCGAAAACCCGCATCGGGCGCCTTGGCAAAAGTTAGAGCCTAAAAGAAAAAAATGAAAAAATGAAAAAGAAAGAAAAGAAAGAAGAGCAAAGCTCGCAAGGTCGAAAACCTGCAACAGGCGCCTTGGCAAAAGTTAGAGCATAAAAAGGAGAGGTTAAATACCCGAGTGTACCTTAACCCCGAACTACGTAAGGCTTGATTCCCATCTTTGGGATACGTAGGCAACTTCATTCTGAAGTCCAGCCATAAACATTTCCAATTCAATTGTGTCCATGTGATGGTTTTGACCATCTTTGCCTCCTCTGTATCCGAGAGTCTGGTTGTGTTCGTCGCTCTGAGGACTGACTACAAGTACGCTGCGATGCTATCCAAACAAGGGGCAACTTTCCGTTGCCATTCAAAACGTCGCGGTGTCACTTCAAACAAGGGGCAACTTTCCGTTGCCATGCAGTGTCCTTCAGACAAGGGGCAATTTTCCATTGCTTATGGATCCGAGGTTGCGCATCTCAAGAGTAGGTTCCGTGCTTGTTGAGCATTGGCCGTTTGCAAAAATAGTTTTTGAGAATTTTTACTAAGGTTGACTAATTCTCTCGAAAATTATTCCATCTTTTCCAAAACTGGACCATTTTCTTGGACCCAAAAAAGGAAAATTTTCAATGCTCACAGCCTAACTTGCGCGATCTTCGCGATCTTCAAAATCAAAAAGTTGAATAAGCATGTTAATCTAACTTTCATGTTGGTCAAAATTGTTTTAAAACCAAAAAAAAATGGTCAAAATGATGAACTAAGGGCACAGTTGTGTCATGTGTTCTGTCTTTTCCCCATCATCAACATACTTGCCAAGAAGGGCACTCTACCTGCCGGAAGAGGGCGCAGCTGAAGTCAACAACAAAGGGCTGAAAGCTCTCCCACCCTCTAAGCAACGAGGTATCAAGCCAAGTGCGAAGCACGAATTGGAATGGATCAAAATGTTCCACTTCCTCATTTGGATAGATCTGATCCCGTCCAAACTCCCCAGCAAAGCATCATCAACCGATGTCAGCTACAGATTTGCTACACACCCAGTTGTAGCACAACCCCTCTATGGGAAAAACTCACTGTTGTGAGCAGAAGAAAGAGAATCTAGCAGCATGCTCGGGGCAAGAGCCCACAACTTCTTGTTTATCCACCAACCACCCAGGGGAGGGATAAAAAAATGAGAGATTGAAGAATAGAGAGATGTGCGTTGAGAGAAAAAGTGAGAAAAGGGCTTTTTCAAAAAAACAGAGATTGAGTGCCAGAGTGATGTGAGAATCACAAATGAGAAAGGGTGGGAAATAATACCCGAAGGAACTGGCTCCTCGCGGACTGAGAGGTCTCCCGTCTTTGTAACACGTCTGTGTGTCGTGTCATTTGTTTTGTTTGTCTCGATTCTTGTTTTGAGTTGTTTCGAGTGTTTCTCGATGTGCTTAGGTTGTTTACCTTTGTTTTCTTTTGTTGAGTCGTGGTGCGCTGTGTTCAGTCGTAGGCTCAATACCCAGTTGAAAACTTATTTCCACTCTCAATTCAAAAATAAAATCATTTTGTGCTCAGAGTGCTGTGCCATTCCCCACATTTGTGCAAAACAAAATTTTGTTCTTTCAAAAACCGCAGGGTTCAACCCGGGTCAAGTGTGAACTGTAAAACAAGGACCTATTTGAAGCTATGTAGGTTCCGGACTGCAAAGCAAAAGAAAAGAGGGAAAATCGAAGCACCTGAGTGTGTTTCACCTTCAGCAAATTCCGTTATTGTACTCCGGATGTACCTCTTCAGGGCCTTGCCAATGCTCCGAAGTATGAGTGTGTCTCTACCTCAAGCGCAAGATCAAGCCTGCTTCAAAGTTATGCACCCTTCCACCCGCATTGTTATGCACTCTTCCACTAGTATTGTCATGCACACCTTACTTGCATTTATTTGCATCTTGAGTTATCTTCTATTTGTTTATCCTTTTACGCTAAGCCGCGTTTGGGATTGTTGTCCTCCAGGACTTTCTCAGGTTGCGCCGGGCACGCGCCTGATAGTTTGTTGGACCTCCTCTCATGATTTCAGCGTGGTTTGAGTGTCCCGTTCCTTACGCGATTTCAGCGTGTTTGGAATTTATCCCAAGTTGCGTTGTAGACGCACTGGGCGGTTTGTTGGACCTCCTCTCACGATTTCAGCGTGGTTTGAGTGTCCCGTTCCTTACGCGATTTCAGCGTGTTTGGAATTTATCCCAAGTTGCGTTGTAGACGCACTGGGCGGTTTGTTGGACCTCCTCTCACGATTTCAGCGTGGTTTGAGTGTCCCGTTCCTTACGCGATTTCAGCGTGTTTGGAATTTATCCCAAGTTGCGTTGTAGACGCACTGGGCGGTTTGTTGGACCTCCTCTCACGATTTTCAACGTGGTTTGAGTGTCCCGTTCCTTACGCGATTTCAGCGTGTTTGGAATTTATCCCAAGTTGCGTTGTAGACACACTGGGCGGTTTGCTTCGACCTCTTCTCACGATTTCAGCGTGGTTTGAGTGTCCCGTTCCTTACGCGATTTCAGCGTGTTTGGAATTTATCCCAAGTTGCGTTGTAGACGCACTGGGCAGTTTGCTTCGACCTCTTCTCACGATTTCAGCGTGGTTTGAGTGTCCCGTTTCTTACGCGATTTCAACGTGTTTCGAATTTATCCCAAGTTGCGTTGTAGACGCACTGGGCGGTTTGCTTCGACCTCCTCTCACGATTTCAGCGTGGTTTGAGTGTCCCGTTCCTTACGCGATTTCAGCGTGTTTGGAATTTATCCCAAGTTGCGTTGTAGACGCACTGGGCGGTTTGTTGGACCTCCTCTCACGATTTCAGCGTGGTTTGAGTGTCCCGTTCCTTACGCGATTTAGCGTGTTTGGAATTTATCCCAAGTTGCGTTGTAGATGCACTGGGCGGTTTGTTGGACCTCCTCTCACGATTTCAGCGTGGTTTGAGTGTCCCGTTCCTTACGCGATTTCAGCGTGTTTGGAATTTATCCCAAGTTGCGTTGTAGACGCACTGGGCGGTTTGTTGGACCTCCTCTCACGATTTCAGCGTGGTTTGAGTGTCCCGTTCCTTACGCGATTTCAGCGTGTTTGGAATTTATCCCAAGTTGCGTTGTAGACGCACTGGGCGGTTTGCTTCGACCTCTTCTCACGATTTCAACGTGGTTTGAGTGTCCCGTTCCTTACGCGATTTCAGCGTGTTTGGAATTTGTCCCAAGTTGCGTTGTAGACGCACTGGGCGGTTTGTTGGACCTCCTCTCACGATTTCAGCGTGGTTTGAGTGTCCCGTTCCTTACGCGATTTCAGCGTGTTTGGAATTTATCCCAAGTTGCGTTGTAGACGCACTGGGCGGTTTGCTTCGACCTCTTCTCACGATTTCAGCGTGGTTTGAGTGTCCCGTTCCTTACGCGATTTCAGCGTGTTTGGAATTTATCCCAAGTTGCGTTGTAGACGCACTGGGCGGTTTGTTGGACCTCCTCTCACGATTTCAGCTGTGGTTTGAGTGTCCCGTTCCTTACGCGATTTCAGCGTGTTTGGAATTTATCCCAAGTTGCGTTGTAGACGCATTGGGCGGTTTGTTGGACCTCCTCTCACGATGTCAGCGTGGTTTGAGTGTCCCCTTCCTCACACGATTTCAGCGTATTTGGAATTTACTTTAGGTTGCGTGGAACGCGCTCCTGATTGATTTTCTTTGTTCTTCCTCCACTCACGAGTCCAGCGTGGTTGGAGTGTGTTCACCCTTTGCATCTTTACTAGCATAGCATTTCATTCGCGCTACCTTGCGCACCTTACCTATACTTGTTAGTACATTGCATTGTTTTATATACAAACCGGCTTCGCGCAGCGTATAAGTCCAATTACAAACCGGCTTCGCGCAGCGTATAAGTCCGATTTTCAAGATTTTTCCGCATATCATTTGCATCCTGCCCCTGGACTACGCTGGTTTGATTCCTTGCAAATGGATACGTAGGCAGCCTGCGGGCACAACCATTCATTCATCTGTATTTTGTTTGTCCAAGTCTTCGGCCTTGTCAAAAATGGGTCGTCTCTGGGCTTTGACATTCACTCACGTCATTGTTATGACTTCCGAGTTCTGTCAAAGAGGGGCAACTGTAGACACCCCATTTTTACCGCCCTTAAGACTTGGGCACCACTGATGGTTTGCTCGATGATGAAATGTGTGCAGGGCACAGGTCCAATTTCTTCAGCAAGGAGAGAGAGAAATCTCAACTTCACACCCCATTTTGGACCAAAATTATTTTGGATGGTTTTTATACCTTAAAACCCTCTCTTTCAAAACATTTTCAAAATAAAATTCCCACGATGTTCCGACGCTCGCATTTCAGTAAATGTTGCGCTTTTCGGTAAACTGAGCAAGGACAAAGGGGAGATGAATGAAAGAGAGATGAAATCTTTGAAAAATCTTTCAAAACACCTTACTTAGAGGTTTGAAGTTGAAGAAAAGAGGAGAAGAGGGGAGAAAACTAGTTTGGGAGTGGTTCAGCATGAATCCGGGAAGGAGAAAAGTCTGCGCAGCTTCACCGAAATGAGCGTAACTCTTTGCACAAGAGGAATTAAAATATGAGGCTACCACCATTGGAAAGCTTACTTCCGGGGGTTCATTTTGCACTCAAGAATCTCTCAAAACCAAGTCCGGGTGGGGGAGGTATGATTGGTTGAAGTTGGGCATCATCCCGGTTGGATCGAGTCTGCGCGGCTTCACCAAAAAGGGCATAACTTTTTCCACAGAAGGAATTTTAATGAAAGGCTTGCGCCATTGGAAAGCTAACTTCCGGGGCTTCAATTTGCATACCCACCGGCCATTTTTTGACCTTGGAATCATCTATCGGCACTCTATTTAGCCGACCGGCAGAAAATAGTGCCGACCGGCACTTTATTTTGGCCGACGACCAATTTTTCTGGCCGGTTTGCACCCTTTGCACCCCCCAAGCCTAGTGTATGCCACTTGTGCCAGCTGGGATGCACAGACCCGACCCCCCATGCATATATGTGGCTATTTTGCACCCTTTTGAGCCTTTTGACCCCCTTTTGCTTCTAGAAGCTTGAACCAAGAAGCTTGGCCAGCTGTATTAGCTTCCTCTAGAAGCCTTGCACCTCCCTTTGAACCACTTGGCCCCCTTGACCCTTTTTCCTTTGCTTAGCCATTAAGTTTCTTAGCATTACTTGGCCTATATAAGCACCCCTCTTCTCCATTGCTTAGGGTTGGAGCTTTGGAACCAAAAAACCAGAGCATATATATCTATACATTTGATATATACACCCTCTCTCTCTATATCTCCCTCTCTCTCATCCCTGGTGTGTGTTTGGGACCCTAAAAGTGCACTTTTACCTTAGTTTTGCACCAATACACACACCATTACACCATACTCCGACTTGGGAGGTCTTGAAGGTTTGTTCTTGAGGTTTTGAGGTGGTTTTGATCAGAAGGAGAGGTCTGCACTTGCTGTTCTTGAGGTGTTCTTCAAGGGTAACACTTTTCCCTCTTTATTTCCCATTTTTGCACCATTCTTCTAGCCTGTTTGCTTGCTGTTTTAGGCTCCGACCAGAACTGAAAAGGTCATTATTTTGAGCCATATTTCATGTTTGTTTAAGGGCTCAACCCTGTTTGGGCCCTCCATTTGGTACTTGCTTCAATACCTCTTGGTATGTCATATTTTTGCATGGAATTTCTAGTCTATGAGTGATCTGTTTTCGAGCATAATGTAAACTGTAAGAGGGCCTATTTTGAGCCCCTCTTCAACATTGAAGAAGGGCTCAACACTGTTTGAGCCCCCATGATGCACTTGCTTCATAATCTCTCCTATTTACCGTAAATTTGCATGACTTGTTTGGCCTATATGTGATCTGTTTTGGAGCATCTCATGAACTGATATTGTGCTTATTTTGAGCCCCTCTTCAACATTGAAGAAGGGCTCAACCTTGTTTTCATGCTCCATATGTCACTTGCTTTGAATCCATGTTTTACCCTTGTTTTTGCATGCTTTGCTAGCCCATTTTGCTTCTGTTTTTGGACCATGATCAGAACTGGAAATGGTCATATTTTGACCCCCTGGATATATTTCATGAAGGGTCTTTGCTTGTTTGATGAATGTTTGGCCCACTTCATGTTATACCCTCTTTTGAGCCTCATTTTGCATGCCATTGTTGCTCTATCTATGCTTGCTGTTTGGCCATATTTTGTACTGAGAAAATCTGGTCTTGGGGCTGCCTCGCTACTGTATTTTCATTCCATGTCCATATTGTGCATGCATTGCATAGCTATAGGCCGTTTCGGGTGCCTAAATTCGCATTTCGGGACCATTCCTCGCATTTGGTGTCATTTCGCCATCTTTCGGGACTGTTTTCCCCCATATTTCAGTGCTGAAATTCCATTGGCGTGTTTGCATATCATTTTAGCATCATTGCATTCCGTATGCCATTGCCTCGGTATGCGTGCCCGTGTGCACGCGTTTCGAGGCACTTCATTTTCATCCAATGGCCACTGATGTGAGTGCGGCTGAGGTCCACTCACATTGGTGTAAGTCCATCTTGCATTGTGTATGCCATGTTTCAATGCGTTGTGCATGTTATGTTATGTACATTGTGTGTGCCATGTAGTTGCATTGCATGTTTATGTGTTAGCTTGCATGCTTAGGTTGCATGTGCATTGTTGTGCATTGCCTCACCTCTTGATCAACCATGATTGAGGTTGGGTCCCTTGTATCTTTGTGTGCATTGCATTCGACATTAAAATGCAAACTTGGCCTCTTAGGCCATCATGCGTCGAAATGCGCCATTGATGGCCCGGGGGTCGAGGGCCATGCTCCCTTGAGTCCATTACATGATAGGGGGTGTGCCGTGCATATATTTGCTTGAGATCCCATGCCATACACTGTCTGTCCTCTGTTGCTGTCAAAATTGTCTTCTGCAGGAAGTTTCTGCCGACCGGCAACATTAAGTGCCGACCGGCCATTTATTCAGTGCCGATAACTTTATCTCCAGCCGATGGATATTGTACACAGCCGGTGGTGTTTCTATTCAGCCGGTGGTGCTCCAAAGTGTCCAGGGAAGCATCCTTGGGATCTGTGCAAATTTTTTGAGGAGTAGGGCAGTGTAAACAGAGGCAACAGTGGCATGGTGCGGGTTTCCAAGCAAGGCGAGCCAAATATACATTATTCACGCATCCCGAGGCAGGGCTGAGGCCCCTTTCTCTTTTGTTAATATTTAATTTGATAATTAGAAATTTCTGTAATAATTAATTTATTCTGTATTTGGACTGTATTATTTTTGGACTGTATTATTCTTTTGGTCTCTCCGAGAGAGGGCATATCTGTAATAAGTGTGGGTGAGTGGTTTGTATGTCTTCCAACCCCCACTTCTTTCTTCCCTTTTATTTACCTGCTTATGATGGTAGATTAGGACACGTCTATTTTAGCATACCTTATGCAATGCATGCGTGCATCCATGCATTTGTCTAAACATGCACCGGGCTCGGTACATCATACAAACTGCATCGTACTTTCAATTCCAAATTGAATACGTGATAGTTGTAGCATTTCGCATGCCATTTTAGGGTTAGCCGAGCCTATCCTAATCACATGCTGTATGTGTTGCATTAGTCACTCTAACATGAACTAGAGCATGCATGTTTGCTAACTAGTTTATTGTTTTGGCACAGAGTACGATGTAAGTATTTATGCTTTAGCATACCACATGCGTGTGAATGTTGCCATGACAGTATGCTTACCATGCGGCTAAGTGCTTATGTGAGATAAACTGTTTGAATGCCTGTGGGTGGAGGTTGGTTGCTTGAGTTGGGAAAACTCATTGAAATCCGTGTTTTAGCCTACTTGCGAGTAGCCAATTCCAAAGCATTTTCAAAACGAACGGATATGCAATGTTTGTTTCCAAATTAGGCAATCTAGTCTATACTTGTTTGCTGCGCGCATAACATAGTAATTCTAGGTTAACAATTGGAACAAGAGCATGTAATGTTTTCAAAATCAGATATCACGGTTAGTAGAGGCCGGTCTTCGGACCGGGCGAAAGGGGGTGCTCATAGCTGACCTTCCCCGATCGTACCCAAGCACCCGAGCCAAGACATTTGGTGATGACGGACACGTGGCCTTCGGCACCGAGTCAGGGTTTCCTAAATTCCCCCATTAAAAAATATTTAGGTGGCGACTCTGTAATCTGGCAAAGCAGTCCATGTTTGGCACTACTTTTCAAAAATCTGTTTTTCTTCAAAAAATGATTTGCCAGAGTTGGACTCTTTGGTTCAGATTGAGAACCGTGACAATTTGAGTCCGAACTGTAGTGAACCCAACACGAACAGAACGGGACCTTAACCCTCCCGGGATTGCGTTCGGGGACGTCTACAGTAGGGTATTTTCGGAGCTAAGGAAAATGAGAGAGACAAAGTGGGTGTTTTGTTATCAAATGCTCATAAAATAGCTCAAAATCTTAAACTCCTTGAAAAGGAGAGGATTGGGCATCGAGAGACGTGGGGGTAATTGAAAGGTATGGAAAACCATCTAGGGTAACCCCCATTGCTTTCTCTACTACCTCCCACCCGAAATTCACGAAGATTGAATTTCTATACCTAGCTTTGCCTCGTTTGGATGTGTGTACACACAAGACTTGTGCTCATGCACAACCGTTGTGCGCACACATAACTAATGTGTGCACTCACAACTAACGTGCCTACGCACTTCTTTGCCTTAGTACACGTACCATGCATGCATGCACAAGTGTGAGGTCCCATGCTCTTTGCTTGCTTGTGGCCAAAGTAAGACCGAATTGCCTCTCGATCGATGTTTTTAATAAAACTAGTTACTTATTTAAAAAATACATTCGATCAAAGTACAACCGGCCCTCTCTCTCCTTCTTAGGGTTAAAAAGTTAGTTTTCAATTAAAAATAGGCCTAGGGGTAAAATAGTCATTTTTTGCAAAAAGTTACTTTTTGGCCAAAACAGGTTTATGCAGTAACTCCAAACAACCTTTAAACATTCCAAAGATCAAATAATTAACCATTTTATCATCGGGAGGCTTGCAAGAGCCCAAAGTATTAGGGTCAATCAAAATGGGGTGTCTGCACTCATTTCACAGAAAGTAAAATCCTAGAGCATCAAAAAAATAATAATAATAATAAAAACCCTAGAACTAGTGTGAAATGGGAAAATACAGGAAGGGGGGGGAGAGACAGAGAGAGAGACAGAGACAGAGACTTGAATCAAAATTAATGGGGGGCAAGATGGTGTAATGACGGTGGTGATGAGACAGTGAGCGACGGTGACTGTGAAAGGCTATAGATGATGGTCAGTTGATGAGAGGGAGAGCAAGAGACTCTAAGGTGTGTTTGTTATTTAGTTTGTTGTTTGGTGTATGTATCGATACATACAAAGAAATTAAAAAAATAATAATAAAAAAATTAAGCAAAAACCCAAATGAGGCGATGATATTTTGTGTTCCCACCAAAAAATTTTAGTGTTATTGCTGAATAAATGATTTTGGTCACCGAAAATAATATTTACTTACCAAATTTTGGTAGCCAAAGATAAAAAGTAAAAATTATGCTAATTATTTGGCGACTAAATTTTTTTTAATAGGCAAAAAGTATTATATCATGACTAAAGCTTTTTTGGTCACCGAAAATAAATATTTATTGACCAAATTTTTGGTAGCGAAAGATAAAAAGTAAAATTCATCCTAATTATTTGGCAACTAAATGTTTTTAGTAGGCAAAATTTATTATACCATGAGCAAATTTTTGGTAATGAAACATTAATAGCAAACATTATGTTAGTTGTCTGGTGACTAAATTTATTTTAGTAGGCAAAAACTAGGATACCACAACTAAAAAACCTTTAGTAGCCTAAAAACCTAAACTTACAACGACTAATATGTTTTTTAGTCGTCTAATGTGGAATTTTTAGCGACTATTTTTTCTTTTCAATTGCCAATAAGTAACATGCCTTGACTAAAAAAATCTAGTAGCTAAACCAATAAACAATGCCAACCAATATAGTTTGTAGTCGTCAAATTTTTTTTTTGTTTGCCAAATTTGGTCCCCAAATGTGCAAATTGTTGTAGTGATCTTTCCAAGCAACAAGTCAGAGATAAAAAGAGACAAACCTTCCTATACCCTCAAAACCTATTTTGAAAATGTTTTTAAGGCAAGTGATACCTTCTCATTCATTTTGGCCATTCTTGGCATTATGTTTTCCAAAATGATTGATCTATTTGTCAGAAAAGAGAGCTTGGAAAGCCTTAATGAATGAGAAGATAGGGGAAACCTTCTAAGAAAATTAGTCAGACATCACTTGATTAGTGTAGGCAGCCCATTTTTGACCAGCCTTAAGACTTGGGTGCTTCGTTCTAAGCACCCGACGACGAAAATTGGAATGCGTAAGACTTTGATATCTTTAACAAAAAATCCATATCTATAAGTGGATCCTAACCTTACACCTATTTTGGCCAATTGTTTTTAGACCCTTAAAACCATTTTCAAAATATTTTTAGGCACGCAGAAACTTGGTACTTTTCGGTAACTAAGCGAAGACAGAATAGAAATGAAAGGAAATGAGGAGAATCCTTTGGAAATATCTTATTTTCATCTCATTTTTTCCTTAGTCGTAAAAAAATAGTTCTGCCATACAACTTTAATGCATAGTCGTACATTTTTGTACTGACCATACAATAAAGTGATGACCGAAAAACTTTTTAATGGCCGGACAACTTTGGTGACAAATAGAGCAGTTTTTAGAAGATGATCCCCCACGCATGTGAGGGTGCCACATCCATAGTTTTCAAGGGTATTGTAGAGCAATCAACCTTCTGGCCTATACATATACCAATTTTTCAGTAGATTAAGGGGTTGGAAGTTTGGAAGAATTAGAAGAGCACCAAGACATCCATTTTTTTGTTGAAGCTTCTGAATTCTTCAAATTCTCTCTCTCTCTCTCTCTCTCTCTCTCTCTCTCTCTCTCTCTCTAGTTACACCTATACATACAAATCCATTGAAGCATGAAGATTGAAGCTCTTTGCTGGAGATTGAAGATAGAATTCAAAGATTTGAGGGTGCCTAGAGTGAGGATTGCTAATCAAAGAGCTCTTCCACCTTTGCTTGAGGTAATCTCTTAAAACTTTCTCACCACTTTCTCTTTTATTTTCTTCCCTTTTCTCTCTTGCCAAGCACTCTATAATTCTAAATTCTATTGTTTAAGATGTGATTAGGCTTGCGGATAGTGGAGGGGTTTTGACACCCCCCATAGAATTTGATTGGATTACTTGGAATTCTTGTTTTCTTACAATTTCTCTCTCATTTTCTCACCTCTCAAACACTCTATTTTTTGAGTTTCTTTAATTGTTTAGTTTTATTATGGACTTGTATAGAGGGTATTAGTCTCACCCTATGTTTTGTTTTGATAATTGTTTTGTTTTCTTTCATTTTCTCTTTGTTTTCCTCTCATATTCTCACTAATTTTCTCATCATCCAAACATGTTTAATTCTCATAATTCAATCCTTGTTCATACATTAATAAGCCCTTGTGATTATTTTGTGGGGTTAATTGGATAATTTGTGTGTTGAATTTTAGGTGATTAGAGGTCGATTCTCTCATTTTCTTTTGTTTTCTCTAGTTTTGTTTTTCACTTTCTTGGAAGCCATTTGGCTTCCACTTAGAAACAGTTTGCAATACTTGGCTTCCACTTAGAAATAGTTTGCAATCTAATCGCTCCAACCATATTTACATGGATTTGATTACTTTTTTACTCTTTTCCATGAGTTTAGATGTAGATTCTTTCTTATTTATTTGATTATAGCTATATTTTTGTGAGTTGCTTCCATGACCACCACAGGATTTTTCATGTCTTTTGATGATCAATGAAGTCCATCTTCTCATGATCAATTCCATGATGAGAATGGTGGATATTGCTTGCTTAGATTCTACTTTCTATTCTTTGAATTGATTCCATAATCATCATATGATGATTCATATTGTTTGATGATTAGGGGAGCTTATCTATCTCTTCCATGATCATTTTCATGTTAGGAGGGATGGATTATATTCATTTTATCATTTCCTACTCTTTCTCTCAGCTTGTGGTGATTGAGATTGGGATTCTCTACTTCTGTTCATTATGAGGTTTCCATGGCTTGAATGGATTTCATCCTCTCATTATCATTGACGATTGAGGATGAGTTCATCAAGTCTAGCTTGTAGTAACATTTTAAGAGGGTTAGTGCTTTTCTTACATTTCTATGATTAGAGAAGCTCTTTAGCTTATTTTCTTTTATTATTTTTCTTCTTATCTTCTTTTGCTTGATGGCTTCCATATACTTATTAGTATAATTAGTTTCTTGATAGCTGTTATTCTCATTAGTAGCTTGTTTTCATTGTATCCTTAGATTGCTTCTTTTTATTCTGTAGCTTTGATGCATGTTGCTTCTCTTCTCTTTCTCTATCCCTTTTATTTGGAGCTTTCCATACTTTGACATCATATTTTCTTTATTCATCATTTTTCCATGATTTGCATTCATTTTTCATGCATAAGACTTGGCTCATTTTATTTATTATTTTATTTATCTCTTAGGTGATTGTGTACATAATCCCATACCTTGTAGCAGCCAAGTCTTTAGTTGCATTTAGTGTATGTTTTGCAGTAGTTTCTTTGCATCTAGGATCATGCATGTTTTCTAACCTTTTACGATTGGCTTGGTGCAGATGAGTACTAAGTTAGCTTCTTTCATCTTTGTATCCCGATTGTACATGTTTTCCTTACTACTACTAGAAGGCTACATGTTTACTTGATATATCTCTTTAATTGCTAGTGGATGGAGGTTATTTCGCTTAAGTTTGGATGATTTTGATTTCTATGCATGTGAAATCATCTTTTCTTTAAGTTACACATTTTCAAACACTTTTTTAAACGCTTGAGATCAAAGCATTCCAAAGTAAAGTAAGTGATTTAGTCTATACTTGCTTGTTTCACATAGTAGTTTTAGCATTAATAATCGGAACATGAACATATCTTGGTATTGAATCTCATATTGTGAATTAGTTGAGGCTGATCTTTGATCGAGTAGGCAATGGTGCTCAATTCATGACATTCCCCCCTCATACCTAAATTCCCAAACTGAGACACTTTGATTGTGATGGATAGTGGCCATTGGCATGAGTCATGAGTTTCCTAGTTTTCCTAAAAGGTTAGGTGGCGACTCTAAATCTGGTGATGTAGTCCACTTTTGACATTTCTTGTTGTAGACACCCCATTTTTGACCGACCTTAAGACTCAGACGTCACCAATTGAGCGCTCGGTGATGTTGCATATTGTGCTCGTTCTGAGGTTGCGGAGTCACGGCTGCGAGCCTTGCCTCTAGACTTCCGGACTCTTTTGTGCTTTGCCTCGGTTTACGAACCAGGCCCTGTTTTCTTTGTTTTCTCTTCCTGAAGGGAGGGAGAGGTCTCGTAGACCATCTCTCAGTGGCCGTAGGCTACGTTTCGTAGTCGTAGGCCATTTTTCCCGTTTGGAGCCCGGTTCCCGATTTTCAAAGCCGTCGGCCGTGTGCCTCGGTTCGGGACCGCTTAACCACCTCCGTTTGCTCCGGTTTTTGGCATACACCTTGTTTCCTCCCTTTTGAGGGACACTGTGGCCCGAGAGACCAACTTCGTGGTCGAACGCCACCTCCGGTGCTTAACAGCTTGTTATCGGGGCCCCGGGCCGCGCGTTTTGGCCCCCGAACCTTCGTTTTACATCGGTTTGGGTTCATTTTTGGCGAAGACCTTATTTTCATTGTTAGGAAGGTTGTAGAAGGGTGGGAGGCCAGCAATTGTTCTGAAGACCAGCTTTATTCCTTCATCGCCCGTTTTCTTCACTAGAAAGCTAACTTTTTCCATTTCTGGGCCACTTTTTCTGACTTTCTACCACACCATTGTGTTGTACACACCTGGGAGGCCACCAATATGGATAGGCCGGCCATCAATTGTTCTTAACCCCTTTGAACCCCTCTAAAAAGTTGGTTTTTCTCTCTCCTGGGTTACATTTTCTGGGTTTTGACCATACAGCTGTATTGTACACTCATGGGAGGCCACTTTTTTGGAGTGGCCGGCCACTAATTTTTCTTGGACCTTTTGCACCTGGCCGGCCGGCCAGGGGAGGTGGCCGGCCGGCCACCTGAACCTCTTGAACCTGGCCGGCCAAATTTCTCTCTCCTGGTGCATTCCAGCTATGCCAGCTATTTTGCACCAGACCCCTGCCCGAGGGTCTAACCTTTTGGGGGGAAATTTGAATTTGTTTTCCCCCCTTTTGTTTCACTCCTCTCCCTCTATATAACCAACCTCTCCCCTCCATTTCTAAGGGTTAGAAACCAGCTAAGGCACCATTATACATACAACCTTATATCTCCCTCATTCAACTCTCCAAACCCCAAGATTCTTGCACCATTTGCACTACAACCCATAGCACCACACCACCATCATCCATTCCAGCCCCTTGGAAGTCATTTGCAGAGGGTGAAGACTCATTTCCTTGGACCAAAAGTTGCTGGAGGTCGGCTCTACAAGGGTAAGCTCCTATTCTCCCTTTTTTTGCACTATTTTGTTCTATATCTTAGCCCATTTTGCTTACATTTTTGGGCTCCGACCTGAACTGGAAATAGTCTTATTTTAAGCTTATCTTCATGTTTGATTAAGGATTTTTTTCTGTTTGAGGCGATCTGCTGCCCCTTTCCTTTTATCTCTCTTTTAGGGCTATTTCTTGCATGATATGTTAGCCCTATTTGTAAGCATTTCTGGGCTTCAAGTTAAACTGTAAAGTATCTTATTTTGAACCCCTCTTCAACTTTGTTGAAGGGCTCTTTGCTGTTTGAGGCCAGATACTGCCTCTTTCCCTTTATCTCTCTTTTAGGGCCTTGTTTGCATCATATTTTAGCCTTGCTTGTGGGCATATTTGAGATTTTATATAAACTGTAAAGTATCTTTTTTTGAGCCTCTCTTCAACTTTGTTGAAGGGATCTTTGCTGTTTGAGACTTTTTGCTGCCCTGTTTGTTCAATCTCTCTTTTAGGGCTGTTTTTGCATGATACATTAGCCTTATTTGTGAGCCTTTTTGGACCTCGACCAAAACTATAAAAAGTCTTATTTTGACATCATCTTCATGTTTTATTAAGGTCTATTCTCTTTTTGGGGTCATCTTCACCCTATGCATGCTTCATCTCTTCATGATTAGGGCTATGCATTAGAACACTTGCATTGGCCATGGTTTGGCCCCTTAGCCACTGAAATCCAGTGGATTTTTAGTGGCTTAGGTGTGTTCTTGAAGGCCAAAATCAGAGGGGGGGTGACCCCCTCTCACCTTGTTTTGTTTGATGGTCTTTTCGGCCTTCCAAAGAGGCCCTATCTTGCATGCTTTGTTGACTGATTTAAGGGCCAATTTGATGAGTTTTAGGGCTATCATATTTGATTTCTAGAGTTAATTTTTCCATGCTAAGTATCCTTGAGGCATGAGCTTAATAACCCCTTGTATGCCCTTCCAAAGGAGCCCCTCATTTTTACATGCATTGGCTGCATTTCCATGTTATTTGGGCATATTTTCACATGTTTTGTTCACTGATTTTTGATGGTTTGGTGAGATTTCATATGCTCCATATACATGCCATGTAAACCATGTTTGCTAGTCAAAGTTGCATGCTATTTTAGTCCATCTTGCTAGCATCTTTTGGCCATGCTTTGAACTAGAAATGTTCATGTTTTGGGACTGCCTTGGCTCTGTCTTTGTGCTTCATAGTCAAACAATGCATGCTTTGTAGAGCTGTAAGTCAATACATGTGCCTAGTTTTGAGTTTCGGGGCTCATCTCATGCATCGGGTGCCATGTTTCCATGTTTCGGGATCATTTTGCATCACATTTTAGTGCTGGAACTTGCATGTTTGTATGCCATATTTCATGCCTTGCCATGCCTTGTTAGAGTGGCATTTGTGCCTTAGGATCGGTCCTCGGTTTGCGTGCATGTGTGCACGCGCCTCGAGTGTCTCATTTTCATCTAATGGCCACTGATGTGAGTGTGGCTGAGGTCCACTCATGTTGGTATAAGTCCATCATGCATTGCGTATGCCATTTCAATTCATAGCATTGTGTATGCTAGGTTGTATGTTAGAGCATCGTGTATGCCATGGAGCATCGAGCATTGTGTATGCCATCTCATAGCATTACATATGCTAGGTTGCATGTTAGGATTGCATTCATGCATGTCATGCATATTGCATTGTGCTTGGGATAGGAGTTAGCCCAAGCACGGGAAACGAGGGACGTTTCGTACTTTGAGTGACGGAACGTGTCTCAAATCCCGATCGCCGACACTCCGGATTATCCATGATGGAGTTTAGGCCTTGTTGTGTTTATATGTGCATTCATTCCATATTGAGTCATGCAAATCGACTCCTCGGCCATCATGCATCGAGATGCGCGATTGGTGGCACGAGGATCGAGGACTATGCTCCCTGAAGAGTAGTCAAGCATACATATGTGAAAATACATTGCCATGCCCCCCTTTCCTGCTCTTTGTTGCAGCAAATCAGAAACCGACAATCTTTTGGGGCTTCGCGCAATATTCCGGGCTTAATTGTAAATAGAGGCTAATTGGGGCATCACAATGGATTTCTGCGCCAAGCAACCCGAACATGCATCATTCATCATCCGGAGCAGAGTTGAGGCAGTCCCTAGCTTGCATGCTAATTTACTACTTTCCTAGATTAATTTGTTAATTAATTAGGGTTTTGTACTTATTTGGACTGTATTATTTATTCGGGACTGTATTATTTATTCGGACCCTCCGAGCGAGGGCACAATTGTAATAAGTGTGCGTGCGTGTGATGTATGTCTTCCAACCCCACGTCTTTCTCCCTTTATTTACCAGCTTATGATGGTTAGATTAGGGCATGTTTCAATTAGCATACAATATGATAGCATGTTTGCATTCATTCATCTGTTTTGCATGCACCGGGCTCGGCACATCATACTAACTGCATTGTATTTCAATTCCGAGTCGAATACTTGTTAGTTGTAGCATTTCACATGCCATCTTTAGAATAGCCGAGCCTGCTATAGTTGCATTTTGCATGTGTTGCATTAGGCATCTCTGTATAGTTAGGATCATGCATGGATTTCTAACATAGCTTCTGTTTTGGCTTGGAGTACTCGGTAAGTTTTTACGCTTTAGCATCCTTGCATGTGTTTGAGTGACTACCATGATAGCATGCTTACCATGAGGCTATTTGCTTATGTGATATAACTGCCTGAATGCCTGTGGGTAAAGGTTGGGTTATTTGGATTGGAACAATGCATTGACTGTGAGTTTTAAGCCCACTAGATAGTGGCAAAACCATCTTTTCTAAGCCCACCTGAGGGTGGCAAAATCTGCATTTTAAGCCTACTTGCGAGTAGCAAACCATCTTTCAAAAACAAACATGAAATGTTTTGTTCCAATTCAGGCGACCCGGTCTATACTTGTATGCTGTGCGCATCACATAGTAAATCTAGGCTAATAACCGGAATAAGAACGCATAATGTTTTCAAAACTAGATATCATGGTTAGTAGAAGCCGATCTTTGATCGGGCGAGCGGGGGTGCTCACGAAGTGACCTTCCCCAATCGTACCCAAGTTCCCGAGCCGAGGCAACTTTGGTGATGACGGACACGTGGCCTTAGGCATGAGTCAGGGTTTCCTAAATTTCCCAAAAATAAAATATTTAGGTTGCGACTCTGTATCTGGCAAAGCAGTCCATGTTTGGCACTTCTTTCCAAAAATATGTTTTCTCAAAACGATTTGCCGGATTTGGACTCTTTGGTTCAGATTGAGAACCGTGACATTGAGTCCTGAACTGTAGTGAGCCCAAAATGAACAGAACGGGACTCACCCTCCCAGGGCATTCGGGGACGTCTACACTTGTGATTAGCAAATTTTTTTACAGATTTTCCAGATTTGGACTCTCATTTGTTTCACATTGCACATCGTGAAACCAAACAGGGGTTTGAACTTTTGGGCACTCGGATACCCTTCTGGGAGATCCCACAATCGGCCAAACAACTTTTGAGCAAAGCGACGGACAACTTTGTTTAGTGCGAGCACATCTAGATAGGTTTTATCAGGACAAGCACACCCGAATCATTTTTGTCCAGCCAAATAGATTTTGGAGGAAATACGATAGACTACTATCGATCTGCTGGACAAGTGTTGTCTGGCAAAAACATTTTGACGCCAACCAAATAAGTTTCTCATGAGATGTCCCCTAACACCTTGGAATATGCCATCTGGATACTTAGGGATCAAATGGCATATTCCAAGCCCCCCAACCCTACAAAAACCCCTCATCTTGAAGAATTAAGGGTTAGAAAATTTTAGTTTCATTAGACAATCTATTTAGTTGATTGAGTGACCTTAATTTAACTAAGCTAATTATTTGAGTAAATTAATCAATTTAAGTAAAGGTTAGTGAGACTTGGACATTGATATTCATACATATTCTCTACATTTGGAGTATCCTCTTCATGTCTTTGCTTGGAGACTTGAAGCTAGAGATCTTTGTTAGCTAGAGGGAGCTTTGATTAGAGTTTACCTTGGGCCTTATCTTTACTAGCTTAAAGGTAATCCCTACTTCCATCCTTAAGTTTGTTTCATCTTCTATCTCTTTTTCTTTATGGTTGGAGTTTTCTTGAGATTTTGAGATCGTTGTTGGATTGTTCTTTTGATAGTTTAGTTTGATGCTTTCTTCTTCTCGCCCTTTCTATGGCTAGTGGAGGCCTATATAGTGACTTTGGTCAAGTCCGACTTGCTTTTTATTGATTTATTTTCGTTTAGAAGCCTATGGATTGAATCTCATTTCCCATTGCTATTTTATGAATTTGGGTGGCTTATACCCGTTTTCATGAGCTAGAAATTGCGAATCTCTTTATCCTTGTTAGAGCCTTTTGTAGTTTTCTCATTTATGGATTTTTGTTGATATAAAAGCCCAAACAGGGTTTCCTCCGTGTAAATAGATTAAATCTCCCTTCTCTTGCTATTTCATGAATTTGGGTAGTTTATATCCCTTTTCATGTGTTAGAGGGTGAGAATCTGTTTATCCTTGTTGGACCTTCTTTATTTTATTGCTTTAAGGATTATCGATGATGTAGAAACCCAGGGACAGCTTCCTCCACGAGGATAAGTTGGATCTACATTTTCATTTCTTTCGCATATCATTTAGCTTCACATCTTGGATCATGCATTGATTTCTGACCCTTTACGTTCATGGCATGGTGCAAAGGAGTACTCGGTGAGTCTTTCTCTTTTCTTTTGCATCTCGTGTGTGTTTGCTTCTTATTATATCTAGCATGATACCATAGGGCTATGTGCTTACGTGTTATACTTCTTTGATTGCCCATTGTATGGAGGTCTCATTGCCTAAGTTAGGATGGTTCTAATCTCTTTGCGCATTAGTCATATCGTTTTTTCCCTGAGATTTCTATTTCCAAATTTTTTTCAAATGGCGAGAAATTAGAATGTTCTAAAGTACTTGATCTGATCTATATACTTGTCTGCTCCATATAGTAAAGATAGCACTAATAATTGGCTTATATGATCATATTGTGTTAATAATTCTCATACCAAGGACTAGTAGAAGCCGATCTTTGATTCGATGAGTGGGGGTGCTCAATTCATGTTTTTGTCCCCTTCATACCTATATGCTCAAGCCAAGACACTTTGGTTGGGATAGACAGTGGCCTTTGGCATGAGTCAGGATTTCCTAATTTTTCAAAAGATTAGGTGGCGACTTCAAGTCTGGTGATGTAGTCTGAGTTTTGTATTTCTTGTGATTAGTGGATTTTCTATGAATTTTTTAGATCCAGACCATCATTTCTCATTTCACATTACATCCATGAAGCGAGACAAGGTTCTGAATTGTCAGTTGCCCTGTGAGATACTCTTCCAGGGAGATCCCACAACGGCATTGCTGAGTTGAAGTGGGAAACCCTCTCTTTATCCTTTTCCTATATTTTTTTCTCTTTCACTTTTGGTTTCTCAGATCTATATATATATATATATATATATATTTGTGTGTGTGTCTATGTGTGTATTTATATAAATATATGATTTTAAGTTTTCTTATTTTGCCTCAATCTAAAAAAAAGTTTTTCATTTTGAAATTTAAATTTCATTTTTTATAAAAAAATTTCTTCCTATTTTTCTCTACTAGGTGTTTGAAATCAACCGAACTGACTGCCAAACTTAGTCTTTTGATTCGGTCAATTTCAAGCAGTGGATTAGTCGATAATGGATGACTACTTCTCTAAACCGATAGTTTCGTGGTATACCTGAGCCAAACTGACCCGGAACAACCCTAGTTGCAACTTTCACAATAAGTTCATTTGCCTTCTATTGTGGATATGGATATTTCGATAAATATAGACACTCCATTATTGACCAGCCTTAAGACTTAGACACCTCCAAAATGATCCGACGGTGATGAAACAAAGATAGATCTCAATTACCTTTGAGCAAAGCCTTCCAAATGAAGGGAATTCCCAACCTTGAACCTTTTTTAGCCAAAATGTTTCTAAGCCCTTAAAATGTTTTTAAAAAAGAGTTTTCATAGATACAAGATGTTATTTCGAGTGTTCGACTTAGTTCATCTCCACATTTTTTTAATCAAAAAACCTATTTCTTTCCAAAGTGAGCGAAGACAAAGTCGAATTGAACAAAAACAGGAAAAATATTCAAGAAAACAGGTAGTCGTATGTCTGTTTGTCCACCTTTAGTCTTTCACAAACCTGCAAATGAGCCCACAAATCATACTTGCAGGTAAAGATCATACATGTAGTTTCTTACACTAGTGATGATTATACTCGCAAGTGATCATGTGGTGAGATCATATCTACAACCGCTATTACTTTTTTCTATGATCACAGTGATACCTAGCCTGCAAGAAGAGTTGGGTGGCTGTGGGTATTAGGCGTCTCAAACAGTTTCATGAGAGACGTGGTTTTCCCAGCATTTTGGAATATGGGATACACATATATTCCAAATATCCATACGAAATGGCATATTCCAAAGGCTTCCTTGGCATATATAAACACTTGTTTGAGACTTAGAAGAACATAAAAAGCCTATTTTCTTTTCTTTTCTTTCTTTTTCTTTCTCTCCATCCAAACATTTCTTTTCTTTGATATTGTTGGATTATAGTGATTGTTGGGCTTGAATAATTAGGGGATTCTAGCCAAATCCCATAGGTTGTTAATGTAGCTTCATTGTCTCATTTTCTTTTTCACTTTCTTGCATTTTCTTGGCATCCAAACATGGTTTATTCATTTGATATGTTTGAATCTACCTCCTTAATCCATTAGTTCATGGATTTGGGTATTCCATGCTCATTTCCATTCTTAGAGAGTAGATATTTATCATTGTGTATTTTCTTTTATTGTTTAGTGCTTTATTTCATGTTCATAATCTTGCTTCACCTTGATGATTGATTGAATCTACTCTTTTTCATGGATTGAGGCCTATGATTCTAGCTCACGCCTCTTTCCATGTCTTTAGAGTAGATTTATTGTGTCATCTACCCCTATCTCCCCTCTTTTCTCTATTTGTGTATATTAGCTTTTCTATTGTGTTTGTAACGTAATTTTTGTGAAGATGATGAAATCCATACAAAAATCTATTGTATAATAAGTCCAAGCTTTGGTCTTGTTCTTTGAATAAGATTCATACTCATTCTCATGTGTTGTAGGTAGATTTCATTTATCTTCTATCTTTTTACTTATTTTCTTGCATTTTCTAGCATTGTAGTTTTGCTTTCAATAATGGTTAGAATCTACTTTCCTCGAAAATAGTATTTCATGGACTCAAGTCTTCATCTTGTTACTCGAGTGAGGTCTTGACTTATTTCCATAATTAAGGGGTAGATTTTACCCATTATCTATAATTTTCGCGTCTTTTGCTCCTTATCTTGCTTGTTGTGCATCTAAGCCTGGTTATTGTATTTTTATAGATATTGTTGCTATTTTGTTATACTGATCATACGTAGCGAAGTAACCTATCATGGTTGAGATATTTCATATGACACTTTAGTGGCAACTAGGCCTATAAGATTAATTTCTATGAGTTTTTTTGTACTTAGTGGATTTGTGCATCTCAGACGATGCATTTTACTTTTCTAACCCTTTTTGCTTTAGCTTGGTACAGAGGAGTACTAGGTGAGCTTCATTTTGTTTCTTTGCATCTTGCTTGTGATTGCTTTTTTTACTATATCTAGCATGCTACCATGAGGCTATTTGCTTATCTGAAATATCTCTATTGTTGCTCATTGGTTGGAGGTTATTTCACCTGAGTTGGAGGTGCTTCTATCTCTCTTACAAGGGTTTTCCATAATTTTTTTGGAACAACTCTCAATAAAATATTTTTCATCATAAAGAGGATAATATATTTTCAAAATAAGTGATTTATTCTATACTTATTTTCTTCACATAGTAAAATTGGCATTAATAATTGAACTATGAAATTTTTTTTACAATGATTCTCATATCAATAATTATTAGAGGTCGATCTTTTGATCAGGTGAGCTTGTGGTGCTCAATTCATGACATTCTCCTCTCACACCTAAACTCTCATATTAGACTTTCTGGTTACAATGGGCAGTGACCTATATTAGTAGGAGTCAAGATTTTCTAGTTTCTTTAAAAAGATTAGGTAGCGACTCTGGGTCTGATGATATGATCTTTGTTTGGCATTTCAATAAATTAGTGGACTTTTTTGCGAATTTTTCAGACTTAAGACTCTCACTCATTTCGTACTGCACATATTTGTGAACAAGACATGAGGGCTAGTTGTGGGGCTCGCCACATTTCCAACAACCACACACTTCACTACAACTCATTTCACTTGCTAACATTTTCCTTAGATCAATTTTCTTTGTTTAGTGAAGAATCCTTTCAAAAGTAAAAAATGATATGGCAAACAAAAAAAAGGTTCTAAATTGCCAAAGGCTACATAAGTACTACACACCAAAAATTTCAGCAAAGATAATTCTAATTTACTTTTTTTTTCTTTTTATTTCTTTAAAACATTCAATTCAAACGAAGTAACTTTTTGACGGTAACAATGGAAATGATGAGATTGACATTGCTACATTTATATAGTAATACATTTGTTGTGATCAAATCTTCCTAGTAGAAACAAAGAAGTTGTCTCCATACACTCTACATCAGCACCAAGCAAACACAAAACAAATAAAAAAGAAAACAAACATGAACAACATAATGTTCAATGTCATTCAGTGTGGTCTCTTTAGTTTTAATTACATGATTTTAGCTCATTGTTATCCTCACTTGAAACCTTGGTACTTAGCTGCCTGTAGTTGTACCTTTTAGCAATGAACAAATAGACAAAGAAATTAACCAAACTCAATATAGAAAGCAACCAGTAGAATAGATTCAAATGGTTTTTGTTAAGATTGTTTCCTGCCAACCAACCTCCACTGTTGGTTATTCGCTTTGTCGCACTGTTCACTATGTTTACGATAATGGTGCTTAGAAAATACCCAACAGCCATCGAGCTCCACAAAAAGCAAGTAGACATGGATTTTAGGCCTTTTGGTGCTTGTGAGTAGAAAAATTCAAGAAGTCCAATGTATGTAAACATGTCAGCAACACCAAATATGAAGTACTGAAATGATAGCCAGAAAACACTAATGGGCAATGGTTGGACCACTGGGAGCGCATCAAGCATATTGTGGGATTTCGCAACCTCTTTTCGCTTCACTTCCATTAGTCCAGCTATTGCCATAGACAAGGAAGAGAGCACAAGGCCAACCCCAACACGTTGTAGGTGAGTTATGCCGGTGGGGTGGCCAGTGATCCTCCGGGCAAATGGTACAACTATTTGGTCATAGACCGGGACTAGAATGATAAGGAAGACGATGGGAATGATGGGAAGGGAAGCCGGTGGGATCTTGAAAGATTTGTGATACTTGTGTCCATGGTTCGCCCTTGTTGGATAGAGAAGGTTTGCAGTTGAGCCAGGCAAAGGGTCATAAAAAATGTGGAACAGAAGATTGGAACCATGCCTAGGATGATTTTCGCATTTTCTACTTGAGTGACCCTGCAAAGTTTCCATGGACTCAAAGTTTCTGGTCTTTGATATTGTATTAGAGTTGTTTCAACCGCTGCTTTGTCTAGAAATCTAGAAACAATTTTACAAAAAAAATATTAGGTATGATTATTGGTATATTGTATTTTACTCAAATTTGAGGACAAGAAGTAAGGAATACAACCTCATAGCATTTGTGTGAGGTAGAAATTCTGTTTCTATTGCAGCTTCCTTATCCCTATAGATTTCATATAGCTCTTCTGAATCCTCAGGAAGGCGAAACTTCCTATTGCGGAAAGCAGCAACATACACCTAAAAATATAACATTGGTACAAATAAATATATCACTTTATGTATTGCAAATGATAATAGATATGCTGGTAGCCTCAAGTGTATATATATATAACCAGACCTGTATGATCTCAACGATGACACTACTTCCTCGAATAACATGTATCCTATAGCACGGCAATCCAGAGACAAAGATTGTAATCCCCAGCAACATGGCAATGGATGATATTCCAAATCCCCAGTCCCAACCTTTGTTATCTTGCATCCACACAACAAAGGTTAGACTAACAACACCACCAATGCACACAGCTAGTAAGAGCCAGTTGAAGAAGCTGGACATCTCATTGGCCTCTTTAGGGTCTTTTTCTTCGAACTGATCAGCACCATGTGTAGGCAATGACGCTTTTATTCCTGCGCTACCAGCAGCCACTAGGTAGATTGCTACAAAGAGGAGCACAGCATTGCCTCCACCGACTTGGGTGCATTGAGCAGTTGGATCGAAAATGTTGCAAGGAGGTGGTATGAGTTTGGGGAAATGAGCTTGCACTGCTAGTAATACAAGTCCCTATATATACAAATCAACAAGGTAGTCATCAGGTATGAATGACGAACAAGTATACAATAAGACAACAAAATTTAAAAAGAAAAATGGAATACATGTACATGATAAGTTTGCTAAAAACATTATATCTTTATAATTTTATTATTTCATAAGCTGAATTTTAGGAATTAGATATCAATTTAAGACTTGAGAAACCATTTACTATGCTTTTTTATTTAGTTTATTTTTAGAAGGTTTAAAAAAAAAAAATCAGTATCAAGTTTAAACCGTTTATAATGTTGATGTACTTTTCTCTTTCTTATAGTGTTATGTGAAAAATTATTATACACAATTTTACTTGCTTACTTAATTATTTTAATATGGCTTTAATATCATTATATATATATATATATATATATATATGTATATTACATTTTATAAACTATACGTACATATATATATATATATATATATGAGACACATGTAAGACACGTTAAGGATACATCAATTCGATAAATTCTAAAATAAATATTGTACTATTTTAAGATTATATCTGCTCCTCTTTTGAAATGTAAGCAAAGTATTGAAGATTATATCTGCTCCCCTAACAAATACCATTTAAAATATGTACTATTATTAGTAGTAATATTTCTGATCTCCCCAAGCCTCTTTTTGGGCCAGCCGGTTGCCGCCTTTGGCTATGGCAGTCGGCTGGTCTAGCTCTTTCCGGTGTTCGTTTTGTTAGTTTTTTCCTCCAATAAACTTGATTCCTCCATTTCTCCCACCTAGGTGTGTTTTGTGTTGCTACGGTTGGTTTGTTTTGGTGACTCGGGGCCGTTATAGCTAATTCATCAGGGGACGTGCAGGATTTTCATTCGTGCGCTATTTTGCGAGTAGGAGCCTGAGGGGTGAACTCCAGTTCAGGTTGGTGGAGATGTATCGATGCTTTGTTTGGGTGGAAACACGGGTGTTGAAGTCGATCCAGATCTGTCTGGTTTTCATTCGAGCGCTCCTCTTCGGGTGAGAGTTTGAGGGGTGATTTTCTTCTAAATGTATGGAGGTGTCCCAGCGGTTGGTCGGTGTTTTGGTCGGTGTGTGTAGCTGCAGTGGGTGTGAATTAGCAGTGTTGGATATGGAGTTGCAGCGGAAAAGATAGCAAGTGTCGGAGTTTTTGGCACTGGAGTTGCAATGTCAAGTTGCAGCGGAAGAGATAGTAAGTCTTCGAAGAGATAACAAGTCTTCAGCAGGGGTGTTGCAGCAGCATAGGCATTGGAGTTTTTCCAGTGTTGGCTATGGAGTTTACTCGGTCGGTTTAGCAGCATAGGTGTGTTCAGGTGGGTGGTTTGGTTGATGGTTGATTCCGGTGTTGGCCCATGGAGCTGGTGGCTATGGTGTTTTCCGGTGGCGTGGCCTCAGGAGTGCAATAGCACAGGCGTTGTGTAGCCTTGGGAGTGCAGCAGCTTAGGTATGTGGGTCTTGGCGTGGTGAATACGTTGTGTTCAGGTGGGTGGCTGGCCTTGGGAGTGCAGCATCCTAGGCGTGGGTGTGTGCAGCAGAATAGGCGTGGGCTTTCGGAGTGTAGTAGGTGTATAAAATAATTGGGATGCCAGCTTGGGTATTAGAAATGTTAATTTTAGCAGTTTGGGTGTTTTGGTGGGTTGATTTTGTGGGGAATCATGTATTTTATTTTCTGTTAAGTCCTTCTTAACTTTTTTGTTTAAAAAAAATCGTGAGGCCGAGGGGTTGGTTGTATAGTTGCGAGTAGCAGTAGTAGGGGTACTTTGTACTTTCCGAATCTCTCTCAGTGCATTTCATCTTCCTGTACCTTTAATTTCATGTTAATTAATGAAATTTTTCTTTGCTGATAAAAAAAAAAAAAATTTAATTTCATGATAATTCAAATACATAATTGGGATTATTTAAAAGTTATATGATACTTCTATGAAAAAAAAAAATTTTAAATATACATTTAGAAAATATAGAATACATGTCTAGAAGTATTGGAGAAATATCGGTATCTAGTATAAATAGATAAAATTCATTTTTAGAATTATAAATACTGCATAGGTAGCAATAAGAGTAAAAGACAATATTGCAAAAACATTGATCACCATTATTGATAAACTATAAGTAACATAGTTTGCATAGGTAGCAATAAGAGTAAAAGGCAATATTGCAAAAACATTGATCACCATTATTGATAAACCATAAGTAACATAGTTTGCATAGGTAGCAATAAGAGAAAAAGACAACATGGCAAAAACATTGATCATCATTATTGTTAAAGTATAAGTAACATAGTTTACATAATGATGAAACATATATATACCAGAAACTCGAAGCATGCGGAGATGAGAACAGCATTGAATCTGCCGATGTAAGTATCTGCGAGGAAGGCCACCAAATGCAGAGAACATACGCAGTACCCATGTAGTGGTTAGCTGGTTAGCTGCTTGGGGTATGTTAAAGTGCATCACACCATTGAAGTAGGTCACTAAGTTCACTGCCATTGCAAGTGTCGCCATGTTCTCAAATCCAAAGGCAGCTGCAATACATACAAGAACAGACACACTGTTGGGATATTTTAATAAAAATATAAATGTTTTTTCAATAATTTGATATGTGATTTAAATACTCATTAGTTACCAAAAATCAATTATGTGTTACAAGTGTTATATCAAAATCATTAACATATTAATTCATGGGTAATGGAGCTTTATTACTATTTTGACTCCACCATTTTCACATTGAAAGGAATCTTAATGGTCTAAGCCCTATATATAGTTGTGGAATTGCAGTTTCATTTAGTTTGATACACACACACACACACAAAATAAAATAAATAAAAATAAATAAAATAAAAAAATAGAAAAAAAAACTAATGGAGTAATATTTGAGATAATCACATGCTTTAAAAAGTTCTTCATATATATAAATACGATAAATTACATCTGTAGTTCCTAAAGTTTAATATTTTTTTTCATTTAAGTTCTTAAAGTTTCAATTTTATCAATTAAGTCCTTAAAACATTAAATTCAAATCAATTTAGTCATGAGCACAATATAAAAATAAAACATAATCCCAAAAGTTATATAAAACTATTATAAGGTCTGAATTTTAATTTATTATTGAATTAATTATTCTATTGTTAATTATCTTCTGTGTGTGTGTAGTTTAGAATTAATTCTACTATTATTTATTTCTTCTAATACATTATTATACGTTTTATCTAATTTTTTTTGCTATTTCTAATATTATTTTATATTGGTTTCAATATCTTTTTCTTATTTTGCCATTACTTCTTGTTTTTTTGGACTATAATTACTTAGATCTATTTGTTCATTTTTCTGATGAAATTAATTCAAATTGTTCATTTGGAGAATTTCCTAGGATAAGGATAATTATATGTGGTATTTTATTACTTATTTTCTACAATAGCTTTTCTTACTTTTATCTAATAGTAGATGTCAAACTTCGTGTATATTTTCTAATTGATTTTTAAAAAAATGTCGTTAAGTTTTTTGCTAAATTGATTATAGTATTATTTTGTTCGATTACAATTGTTAATCAATTATTAATATTATCCGCTTCGACTTCTTCAATATATCTAATGCTCATTTATTAATATTATAAATTTGATAAATTAGGCTTTGAATCAAATGGGATCAAGGAATTTTACTATGATATTTTCTGTGCACTTCCCTCTTGTTTATTGATAAAATTTCATATGTACTTATGTTGATTTCATCAACAATTTTTTTTTTTTTACTGATAAAAAAAACTTAATAATATAATAATTAAATTAACAATAAATTAAAATTTGGGCTATATAACAATTTTATATAACTTTTGGGATTTTATTTTATTTTTATATTGTCTTCAAGACTAATTTGATTCAAACTTAATAGTTTAGGACTTAATTGACAAAACCAAAATGTTAGAAACTTAAACCAAAAATATTTTAAACTTTAGGTTCTATGTTGTTTATCCTAAAGTAATAAAATTACCACTCCAATAATTTAAACTTTTAAATGGAATAGTAATCAACAATTCAATACTCACACTCTCACTTTGGGATGACTCTCAGTGGTGTGCATTTTTTGTGTTCTATTTCAGTGATCATTTCTGCTTTATAATAACATCAGTCAGTTTTGCGATTACCTAATACAAGTGTAGCGGATGGCATTCCTCCATGTTTGTCCTTCCTAGCTGTTCTACCCTTCCAATCAATCTTGCCCTCAACAAGCTCAGCTTTCTCCTGCAAGAGATTTAGAGAAATAAACGGTTAAACCAAAAAAATAAGGTGAACACCAAACAGGGTAATACACAAAATGAATGGTTAATCATATTTAAGGTTTCCAAAATATGAGTCTTGTGTCATTTTGATTCTTAATGCTTGCATTGTGTTAATCTGGTCTTCCACTGCATAAAAAGTATTTTAATTTAGTCTCACAATCTAACTCTGTTTATAGAAGCAATTGGGGACAATTGAAATATTGGGGATCAAATTGAAACATTTTTATACATTAGGGGGTCCTATTGACATAATTTAAACATTGAAAATTAAAATAACACAAGACTATTTTTTTTTTTTTTTTTTTTTGGGATCAAAATTACATAATTAACTCTAAAATAAAAAAGAAAATCAAAGTACCATAGCTACTAAGGTTTTTGAACTAGCTTCAAGAGAGTATTGGAGAGTTAAGAATGGTATTTGCTAAAGTGGGGGGAGAGTGTATATATAGAGGCTTAAAAGGAAAGGGGCATTTACGATGATGACCATTTCTTTGCATGATAATATGCCTACAGCTAAAATGAATGGTGCCAACTTTGAGGAGAGAGCGAAGTCTAATGACACAGTCAACATTAGTCCAATAACTGAAAACTAAAATCGGCATCTTTTAAAGTTAGCTCCTATCTAAAATTGGCATCTTTTAAAGTTAAGTTGTGCAATATTTTATAAAATATTAATTTATTCATAAAAGTTACAATAATAATTTAGTATAATTCAGTGTAGAAAAATATTTCAAAACTGTAAACAATGAGCTCTAAGGGGACTCTAATCAGTGGATCCCATTTGTTGATGTGATGTTTTGACTTCTTTTTTTTTCACTGTCAGCTCATTAGAATTGACTTTAGAACTCTCTATCATTTTTGTTTAGTGTATGTGTATGCATCATGTCATGGTTGAGGGGGGGGGGGGTGTTGGGACAAAATTCATATGAGTAATTAGTGTTTCACTTCTCATTCCTTTTGAGGCCTATGGGGTGTACGTGGAATGAAGAAATTACACGTATTAAAAAATCAATAATGTTATGATAACAATTATATTTGTGTCACATTTTATTTATCATCTGATGTGTTACTAGTGTATTGATAATAGACATTTGTGATGTGACCCATTCAATTAATCCAATTATCACATATGAAATTGTAAATAAAATGTGATATATGAATGTAGTCATTCTAATATTATTATTTAAAAATTAATCAGGACGTGTCCACAACCACAAAAAACACTAATTATTTATGATAATTAGGAAAGATCACTTAATGCATTACATAAAATATCAGCCAATCAGATACATTGCAAAATCATTGAATGAAAAATGATATGTTTATAGAATTTTTATATAAAATTTATAACAAGAATGACAAGATAGTGGTATTTGTAAAATAATGAGGATAATGATAAATGTTTTTATTGTAAATGATGACAACAACATGTCACATTATTTTATATGAAAATTTTGTACATACGTTTTTTTATACTGTAATATCCTGCATTGGTGGGTTCAAATCCCTTGTCAGCGGGTCTTCGTATACATATGAAGACTACATATAGTAAAACATTTTGCTTTCGCTAACCAGTGGGTTCGTGTGAGATCACTACTGTCGCCCCTGTTTCGCTAAAAATAAGTAGGATTTCGTCCTGAAAAAAAAATCTAGAACAAAAAAAATACAGAGTCAATTAATCATTTATGTACTCTCGATTGATGTCATTTTTCAAAATAAGAAATTTTCTATTAGTTATGTGGAGAAGTATTTTGTGAATAATAGCATGTGGTTAAGGTGATGCGAAATGTCAACCAAGGTGCCACGTGGCATGATTGTGCTGTCGCGATGATCTCAGACAAGCCGAGGTTATTTGTGGAGATACCGGAATCCGAGATAAGCAGATAAGGGACAAGAGTCCTAAAATAGGGGAGGATCTCAATCTAGATAGAGATAAGGCTCAAGAAGAGTTTATCTCTATCTAGATGAAGGTCCAAGATGAGCATGGAGTCTGAGTCCATTGAAGTGAAACTTCTAAAAGGATCAGGTCACTGCTGGTTATAAAAGCAAGGCATCCTCGAGGGTCGAAGGTAAGTTCTTTCTTGTGAGTTTAAGCACAATTTGCTATCTTTGAGAGATATTGGTTACTGACTTGATCGTCAGAGCGCCCCCGGGTGGATGAACTACCGTTGGATTCTCATCTTCTTATGCAGGTTGTTGGGCTTAATCTATTCTGCCGGTACTCTCCAGCTGAGTTCCCCGTTTAGTTGTGTGGTCAAAAATCAACACCCACAATTTGGCGCCGTCTGTGGAAAACGTAAGGAGAATAGATGGCTAACAATGGACAAGAAGACAAGATTGGGGATGACATCCCTAGTGGGACTGATAAACATGCAGACCCTAACACGGGGAGGAAAACCGTAATGAAAAAACACAGGATCCAAATCATGTAGAGAAGGACGTCGGCAAAGAGGGTAACGCCCAGAAGAAAGCTGGTCGAGATTAGTACTACAAGGAAAGTGACCTCCAGGTATGGAAGGATAGATGCTTGAGGAGGGACGGTGAGATGAAAGAAATGGCAAGGTAGACCTACAATCGGTTGTAACTTCATGATACAGAACAACGCGATGCAACCACCGTTCTCGTTGAAGGACACGCCGGTACCAGCGGCCAAGAATGATGCCCAGAAGGGGGTGCAAAAAACAATCCTAGTAGTCCCGCAGCATGACAAGGAAAAATAGTGCTCGCATCGGCCTTCACGGGATGTCGGATGAGTAGAGTCAGTAAGGGGTGGCTTGCATAAGACACCACGAACCAAGGGAACCTATGCCAAAGAGCCTCGGCATATCCAGGTGAAGGGCCTCTGTTTTGATATAGTGAATGAAGAGAAGTCCAAGAGGATACACAATGATGCCAGGAGCAGCGCACCAAAAAGGTTGAAATCTGTCGATAGCCGAGCTCCCGGCCGAACAAAGAAGGATTTGAGAGAGTACCACTAGAGGAAGTGGCACAACATCGAGATTACATCTCCAGTCAAGCTGAAGACACCATTCTCGGTAGAGTTAGATGCGTTCGAGGTCCCAAAGAGGTTTCACATGTTGAGGTTCCAGATATATGATAATAAGTCCGACCCGAATTTCCATGTTGGTTTATATTTAAATTCAATGGCTTTGTATAACGGAAACGAGCAGTTGCTGTGCAAGATGTTCCCCTCATCCTTTGGGGAAATTGTATCGGATTGGTTCCACAAGTTGTCGAAAGGATTTGTGAAAAGTTGGGAAGGCCTGGCAGAGATGTTCGTGGCCAAGTTTGTTACAAACAAGTTGCAGCCACTAAAGGTAGACTCCCTGCTGGCTTTGAACATTAGTGAGGATGAAAGCCTCAGGGCTTATGCCAAGAGGTATTACGAAGTGTTCAATAGAATTCCTGCTTGCAACCAGGAGCAGGCGGTTGTGTCTTTTAAGAATGGCCTGGAAGACAAATGCCCTCTTCGGAAATTACTAGCAAAAACTCTACCAAAAAGTATGGAGGAGCTCATGGCCCGAATCGAGAAATATGACAGGGTATAAGAGGACACACAAGGAGCAAAGACACCGAAGAAAGAGAAGAAGAATGGCTCGTTGAAGCGAGGCCGAGGTAATTCTAGTGTCAATAGACAGGAGACAGGGTTGAGGGCTGCACATGCAGTCACCATTGTGTTCAAGATCCTAATCTACAAAGTTCTGGAAAGAATCAGGAACCAACTGTATTACAAAGCACCGGAGAAGATCCTTGGCGAGTTTATAGGAAGGAGCCTTGGAAAGCATTGTGCTTACTATAATGAGGACGAGCACTTGACTCAGGGGTGCAGGGCCTTGAAGACACACTTGGAGGGTTTGGTCAGATAGGGCCACCTGAGAGACCTATTAGATGAAGCCAGGACAAGGGAAGAGTAGGCAAGGCTACCCCACGCACTGGCAGCACCACCGCCACCTCAGTAAGCAGATGGACCTCGCGTGATCAATGTGATTCACTCTAAGGTGAATGAGAATGATGTACAAGGGGAGACTCAGAAAGCGAGGTATCTACAGCATGTGTATCAGATCCAACAAAAGAGGCCTAGGACGAATGAGTACCAGGAGCCAGTGGTTTCTTTTACGGAGGCAGACCAGGATATGGTGCAACATCCATACAATGATGCCCTGGTGATAACGCTGAAGATTGGAGAGTGCCAGGTGAGGCGCATACTGGTTGATCAAGGCAGTTCTTGTGACATCATGTATGTTAGATGTTATAAAGAGCTTGGCCTTCACCAAAATGATTTGGAACAATCCAACAGCCCGATGGTTGGATTCAATGGAACGCCAACGTGGCCTCTAGGAGCCACGAATTTAGAGGTGCAGGCAGGCACGAAGAAGGTAAGCACAAAGTTTACAGTAATTGACACCCCCTCCCCTTACAATGTTATCTTGGGAAGACCGTTGTTGTACGCAATGATGGTTGTTCCCTTAATGTTGTACCAGCTGTTACGGTTCCCAACTAAGCATGGAATTGAGGAGGTCAGAGGGGATCAGGAGCAAGCGAAGAATTGCTCCATGGCAGCAATGAAGTCCACCTGTAATGTGCGAGAGGCAGAGACAGTAGAAATTAAAGAATAGGACATGGAGGTCCAAGATGACGTCGGCAAAAAACCAACCGACAAGAGTGGGGAGGCTTTGAAGAAAATTCTAGTTCAAGAAGGTAACGAGGAGCGTTTCTTTCTTCTTAGCTCAGGTTTAGCCGAAGAGAAAGAAAAGGAGTTGGAAGCATTCTTGTGAGCGAACATAGAAGTGTTTGGGCAAGGAGGCCGACATTATTACATGTAAAAGCAGTTGAAGAGGAAGTGGACAAGTTGCTGGAAGCCCAGGCCATTCGAGAAGTACACTATCCGACCTGGTTGTCCAACACAGTAGTAGTGAAAAAGAAGAACGGCAAGTGGAGGGTTTGTGTAGACTTTACCAGCCTGAATAAAGCTTTTCCCAAAGACAGTTTTCCACTGCCTAAAATCGATCAGTTAGTAGATGCCACCTTACGGCATAGACGAATGAGTTTTCTAGATACATACAGAGGCTACCACCAGATAGCAATGTATGCCTCAGATGAAGAGAAGACAACATTCATCACCCCAAAAGGACTCTATTGTTACAGAGTGATGCCTTTTGGGTTAAAAATGCAGGAGCAACCTACCAACGATTAGTGACCAAGATATTTAAGCATCTGATTAGGAAGACAGTAGAAGTCTATATTGATACATGGTCATGAAGACCAACGAGCCTGGAAGCCATCTGGTCGATTTAAAAGCAGTTTTTGACATCCTAAGAGCGTATCGACTTTCACTCAATGCTTTGAAATGTGCATTTGGAGTCGGATCTAGTAAGTTTCTAGGATACTTGGTCACCAGAAGGGGCATTGAGGCAAGCTCAGATCAAATCATGGCCATTCTTGACTTGAAGAGCCCGATGTCGGCTAGGCAGATCCAAATTCTGACTGGGAAGGCAGCAGCCTTGAATAGATTTATCAGCCGAAGTTCTGATAAATGCAAACCCCATTTTTTAGTTTGTTAAAGAAGGCCACAGATTTTTTGTGGGCAGAAGAGTGCAAAGTCGCCTTGGCCGACTTGAAAAAGTACCTGACAAAGCTCTAGTTCTGTCAAATCCAATACCTGGAGAAGAATTGTTCTTATACTTGGCAATCTCAAAACACGCAGTAAGTGCGGTGGTTGTAATACCCATGTTCCGTAATATGTTAATTGGTCCTTAATACGAGTATGATTATGTGTTTAATGTGATTTTGTGTGCCATTATGTGGTCTTGGATTTCTATCTGTTCACCGTAGGAATATCTGTTTGATTTATCTACTTTGGAAATTTAATTGGAGGCCTTATCGGTCACAGAACTCGAAATTGATTACGCCATTGTGATTGGCATAATTTTTGGAACCTATGGTGAAATTTAATTGAAAATTGATTCGGGTCAGATTAAATCGATTAAATCGGTGAATTAGAGCCCAATTATCTTATTAATATTATATTGGCCTTAGTGGGTTTTGTTGTGAAGTCACTACACTCTCTATCCTCTCTTTTTTCACTTCATTTTGGCTGAATTTGGGACTCAAAACAGAGAGAACTGGCTGTAGAGAGAGAGAATGAGAGAATTGTGTGATTTTTGGCTCAAGCTTGGGAATTTGAAGATTAAGCTCAAGATTTGGCTAGAACTTGAGTGTATAAGGCTCCTAGGTGAGTAATTAACCTTTGAATCATGGGTTTTTGTTTGCTATTTGTAAATTCAGAGTTGAATAAGAATAAAGAACATGAATTTAATTGAGTATGATGAAATTGAATTGGTTTTATTGAATTGAAGGCTAAATTGTGCATGCATGTAAGAAATTGTCTTAAACTTGTATGTTTGGGCTTGAAATACATGATTCATGTAGAGTTTTGGTTAAAGCTCATGATGTAATCACCAATTGTACTATCTAAGTTGAGAATCATCACATGCATGTACAAATTATAAGGTTGAATGCATGACATTGTTATGTTGGTAATGAGTTTGGTGGAAAATGAGCCATGCATGTGTTTGATTCATGAGATTAAGCTCCATATTGATGTATTCTAGTGTTAGTACCATGTTAGTACAAATATATGTGAGATTGGAGCCATTGTATGCAAGAAAAATTGGTTGAAAGTCGATTTGGAGCTCAAGAACTCAATCTGGGAAACCCAGAATTTTGATGTCCGCTCGAGCGGGGGAAGTGCCGCTCGAGCGGGAAATACGTGCTCCCAGTACTTTTTGCAGACTTGGTGTCCGCTCGAGCGGGGTATTTCACGCTCGAGCGGGGGAGCTTTGTAGACAGGCCTTTCGCTCGAGCGCTATATTTAACGCTCGAGCATATTTTTCATGCAACCAGTACTTTTGCAGGCCTTAAGGGTCCGCTCGAGCGGGATATTTCACGCTCGAGCGGGGGAGCTTTGTAGACAGGCCTTCCGCTCGAGCACTATATTTAACGCTCGAGCGTATTTTTCATGCAACCAGTACTTTTGTAGGCCTTAAGGGTCCGCTCGAGCAGGGTATTTCACGCTCGAGCGGGGACCCTGTTTTCTGAAATTTTGAAAATGCATTCTGTGTTCTGTTTTTCCGTTCCCTTTCACTTCTAAGCACTCTTAGGCATACATTGAGCATTGTAATTAAGTAAAGAAATAAGAATGAAGCCTAAAGAGAAATATGTGAATTAAAGAACGGATTGAATTATTTGTGACCCATATGTGTTATGTGATATGTAGGGTCAAGCTTCAGGGCAATTCAACCAACCGATCACTATGAGTAATATCTGACATATACTATTGTCCAATGGCTACTTCTATGTAAGTTTTGTAAAGTTCATTAATTTGAATGGTGGACACAGTTTGATATGAAAGACTTATGAGCCAATTTGATACAAATGAATGGACCGAAGGTCGTTTTGACATAAATGAATGGACCAAATGTCGTTTTGGCGTAAATGAATGGACCGAAGGTCGTTTTGGCATAAATGAATGGACCGAAGGTCGTTTTGGCATAAATGAATGGACCGAATGTCGCTTTGGCATAAATGAATGGACCGAAGGTTGCTTTGGCATAAATGAATGGACCGAAGGTCGTTTTGACATGAACGAATGGATCGAAGGTCGTTTTGACATGAATAAATGGACCGAAGGTCGTTTCGACATGAATGAGTGGGCCGAAGGCCGTTTTGACACAAATGAATGGGCCAAAGGCCGTTTTGACATGAATGAATGGGCTAGAGGCCGTTCTGTCATGAACGAAAGTCTGAATGGGCCAAAGGCCAGTTTGTCACTTGAGTGGGCCAAAGGCCAGTTTGACACGAATAATAGTTTGGCACGAATAACAGTTTGACACGAATGATAGTTTGATATAAGTAATAGTTTGACACGAATAACAGTTCGTTCTGAACAATAGAATGAATGGGCCAGAGGCCGTTTTGACATGAATGAATGGGCCAGAGGCCGTTTTGACATGAACGAAAGTCTGAATGGGCCAAGGGCCAGTTTGTTATGGAAAGATAAATGGGCCAAAGACCAGTATGTTTGGAACCACAGTCACTTGACTTAAATTGTATATATATGTTAAATAGAAATATGAATTGCGCCCAAGGCCATTTTGAATATGTTGTTCTACATATTGTTGTATCTTCTTATTTGATATTATTCACTGGGCTATCGCTCACGCTCATTCATGTGTTTGTAGGTGAGCCAAGAGAGGTCCAAACCCAGCCTCAGTGAAGTTTGTGTGGAACAACCAAGGTTTTGAAGAGTCAGCCCTCGCGTCTCACGAACGAGACACGTCTTCGCCCTTTTGCTATCTTGTGTCATTTTGTCATGTTGGCGAGGACTTTGGTTTACGTCTGTATATAGTTTTGCTTGCCTGACTTAGATTCGAATGATCCTGTATGTACAGAGGTTGTGTTAGTACATATTTTGATGTGAGTTATTAATATGTATCTGTATGATTGTTATGATGTGCCATGTAAGCACAGCTCTATGGACAAAGTTTTAAATTGCTTCCGTTTGACCCCCATTAACTCTGTTAAAATACGTTTGGTTTGGTTTGAGGCCGTAGGTAATCTCATGATTACTGGCCGGTTACGTCCTTAACCCATGGGGGCGGGTTCGGGTCGTGACAGTGGTAATTCGAGAAGAGAAGGGAGAACAAAATGCGGTATATAATGTGAGTAAAACCCTAGCAAGTACAGAGACCAGGTACTTGTCCCTGGAAAAATTGACACTAGCCTTAGTGATGGCTTCCAAAAAACTGAATCACTACTTCCAAGCCCACAAGATCATGGTGCTGACTGAGCATCCTTTGAAATCCTTGTTACAGCATGGAGATCTAACAAGTAGAGTGGCTAGATAGGCAGTAGTGCTGGGCTAGTATGACTTGGAATTCAGGCCTAGAACAGTGATCAAAGGCCAGGTCTTGGCCGACTTTGTGGCCTAATTCACTCTTGGTGCCATCCTATGTCGGACTTCAGTGAGTCGCGGCTTAGGATGTCCGAGAGTGCAAGAAGAAACCCAACTGGGGCTAAAGAACCCAACACCAGCAACACAGAAGAAGGAAAAGAAACCAAAACCCTGCGACATCTACATCGTCGATTCCTTCCGCTTGTTTGTTGATGGAAGTTCAAACCGTCAAGGACTGGGGGCAAGAGTGGTGTTGGTATCACCAAATGGGCTAATGATTGAGCAATCTATTCGTTTGGGATTCAAGGCCTCAAGCAACGAAGCAGAGTATGAGGCGCTGATTGCAGGACTAAAACTAGCAGTAGCCATAGAAGCCGATGAGGTGGTAGTCTTCTATGACTCCCAACTTATTGTGAATCAAGCAACATGCGAGTATGCAGCCCGGGATGAAAGAATGATAGCCTATGTCAAAGAGGTTATCAAACTACTAGCATTGTTCCAGGATTGTTGGCTACAACAGGTTAGCCAAGATGCTAACAGTCATGCTGATGCCTTGGCTAACCTGGCTAGCGTAATAAGGTCAGGGAAACTAAGGACAATTATGATTGATTACTTGACAGGACCAAGTGTGGAGCCTCTGATAACAGAATATGAGGCAATGTGTGTAGATATGGGTCTAAGATTGATGGATGTCATAATGATGTTTCTCAAAGATGGTAGGCTGCCAACGGACAGGAGAGAAGCGCACAAGACCAGATTGAAGTCAGCCAGGTTCTGCTTGTCTGCATAAGGCCATCTCTATAGAAGATCCTTCACCGGGCCTCTTATAAGATGTGTGCATCCATCCCAGGTTGAAGATTTCTTGTATGAAATACATGAAAGTGTATGTGGAAGCCATGCTGGGGGCAGATCACTTGCCTATAGAGCCATTTCCCAGGGGTATTGGTGGCCCTACATGCAAAAGGATGCTAAAGCCTATGTCAGAAAGTGTAAGAAGTGTCAAAGGTTTGCACTCTTGATACATCAGCTAGCAGCAGATTTGAACCCAATATCTAGTCCTTGGCCATTTGCCCAGTGGGCATGGACCTGGTGGGACCACTGTCCCAGGCAACTGGAAAGAAAAAGTTTTTGCTAGTAGCCACAGACTACTTTACCAAGTAGGTAGAGGCTGAACCTCTCGCGAAGATTCGAGATATTGATGTGAAGAACTTCATCTGGAAGAACATAATCACCAGATTTGGGATTCCAAGAGCCATTATAGTAGACAATGGCACTCAGTTTGACAGTAAGCTGATTAAGAACTTTTGTGCAAAATACAAGATCAAAAACTATTACTCTACTCCTAGTTTCCCCCAGAGTAATGGTCAGGCAGAAACATCTAACAAGACCATTTTGGATAGGATCAAGAGGAGGCTGGAAGTAGCCAAGGGCAAGTAAGTAGAAGAATTGCCCAATGTTCTATGGGCATATTGGACTATGCCGAGAAAATCAACTGGGGAGTCTCCTTTTGCCATGGCTTATGGCACTGAAGCAGTCATCCCACTAGAAGCCGGCATCCCTGGCATCAGAACCCCTGGAGTGGAGAATGGAACTAACTAGGCATTCTTAGCCCGAGATCTGGACCTGTTGGAAGAAAGAAAGGAAATAGCAGCAATTCGGCTTGGGGCATACCAACAGCAACTTGCTAAGGCTTACAACAAAAAGGTCAACCCAACAGAGTTCAAGGTTGGGGACCTTGTCCTTGGAAAAGTCATCGGTAATAAGAAGGATCCCAGGAAGGGAAAACTTGGCCCAAACTAGGAAGGGCCTTACAGAATTATCTCGGTTGTCGGCAATGAAGTATATCGGCTAGAAGACAATGATGGCAAGGAGTTTCCACGACCCTGGAACACTTGCAATCTAAAGTTTTTCTATCATTAGTTTTTTTTTTTTTTTTTTTTTTAGAATTATGTACTGATTTTATTAGCCGAAGTTTTCATAAAACACTTGCTTGATTTTGTTTTTATTATTATTGATATTTGGGTGATAGGACTGAAGTAGTCTTGTGACGATGTTTCTGAATGAAATATGACGACTAACTTAGACTTATCATATGGTAGAATTATACTTTCCATATGATAGAGTTGAACTAAGTTGGTGATGTTTCCGATTGAAACATGACGAGTAACTTAGACTTATCATATGGTAGAGTTGAATTATACTTGTCATATGATAGAGTTGAACTAAGTTGGCAATGTTTCCGATTGAAACATGACGAGCAATTTAGACTTATCACACTGTAGAGTTGAAATATACTTGCCATATGATAGAGTTGAACTAAGTTGGCGATGTTTCCAAATGAAACATGACGGGTAACTTAGGCTTGCCACCACGGCAGAGTTGAACTAAGTTTGGTCTAGAGACCGAGGTCGCAAGACTCGGCTAATCTTTGTTTGCATCATACCTCAGCAAGAATTGAAGTTGCTTACTTAATGTGAACATAAGTTGTACTTAAGTTCACATTAGAGGGCAGGAAGCAGGAATAGGCTTGACACTTGTTGAAATTTTTTAGAATTTACAAGTTGGAATTAGCCGAGGTAAATAGTTAAGTGGTTACCTGAAATATTTGTTACCCAGGGTAAGTAAATAGTTTGTCAAAGCTTGGAAGGATTAAAAGAATGAAGTATAGATAAAAGACAGTAAGTGCAAGTGAAGGAAGAACACTTGTAAAAATGTTTGAATCAAATATTTTTAAGTGTTGTTTGGCCGAGATCACAATAAAAGGTGAACTCCGAGGTAATTTGGTCTGAGGTGATACATGTCAGAAGTATTCTCACCCGACGTGATTACACAGTTAAAGTATACTTGAGAGAAGTACAAAAATATTTTTAAGTATGGAATCATACAAGATAGTGAAGACAAAGACAAGCATTCAACACTTAGTCAAAAAAGAGGACTTGCATTCAAAAGAAAAACTTGTTCAAGTACAGACAAAATGACACTTCGGCCTGGCAAAGAAAAAACTCGTTCAAGTAACAAAGCAATGGGCACGTCAGCCAAAACTAAACTAACATTGTTCAAAACACAAAAAGATTACAACTGTTCAGAATGAAAGAGAAAAGTACAAATAAAGAAAAAATTCTAAGTAGACTGTTATGCTTCAGCAGTTGATGGAGTTTCTACCTCGGTAGACAGTTGGAAAAGCTTCTCGGCAATCTTCTCAGTCTCGATCTTGGCATCGATCTCGAGAAGGTTCTGGTCAAGACTCTTCTCGGCAATCAGGATCTTGGTTTCAAAAGTGGCCTTCTTGGGGGAGGTACTCTTGGAGACCTCGTCCTCCTTATCTTAAGTCAAGTCTAGGACTTGCTCATTCAGAGTAAGGGACTTGGTCCCAGTGGCAGCCTCATCTTCATCAGCATCATCAGCCTCGGCGTCATCGTCCTTGGCTTCATCCTAGGAGTCTTTTTGAGAGGGAGGGAAAGGAACTTGTAGCTGGTTTATGTCTTTGAGGGGGGAATCCATGGGGATTGAGAGTTTGTTCAGAGCTCCTGTCCAGCCGAGATAAAAACCTCGGTTGCAAGCTTGGTTGACCTGGGTCTTATACGCGTCTCGAACAGTGGCTTGCCCCTCTGAGAACGCCTCCTCATCGGTTGCCTTAATCTCGGCCTCTTTTGTAGACAGGGCCTCCTGGAGCTCCATCTTGACCTCGGCGATTTTGGCCTCAGCCTCCTTTGCCTCGACTTTAAGAACCTTGGCCACAGCCTCCGCCGCATCCGCCCTTTCTTCGGCTTTGTCTTGAGCAGCTTTGGCGGCCTTAGCCTAATCTATCAGGGCTTTGATCTTGGCCTCGGCATTGTTTAAGGAAGAGAGGAAGCCAACAGCTTCCTTAGTCTTTTGAACCAACTCCTTCTTGATGTCCTCGGCTTTCATTGCAAAGAAGTAGGCATGCTAGATGGCCTAAAAAGACAGAAACAAACAAGTTAGAATTGGTTAAGTAAGGGCAGGAAACCGAAGTGAAACAATTACAAGTGTTGAAGACTTACCAAGACGGAATGCTGCATCATTAATGCAAAGTTTTCGTATTCATTGATTTCGGCCATACGGTTCAAATCGATTGGCAGGAACATGGCGGTGGAGAGGGCGGCGTCGACCTTGATACTGTCTATAGCGCTATCATTGGCTTTCATTGGCTTGCCACCAATCATAATTGCAGGGGCCCGAGGTTTATCGGCTTTGAAAGCACTTGGGCTTACTGCGGCTTTGGACCTCGGCTTCTTCGATCGAGTGGTATCGAATGGCTCGGCCTAGGCAGGCCTCTTCTCGGTGATGACGGTGCTCTTCTCAACCTCAGCCAATCTCGAGATCGGCACAGTGTCTTCAATGTCAATTTGGGTGACAGAGGCTTTTGTCTTAGTTCTCTTCACCTTTTTTGGTTTTGGATTGGGTTAAGATTAAGATGGAGAAGAGGATTGAACTGCAACAGCTTCTAGCAAATCGGCCAGGAGGTCTTCAACAACAACTTTGTTGCGGTCCATGTCTTCAGCAGTGGCAGCGACGGTAACCTTGGTGTCGAAGTGGATAACGGGAAGGGCTATATGAAGGTAGTTGGATTGTAGGGCGATGTCTCTGATTCTCGGAATTTTCGACTCCAAGTTCTGCAAGCTGGTGCGTTTGCTAGGGCATGACGTCAACGTCGGTGTTGAGATGTCGGGATAAGTTGGGGGGCAGAGGTGGATGACAGTTCGACTGGATCTGAAGAAGAGGCCTGGTCTGGCCTTGGCAATGAGGCAACTGGTGGGGTGGTTGCTGATGGGGGAGTCTTACTTCGACAAGAAATGTCGGGCAAGGCGGACTTGTAGGTCGGGATATAATTAAGCAACAAAAGGGCTTTGCACTTATTAATATCCAAACCTAGAAGGCTTTTCAGATCAGGTCTAGGGAAGAAAGTTTGGCGGAAATCCTTTGATGGCTGGGGAAAAGCTGCAAAAGAGAAACAAAAAGAAAGCATTAGTACAGATATATGAACTAGCAAGTCTTAGTAAAGGTAAGTTGTGAGATGACCCAGTTCTTACCATCACTCTCTTTAAACACTGCTCGGCGTAGAGGAAAGAGATGAAGATCATCATCATGCGCGAACTCTCAGTTGCCCGAGACGATCAAGTAATCATCTCTAACACCCTTGTTAGAGTCTGGGAGGTCGGCTATGAGTTTATAGGCATTGGATCTAGGCTTGAGGTAATATATGTAGCCTTTTTCAGACTTGAGGCCACACATTGGCCCCGTTTGGTAGAGCTGTGAGAAAGTGATTATAACTTATAGCCTAACAGCTTATAGCTTATAGCTGTGAACATAAGCTGATTTTTTACTTATAAATTAAGCTTCTCCTCCCCCACTCAAAGAATAAGTTGATTTTTGACTTACAAAAAGCTATAAACTGTATTGTTAAGCTGAACCAAACACATCAAAATAGCTTAAATTAAGCTAAAAGCTGAAATAAGCTGAAAATAAGTCCTACCAAATAGGGCTATTATGTAATAGAATTGGATATCGACTAGTGTAATCCTAGCCTTTTCTCGGTGTGCTAGGGCGATTACACCATTAATAACCCTATAGGAATTGATGGCTAGCTGCATAGGGTTGAGTTTGTAATAGTGGAGGACTTCCCTAAAGAGGGTGTCTAAGGGAAACCTAAGTCCATATTCAATGAAGGAAACTACTGGGAAGGGCATGGAGTCTCCATCAGGCATGATAGAGTCCTCTTCCCTAGCCAACCTGAGTTGAACGTCGGTTGGGATGAAAAACTCTTGTCGGAAGTACTCGAGTTTGGCTGAGGTGTCTACCCTCCACCTAAACATACCCATGATGTCAATTTAGTGAAGTTGGCACAAGATTTTCAGAAAAAAGTGATTGGTATAGGTTTGAAAACCTCGACTAAACCCTAAATAGGCACTAGGGCAAGGGTTTTGAAGATCTAAGGGGAATTTTTTTCAATTTTCTAGAAAATATGAGTTCTAAAGCAAATCCCGAACCTAGAGCTACTCAAAACAAGAATTAGGAGTAAGAATCTGGAAAATAGCCAAAGAAAACAAAAAAAGGAATGTAGTTTAGAACCCAAAAAGCAACAGAGATTCAAGAACATAGAAAGTTATAAAAACCGCAAAACGATGAGTAAGTATGTATGAAAGGCAATGCGCAAGAATCACAAGCAAATTCGATTGATATTTTTAGTAACAAACTCCGAAACACAACACAAATTCAAAAAACAAGAAATTGCTCATGGTGACGAAAACATGAAAATAGAAGAGAAACAGAGTACAATAATTCAAATGAAAACATATACAGCGTGGACATATGGTAGGAGAAACATATTAAGAGGATAGTGGAAGACTGAAATTAAAGAGAAAGAAACTAGTAACTTACAGAGTGAAGCCGAAGAACTGAATGTTTGGGTGAGGGTCGCCAGAGTCAGGCCACGTGAACGATCGGAAGCAAATGATGACAGGCTCGTCAGAGGAGGTGAATGCAACAATTTCAGGAGCTCAAGAAAACTTGAAAATGGTGGAATGTAGAGAGAGAAAATCTCAAACAAGAGAGAAATTGATTTTGCAAAAGTGAAGAGACGGAAAGAGAGGGAGTTTTTGTCAAAAATACGAAAAGGCGACAACAATGAAATGAAATGAAATGCCTGGGACGACGTGCCTGTCAAGCGACATGGGCAGGACTGACGCGCCCTGATAGCATGTGTTCGGTACGAACCATTAAAGAAAGGACGCGTATATGAAACGGTTGGAAAGACTGTGCGTGACAGCTCATGCACAGTTAGAGTTCTTGAAATTCTTGAAATGATGAGGCCATAACCTCGGCTAGAGGAGCAATCTCGGTTGAGATGCTTAAAGAACTGGGTCCTTGGTTCTTGACCCTTAGAAAAGGGGACAGCTGAGTCCTCTGTTTACTTGAAGCCAACGAAGATATGATCTCGGTTGAGGAGAAAAATGAATTTTTTTAGCCGACATGTAACATAGACAAACGATGTAGGTTCCATCACCTCAGGTTGCTGAGATAATAAAACCTAGAGGGCATTTGTGGAGAAGTATTTTGTGAATAACAACACGTGGCTAAGATAACGCCGAAGTGTCAGCCAAGGTGCCATGTGGCCTAGTTATGTTGCCGAGATGATCTCATACAAGCTGAGGTTATCTGCGGAGAATCCAGAATCCAAGATAAGCAGATAAGGGACAAGAGTCCTAGAACAGGGGAGGATCTCAATCTAAATAGAAATCAGGCTCAAGAAGAGTTTATCTCTATCTAGATGAGGGTCCAGGATGAGCATGGAGCCTGAGTCCATTGAAGTGAGGCTGTTAAAGAAATCAAGTCACTGCTGGTTATAAAAGCAAGGCATCCTTGAGGGTTGAAGGTAAGTTCTTTCTTGTGAGTTTTAGCACAATTTGCTATCTTTGAGAGAGATTGTCTACTGACTTGATCGTCGGAGAGCCTCCAGGTGGACGAACCACCGCCGGATTCTCATCTTCTTGTGCAGGTTGTTGGGCTTAATCTATTCTACCAATGCTCTCCAGCTGAGCTCCCTGTTTGGTTGTGTGGTCAAAAATCAACACCCACAAGTTACCTTATCTATTCAAATGAAAAATTTCACTCACCTCTCCTTAGGTTTTGTATATATATATATATTATCAAAAATCCATGCATATTTATTTAATAAAATTCTTAAATTTTATGCAATATTAAATAAAACTCTTAAATTGTTAAGACATTATTAAATCATTTAATGAAAAAAAAATTAATTTTATTGATAAAGTACCTAAAAATAAAAATCTTTCTAAAATTAATATTAGATAACATCTTAATAATTTAATATAACATTTATTTCATACCACATAAATAACATAAAATTTATTATTTTAAGTAATGCTTTTATTATTTCAATTTTTTGTAAGTAATGCATTTATTATTTAAATTGAAATAAATAGATTTATTGTTTTTCCGACAATTTGCATTACTTGTTTATTTATATGTAAAAAATTATTATTTTTATCTTTTCTCAATCATATATTATTCTCAAATTTTAATTTTTTATCTTTAAGTCATTAAACTTTTAGTCGATACATATTAAAAAAAACACAGGTTAATATTTCTTAAATGATTAAAAAAAAATTTAAAAATAAATATAGAAGTAAAAAAAATTTAATCGTTACACAATAAATTAAAATTAGTTAATATGGAATGAAAATCAACAAATCATTTGAGAATAATAAACAATTCAAATAATTTTTCATTTCTTATACCCAAATGTATGATAGTTAACTAATTTTTTTTCATGGATATTATACATTAATTTCAAATATATTATTTCTTTTCAAGTATTTTATCAATGGAAATTTTTTTTCCCACTAAATATCTTAATTATATCTTAAAAATTTAGGGATAAATAATTTTCTTACTTATGAATAAATAAGTAGGGAAAATTGTTGGAAAAGGAATTAATCACTCTGTTTAGTTTCCATTTCAATAATTCACCTTTTAGAAAATTTTACTTTTTCATTTTCTGTATTTTTTTTGTTTTCACTAATTTTTTTAAAAATTTTTAGACACACCTACATAAATACACTTAAAAAGTATAATATTTGTGAAAAAATCTTTTAAAAAATTCAATAAATACCAAAATTTAAAAATTTAAAAAAATTATGAAAATTCAGTACATTTTTCATATTTTTGTATATTTATTAATTTTTTAAAATATTTTTTCACAAATATTTTACTATTTAGATACATCTAATTAAGGTGCATCTAAAAAAGTAAAAAAAATTGCTTAAAATTTTAAAAATATTCACTAAAAACAAAAAACACAAAAAAACACACAAAAAAAAAACAAAAATTTTAGAAAATTGAAACCAAACACACTGAATCCATTTGTTTCAACTTAAAAAAGAAAAGAAAAAGAATTTAAAAAATAAATGTATTAATTACAATTAATAATTATTTTTTATTTATATAGTGTGAACTAAGTCTTATGTGTATTATATTAATTATTAAGGTTTTATATTAAACTATTTGGGTGTTCTGTTAAATATGCATGGATTTAATATTTTATATATATATATATATAACCTCTGGGGAGGTGAGTGCAAATTCTCATTTAATAGCTTCTTGGTTGATTTGATACTTTTCATCTCTTCCAACTCAATTCAAAAGGGTATGGTCATTTTAGATAGTCAAGTAATGCCATTTGAGCTAAATTAACGGATTGGGAGAATCTTGATGTCAGCAAATATATGGCAGATTTCTGTAATTATTGAAACTATAAAAGAGATCATTATATTTATCAGAAACCTTAAGAGAGATAAGTGTAACTTACTCAGGGGCGGCTCCAAGGCTTGGTCAGGGGTGTCACCCGAACCCCCTGGCTGAATTTTTTTATTTATTTATTATATAAATATTAGATTTTAGGAAAAAAATTAGTAATTGAACCCACTAAAATACAATTTTGAACCCATAGTTTTAAGTCCTACTTTTTTGAACCCACCAATTTTGAACCCATATTAGATATTAGCATGTCTTTTTGCTTCAACAATAGTATCAATATATTGAAATATTTTTGTTTATAATTTTAGAATTTAAATTAATTTGTTGATTTTTTTCTTCATATGTGATATAATAATTAATGTAAATTTTCTATAAGATATATAGTATTTAAGTTTTTGATTGACACCACTGACAAAAATTCTTAGAGTCGCCACTGAACTTACTCCAGAAAATATTACATATATGTACTAGTGTTTTTTAGTTACACAAATGAGTGAAATATATAAATAAATATATATATATTGGTAACTTATTGATAAATAAAAATTTAAAATTCCGGCAGTAGTTGTTGTGGATTAACTTCCAATTGTTTATAGGATTATAGGTGGAATTTTAGAAAATTATGAAGGGTATTCTTGGCATACAAAAAATCAAAGGCTTTAAAACACTAATTTGAGGGTTTGCTTTATATATTAGTATAGATAGATAATATAAAATAAAGTGTTCAAAAACAAATGTGTAATTTAAATTCATTTAAATTTGAACATATTCATTTTTTGGTCCACCATTTAACCAAAATTTTCATGACGCATGTTTTGATCTTAGATTTTGGACTAGTATCCTTTAAGAGAAATGGTAAATCACCATTTTATATTTTTATCACCATTTTCATATCATGTCATTGATTTTTTGTGTAAAAATAATAATTAAAAAATAAATAAAAATAGATAATAGTGAAGATCAGTCCATTTACAATGATGACTAATAGTTAATATACGTGATATTCTTGCCATTGACGTAAGTAAAAATAAAATAAAAGATTTATTATATTTTATATGTCGCGCAAGTGATAAGAGTATTTTTTTAAGAGATGTTTGATAACATAATTTAACATTTAAAATTGAATTGATTAAGTGATAATTAATTAAGTTCGTTGATGACCATAATTGATGTCATTTAAAAATTTAAATACATCTTAAAATTTAAGTTAAAATTTTAAAAAAATTTAAGTTATATAAAACTTATTTAATCCTGACTGAATTTATAGCGACCCCGGTCTTTTCCCATTTGGTTATTGTATCCGGACTTATGTTCCGTAGATCCCATTGTTGTATCATTGTTGTTGTTGTCCTTTAATTCTTCAGTTTTGAGTTATAGGAATTGTTGGGCAGGTTGTTTACAGGTTAGTTGGGTTTGAAACCAAGAATTCATGTTCAGATTTTGGGTTGGTCGCTCGAGCGAGCTATTCTTAGCTCGAGCGAGGTCTTTGATTTTGGTCCTTCGCTCGAGCTAGGGTCCCTTCGCTCGAGCGAGCTTTGCATCCAGTACATAGACCTGAGAGCAGTGTTTGTTGGCTCGAGCGAGCTGTTTTGCTTTTGGCTCGAGCGAGCTTCTATTCGCTCGAGCGAGGCTTTCTTGTGTCTGGTCGCTCGAGCGACCAGGTCTTCGCTCGAGCGAGCCTGTCCAGTATTTAAGTGTAACAGCGGGATTTTTAGGGCAGTTTTTCATTCTTTTTGATCTCAAACCCTAAAGTCCGACCTTTCTTCTTCTCTAAACACCTTTTCTCCTAGGTTTGATCTAGTTAGGGTGTGTTTCTACCCTAGTTCTTTTACAAATAAGATAGAGGAGAGTGAAGGCTTCCATTTAATCTGAGCAGTTGTCAGTTTGGAGCACTTTGGAGTTTCGAGCATCTTCTTCATCATCATCTTTTTGGGTTATTTCTTCGAGGTAGGGATTTCCTACTCCATTTATATGTTTTAATCCTAAGTGTTGGTATTTTGGTATGTGGGGGTAGTTTGGTAATTTTGTAAGAAACCTTAGGGTTTTGGTTTAGATTAATTTGTATAATTAATTTAAAGGAATAATGTGGAATTTGGTTTAATTCATGGAATTGGGAAATTTAATGAATTGATGATATATATTTGGGGTAGTTTAATTATTTACCTTTGGGAATGTTAAATTTACATTCATTGATGTATTTATTTCTTGTTTAGAAATAACTGTTTTGGGCTATCGGTGGAGGATAGCCATTGATTGTTGTAGACCTTGCATGCGGCTTAGGTATAACTGGAATTGAGTCAATTGTTTGACTGTTGAGTTAATACAGAACATTTGTGTATTAATTATGTGTTGTATATGGCAATTGTGTGTTTTATTGCATATGCATTGATTTTGGAGGAGATAGGGGATGAACTCCACGGTTTAGGGGAAGATAGGGGATGGACCTCTAAACCGGATTTATTGGGAGGAGATAGGGGATGGACTCCAGTAGCATCACTCTTATGTGTGCTTATTGATTAATAGATATATTTCTATTTATTGTGGATATGATACATCACTAAAATGTGTATCAGTTGGGAAGTATGGAAGTGAATTGGTTATGATTGATACAATACCAACTTGTGTATTTGTTGTGGTTAGGTCTAACTTAAATTGTTATTCCTGTTGAATTGGAAGTATTGTTAATAAAAGATGAAACCCAGTTGAGTTATTTGGCCAGGTTCTGAGCCATAAGTGGGAAGTAAAATGTGCCATAGACAGTGTGTCATAGGCAATGTAGACATTTGTGTCATGAAAATTATAACTTGATTGTAGAGTGTTAACCATGTATCAGATGCTAATGCTTTAGTTAATTTTTATGCTTGGTTTAGTATTTCTCTACTGGGCTGTGGCTCACCCTATATGGGAACTTTATTTTTCAGGTTCAGGTGGTTCACTCCCTCCAAGGACTTAGCTTGTGAGGATTGGACTTGAAGATTTGTTTATTTATTTTATTTGAACAATGTAATCTTTCAAGCCTAGGGCTTTATCTGTTTTTGAGTTAGAACTCAGTGAATTGTGTCCAAGTGTTGGCTTGGCAAGATGTAAGCCCGTAGGGCATTTATTCTGATGTTTTATTTCATAATACTCTGATGAATGGATTTATATGATTGTTTTAATATAATAATGCATGTTTATATTATTTATTATGAGTTTATTTTGAGGGCGTTACAGAATTTATAAATATTAAACATAAATATCGATATAGACTATTATAAACTCACCACCATTACAACCATCATGCCATCGCCACCACTACCGCCATGCCACCGTCACCGCCATCGCTACCACTACCACCACTATCACCACTACGCCACCGTTGCCACTACCACTGCTGCCGCCACCATAACTTTCATGACCATTGTCATTATTGCAATGAACATCACCATCATTTTGCTATTACTATTATTGCTATCACCGCCACCATTACCACCATCACCACCACCATTATCACAATATAAAAATTAAAATATACAATTCAAAAACAATAAATTTCAAATTTTCTCTTACACATATCAAACAACTTTTTTTTTAATTCAACACTTAAATTTTTATCAAATAATCTTTTCAACTTAAAAAATTTAACATTCAATTTTTAATACTTTCAGTTTTCAGTCTTCAATTTTCGGGTTTATCAATCACCACCGTAGTAGATCTAAGATCAACAGTTGGAGTTTCACTTCTTTTTTTTTTTTTAATAGAAAAATAATGGACAAGTGGCATAAGAAGAATCAAGTACAGGCTTGTGCACGAAGTCTACCCTTCACTTAATAATAATAGTAATAATTAATGTGTTTGGTTTTAATTTTTTGGATTTAATTTCTTAGAAATTGAGTTTTTTTTCAGTGAATATTTTTAAAATTTAAAGTAATTTTTTTTTTTTTTACTTTTTAGATATATTTTACTTATATGTATCTAAAAAGTAAAAATATTTATTAAAAAAAAATTTAAAAAATCAATAAATACACAAGAATATGAAAAATATACTGAATTCTCATATATATATATATATATATTGTGTTTTTTATATGGGCAAATTACACAAATAGTCCCTATTGTTTGGGGCTTGTGTCACTTTGGTCCCTGATTTTTTAATTGTGACACATTTGATCTTAAATTTTGAATCTTGTTTCAAATAAGGACAATTGAATATATAATTAGATTTTTCAAGGGTAAAATTGTCAATTTGATAAAATATAAACTAATTTGATAAAAATAAATGTCAAACAAATATTTTTAAATTTTTAAAAATTATTTCTACCTACTAAAAATAAAATTATGTAAAATTGATAAATCTTTTAGACATTTATTTATTTTTTTTACCAAATTAATTTTTATTATGTGTTTGGATGATGATCATGTAAAATTAATTTTAAAAAATTAATCATGTAATTTTTATTAACTTTACATAATTTTATCAATGGTGGATAAAAATAATTTTAAAAAAATTAAAAATATTTTTTTGACATTTATTTTTATCAAATTAGTTTATATTTTATCAAATTAACGATTTTACCCTTGAAAAATCTAATAATATTTTTAATTGTCCTTATTTAGAACAAGATTCAAAATTCAGGGTCAAATGTGTCACAATTGAAAAGTTAGGGACCAAAGTGATACAAGTCCCAAACTATAGGGACTATTAGTGTAATTAACCCTTTTTATATTTGGTGAATTTTTTAAAAAAAAAATTTAAAATATTATACTTTTTAAGCACATTTATGTTAGGGGTCTAAAATTTTTTTAAAAAAAAAATTACTTAGAATTTCAAAAAAAAATTAGAGAAAATAAAAAAATACGAAAAATAAAAAATTTTAATTTTTTAAAATGTGAATCTTGAAAATTCAAACCAAACAAGATAAATAATATTCCTTAAATAGAAAAGACAGAGCTTGAGGGACGTTGCTAAGGGGAAATTATTCATTGCCCCATGGGCAAATTTAGGTGGTGTCCCAACCTAATAATTATTGATTGAAATAGTAAGTCCCACTATTTGTTTGTTATTTTTAAAGAGATAATTAGACACTTGTTTAAACGTGAATGGAGTGGAGCAATGTTCATGAGGCAATAAATAATTTCTGATTGCTGTGTGTTAAAAGGGTGTTGAGTTGTGATTCGGACCTCGAATTGGTCCGCCCCGAATCCCCCGAAACCATGAAACGACGTCGTTTCATGGTTTTAATTTTTTTTTTTTTTTCAGCAGAAGAAGGAAGAGGAAGACGAAGACGGGGGAGGGGGAGGGGGATGAGAGGAAGAGAAGGAGGGGGAGGGGAGGAGAGGGGAGAGGAGGGGGCCAACAAACTCGGAGATGAGGCAGGGGCGGAGGCCTGGGCGGCGGCGAGGCAGAGCCGGAGCTGCGGCGACCGACGAGCTGGAGCTGCGACGAGGGACGGCGGGCGACGATCGGGCGGCGAGACGACGAGTCCTCTCTCTCTCTCTCTCCCTCTTCTTCCTCTGCGTCGAAAATGGCCAAAAAAAAAAAAAAAAAAAAGCCTAAGCCCAAAACGACGTCGTTTTGGGCTTAGGGGCATTCGGGGCATCCCAGATTCGAGGACCAAATCATTTTTCAGTGATGGCATTGTACTCATATGATTGTAGACATCTAACAAAGGCATCATTACGTATTCTAAATGCTTATCAATTCTTGAAAAAGTCCTATAATAATGGATCATAATCACTTTTAGGCATAATTAAAATAAATATAATGGATCAGAATTAAAAATTATTTGGAAGACGTCTTCAGTTATGATCAAAATAATAATTATAATATATTATAATAAATATCACAATAAATTATAGTTGACATTAAAATATACCATAACCAAATGCTACTTGAAGTATAAGTAAAGATCTTTTCAGTTATAACAAAAATAATAATCACAATGGATTATAACTAAGTTATAGTCAGTGTGGCTAACCCTTTGGCCACCACTTATCTCTTAAAAATGAGGTCTTGAGTTCCACTCTTAAAGGTGGAATAAGAGGTGAGACTTAAATATTTACAAAGAAAGTGTGAGAATTCAACTCTCCTAATATGCTAATCTAACAATTAACTATTAACTTTCGCAACTAAAAAAAAATAAAAATAAAATAACTAGGTCATAATCAATACCATAATAAATCACAATCAAGTCTTAATGAAAAAAAAAAAAAAAAAAAAACATGTAATTGGTCATAATCAATGATAACAAAACTCGTAATTGGGCATTTGGTATGCTCCTTTTTTAGGGGTGCATTACAGAATTTCAGTTTTTGAAAAACCTTCCTCCTTTTTGGACTTAGTCAAATTGTCTCTTTTCCTTATAACCAACTAAAATAATTCAGTTAGCCATGCTTGTACAATTTTGTTTAAAAGTTTAGATGACTAATCATTGCTAAATATAAAAATCGATAATTTTTCTATATTAGTATAATCAGCAATGTTAGGTATCATGAAAAGTCTTTCATAAAAATGATCATGAAAGATGTGTGACCTTTGGATTACACATAAAATAAAGTACCACACACTAATCAAAGTAATCTAAGGATCACAAATCTTTCATGATCATTTTCATGAAAAAAATTTCACGATCCCTAACATTTCTCTAGTATAATAAGTTAAGCATACAACTTCTTTTCAGTCTAGAAATGAATTGGACAATGTTGTTAGGTAGACTTCAGGTCTATCTTAATAATTCAAATCGTTCAATGTGTAGAACTCATTGATTACATCATCCTTGTAAAAAATTGTATTAATCGAATATCAATAGTCAGTTAATCAAATTACATTTGTGTTTGTGATTTATTTTTAAAATCATGATTGCTGTTGAAAATAAATGCAATCTGATTAAATGATTATCGATATCTGATCAATTTGATTTTCTGCAAAAATGAAATACTCTATTAATTGTACACATTGACAATTTAAATCATTGATACTAGCATATCACCCGTGCTATGCACGGATTGTGTTTACAATTATCTATATATGTGAATTGTGATTTTTAAATGTTTTTTTTTTTTAAATGTCTTCTTTTTTTCTTTTTTTATATTATATGAAAGTTTAATATTTTGATAATAATCTTATGTGTTGGACTTTTCAAGAAATGTTTTTTATACTTGTTCTTAATGCATTAAAGTGTTTTTATAAGGGATAATAATCATATGTGTTGGGACTTTTCAAGGAATTCATATGTGTTGAATTTCAAAGAATTTTTTTTATGCTTGTTCTTAATGCATTAAAGTGTTATTACGAGGGTAAGACTTGGGAGTTGGGAGAAGTTAATGAATGATAAGATTTTTTTTTTTAAATTAAAAAATTAAAAAATTTAGATTGAGAGATTAGAACTCCCACAAGACTTGGAATTAAAAACTCCATCTTCCTTAATATATAGTATAGATGACCCAGAGTCAAGGCCACGGTCTAATAATATCGTGCAATCCAACTTCAAACCGTAGAGAAGCTCTGGCCATCATTTATATATGCAAACTAGCGTATGCTGAATAAATATTCTAGGAGGCAGAATGAAAGTCACAGAAAATTTTAATGGGAGAGTTACATTTTAGTTGGAAAAATAAAATTTACACAAATATAGAAAGGTGTAAGTCATATTTGTACCTCTATAACTTTTTAATTTGTACCCCATCACAAAATCACTTATATCTCATATATTTTTTGTAATTTTTTTTATTTTATTTGTCTCACTATGTTGAAAATTTTCCAATTTTAATTAATGCAAATGTCCCTTCGATGGAAACATATAAAAAAAAAAAAAAAAAAAATTAGGTCCCCTTTAAAATTTGACATCATCTGACTGAAGTTAAGTCGACCAGTATTTTATAAAATAAGATATTAATTTATTAATAAACAGTCATGTATTTTTCTTTTCTTTGTTTCAAATTTTATACTAATGTTGTAAATTTTATTGACCAACTAATGTTGTAAATAAGATATTAAATTTATTAATAAATAGTCATGTATTTTTCTTTTCTTTGTTTCAAATTTTAGTCTAACTCGTTTGGAAAGCGACTGGTTTAGCTAAAAAGTCAAAAAGTTACTAAAAAAGTCAAAAAGCCAACAACCCATATCAAAAAGTCAAAGATTATCTTTTCTCTCTACTTTTTGTACATCTTTTCGTAAAAAGTCAAAAAGTCATCCCAAACATACTAATTTTTTTTAGCTCATATTTTAGCCAAATAGCCAAAAAATTTATGTCATGTATTTTTCTTTTCTTTGTTTCAAATTTTATACTAATGTTGTAAATTTTATTGACCAACTAAGCCTCTGTTTGGCAAGTTGGTTTTTAGGTTTTTTTAGCTATTTTAGCCACAAAAAATAAAATAGGCTATTTTAGCCATAACAAACAAAACATCACATCCAACCCATAATCATTACATTCTTCTCTCACAAAAAAAGTCAAAAAAGCCAAAAAGTCAAAAAACTCTTCCCAAACCAAGCTTTTTAGCCCAAGCTAAAATAGTCAAAAAAGCCAAAAAGCCAACCCACTTCCCAAACCAAGCCTAAAAACATATTTTACTACTGGGGTGGTAGTGGAGTGGAAATGTTTCTTTCACACAAGCGAGCAGGGCTCGATTTTTGGAGGAGCGACGAGCGGCCTGTTTTTTAAACAGTGAAGCTTATTGGGTTATATTACAATCGTGACTCTACCTCATATGCTAAGGGTTGGTACATTTCTTTTTTAGCTCAGTGATGGGTCCTTTCTTTTGAATTAGGTTAAGTGTGCCCTACAACCAATGATACCACCAATAAACACCTTCTTTTTTTTTTTTTTTTTCTTTATACAAAAAATAATAATAATAATGAAAACATATTTTACAAATTAATCAAAAGGAATGGAGTCAGACATAAAAGTAATGGTTGGTAAAATGAAAAAGAGAATGCAAGGCTTTTCTTCCAACAATAATAATAATAATAATAATAATAATAATAAATAAATAAATAAATAAATAATAAAAGTGAGATTTGCTCCTTAAAAAAGAAATCTACAGCAAAAGGTGTACAGTGAATTAACAATTTTTATATAGGGCGAAGCATACTAAAGGTTTCTATAGTTTAAGATTTGTATTATTTTGATCATTAACTTTTTGATTGTGACACATTTGATTTTGAATTTTGAATTTTATTTTAAATAAGGATAATTGAATATACCATTACTAAATTTCAAGGGTAAAAATCATCAATTTGATAAAATATAAGGTAATTTGACAAAAATAAATGTCAATTTTTTTTTTTGAATTTTTAAAAATTATTTCTACCCACTAAAGATAAAATTATATAAAATTGATAAATCTTTTAAATATTTATTTATTTTTTTATTTTACCAAATTAATTTTTATTATGTGTTCGGATGATGATCATGTAATGGATAGTTGTTTTTATTTTCATTAAATTAGTTTCTATTTTTCTAAAAGTTAAATATGACGACAATTTTGATATCATTATTAAACCAATCCATTAAATAAAAAAATTCAAAACTAAAAACATTTCATATATTAAATATATTGATTACACATTAAAATCCTAACAACCACCCATTACATGATCATCATCCAAACAAATAATAAAAATTAATTTGATAAATAAATAAATAAATGTCTAAAAGATTTATCAATTTTACATAATTTTATCTTTGATAGGTAGAAATAATTTTAAAAAATTTTAAAATAGTTTTTTGACATTTATTTTTGTCAAATTAGTTTATATTTTATCAAATGGACAATTTTGTCTTTAAAATTAAGCAATGGTATTTTCAATTGTCCTTATTTAAAATGAGAAATAAGATTCAAAATTTAAAATTAAATGTGTCATAATTAAAAAGTCAATAATCAAAGTGACACAAATATTAAACTATAGAAATAGTTAAGCCTCGTTTGGGAACAGGCTAATTTAGTAACTTTTTGGCTATTTGGCTAAAAAGGTAGCTAAAAAAAACTTGTATGTTTGGGATGACTTTTTGGCTAATTACGAAAAGATGTGCAAAAAGTAGAGAGAAAAGAGAATCTTTGACTTTTTAGTATGGGTTGTTGGCTTTTTGGCTAATTTAGTAATTTTTTGACTTTTTGGCTAAAAAGGTAAGTTCCCAAACGGGGCCTTAGTGTAATTAGCCCTTTTATATACTCAATTGAGAGGCCAAGTAGTCGATCTTTGCTTGTAAAAAAAAAAAAAAAAAAAAAAAAAATAGTCGATCTTTGCTGAAGGCAAAGATTAATTATTTAATATTCATTATGAAGGTTTTTTTTTTTTTTTTTTTCCCCAAGTTTTTGCTTTTTTACCGTTATGAGATTCTTTTTTATAGTTTGAAAAGAGGATTGGGTTAAAATAGTCTATTAAAAGATAAAATAGATTAAAATAATGAATAAGATAAAATGTCACATCGAACTAATAATATTTTCATTTTTTCTCTTATAACCATCAAATTAAATACAAAAAAATAAAATAAAAATCCCAAATACAACTATTTTAGCTAGTCTAAAATAGTCAAAAAGTCAAATAGCCAATCAAAATAACCAATTTCCCAAACAAAGTCATAATGTAATGGTGGTTGTGAGTATGTCATCTTAGACTTTCTTATATAATTGATTCACAAAGAGAGATAAAGAGAGAGAAGAAAAAAAAAACGGAAAATATCAAAAAATTGGAGAGTATAAAAACAATTTCAAAATGATGGAAGTACAAGTGATTTAAACATTAAATTATACAAATAAATCTCATAGGGTTGAGTAAGAAATTCATAAAATTCACAAATAGATCCGGTCTAGTCCAATCCAACAGGTTTGGACTAGTTTTTTGAATCCGTGATTCAATTCTGGATTGAAAAATTGAGGTACCGTGTTTTGCGGATCGGTTCCAAATTACACTTCACGATTCTAAATTAGAACTGATCCGAACCGTATACAAATTAGACTATATTTATATCATAGACCCTGATACATACTATCCTATCTCTTGTATATAAAACCAAAACTGCTGCTATGAACCTGCTTCTATGGAATTTTGTTGCTATTATTGTAATGTTTTTTAATTTTGGTTTTGTAATGGTCTAATGGTGGAATCAGTTTTAATTTTTTTTTTTTCTTTTATGAAATTTGGAACTAGATGCTACTATTGTGGAACTAGATATATGCTGCCATGTTTATGTTTTGAAAAATTATGAAATGAAAATATTACATGATTTTTCTTTGTTAACTGATTATGTAAATTTGTGGTTTCAAATCAAACCAAACCGTGTTTAAATGATTTGGTTTGGATTTGATTGGTTTCACGATTTAAATATATTGGATTGATTCTAATTTTTATAAAATCATAGACAATTAATTAATCCTGATTTTATCCCAAACCAAATCAATTCGGATCATACTCACTCCTAAAATCTCGTACCTTCACATCACATCACTTCAAATTTTTTTTTTCTTTGAAATTCTTCAAAAAAAAAAAAAAACAAAAAAAACAAAAAAAAAACAAAACAAAACAAAAATGTTACAATTATATCTATCTATCCTCTATAATATAAAATTAGAGGATCTCCAAGAGATTCTTTAAACGATGTTTATTAGCTATTTTAGTTAGCGTCATCATATTTTAGTCATTCTAACAGATTAGATATTACAATAGTTATATATATAACGTGTTTAAAAACAAATGTTCTGTTTAAATTCCTTTTAGTTATGGCATGAATTACACCAAAATGAATCTGAACTATTTATTAATTTTACTATTCACCTTTTAATCAAAATTTTCTTGAGATATGTTTTGATCTTAGATTTTGGACCTATTTTCTTTAAGGTTGTATTTAATTTATGAATTTGGAAAGGAATTTAGAAAAGAAAAATGAAAAGGTGCATGAAATTTATGTAAAATGTAGTTGTATTTTATTACATTTCATACAATTTTTTTCTCTTTTTTTTTTCAAATCTTTTCCTAAATCCATCAACCAAACACAACATAAGAAAAATGGTAATTGTCAGTATTTTATATTTTTGGTCACAATTTTTTCATATCATGTCTGTGGATGCTAATGATTATTTTTTATTCAATTTTTTTAAAAATAATAAAAACAAAAATACTTTATGATGTACTCCAATCATATAAAACAGTGAGGATCAGTCCTCTTTCTTTATTGATTTTCTTTTAATAAAAATAAAGAAAAGAAGACAGAGCTTGAGGCATGATGATAAGGAAGTGTGTTGAGAGGGTGTTACATTTAACAATGGAAACATTACAAGCAGAAAGAACGTGAGCGTCTGCCAAATGCTTCTCAATTCTTGAAAAGGTCTTCTATAATACACATCTATTTTAAGTGCATAAATAAGTTACAATAATTTATAGTATTGATAGTATAAACATTACAATTAAATCACTTTCGTTATAGTTAAATGAAATATAAAGAATCAATCAAACACTACTTAAAGCATAACTAAATTTATTTTTACTCATAATCAAAATAATAAGCATAAACTATATTGACCTCTCTTGAAGATGGACAAAAATAGAGTAAATTACAAATACATTCCCTGAGGTTTAATTAAAATATAAATCGCCCACTGTAGTTCTCAAAATTACATTTCACCCACTGAGGTTTCTAATTTCATAACAAATAGTCCATTTTATTGATAAATCATTAAATCAATTAACAGTTTTTAATAATGTTAAAAATATGTTTCAATTAACAATTTAGGTAACTTTATTATTGTATAGGAGAACAATTATGAATTTTATTTTTTTAGTTAATTCTATTCAATAAAAAATTTTAACAAGGGGGTGTTTATAATTTTTTAAACCACAAAGGGTAATATGTACTTTAAGTAAACCTCATGAGTGTATTTGTAATTTACCTAAAAAAATACAATAAACTTTATAATTTTGCTAATTTATAGTGTTGATGGTACAAATATTACAACTAAATTACTTTTGGTCATATCTAAAAGAAATATAATGAGTTATAATCAAATACTATTTAAGATGTAACTAAAATCATTTATAATCAATCAAAATAATAAGGGTAAACTACATTGAACTCCCCTAAGTTTTTTTAAAAAATAAAGTAAATCTCATAGTTTTGATGTAATTACTGTAACATTCTTTTTAGCAAAGTTAAATAGACCGAAACTAATACCGATGGTCCGAAAATATAAAAATAAAAGTAAAGTATATATTTTTGTGTAAAAGAGATAATAATATCATTTTGCAGCTATATACCTAACAAATTATTGATGAAAAATGGACTAAATGTTATATAAATTAAAATCTCAAAAAAACTCAATATAATTATATCAAAGCTGTGGACTTACTATATTTTATTCCAATCTCAAAGGTGGTTAGTGTAATTTACCAAAAAAATAATTTTAACCAATACTATAATGAGTCATAATTAAGTAATATAACCAATACCAAAATGGGTGATAACCAACTATATCTTCAATTATATAACTAAAATAATAATTATAATAAGTCATAATTAACATTATAATGAATCATAACAAAAATTATAATTCTCATAACTAAAGATCACAAAAATCGTAACTTGACCAATGATATTTTTTTTAGAGTGTATATTATAAAATTTAGCTTCTTTCTTTTTGGACAAAGTAAAATTGTCTCCTTCCCTGACAAGCAATTATAAAGCAACCAAGTAGCTTAGCTCACCCGTCTTATAAACTTCTTTTGGAAGGCCAGGAGACTAATCATACAAAAAATAATAATAATAATAATTTCTTTCTATTGTATTACATTTAGTATAAGAATTTATACAGCAAGCTTGTGTGTGCTCAATAAATATTCTAAATGAAAGTCACAGAAAGTTTTGATTAATGCAAATGTCCCTTCAATGGAAACATATAAAAATAATCGAGTTCAGGCAGGCTTACTAAAGTTAAATATAAGCAAGGTGATTGATGATGTTGTTTAGGAAAGAGCGTTAAAGAATGGAGACATTCACTTGACATAGACATATGAAGTTTTCACACGGCAAATTATGCTGATAGCTTTTATATTTTGATTTGGACGAATTATACTAACTACTCCTGTATCTTGAGCTTCTATCACTTTAATTCTTAACTTTTTAATTGTGACATATTTAATCTTGAATTTTAAATCTTATTCTAAATAAAGACAATTGAATATACTATTGTTCAATTTTAAGGGTAAAGTCGTCAATTTGATAAAATATAAACTAGTTTGACAAAAATAAATATCCAAAAAATATTTTTGAATTTTTAAAAATTATTTCTACCTACTAAAGATAAATTTTTGTAAAATTGATAATTTTTTAGACATTTATTTATTTGTTTATTTTACAAAATTAATTTTCATTATGTGTTTGGATGATGATCATATAATAGGTGGTTGTTTTTTATTTTCATTAAATTAGTTTTTATTTTTCTAAAAGTCAAATATGGTGACAACTTTGGTATTATTATTAAACAACTCCATTAAATCAAAAAATCTAAAACTAAGAACATTTCATATATTAAATATATCAATTACACATTAAAAGTCTAACAACCACCCATTACATGATTATCATTTGAACACATAACAAATATTAATTTGATAAAATAAATAAATAAATAAATGTCTAAAAAATTTATCAATTTTACATAATTTTATCTTTGGTGATAGAAATTGTTTTTAAAAATTCAAAAATATTTTTTTGACATTTATTTTTGTCGAATTAGTTTATATTTTATCAAATTAACGACTTTGCCCTTGAAATTGAGCAATGGTATCTTCAATTGTCCTTATTTGGAACAATATTCAAAATTCAGGGTTAAATGGGTCACAATTGAAAAGTCAGGGACCAAACTGACACGAACCCCAAACTATAGGGACTATTAGCGTAATTCGCCCTTTTGATTTTAATGTTATTTTGGTTTTATATTTTAATTTGTTTGATTTTGATTATAAATTTATGACTTTATTTCAATTTAATCAAATTTCTTACAATTGTTAGTATTTTTAAATGAAAAATACGTATATAAGTAACATATTTCATACTTTTCAAGATAAAATTATAAACTTGTTCAATTTAGTGAGTTAACTTTAACCAATTTAGTGATAATTTTTCATAAAAAAACGCTAACGATTTTATTAATTGTACCAAATTGACACAAAATCTAAAATTAAGAGTCAAAATTGAGTTCATTGAAACTGTAGGATTCAAAATAATACAAAAGACAAAATGTAGAGATTTGGCCCGTTAACAACTACAAAATTGGACATTGAGAGACTACTTCAAATGATTTTTAAGTTTAATAAGTACGAAAAAATTTAATTTAACTCTAACAAATCGTGTTATTTTAATTGTATTAATGCCATATTTGAACATGTTACAATGTGAAAATATTGTAGTTTGAGACTCATTTATGTTAATTTTACCATATGATTTAATTACTATCATATGAAGTGATCATGTGTAATTAATTATATCAACTCACATCTTTAAATTAAAAGTATGATACTCTAATAACATTTATAAAAATTTCAATTCACTAGTTTAATTCAAACTTCTATTAAAAAATTGGTTTAATTACATGAAAATCCTATCTCCAAAACGTGTTTGATCTTAGGTTCAAGCGCTATCTATCTATCTATCTATCTATCACATAAGTAAAATTAGATTTTTAGTGAGCAGTCTTGTGAGAGTTTCGATATCTTATACTAATTTTTTTAATTTTAAATAATTAAAAAAAATCTTCGTTGGCTAGCTTCCATTTAACAATATAAAAATAGAACCGTGATTCGTAGCTCGACATTTTCGGCTCGAAAGTGGCTCGAAAAAAGTGAGAGAAGGAGGAGGAGGGAGCGGCTGGAGGAGGAGGGGCGGAGGAGGAGGAGGGAGGAGGAGGAGGAGGAGGGAGGGGAGGGGGCCATAAAAATGGCTGGAGGAGGAGTCGGGGCTGCGGCGTGCTGCGACGATCGGCGGTGTGCTGCGACGATCGGCGGCGTGCTGCGACGAGGACGGCGGGCGGAAGCGGCGGACCTCCATCTCTCCTCTTCCCTCTGTTCCTGGTTTTGGCTCCTGGTTTCAACGAAACGAAGAAGAAGAAGAAAACAAAGGAAGGGAAAAAAAAAAAAAAAATCCAAAACGACGTCGTTTTGGATTTTCGAGCCAAAACGACGTCGTTTTGAAAATTCGAGCCACAGTTGAGCCAAGGAATTCGAGCTACCAGGAATTATTCATAAAAATAAAACTCTAATTAATTTATAATTTATTTGATAAATCCAAATCGGAAAAAAGAAGAAAAAAGTGAGTTGTTTCATTTATATAAAGAGTAAAAATTGAACGATTAAAGAAATAAACTTCTCGCCCAAACAGTTATTAACTTTTATTTTATAATCCCACACAAGGAAAAGAAAGAAAAAGTGAATTGTTTCACTTATATAAAGTGAACCTTATGCCCCCATTTAATATTGTACTGTTGTGCATACTTTAATTCAAGACATTTTAAATTTTAAAATTAAAATAATATTTAAAACTTTTAATTAATTAATTTTTGTATAAGTTGGTTGGTCTTTTGATCTAACAAATTAAGCCAAACTGTTTTCGGTTTGACTGATTCACTGGTTTAACTGCGATTTCTCATATTAATTTTCTTAATTTTAAACAATCAAAAAAATCTATATTGGCTAGCTTCCATTTAACCATATAAAAATAAAACTCTAATTAGTCTATGATTTATTTTATAGTCCCAGATCATGAGAAGAAGGAAAAAGTAACTTATTTCACTTAAGGAAAATGAATCTTATATTTTTATTTAATATTATAGTGTTGTATATAGTTCAATTCAAGACAGTTTAAATTTTAAAATAAAACTATAATTAGCCTATAATTTATTTTATAATCTCACATCAGGAAAAGAAAGAAAAAGTGAGTTATTTCAACTATATAAAATGAATCGTATGCTCCCATTTAATATTGTAGTGTTGTGTATGTTTCAATTCAAGCTAGATTAAATTTTAAAATTAAAATAACATTTAAAAGTTTTAATTAATTGATTAATTAATTTTTATATAAGTTGGTTGGTCTTTTGACCTGGCTGAACCGTTTTCAGTTTGACTGATTCACTAGTTTAACTGCGATCTTAGCGATTTCATCAAAATGTATTGGTTAGATTTGTTTGATTAAAGAAAAAACTAAAGATTGACCTAATTAAATATTAAATGATTGATATTGTTTGATTCAAAATAAACTTTCTGCCGAAAAATTGCGAATTTTTATTTTACACAATCCCACATCAGGAAAAAAAAAGGAAAAAATGAATTGTTTCACTTATATAAAGTAAACTTATGCTCTCATTTAATATTGTAGTGTTGTGCATGTTTTAGTTGAAGGCAATTTAAATTTTAAAATAAAAAAAAAAATTTAATTAATTAATTTTTGTATAAGTTGGTTAGCCTTTTGACCGATTTTAACGATTTTATCAAAATATATATTGTTTTATTTCTAAAGGGTATGTTTAAGTTTTATGACAAATTTAACATAGAACAAACTAAAACTAAAATATTTATAAAATGAAATTTGTTTTTATTTTATGATAAATATAATTTATTTTAATTTATTCTATTTTTTCATCTTTACCAATTAAATTCTGACATCTATTTTTTATTGTGAACTTTTAATATAGAATTAATGACATAACAACTGGAATATATATATTCTCATAAAATGGTTAAAATTTAATTTATTCTAAATTATTTTTTTTATACTTTTTAAATAAATTTTATGTTATTATTTAATTTTAAAATTATTTGTAATTATTTATTTAGCTCGTGCTATGCTAGTTATTTTTAATCCGAAAGTCCCATTTTGATTTTTTTTTTTTTTAATATTTCCTTGGATAATAGTATCCTCATGTGTAAATCAATATTCTAAAACTGTAACATCATAAATATTAAATATATATATATATATATATATAATTGTATTGAATTTATTTTAAAATACTCGTCCAATTTTCCAAAATTTTTCAAATATCTCGTCAAACATCAGCCCCCATAAACAAAAATATAAAAGGCAAACCAATTAAAGTCTTAACGTATATTTAAATAAATATGTTTATTTATAAATATTTTAATTTTTTTATACATTAATTTATTGTAAAAACTAATTTCAACGTACATGTAATGAAGAATATAGTTTATTTGCCCAACCATTCACCAAACAAGTGCATGATTTAGTGGCGTCATTCTTAAGAACATGTTCAGTGTTCAAATACCCTTTGGCAACAAATTTTTCTTAAGAAAGCCACAGGACTTTTTTTTTTTTTTTTGGATAGGCAAAAAGAATTTTATTGATGAACAGGGCTTTGTTTCAAAGCAATAGTGTGAATGTCATTTGAGAGGCAAAATCGTGGAGGCTTTTTCCAAATTAAGCTAAATTAGCAGCTTAATTTCCAAACTAGGTCTAGTTTGGATGGAATTCCCAAACTAGGCTAAAATATGGTTGTGAATCACGCTTTCAACGTTTTTGTGACTGTCGCGCGGAAATTTTGTGAAATCGTAAAAGCATGTTTCCAAACCACGCTTTTAATTAAGAAAGCGTGGTTTGTAACCACGCTTTTAATTAATTATTTTTTTTTCTGAAAGCGTGGTTGTGAACCACGCTTTTAATTGAATTTTTTTTTTTTTTTTTCTGAAATCGTGGTTGTGAACCACGCTTTTAACTAAAAAAAATTTTCTTCTGAAAACGTGGTTGTGAACCACGCTTTTATTGTTCACTATAGCAAGCGTGGATGATAACCACGCTTTTAACCAGAATCCATTTTGTAATGACCCTCACCACTGTTTACCGGTAAACTGTTGATTTCTGAAAACTGGGATTGATCATCATTGATAATTGAACTGATTGGGTTACCAAACTGACTGACTGAAACCTGAACTGAATCGATTGAATATACATCTGTTTGAATTGCATTCTATCTGTTTGACTGTGTGATTATCTGTTTATGTTATATGTTTAAACTGCAAATTGAAGGCCTTATCGGCGGCCGAATCTGAAATTGATTGATGTTCTATGATCCTTAGATTTTATATGATTTTATGGTATACTTGATTGAAAATCGATTAGGTATGATTAACTTAGATTAAAATAAGCCAATTACAAGAAGTGGCCTTAATTACAACTTTACCCCTTAGTGGACAAGTCTAGACTTGTTTAATCACTTGTATACATCACTTGAGCCTCATTTCAACACATCTCATCAGCCTATTTTGAGTGCATAGCCGAACTAGAGAGAGTGAAAGTAAGAGAGTTGAATTGTTCTTGCAAAATTGCTTGGTGATCTTAAGGAAACTAAAGTGTAGATTGTCAATTGAGCCTCCATACCTCTAATTCAAGGCCTAGGTAAGGAAATTTAACCCCTTGTTGTTGAGTCTATGTTGATTCATGCTTGGTCCATGTCAAATTGTAGAGCTAAGTCATGTTTTAATTCATACATGTTGGATCATGTTAGAATTCATGCATGCTTGGTTGTATTGTTGAATTTTGAGTTGATTTCATGGCAAATTGTCACATGCATTTTCATAATTAAGCTTGAGTTCATGTTTTCAACTTGTTTTGAAAAGAATGAGCTCAATAGAGCATGTTTTGAAGCCTTGAATTGATTTAAAGTCTTGCATGTTATGTTTGAGATCTTGTTCATGAAATTGGGTTTGAAAATGGATTTAATTAAACTGCCCTTGGGCTTTGATTTGTCAAATTGATCTTTGAAATATGTAATATTATGAGTTTTGAAGTGTTTTTCAGAAAATTAGCCCAAGAGGATCGAATTTGATGCATTTAAACTTGATTTGAGCTTGGAAGTTCAAATTTGGAAATTCCAGATTTTGGACTCCCGCTCGAGCGGGGAAAGTGGCGCTCGAGCGGGAAATTCGTGCCCCTAGTACTTTGCACTGTTTTACAGTACGCTCGAGCGGGGTATTTGGCGCTCGAGCGGGACCTTGTGTCTTGCGCTCGAGCGGCTATCGAGCACCCAATCGAGCGTGATTTTTGAGCATCCAGTACTTTTTGGTCCGCTCGAGCAGCAAAGTTTACGCTCGAGCGGGGACCTTTATTGCATGTCCGCTCGAGCGGTGAAACCTGCGCTCGAGCGGGACTCTGTTTTTCTGAATACATCTTTGCATCCTCATCCCATCCTAGGCATTCTTAGGCCTAGTTTAAGACATCTTATTGAGGATGTAGATGTAGAAGCACACCGAGGCAAATTAGGGATTAAGTTATTATCTTTCCCAACTGTGTAGCTTAGTGTGTGGTCAATCTGTAAACTGTGTAGGGTTGGCTTTCCGAGGAGACGCTCTAAGTTCACTGTAGCCCAGAACTCTGTGAGTAACAATTGTGTAAAGATATGTTCAAATGATTATCTTTTGAATACTGAACTGAACTGTTTACTGAACTGGTATTATTTACTGAATGAATGTATGTCCTTTATTTCTGAACTGTACTGTGGCATCCTTAGCACCTACTGTTTACTGTTACTGTTACAGAGATCTCTGTCGGTTCCCTTGTGGAACCACTACTGTTTACTGATTGATGGCCATCATTACTGTTCGGTCTTTAAGACCTATTGCTTACTGTACTGTTATGCTAATGGATGTACCACTATGACTGAATGTACTGAACAACTGAAATACTGATTGAAATGAACTGTTTTCACTACTGTAAGGACATTCATTCTAAACCCCTTTACGCATTATGTTATTCACTGGGCTTTAGCTCACTACTCATATATATATATATGTAGGTGTATAGGCACCGGACCAATGCTAGAAGCGTCGGGGTAAACTCCAGTTTTGTCAAGCCAACCTACGTGCCTCACTACGAGGTTCCGAGCCTGCCAAGCTAAGGCTAGGGGTGTCTAGTGTTCCCCCTCCTGTACTGTTTTGTTTACTGTATAGACTGCACTGTATCGGTTTATAGGGACTTGATCCCTGTTCTGAATGTTTGTAAATGTTTTGTATATTGTTCTGTAATAATGTATGAAAAATCTTTTTGGCATACAGACTGTCACAGCTCATTGAACATTGTTTATTTACTATATTGGCTTCCGCCAAGCCCCTGTACTCTGTTTTACTGTATTACTGTTAAGTAGGCCTTCGGTAATCTAGGATTACTGGCCGGTTACGGTGCTAAACCCATAGGGACGGGTTTGGGTCGTGACAGAGTGGTATCAGAGCGATACTTAACCACGAGTTATACCGCACACACGTGTCCAAATGAGCTATAGGGTGTCCTAGAAAAGCAATTAGGGCATTACATGAGCATGATAAGTGTGTGGTTATGACATGACTGAATATATGCTAATGTGTTAAACTGTTTAAGTATGCAACTGTTTATGTTTATAATTGTTATAACTGCTTATAGTGAATAGATAATGCAAATGAACCTGAATCCTCATCTACTGAGGCAAGAATGGCAAGAATGGAAAGGATGATGGAACTGATAACTGCCAGACTAGAGCAACAACAGAACCAACAGCCCCCACCTCCTCCTCCGCTACAGCCGGAACCAAATGTGAATGTTAATGATGGGGACATAATTGCTCTCATCCATAAGTTCAGCAAGATGAAACCGCCATCCTTCCAGGGAGGCCTTGAACCGTTGAAAGCTGAAGCTTGGGTACTTGAGACTGAAAAATTATTTGAAGTTTTTCTGTGCTCAGAAGCGAATAAAGTACTGCTAGCTACCTTCACCTTGCAAGAAGAGGCCAGAAGGTGGTGGATGCTGGTCCGTGACACCAACACTGTAACGACTTGGGCTTAGTTTAAGGAGTCCTTCTTCGAAAAGTACTTTCCTCAGTGTGTCAGGGACATAAAGGTGACGGAATTTGAACAACTGAGACAGGGCACAATGTCTGTGGCTGAATATGAAACCAAGTTCACCGAGCTTGCTAGATATGCACCACATATGGTGGACACTGACTACAAGAAGGCCATAAAATTTGAAGGCGGCCTTAACGTTGCAATACTCGACAGAATAAGTGTTTTAAAGCTACCGACCTTTGTAGGTGTTCTTGACCGAGCTTTGATGGCTGAATCGAACATCGAAGCTGTGAAACAATCTGAAACACCGACGTCTGAATGGCGTGGTAAAAGACAGAATTTTAAATTCAAGAAAGGCAAGCATAACCCATCAAATAAGAAACAGAATACGGGGTCAACAACTAGCCCCAGCCAAGGGAGTGGTTTCATTTCATCTTGTTCTGAATGTGGCAGGAAGTACAAAAGGGTTTGTTACAAAATATCTGGAGCCTGTTACAGGTGTAGCAAGGTGGGCCACATGGTTAAAGACTGCCCCTCTGCTCCGCAGGCCAGTGGGAAAGCTGCACCAAGCGCAGCAGCATCAACTGTAGCACCAAAGCCTAACCCCAAAGCTACCGGGAAAGAGCCCATGAGGCAGGGCCGAGTGTTTGCCCTAGTACCGGGAGACGTGCAAAATACTGAAACCGTCGTGTCAGGTATCCTCTCTATTTGTGCTCAAAATGCATATGTACTGATTGATTCGGGGTCTACACATTCTTATGTGTCGCATGCTTTTTCACGGAAATTGAATAGACCCTTAGAACCCATGAATTATCTGTTAGCTGTATCATCACCTGTTGGGGGATCCATGACATGTGCATATATGTATCCTGCTTGTGAAATCATTGTTGGGGACATGCATCTGTTTATTGATTTACTGCCACTAAACATTGATCATTTTGATGTAATATTGGGGATGTACTGGTTACAAAAATATCATGCTACCATTGACTGTGTGACAAAGCAAGTTGTTTTCCGTCCACCTGGTTTACCCGAATTTGTATTTAATGGAAGTGGAGTAGTACCTCCCCCGTATTTGATCTCTTCTGTGAAAGCCGTTAAATTGATTAGAAAGGGGTGTAAAGGATATCTGTGTTCTGTATTGACTATATCTACTGGTGATAATACTAGAACTGACGTGAACTGTATTCCTATAGTTAAAGAATTCCCAGATGTGTTTCCAAATGATCTACCAGGGGATTTGGTTGACAGGGAGATTGAATTCACCGTTGATGTGGTTCCGGGTACACAACCAATATCTAAAGCTCCCTACAGAATGGCTCCGACTGAACTGAAGGAATTGAAAGTACAACTGCAAGAACTGTTAGATAAGAAGTTTATCAGGCCCAGTACTTCACCGTGGGGCGCACCGGTTTTGTTTGTAAAGAAGAAAGACGGCTCACTGAGACTGTGTATTGATTACCGTGAATTGAACAAGGTAACTGTGAAAAATAAATATCCATTACCGCGTATTGATGACTTATTTGATCAGTTACAAGGTGCGCAAGTATTTTCTAAGATCGATCTCAGATCTGGATACCATCAATTGAAGGTTAAGCTAGAAGACATTGATAAAACTGCTTTTCGAACGAGGTATGGACATTACGAATTTTTAGTTATGCCTTTTGGAGTTACCAATGCACCTGCAGCATTTATGGATCTCATGAATAGAATTTTTAAACCGTACCTTGATGATTTTATTGTGGTATTCATTGATGACATATTGATTTACTCCAAAGGTGTAGAAAAACATGAACATCATCTGAGACTTGCCCTGCAGACCCTAAGAGAACAGAAACTGTATGCTAAACTGTCTAAATGTGAGTTTTGGCTTGATCATGTTATGTTTTTGGGGCATGTTGTTAGCAAAGACGGAATTTCTGTTGATCCGCAGAAAATTGAAGCTGTAGTGAACTGGCCTAGACCAACAAATGTGACAGAAGTCCGAAGCTTTTTGGGATTGGCTGGATATTACAGAAGATTTGTCAAAGATTTCTCCAAAATTGCCTTACCATTGACTCAACTGACACAGAAGAGGATATCATTTGACTGGACTGACCAAAGGGAATCAGCGTTCCAAGAGTTGAAAACTCGATTGGTGACTGCACCGGTTCTTACCTTACCTTCAGGTACGGATGGTTATACTGTATTTAGTGATGCTTCTCATAAGGGTTTGGGATGTGTTTTAATGCAGAATGGGAGAGTTATTGCTTATGCTTCCCGACAACTGAGACCACATGAAAAGAACTACCCAACCCATGATCTGGAACTTGCTGCAGTAGTGTTTGCACTAAAAATTTGGCGTCACTACCTGTATGGGGCAACATGTGAAGTATATACCGACCACAAGAGTCTGAAGTACTTCTTCACCCAGAAGGAACTGAATATGAGACAGCGGAGATGGCTAGAATTGATCAAAGATTATGACCTACAGATTCTGTATCACCCGGAAAAAGCCAATACCGTTGCCGATGCACTGAACCGGAAGTCGATTGCAAATTTAGCTTGTTTGCTCACTGGACAGAAAGAGTTGCTTTGTGACCTTGAAAAATCTGAAATTGAAGTTGTTTTGAGAGAACAAGGTGGAACAATAGCTGCTATTTCTGCTCAACCGGCATTGATCGAAGAAATTAAAGAGAAACAGCAAACGGATGACTTCTTGAAGAAGATCATCAAAGAAAGAGAATCTAAATCGAGACCGGGGTTCAAATTTGAAGGTAATGTACTGAAATTTCAAGAAAGACTATGTGTACCGAATGACACTGAACTGAAAAGAAGAGTTCTGCAAGAGGGCCACAACTCAAGATTTTCTATCCACCCAGGGAATACGAAAATGTACCAAGACTTGAAACAGAACTTTTGGTGGCCGGGAATGAAGAAAGAAATTGCCGATTTTGTATCAAAATGTCTTTATTGCCAACAAGTCAAAGCGGAACATCAGCGACCCGCAGGCTTACTGCAACCCTTACCCATACCAGAGTGGAAATGGGAGCATATCACGATGGATTTTATCGTTGGATTGCCCCGCTCTAGAAAAGGTATGGATTCAATTTGGGTTATTGTTGATAGACTGACCAAATCTGCTCACTTCTTACCTGTCAAGACAATTTATAATGCGGATAAATTGGCTATACTCTATATTGATGAAATTGTTAGGTTGCATGGAGTGCCTGTATCCATTGTTTCTGACAGGGATTCGAAGTTTACATCGAGGTTTTGGCAGAGCCTACAGACTGCATTGGGTACCGAATTGAGGCTGAGTAGTGCCTATCATCCTTAGACAGATGGACAGTCAGAAAGGACCATCCAGACTCTGGAGGATTTATTGAGAATGTGTGTCCTTGATTTTCAGGGAAACTGGGAAAGTCATTTACCATTAGCTGAATTTGCCTACAACAACAGTTACCATTCAAATATTGGTATGGCGCCTTTAAGGCATTGTATTGGCAGGAAATGTAGATCTCCAATTTGCTGGGCAGAAGTTGGAGATGGGCCTTTGCTTGGGCCCGAGATTGTTTATGAAACGACTGAGAAAGTAAAGCTGATACAGCAGCGACTGAAAACTGCACAGAGCAGACAGAAAAGTTATGCAGATGTCAGAAGACGAGACAGAGAATATGAAGTGGGTGATCACGTTTTTGTGAAAGTGACACCGATGAAAGGCCAGACTCGTTTTGGAGTCAAAGGCAAGTTAGCGCCGAGATATGTCGGACCGTATGAGATTATTGAGAAAATCAATCCGGTGGCGTATCAAGTTGCGCTTCCTCCTGAAATGGAGCACATGCACAACGTCTTCCACATTTCTATGTTGAGAGATTATCTCCGGGATCCATTCCATGTGATTGAGCCTACTCGGGTAGTGTTGAGTGACGACTACACTTACGAGGAACGGCCTATACAGATTGTAAACAGACGGATTAAGAAACTGAGAAACAAAGAGATCCCGTTAGTAAAAGTCGACTGGCAAAACCATGGTGGCGTGTATGCCACTTGGGAAAGGGAAGATGACATGGCTAAGAGATATCCGGAATTGTTTCCACTGAACCCTGTTTTCCTCCAAAACAAAGGTAATTCGAGTTTAGAGGACTAAACTCTTTTTAAGGAGGGGAGACTGTAATGACCCTCACCACTGTTTACCGATAAACTGTTGATTTCTGAAAACTGGGACTGATCATCATTGATAATTGAACTGATTGGGTTACCAAACTGACTGACTGAAACCTGAACTGAATCGATTGAATATACATCTATTTGAATTGCATTCTATCTGTTTGACTGTGTGATTATCTGTTTATGTTATATGTTTAAACTGCAAATTGAAGGCCTTATCAGCGGCCGAATCTGAAATTGATTGATGTTCTATGATCCTTAGATTTATATGATTTTATGGTATACTTGATTGAAAATCGATTAGGTATGATTAACTTAGATTAAAATAAGCCAATTACAAGAAGTGGCCTTAATTACAACTTTGCCCCTTAGTGGACAAATCTAGACTGTTTAATCACTTGTATACATCACTTGAGCCTCATTCAACACATCTCATCAGCCTATTTTGAGTGCATAGCCGAACTAGAGAGAGTGAAAGTAAGAGAGTTGAATTGTTCTTGCAAATTGCTTGGTGATCTTAAGGAAACTAAAGTGTAGATTGTCAATTGAGCCTCCATACTTCTAATTCAAGGCCTAGGTAAGGAAATTTAACCCCTTGTTGTTGAGTCTATGTTGATTCATGCTTGGTCCATGTCAAATTGTAGAGCTAAGTCATGTTTTAATTCATACATGTTGGATCATGTTAGAATTCATGCATGCATGGTTGTATTGTTGAATTTTGAGTTGATTTCATGGCAAATTGTCACATGCATGTTCATAATTAAGCTTGAGTTCATGTTTTCAACTTGTTTTGAAAAGAATGAGCTCAATAGAGCATGTTTTGAAGCCTTGAATTGATTTAAAGTCTTGCATGTTATGTTTGAGATCTTGTTCATGAAATTGGGTTTGAAATGGATTTAATTAAACTGCCCTTGGGCTTTGATTTGTCAAATTGATCTTTGAAATATGTAATATTATGAGTTTTGAAGTGTTTTTCAGAAAATTAGCCCGAGAGGATCGAATTTGATGCATTTAAACTTGATTTGAGCTTGGAAGTTCAAATTTGGAAATTCCAGATTTTGGACTCCCGCTCGAGCGGGGAAAGTGGCGCTCGAGCGGGAAATTCGTGCCCCCAGTACTTTGCACTGTTTTACAGTACGCTCGAGCGGGGTATTTGGCGCTCGAGCGGGACCTTGTGTCTTGCGCTCGAGCGGCTATCGAGCGCCCAATCGAGCGTGATTTTTGAGCATCCAGTACTTTTTGGTCCGCTCGAGCGGTAAAGTTTACGCTCGAGCGGGGACCTTTATTGCATGTCCGCTCGAGCGGTGAAACCTGCGCTCGAGCGGGACTCTGTTTTTCTAAATACATCTTTGCATCCTCATTCCATCCTAGGCATTCTTAGGCCTAGTTTAAGACATCTTATTGAGGATATAGATGTAGAAGCACACCGAGACAAATTAGGGATTAAGTTATTATCTTTCCCAACTGTGTAGCTTAGTGTGTGTTCAATCTGTAAACTGTGTAGGGTTGGCTTTCCGAGGAGATGCTCTAAGTTCACTGTAGCCCAGAACTCTGTGAGTAACAATTGTGTAAAGATATGTTCAAATGATTATCTTTTGAATACTGAACTGTTTACTGAACTGGTATTATTTACTGAATGAATGTATGTCCTTTATTTCTGAACTGTACTGTGGCATCCTTAGCACCTACTGTTTACTGTTACTGTTACAGAGATCTCTGTCGGTTCCCTTGTGGAACCACTACTGTTTACTGATTGATGGCCATCATTACTGTTCGGTCTTTAAGACCTATTGCTTACTGTACTGTTATGCTAATGGATGTACCACTATGACTGAATGTACTGAACAACTGAAATACTGATTGAAATGAACTGTTTTCACTACTGTAAGGATATTCATTCTAAACCCCTTTACGCATTATGTTATTCACTGGGCTTTAGCTCACTACTCATATATATATATATGTAGGTGTACAGGCACCGGACCAATGCTAGAAGCGTCGGGGTAAACTCCAGTTTTGTCAAGCCAACCTACGTGCCTCACTACGAGGTTCCGAGCCTGCCAAGCTAAGGCTAGGGGTGTCTAGTGTTCCCCCTCTTGTACTGTTTTGTTTACTGTATAGACTGCACTGTACCGGTTTATAGGGACTTGATCCATGTTCTGAATGTTTGTAAATATTTTGTATACTGTTCTGTAATAATGTATGAAAAATCTTTTTGGCATACAGACTGTCATAGCTCATTGGACATTGTTTATTTACTGTATTGGCTTCTGCCAAGCCCATGTACTCTGTTTTACTGTATTACTGTTAAGTAGGCCTTCGGTAATCTAGGATTACTGGCTGGTTACGGTGCTAAACCCATAGGAGCGGGTTTGGGTCGTGACACATTTTTAAGTGAAAGCGTGGTTCGTAATCACGCTTTTGAAACTTAGATAAAAACTCCCCCAGCCCCGTCATTTGCAACCATGCTTTTCACACTTAGGTTTTTTCGACTTCAGGCTCTCTCTCACTCTTTGCTCTCGGTCTCGCTCTCTCTCTGCTCTCGCTCCCTCTGCTCTCAGACTCTCTCTTTGCTCTCACACTCTCTCTCTGCTCTTTCTCCGTCCGTGGGTTGCTCTCTCTCGCTGGTATGGCGTCATTCTCTCTCTGTCTCATTTGAATTTTATGTGTTTATTGTGTTTGTAAAAATGTGAATGTGGGTACAATGTGGGTAGAATAGGGTTCATGAATGTGAAAATGTTGTGAATTGATGGAAATGTTGGTAGAATAGGGTTTGTGACTGTAAAAATGTTGTGAATTGAAATTGATATCAATGTGGATAGAATAGGTTTTGTGAATTGAAATTGTGGTTTTGAATTTGTAAATGTTGTGGTTTTGAATTGTGGAAATTTTCTACGGTTTTCAATTGAATGTGAAATCATGAATTAGGGTTAGATTATAATTTCAGTCTTGTATCCAATGAAATTTGCATAAATGGATAATTGGTGACTAGAGAACTAATTCTAAAGGCTTCATGCTTAATTGAAATCTCACCGGATTGGTTTGGTAAGATTTAAATTCTCGAGTTTGAGTCACTTAAGGGGTCACTTGATGTTTTTTTAATCGTTAATTTTAAAGTTTTAGGATTAGTTGAAATGCATGTAAACTAACCTGAACACCCGACTAAAATAAATAAATAAATGAATAAATAAAAACTTAATTGAAAAGAAAAACTGCCCTTGTCCATGGAATTCATGCATTACCATTCTCTATTTACAATTCAATAGTTGTCAATTACTTGTTAGTTTGCCAATAATTGTTAAAGATTATTGGTAGGATGGTTATGTATTGTCTGTTGAACCACCACACCACCTCTAGGTTTTGGTGCCGTATTTTGAGTTTGAAACCACTTCTAAGCTGTTTTAGATTTTGAATTCCCAACTCCTCCAATTGGCTTGGCAACCCATGTTAACAATTTTCTTTTATTTTCTCATTGGGAGCTACATTTTTTATTTTCTTTAGAAGACACGTCACCTTCAATGAAGTTGCTAATTAGTTTATGAAGGTCTTTTATAATGGACTTGCTTAACAGAAGTTAAAAATATTGATCTCTTAATTTCTCATTAATTAATTTTTAAACTTATTTAAGATTTTTTTTACTCATAAATTATAAACAGAGTTTGTATCAAATATTTTAATACATACTCTCAAAATAAAATTTAAAAAAAAAAATTATAAGCAACTCATATGAAGTACACTAAACAAATGCATGATAGTGTGTTATGTTAGAAACTACTCTGCTGACCATAATATGATGAACAAAATACACAAGTGAGTGTTTTTTCCTTTTATTTTTTGGTACTGAAAATGACATCATATACATACACTTTTTTATAGCACCACTAGTTCATAGGGTAATTTATTTACTCTCTAATCTTTAGGAGAAAGAAAGACAATGAGAACTTGTTCCAAGTAAGAATACGATGGACCTAATTGTGGCTCATCATCATGACTATTTTATTCGATGATGGGTTTTGAATTGTGAAAGCAGAAATTAGGGTTATGGTTTCAGAAATTAGGGTTTTGAATTGTAAATTCTGTTTATATTTTTGAAATTAGGGTTTTGAATTTTGAATTGTGAATCCTGTCTATATTTTTTGAATTGAAAATTTTATTTTTTGCTTGTTAATCCTGTCTATATTGTTATATCTTCTTATTCTTTCACTTATCTCTTAAGCTACATCATTAAGCCACTATAACTAGTACAAATAATTTTTTTGAGTTGTTTTAGGAAATATGTTAAAAGCTAATTTTTCGTATTTTTTTTATAACTTTTTTTGGAAAAACGTGTAAAAAAAGTAGAGAAATGATGTGACCAAAAAAAAATTAGAAGTCAAAAAATGACTTTTAATCTCTTTACCAAAAGAGGCCTTTGAAGTCGTGCTGAAAAATGCTATTACCAAAACATTTTATATAAATAAAAAATTTTTGTTTAAAAACTATGTTTGAAAAAATTAAAATTTTTTATTTATAAAATGACTCATTCTCGATAATTTTTACCCACTTGAACTATCCAATTGACTTATTTCCTATGCGTCTGGATTATATTTATTCAATTAAGTTTTATATTTTTATGATAGTCGGATGTCTGAATCAGTTTACGTATTTCTCGACTAATCTTAGAATCACACCAAACGTCTCTTCCACGTAGATCGGACAAATCTCAAATAATACCTATAAACATGACACATACTGAGAGTTCAACTTGAGACCTAAAAGGAGTATACCTAATTTTTAACACATAATGAGAGCTCATTAATATTAATGAAACTCAAGTTTGACTCCGTTCGGCTCGATAATTTTTTTTAATGCTATTTATATTGTTTAAATAAAAATAAAAGAGTCGAGCTTGACGAATCGAGCCGAGCCCTTAACAAGCTCAATCGAGCTTGTTCATGAAAAGTTCGGCTCATTTGCAGCCCTATTTGAAACGACTAATGATTGGAAATTTGGGAGAAAGTATTTCAAATATCATCATACTTTACTAGAAATAATATAAAATTACAACTCATAATTATTAACTTTCAAATTTTTTATTTTTATCTTTTATAACTGAGTATCGAAGTCAATTTATACACACCTCGACTAAATTTAAAATTATAATATATGCATCAAAAGAGAGTCTTAAAATATTCTAATTAATAGTCCATAGAAATTTCCTAGGTAAGAAGAAAAGACAAAAAAAATGGCACTTTGATGGCTAAGCCTGTATTTCATAATACCAAATAATTGCTACGGATGGCCCAATAGATTGACATAGATTAGTATCCAAAATTTACTACATAGATTTAACCACCAACATAAGCCCATAAGCCAAGGCACAAGCCTCTTTTGAGAACATGAAAAAAATTAATTTATTGGTTTATTTTGATTTTATTATCTCTCTATTTTTTTTTTGTATGTTTAAAAAAAAAAAAGAGTAAATAAATTAATTTTTTTCTTACTTTTCAAAACAAGCCAAAATGAGCTTTTGTTTGAATTTCATAACGAAGCCTCTATGACCTCTAAAAAGTGGACGAGGGTTACCATTTCACATAGGAAATAACTTTGTCATTAAGGTCCCTAATGGCACAAGCTTGAGCAAATAAAAGTAACTTCTCTTTAATTGTCCATAAATCTCAAGAATTGAATCATCAATTTTAAAAAATTAAGAACAATGTTTGAAATAAAAATTAAAAACAAGTCATACAAAATCAGTCGAGTTATTTCAACTCAATGAAAAAAATAATAATTTTATACAAAACTTACACTATGATTTAAGATTTTTGTATGACTTGTCCAATTCCAATCTCACTGAATAAATACAATACTTGATAGAAATTATACTATAAAATTATATGAAGAGAAAAATAAAACAAGAATCTTCTAATGTCTTCAGATTCAAAATTAGTGATATACCTGTCTACTTTATCGAAATACTAAAAAATAGATAAAGATTTATCAAAATAAAACAAAATAAGTGTTTTTTAAATTGCTCCCACTTACATGCCCAAATTAGGGGCTTTTCCCAAATTAAGGCAAAATAGTAACTTATTTCCCAAAGTAGGCCTAGTTTGGACAGAATTCCCAAACTAAGCTAAAACACGGATACAAACCACGCTTTCACCGTTTTTGTGGCCCTCCTGCGGAAAATTTGTAAAATCTTAAAAGCGTGGTACAAACCACGTTTTAATTAAGAAAACGTGGTTACAAACCACGCTTTTAAGTAAAAAAAAAATTTCCTTCAGAAAACGTGGTTGCAAACCAAGCTTTTACTGTTAACCCGTGGATGATAACCACGCTTTTAACCAAAATGTAAAAATTTAACAAAAAAATCAAAACCAACACTCACTCTTCTTTCTCACACACACTCACACACACACACACTCACTCACTCTCTCTCTCTCTCTCTCTCTCTGACACACACACCCACAACACTCACACACTCATATCAAACATAATTTTTATATAATTTTTGTAAATATAAATAATTTTTATCTTTCGAGTGGTTAGAAATAATTTTTTACAAATTAAATTGAAACAATCATACGTATCTATATAACCTGCCCAAAAGTTAAAATGATAATTATTTTTTACCCTTAAATGATAATTATTTTTTGTTTTTATTTCTTAACCAAATTAATTTTTAATTTTTTAAAAAAAAATTCTAAAAATCAAACCATACATAGCCTAAAAATCTTTTGATAAGTCATTTCTTACATTGGTAACTTATTTAATTATTTGTTAATTTTAAGACATTTTTACCATCTGGCGCATGTTTGGTAACCATTTCGTTTTCACTTTTCAATTTATATTTACAAAAATTTAAAAACTATCATAAAACTTGTTTGATAATTTTTTAGTTTATAAATGGTTGTCTCAATTCGTAAATTTGAGGAAAAAATGTAAATTCAAAAAATGAGTTTATGTTGGTTTTTAAACAAAAATTTAAAAATTTTACTAACAAATTTTTTTTTTCAATTAATTTTATTTTTCAAATAACCTTTTTTTTCAATTAATTTTTTTTCCAATTAATTTTATTTTTTTTTCAATGAATTTTTTTTTTCAAAGATGAGGGGGGAACTGTCATAAACATAAACCTGAGGGGGTGTCAGTGTAATTTACCTAAATAAAAATAAATAAATTTTAAGAATTAAAGTAAAAAAGTAATCATTTTATATAGTTGATTATTATTTTCTATTATAAATTATTATTATATATATTTAATATTGGTCTGAATTTTATAAAATAAAATTTATATATATTAAAAATTATATATGTTTAATGTGAGTGTATGAGTGTTGTGGGTGCGTGTGTCAGAGAGAGAGAGAGAGAGAGAGAGAGAGTGAGTGAGTGTGTGTGAGAAAGAAGAGTGAGTGCTGGTTTTGATTTTTTGCTCAAAACGTGTTTTGAAAACATGTTTTTACATAATTTACTTAAAAGCGTGGTTACGAATATGTATAAATCAAATTTTTTTAAAAGCGTGATTTGTAACCACGTTTTCTTAATTAAAAGCGTGATTTGTAACCACGTTTTTAAGATTTTACAAATTTTCCGCGGGAGGACCACAAAAAAGGTGAAAGCGTGGTTTGTATCCGCGTTTTAGCTTAGTTTGGGAATTTTGCCCAAACTAGGCCTACTTTGAGAAATAAGTTGCTATTTAGGGAAAAAGCCCCCCCAAATTAAGGGTTGTGTAGAGTTCTTATTTATTTATTTATTTATTTATTTGGAGTCAATGCCTTTTAGAAATTGATCATATTGAGGGAGGGAGGCCATTGCCGCAATGGTAAGGTTGTTTTATTATGCTGATAAAAATATAAAATAAAATAATTATATTATAATTCGAGTGTTATGGATTCAAAATTTTATAGAGTTTGCTAGTATTTTGAAAAATTGTATCCATCTATATACATTTTGTGTACAGTTCTATAACCATTTTTGTGTTCTTAGACTTATTCTAAAGCTGAAGTTATTACTGCTATGTGATTAAAAATTTCTTTTTGTTTCAAATTCAATAAACATTTTTGTATAGGACATCTATACATGTGTATGAATTAAAAAAGGATCATTGCAACAAACCATATCCAACCTCAAAAAGAAATGTTTTGATGTTGCATAGAGTGACTTAATCATATACAAAAGTTACCATATTATAAAATTAATTAGGGCTTTTTGAAAATAAATTAAATTAAATTAATGGTAGTGCTTGGATGGCTCCACTCGTTTGATGCATCTTAAGCATTTTAATAAATTTATATTATTACAAGGATGCTTAATCCAATGGAGAAGGCTATTACCCATCAAATTGACTATTTTATTGAAGATAATTGATGATTATTCCCAAGTTTTTATGTGAAGAGAAATACACTATCTAGATGAGTAGTCTTACATGAAAGAAACTTTCCAAAAGTTATTTTTTGAGTGAAGTATTTTTACGAAAAGAAATGAAACCAGGTTTTCAAATTCATATAGTGCATTTAGAGGGTGGCGATGGGTTATGGGGCAAGGGGGAGGGGAGGATGATTGTAGAGGCAGCGTGGGTTTTGATGGCGTTAGGCTGTAGCAGGAAACAGGTAGGTTTCAATGGCGAAAGAGATGGGGGAAGGAGAGAGAGTTTATCCACTGTGTGAGGTGCATGGTAATATTTAAATGGATGGTTAGGATAGTTTGCGATCTAGTATGGTCAAGTTTAAATGTGGTTTTAGAAGAAGTTAAAAGAGTAAATAATTTATTGCCACATGTATTTTAAAAAAAATAAAAAAATTGTTAAACAAAGTAACTGAGATGGACATGAGTGTCAAGATTTAATATATTATACATCTAACAATAACTCATCTAATAAAATAAATCTGAGTACAAAATATAAAATAAATCCTAAATGGAGAAAAAAAACCTTCATGCAGAAAAGATACGAGTCTCCACATAGGAAGTTAAAAAAACTCCATGTACAGATGAAACCTCAGCCGTTGTTTTATATGAATAAAAATAAGTGAGGAAAAATGAGAAAATAAACAATAATAAACACATAGAGACAAAAATAAAAATGCGAGAAAATATAAATTGAAGTAATGTTTAGTTGTGTTGAAGTAATGTTTCACCTCTATAGTTCCTTCTACCCTGGAAAATATAATTTGACAAAAATGAGAGGGCTGCTTTTTATATGAAAATGTCACTTATGATATAAATGTCACTTATAGGAAAATATAAATTGTCTTTTGACTCCCACAACTTCCTTTCACCAAGTATCAGCTTAAACAAATTCAAATAACAAACACAAAAATAAAGCAGGTGAATTTACAAAAATCAAATCAACACTGGAATATTTGTGACAACCCTCACCACTGTTTACTGATAACACCACTGCCTACTGCTAAACTGTGACTGAACTGGATAAGTAACTGATTAGACTGAAATTCTGAATAAATTGCATGAATAAATTGTGCTATCTGCATATCTATCTATTTGTCGTCTAGTTGACTTGTTCATGTTTTATGTTTTAAATTGCGAATTGAAGGCCTTATCGGCGGCCGAATCTGAAATTGATTAAGGCTTCGTGTTAATTAGAATTTATGTGAGTTTATGGTGTATTTAATTGAAATGTGATTTAGTATGATTAAATTATATTAAATAAGCTAAATTACAAGAGTTGGCCTTATTTACAACTTTGCTACTTAGTGGCCCACTTCATATCATATTTTGAGGCTTGAATTATATATTAGATACATAATTTCCTCAGCCATTCCAGGAGACCAAAACCGACTAGAGAGAGAGAGAGAGAGAGTTAGGAGAGCTTGGTTTCAACAAAGTTTTGGTTAGAGACTTGAAGAAATTGTAGAGGATTTGTGCAATTGAGCTTATATTCTTGAGTTTGAAGACCTAAGGTTAGAACTCATCTTCTTGGTTGTGAGTTTAAGTTGTGCCTTGCATGGTCTATGTTAATTTTGAAGTTTAGATCCAAGATATGGCTTAATGTGTTGAATTAAGAGTTTAATTCTTGCATGCATGTATATATTTTGAAGTTTTGAGGTTGTGGTTCATAAATTCCTCACATGCATGTCCATATCTTAAGTATAGTTCATGAATTCATCTTATTTTGAGGTAATGAGCTCATTTGAGCATGTATTTGGAGCCTTGAATTTATTGAACACATGAACGTAAAGTTCTTATTTCGTTCATAAAGTCTTGTTTGAAAATGGATTTGATTGAACTACCTTTGGGCTTTGATTTCTCAAATTGATCTTTGAAACAAGTCATATTATGAGTTTACAGGTGTTTTCCAAAAAATTAGCCCAAAAGGATCGAATTTGATGCATTAAAACTTGGTTTTGAGCTTGAGGTTCAAATTGGAAATTCCAGATTTTGGACTCACGCTCGAGCGTGCACACTGAGTTCATGCAGTCCGCTCGAGCGGGGAAAGTGACACTCGAGCGTGGAATGCATGCTCGAGCGGGGGAATGCATGCTCGAGCGGGGACCTGAGTCACACGCTCGAGCGGGGGTCGAGCGCCCGTCGAGCGTGAATTTCGTGCATTCAGTACTTTTGCCATGTTTTACAGTCCGCTCGAGCGGGGGAAGTGACGCTCGAGCGGGGAAAGCCACGCTCGAGCGGGACCCTGTTTTTCTGAAAATTTTGAAAAGTTGTTTTAAGTGCATCTTTGCATCCTCATTCCATCCTAGGCATTCTTAGGCATAGTTTAAGGCATCTTAATGAAGATATTGATGTAGAACCACACCGAGGCAAATTAGGGATTAAGTTATTGTTTCCCAACTGTATAGCTTAGTGTGTGTTCATCCTGTAACTGTGTAGGGTTGGCATCCGAGGACGCTCTAGCTTATCTGTAGCCCAGAACTCTGTGAGTAACAATGTTGTAAAGATATGTTCAACTGAAATTACCTTCTGAATGAATGACTGAACTGCTTTATGAAATATCACTATTTACTGAATGAATGTTTGTCCTATTTGTGAACTGTATTCGTGGCATCCATAGCAATTTACTGTTACTATATTGTACTGTTACTGACACAGAGATCTCTGTCGGTTCCCATGTTGGAACCACTACTGTTTACTGATATAATGGCCATCAACTGACTGTTCGGTCTGTTAAGACCTACTGTACTGTTTGCTATTGGATGTGCCACTTACGACTGCTACGATCGAATAACTGATATACTGTTATAACTGACTGTTTTCAATGCTGAAAGGACATTCATTCTTAACGTATTTACGCATATGTTATTCACTGGGCTTTAGCTCACTGCTCATATATAGATGTAGGTGTACAGGCACCGGACCATTGCTAGGAGCGCCGGGCCGAGCTCCCGTTTTGTCAAGCCAGCCTTTGTGCCTCACTGCGAGGTTCCAGAACTGTTTAAGCCAAGACTGCTTAGGGGTGTTTTAGAATCCCCCTTTCTGTCTCCGTTTGTATACTGTATAGTCTGTACTGTACTGTTATGGTAGGGATTTGGTCCCTAACCTGAATGCCTGTAAATGATATATGTATATACTGTTTTTGTACTGAATGTGAATATATTATGAAAAGTCTTTTTGCATACAGACTATCATAGCTCATTGGACATCTTTTAATTACTGTTTTGGCTTCCGCCAGCCCCTGTACTCTGTATTACTGTTTTACTGTTAAGCAGGCCTTCGGTAATCTCGGATTATTGGCCGGTTACGGTACTAAACCCATAAGGGCGGGTTTGGGTCGTGACAATATTACCAAAACAAAGAAGAAGAAACATAGAAAAAGAAGAATTTACATTTACCGTGCACAAGAGCATGATGTTAATCGGAATAAATAATGGAAAAAGCAGAACACAAGAGCATGATGTTAATCTTTATGTGTTGTAAACTTTTTCTTAAAAAGCTAAAAAATCTAAAACATAATCATTATTTTAACTCATATTTTAATTAAAAAATCAATAATGATTGTTGGATTACAAATTCTGATTACTTAAATTAAGTTCTTGCCTCACAAGTAATTGTAATTGAATGAGTTAAAATTCATATAATTCTTTTAGAAGTAAAATCCGATATAAGTATATTGTTGATATTTTAATGTTTTTTATTTCATTGAAGCAAGTATATGGAGACTGTTCTAATTGTTTTCTACTGGGGGGGAAACATAATTCGGGATCCGATGAAGGTGTCTCATATGATGCTGAGCCGAAAGGGATATATGGGGTGCAACTTGGCACCACACTGAGCAATTTGGAGGAGATGTTCATGTCCAAGGTGGCAAGTTACGGGGAAAGTGTTCAATTGACCTTCAAATGTAGATATCCTTATTGCCAGTAGCAAGCACTCAGCAAATACAAGATATTACTGATCAATGATGATGAGGCGTTGAACACCGTATTAAGTATCAGTGCAAGTTTCCAACCACCAAATTGTTTGGAAGTGTACATTGATAAAGAGGTTGTACACAACGTCCCGAATATGACACAGATGGATTCGCGTCCATTCACTACATTGCTGATACATGGGATTGACACGACAGCGTTTCAGTCTCCTATGTATGAATCAGATCAATGTTATGCAGTGGGCTACACACAATAGACATTTGAGGGCCATGGTGTAGAATCAAGTTCACGTGGTGGATATGATTATGAATTTCACAATAACACAGAAGATGTGTCCACCTGCAGCCATCATACCACTCCAGTTAAAGTTGCTAGTAATATGGCTGAAACAGTGAACTATGTGCAGTTTGCTGGCAGTGACATGTTCAGTCCTGATGTCGCGCTAGACAATGATGAGAATGAAATGTGTGATGAAGAAAATTTATTAGGCGGATCAGATGATGATGATGATGATGATGCCGACGCTCCCGTTGACCTTATAAATGCCCCAATTCCACCTAGACCTGAAATCCCTTTCTATGAGAACATTCACATGGGTGGTGATTTTGACATGAGTAGCCGTGATGTTGTTCCCCGTAACCGGATCTGGAACACTGAAAATCCAGAGTTGGACAAAGGGATGGTTTTTGTTGATAAGAAGCAACTTGTACGTGCTGTGAAATTGTACCATGCAACAAACAATCGAGAGTATAAAGTCGTAACCTCCAAGCGAGACCTTTGGGTGTCTGCATGCAAGCACGATTGCAGATGGTGGTTGCGTGCATCTCTTAGTAGGAAACATGGTCTTTTTGAAATAAAGCAATACAGGGGTCCTCACCATTGTTTATACCCACAAATGAACAGGGACCACACTAATATTAGCTCCAGTTACATTGCTTCTTATCTTTTGGGACAAGTTGCTGTGAGTATAAAAAATAAATGTTTACATATATATACATATTTGTTTGTTTATAGTGTTCATACCAAAATAATCTAACTCATATTTGATTGTCGTATGCAGAATGAACCTGATATGCCAATTAAGAATGTCATCGAAGATATAAAAAAGACCATGAACTATAGTATATCATACAAGAAGGCGTGGCATGCAAGGGCAAAGGCAATTAGAATGGTATTCGAGGATTGGGATGAATCATATAGGTAGTTGCCTAAATTCATGCATACATTACAGACATCTAATCCTGGCACCATCGTTCAATGGAAGCATAGATATACTGGAAGTACAACCATTATGCCCGTCTTCCACTTTGTTTTTTGGTCTTTCAAACCCGTCATCGATGGCTTTAGATATTGTAGGCCTGTTATAACCATAGATGGTACATTCTTATACGGTAAATAAACTGGTGTGTTGCTTGTAGCAACGATTGTCACTGCCAATGGTAGAGTATTACCGCTTGCATTCGCTGTTGTCGACAATGAGAGTTTGGAGTCTTGGTCGTTCTTCATTTCAAATATCAAGGAACATATTGTCATGGACCGACAGGGAGTGACTTTGATATCTGATCGAGCTGAGAGTATATTAGCTGCTGTGAGGCGGCATCGGCTGAATCCCTCGCTCCAATTTGTTAGATATCATCGGTACTGCCTTCGACATGTTTGTAGTAACTTTAACACAAAGTTCAAAAATAAGGAGCTAAAACAACTTCTATGGAAAGCAGGGAGTGCTCATCGACGACGAAAGTGTAATGCTTACTTAGAATAGATACAGACTATTAACCAAGATGCCATCGATTAGGTCCACAAGATGAATCCTGTGGAGTGGACCCTTGCGTATGACGGTGGATATCGGTGGGGGCTATTGACTAGCAATGATGTACAGTGCTTCAACAGCTTTTTGAAAGGTGCAAGGAACTTACCTATCTTAGCTATGGTTGAATTTACATTTCGACGGCTCGTAAAATATTTTGACGAGATGGGAGCCCAAGCTGAAACAGATGTACGGAATGAGTTCCAATACCCTAGAGAGATGCAAAAAGCTATAGAGGAGGGCATCGCAAGGGGAAATACTTTCAAGTTGATATCGTATGACAGATTAGTTTGTAATGTGAATTAAATTGTTCTTATTATGTTGTTAAGTTAATTACACCTAAAAACATGAACTTGATTAGTTTGTATCAATATTGTTTGATAGGCCCCGCCGCGTATTTGAGGTGCAAACATCTTTTCGCCATGGACGAGGTCGCAATACACAGATTGTGCGGATGAATCAACCCACGTGTAGTTGTGGGAAATATGAGATAAGACACTATCCATGTTCCCATATGCTCGCTGTAATGTCTGAATGCGGTGACAATCCATTCGAGTACGTTGATCCAGTATATAGGCTTCCTGTATACATGAGGGTTTGGGAAACTAAATTCAATCCAATACCGCATTAAGATTATTGGGATGATTCGCAGTGGACCTTAATGCCTAATGTACTTCGTCTGCGAGAAGTAAAACGGGGTTGTACATCTATGTCTCGTATTCCGAATGAGATGGATATATCAGATAGGCGTTTGACCGCTTGTTGCAGTGAGTGCCAGCAGACAGGTCATGGCAGTCGAACATGTCCGGTGCGACTTTGTCGATGAAGACTATGTAATACTTACATATTGTAATATATCATTTTGAAATTCTTTATTTGTAATAGATCATTTAATTCTTTATTTTTTAATTCTTTATTTGTAAACGGGGTTGTACATTTAAATAGATCATTTTTTATTTGTAATAGATCATTTCTAATTTTTAAGTCTTTATATATTGTAATTGTTTTATATTAAAAAAATTTACAACTAACATACTAAGCAAATAAATTAAACTAAATATATATGCAAAAACATTTAACTGTACCACATAGCCCTAAGTTTCTTACTGTGTACTTGATTCAAAATGTGTATTACAAAATTCTACACTTAATCACGTAGTTCTTCTACCGTTTGAAAATTTAATATTTATAAATAAATTTAATATTTTCGAATGCTGCAACCATTGTTCACATTTACAATTTTTGAATAAATTTATGTAATTTAAAAATTTTATAATTTATTCAAACTTTTAGCATTACAAAATCAATATTTAAGTTTTGTCAAATATGCCATAAATGTAATCATTAACCTATTATTGGAAAAAAAAAAAAAATTTCTCATTAAATTTTTTGGCAAATATTTATGTAAGAAAATTATCCACATGTTATTACACTATGTTCATGGTCATTATTAAGCTTATGTAACTGAGGCCCTAAAATTATTTTTGAAAAGATTTCTATATTAGTTATAGCATACATAACGGTAGGTTCTGTTGAATTTTGATCATATTTAATGACACATAATTTTAAATCTTAAAGTATAAATAGATATATATGTATTTAAAAATCATAAATTATGGAATAATTAGGTGCCGTTTGGTAACACTTACGTTTTCTGTTTTCTATTTATATTTACAAAAATTTTAAAAACTCAAATAAAAACTTGTTTGGTAAAATTTTTGATTTATAAATCAGTGGTCTTAGTTTATAAATTTGGCCAAAAAATGAAAACACAAAAAATGTGTTTCCGTTTTGAGTTTTGAGTTTTTTTTTTTTTTACCATCCAACACTAGCCACCACCTGCCACCATTTTCCACCACCGTCTTCTGCCACCACCCCCCACCCCCCACCACCTGCCACCACCACTCACCACCCACCTTCCACCACCATCCACCACCTGCTACCACCACCCACTAGCCACCACCCACCTGCCACCCACTCGCCACCACCACCCACTCCTCGCTGCCGCCGCCGCCACCACCACCACCCACCACCCACCTACCATCCACCCGCCACTACCATCCACCGCCCGCCACCACCACCACCCGCCACCTATTTGCCACCCATCACCCGCCACTACCATCCACCGCCCGCCACCTACTTGCCACCATCACTCACCACCCACTTGCCACCACCAGCCACCCATCACCACCACCAGCCACCTGCCACCCACCCGCCACCACCACCCACCACTACCACCACCACCACCACCACTATTACCACCATCACCCACCACCCACTCGCCACCTACCTGCCGCTACCACCCACCACCCACCACCACCACCCACTCGCTACCACCTACCACCCGCCACCGTCACCCACCCACCCACCCACCACCACCACCACCACCACCCGCCACCACCCACCATCACCCGCCATCCGCCACCCATCTACCACCACCACCCGATACCACCACCACCACCACCTACCCACTCGTTACCACCCACCACCTGCCACCGTCCCCACCACCCACCCACCATCACCACCACCCACTACCACCCGCCACCCACCTGCCACCACCACCCACCACCCGCCACCATCACCACCACCACCCACTCGCTACCACCCACCACCCGCCACCGTTACCCACCCACCACCACCACCACCCACCACCTACCCGCCGCCATCTACCCGCCACCACCCCCACCACCCGCCATCCGCCACCCACCTGCCCCACCACCCACCATCCGCCACCACCACCACTACCACCACCCACCATCCGCCACCACCACCACACCACCACCACCACCCACTCGTTACCACCACCACCCACCACCCGCCACCATTACCCACCCACCCACCACCACCACCCACCCGCTACCAGCCACCACCACCAGCTACCCACCACCCACTGTCACCACTTTCCACCACCGTCTTCTGCCGCCACTTGCCACCACTTGCCATTTCTCACTCTTTTTTATATTTTTGAATTTTTTTAAAACATTTTGTCAATTATCAAACGCGTTTGTAGTTTATGTTTTTCTAAAAATAAACAAAAACTAGTTTATAAAATTTTTGTAAATATAAACTGAAAACGTAAACGTTACCAAACACACCCTTAGAGTTTTTTTTTTTTTTTTTTTTTTATGATTATAATTAGATTTTAATGAATTGCTTCCATGTTAGTGGCATAGAAATTTGTCTTTTGTCCAAGCCATAAGATTTGCTTCATTGTATTTTAAAATTTATAATTTTAAAATAACCGAGCACATATTTTTTTTTGAAGTCGTCATGTATGGAATTAATTAGAGTTTAATTGTTATAGTTAAATTACAGTATCACACAAATTTAAATATTGAAATAGCTGAGTATACTTTTCTTTTACAAATCGTAATTTATGGAATAATTACAGCTTTCATGTTGTGATTAAATGATATTTTTATTGTTATGATATAGTATTTCACTTGTACAGGCTTCATGGCACATGTACCTGAGGAGGTCCCACTTTTCAGTCAGCCACATCGGGCAGACAGTATATGGGAGTGTCCGGTATGCAATAACATTTGTTGGACTTTACGCTTACAATTAAAATACCCTGCATTTTGTTTTATATTACGTGATAATGCACTTATTTAAACTAGTCATTCTGTTATGCAGGACGAGGCACGCACCATGTTGACCTGCCGCCAGGCAGATTTTGGCTTATGGGACCATCCGTTGGACCATAGAGTCTTGCAGTATATACTACGCGTGGGATTCTATGGTGTTTACCGTATCGGACATATTAGACTGGACCACCCACTCATCACTGCTCTCATCGAGAGGTGGCGCACGGAGACTCATACATTTCATTTCCCGATCGGGGAGGCCACCGTCACATTGCAGGACGTATCTGTCCTATAAGGTCTACGGATTGATAGGCGAGCAGTTACTGGAGTTGACCCATCATTGACGAGGGAGAAGTGGATAGCCCTATGTACTAAGCTATTGGGAGTAGTACCTACACCTGCAGACTTACAGGCAGGTAGACTGAGGGTGAGGTGGCTGGCCGAGCAGTTTGCTTCTCTTCCAGATCATGCTCCAGATGAGTTGGTACATCAGCATGCCCGAGCATATATTCTGTGGCTTATTGGGGAGGTACTTCTCTCTGATAAGTCACAGAACCTGCTCAAGCTGATGTACTTGCCACTGTTGAGAGACATTGGCGAGATTGGCCAGTGCAGCTGGGGTAGCGCGACTCTGGCATGCTTGCATAGGATGCTATGTTAAGCAACTTAGGTGGGTGCGAGGGAGATTGGAGGACCACTTGTCTTGCTACAGGTTAGTAAGAATTTTATTACATGTCAATTCATATTGTATGACATATATCAATATTGTAATTGTGTTCAAACTATTGCAGATTTGGGCGTGGGAGAGATTGATTCGCATTGCCCTGTCTAGGCGGCAAATGGTTGGTCCTGGTGAGCTTTCCATGGGTAAGGGAGACATGCAGTTGCCACTCGGACCTCGAGGTAGCCGGTGGAGGGTTGACTTGGGCTACGAGGTCGTCTCGACCCACGTAGTCGTAGTTTATAGAGACCAGCTCGACCGGATGATCGAGGGCGAGGTATGAAATTTTGCTCTCAATTTTAGTTGTCTTGTTCATTGTATATGTTTTGAGTTCATGAGCGAATTTTAATATACTTGTCGTTATTGTAGTTTATCTGGCAACCTTACGTTGGGGTCCTCAGTACGCTTCCCGACTACTGCCGACTAGGTCAGGAGATATGGATGGCGAGAGTGCCACTTATTTGTTTTGACGTGGTTGAGTGGCATCTCCCCCATCGTGTCCTTCAATAGTTTGGTCGGGTCCAGTCCGTGCCGGATCGGTTTGACACCAAGTGGCGGTTGCACGTCACTGATAGGCGTGGCTGAGCTGGCACTGATTGGAGTGTGTTTTATATGCGACATATATAGTTGTGGGATGCCCGTCGGGACAGTATTGTACAGGTTGACTGCAGCGATAAAGTGCTCCCCTCTTCCGACCCTTACATGTTGTGGTATCGGCGACATACACACCTACTAGTTGGTAATCCGAGCCACCTGTCTGAGTCCGGATATCAGGGAGTTGGGCCTTATCTTGAGGCATTGGTGAGTATCATAGTATGTGTTAGATAATTATTAAGATCATAATTGATTTACTTTGAGTCAACTGTAGCCTAATACGTCAGAATTTTTGTTTTGGTGGTTGGAGCTGGGAGGTCATATCACTTGGCTGAGGATGCCCTTTTCAGACGTGATGGACAGCATGCCTTGCAGGCCGTTGCAGAGATCCAAGAGTTATTGTACGAGGCGATCCAGCTTGCCCATCGGGGAGATCGTCTGCATTTTGGCCACTACGGTATACACAGTGCAGCAGCTGCTCCAGACACATCAGCGCCGTCCACGTCAGCGCCGGCCACATCAGCTCCTTGGACATTAGTCACCCCACCACATGCTACCCCATACATATCTCCAGATTCCCTCCACGTACTTCTTACCTAGCATACTGGCATACCTTATGTAGCTGACCCTAATTGGACACCGCCCTGATACATGCATGACGTTGTTACCCCACCCACCCAGTTACCACCACCAGACAGTTCAGGTGTTTGTAGTGTTGGGGTTGATACATGTACATCACATAGTCCCACACTACATACACCTACTTTTGTGGGGACTAGTTCAACCGCGACCATGAGTACACATGAGGCAGTTCTCACTGACATCTCCCACGTTGAGGATCAGGCCCATATTGAGCCCCTCCCCAGAGCACGAGGGAGAGGCCGAGGTTATGGTCGTGGTGGACGTCGCGGCCGAGGTCGGGGTGCGGGCAGAGGCAGAGGTCGAGGTCCAGCTGAAGATCGTGATACAGTTGCACCAGATGAGGGAGTTTCACAGCTCACAGCAGTATTCGATCTTCGGCCAGAGACAGGATCAGGGGCAACACATGTAGGAGAGGGGGCGGGTCACACTCACAGGCTCCACAGGTAGTCAGTGGAGGGCCACATGTAGGGGAGAGAGGGCCACTGGATACGCATTTACGATAGAGGGAGCCAGATATTCAGAGAGTCTACTGCAGGAGACCGATGAGGGAGGTCCACGGTCGGGGTTGTGGGACTGGGGACAGGTTAGGGCATTAGCGGGTGTGATATGGAGTGTATAGTTTTTTTTATTTATAGTTTTTGTAAATAAAACTTGTACAGATGATGTAAATGTGTCATACTTATTTATTCGAAAATATATTTTTATAATTTTTTATTCTTATTTATTTTGATGATTTCCAAAATCTCTTTCACATTTCTATCTCTCTCTCCTTCTCCGTAGTCTCTGCATTTTTTCAATTTCAAAAGCCCTAATATATATATATATATATATGCATACACAGAATATATAGGGAAAAGCGAGACTCAGAGAGAGAGAGAGAGAGAGAGAGAGATTAATCTTCATTTGAAAGGGTTTGCCTAGTGAGACCATGGCTCCTCATTCATCAGGTAATATTTCTGCTTAAATTGTTAAGGTTTTGTGTATACTTTCTTTCATGGAGTTCTTTTTCGTCTAGCCTCATGTCCGCTATTTGATTACTAAAGTTCTTATGTTCTCACATTCAGGCCATTTAATTGTATTAGCTTTTCTTATTGAACAAATGACATTGGAAGTGCTCATGTACTAAACAAACAACAAGGCAGTGTTTGCTTAGATTTGATGAGCGAAATAAAAATGAAAAGGAAAACAGAAAGAAAATGATAAGAATTGATAGGATTTTAAGTTATATTTAGGTTTCATTTGTTTGGAAAGAAACCAATGATAGAAAATAAAAATAGTAGGAAGTGAATTGAAAAATAAGAAAAAGAAATGAATAGATGAAAAATTTTATACAAAAATTATTTGGGAAAAAAATATAAACATTGCATAATGGATAGTTGTGGGGAGAAATATGAGTAAAAAGGAAACAAAATAAGATTGTGAGAAAAAATAAAATTTCATATATATTTTGTAAAAAATTGTTAGCCTATCTAAGAAACTAGTTCTATTATTTTATAGGACTCTATCTAAACAAACACATAATTTTTTTTTCCCCTTTTCTTTCACTTTTCTGTATGATTGCATTCACTTTCTTTTTTCATGTATTTTCTATTATAACCAAACAAAATGTAGAATTATATATATTTTTTTCTTTTCTTAAATCTTATAACCAAATGGCAGAGAATTTCTTTTCTTAAATCTTCTAACCAGAAGCAAGCAACATAGAATTGACAGTGATTGAGCGAAATAATGTCTTAAACAACGTTCTATGTTGTGTCGTATCTTCGTTACTGGAGTGTAAGACAATGTTGTTGTTCATCTAGCTTATGGATGCATTTCAACTATTTGTTATATGAACCTGAAGTTTATGAAATCACTACATTTATAAGTACACATGTCAAGATTCGTTATGAATTTCTCTTCCCATTGATAACTCATGTATAAGCATTGCAAAGCCATTATACTGAATGAAAACGTTTGGTCATACATGCAACCAAGTTCATTCAGTATCATCATTATATTCCACATCAATAATGCATGAAATCATGAAAGTCTAGTTCAAGTAGCGTTCTTCAAAATAACAATAACAGAGAGAAAGCAAAGGTATTTATTATTTGTAGAATTACAAGAACTATTCAAAAACAATTGAAATATCTCCCTTCATTGATAAGTCGTGGATAAGCATTACAAATCCATTACAAGATAAATGGTTTGGTCATTTATCCAAACAATTTCATTCATTATCATCATCATCTGACATCTCAATATCAGATTCATACATAACATCCATGCTCCAGGCGAAGTACTGGTGTGCATCATCCATTAACCCATCTTTAGCACGCTCATTTGCGGTCTTTATTAGTTCAGACCTTTGCAAACGTTGGGTCATGCGATTAACTTCGTCGCGGATACGATGCAATGCCCTTTGCAACAACTGTGGAGTGTCAGTTGGCATGCGCATAGCTAACCGACGAGGAAATTTAATATTAACTTCACGACATAGCTCAACAAGAACGTTTGCTCGAGTTATGCGAAATTCCCACTCAGCTCTCATGGTATTGACGGTGGCATGTGAGTAACGCAAATTTGGATTTAATGGATATTGAAATTCATCTCCATCTGCAACCCAATAGCGACCCATTGCTGAATATAGATCAACCACCGTATATCTCATGATGATATTGCTCAAAATAGCTATAAAACTTTTGTTGTGGTATGATGCGATATTTATACCACATATACAAATGGTAGCTGTATGTATGAAATTATTGTAAACAACTATGTATTAGAGTTGTCACGTCAACTTTTATGACCTGAACAACTATGCATCAACTTTATAGGAGTTGTCACTTCGACTTTTATTTACTACTCAGTGCATATCTGAAGGTTTTAAGAAAAGTTCAAATCCGCTTAGAAATTTAATTTAATTTTTCCGCTTACAAATATAATTCAATTTATTTTTCCTTGACAATATATTTAATTTCACTTTTTACCTTACATATTTCATTTAATTTAATTGGAGAAATTTGACCAATTTAATTTGAAGTTAATTATGTGTTGATTTAAGTCGGTGTTGTTCTTGTCTGCAGTAAGCTAGGTTTTATCTGTAACACTTTCAAATTCTGTACATCGAAAAACCCATTCATTCTAACTCTACTATAAATTAATCTTCAATATATTCTAACTCTATAATATTTTATCTTCAACGTTTATGAATCTATTTGGAGCTGCATAGGGTGGCTTTTTAAACACAAAGGGTCTAATTGTTTTGTTATTTTGTTTTGACACCCCCCTCATCCCATTATGAATTGCAGAATTCACATGGGCACAGTATGTATGGTACGATAATAAATTGTAGCTCGACGCAGTGATACGTCCAACATTTCTCAGTGATGCAATGCAGTGACTTGAATAGACGTAATAATTTGTATGCTTTGTTTTTTCCTCAGATGCTGTGTGACTTTGTGCAGCGATGCAGTGATGCATATGATGCATGTGACTTTGTGCAGTGATGCAGTGATGCATGTGACTTTGTGCAGTGATGCAGTGATGCATGTCACTTTATGCAGTGATACAGTGATGCATGTGACTTTCTGACTTTGTAAATTATATACTTTGTGACTTTTTTCCTCACATTACGTGATGCATGTGACTTTGTGCAGCGCAACTTAGATGCTTTGTTTTTTCCTCACATTTCAGAATTCATCTAAGTCACATTAATATGACCACATGGCAATAGTGTTGATAAACAATTATATAAAGGACTGAAGGAGTGAAGTGTAATTTACCGAATATAAAAAGAAGCAGAAAATGCAAAGAGGAGAAAAGGGGATGGCTGTGAAGTTCATTAAGTGAAAATAAGATAAAATATAGGCTGCAGTGCCAATCTTGTTTACATATCAGGTGACCATTTTATTATTTTGTTTTCTTTTGTTTTGAACATTGTTTTGGTGAAAAAATCAACGATAGTTTTGTAGGTCGAAGTGAGTTAGACGGTTGCGTATTTACTTGCACTCTGTTTCATAGTTGTTTATGAACAATATTACTTTAAAACAAAGAAAATTAAAGCCGCTGTTTCATTTTATGATTTAATTTATAATTTTTTGAAAACACCAATTTGTACTGAAATCGTCAATTCGAAGTGACTACTTACTGTATTAAAAAAGTAAGCATGAAAAAATAGTTTAATGTGGCGATGTGACAACTCACTGCATTACTGATTAATTTGACAACTCACTGCTCGAATATGAAGGGATTGCATTGTGAAAAGGACAGCCTACAATTATGATTTTATCTGACAACCACGTCAGTGACTACATCACAGGTACACAAAGTCACGGGTACTCAGGATTGCATGAAATGAATAAGATAAAATAATATCATGGGTATCACTTCTTCCATAGTGTCCCAACTCAATTATCGTCACCAGATCATCTCTAGTTAACCCCCAGTATGATGTCTATAAATAGCGCTACCCCCAGTATGATGTTTGTTCAAGTCATAACAATAGTAATATATCTACAATTACTATTATTATTAATTTTTTTATTTTATGAACAATGTCTTCAGGAGGTGCAGGAAGTTCACGCCGACAAAGAAATCTGAAAGTGTGGTTGCTACCTCCATTTACTTATGACTACAAGAGTGAAAAGTACTTGAGTCTGAAGGATTATTATGCTGGTATCCGAGCAGAATGGGCGTTCAGGGTAACGGAGCAAGAAGGATTGTTTAATGATCTACGTAACTTTGGGGCACCGGTACCTCATCGTCACTCATTGACCATGGCTAAACGAAATGTGAGTGACTATGAAAAAGCAGTTAGCAGAATTAAGAAGGAGAACAACAGAATGTTGATGCGGAGATGTCGACATTTCATGCTTCAGCTAGCCACCGAAATGGCAGAAGCAAGCAACATAGATTTGACAGTGATTGAGCGAAATAATGTCTTAAACAATGAAAAATATCTCTTTGACTACTACATGTCAGATGAGGAATGAGAAATCAAGCACCTTTATCTTTCTTATATGTTTGTATGTTGTGTCGTATCTTCTTTACTGGAGTGTAAGACAATGTTGTTGTTCATCTAACTTACGGATGTATTTCAACTATTTGTTATATGAACCTGAAGTTTATGAAATAACTACATTTATAAGTACACATTTATTAGTTCATGACTTTCTTTATTGAATTGCAATGAGTTAATGAATGTTCTGGATTAATGAATGGATTAATGTATGTTGAATTATGTGAATATTGAATTGGAGGACTAATAAAGTTCAGACAAACGAACTACCGCCTTCAACAACACATAAAACAGAATAGGTAGCTCAGTGAACAGCTTCCCTTAACTAGGGCTCGTCAAATAGTGATCCTCTACGTAAAGAATTTCAATCTCCATCAGGAAAGAAGAAAGAGTCGCCTTCCAAGTCCTAGAAGTCTAGTCAAAATGATGACTCTGGTAAGGAATGGGGGGGTTGACAGAGAACTAAACTTGGGGGCTGGACAAACAAGCTCAAAGCCAAAGTGGTTGGTCTAGTTGGGGGACTAAGTTTCAAACCCAATTGGATTTACTTGATTTGCTTGTCAAAATAACTATTTACAATTAATTATACCCAAACAGATTGTTTTCTGCGACTCTTTAAAGAAATTGACGATTCTCTTAGTATAGAATAGCAATCAACGCAAGGCCAAAAATGTAAGAAATTAGACTTGTAACCAGTTCTAATGACGCTGATTTGATATTTTTCGGATTTATACCCGAAGAGAACAACACTTCTGAAATTACTGTTTAACACCAGTTTTCTGGATAGATTTGAATGCACCAGGTAATATAGATTTTGACTCCCAAAAATTATGAGAAAATTCTGATATGCAATTCAATATGTAATTAATCAACTGTAAAAATTTCAGTTCAAAATTCATCCGTTTGATAAGGTTTCTTCATTTTTAAAGATTGTAGTTATGTGCAGAATTTCATACTCATAGATTGTACCCTCAACTTTATGTACCCATTTGATATTCCTCAAACTACATAAAATACACATGATATTCACAAACATTGGTGGCCAAGTACTCCTACGTAACCCATGTTTCACTCACAAGATCTACCATTACAAGCAAAAACACTCATGGAATATAACCCATGCCATATACTTGTTCTTCATACATCCACTATACCCATTACACTATTTCACACCAACTATTAACCTGATAGATATTCAAGCCACCTAATCAGTTAAGCTTTCATTCCTTCTTCTTCAAATGAATGCATAGAAAGATAAATACAAAATAACTATATTCACAGAATATTGGTTTCAACCTTGGAGATGGAGTTATTAAAGCACCAAACTAGTTGTTCAATTTTCACCAAAAGCTACTCCTATCTCGTCTTCATGGCTGCATAGTTGAATAATATGAGAGTTTAGGGTTACCCACACACTTAAAAAAATCTGACTCCCTTATCCTTTTGCTTTTATTTATTTATTTATTTTGTTATTATTAAAATCTTATCTCTAAATTAGAGATTTCCACCATAAATTTATTTTAGGTTTAAAAATTAATTAAAAGACCTTCCAAATATTTAATTTGCACTTTAGGATTGACTACCAAAATATTTGAGATTGTAATATTATTATTATTTAATTATGTACTTAATTTTTATATTTGGGTTCTCACAGAATAGGTAGCTCAGTCAAAATTTTCCCTCAATAAGGGCTCCTCAAATAGTGACCTTTACGTAAAGAATTTCAATTTCCATCAGGAAAGAAGAAAGAGTCACCTTTCAATTCCTGGAAAATGATGACTCTGGTAAGGAATATGGGGTTGACAGAAAACTAAACTTGGGGGCTGGACAAACATTACCCAAAAACAAGTGGTTGGTCTAGTTGGGGGACTAATAAAGTTCATACAAACGAACTACCGCCTTCAATAACATAGAAAACAGAACAGGTAGCTCAATCAAAAGCTTTCATTAACTGGGGCTCCTCAAATAGTAATCCTCTACGTAAAGAATTTCAATCTCCATCAGGAAAGAAGCAAGAGTCGCCTTTCAATTCTAGATAGTCCAGTCAAAATGATGACTCTGGTAAGGAATGGGGGGTTGACAGAAAACTAAACTTGGGGGCAGGACAAACAAGCTCAAAGCCAAGTGGTTGGTCCAGTTGGGGGATTAATAAATTTCCAAAAAATTGTTCTTGGAAATTCGAAAACCAAGTAAGTTTTGGATTGAAAATTTATAAAAATTATTTTAATATATACATTTTCATTCCAACAATATTTTCATACACTAGTCTTCCAATACTATTGGGTTAAGTGGTTGTGCGTGAGATTTGCAAATTTATTACGAGTGATGTTGTAAATGTTTCCCAAAATATTACAAATTGAATATTCAAAAGTTGATTTTAAAATAATTCCAAATGACAACAAAAATTCAAATAGTCATACTTTTCAATGAAATACAAATAGTTGGTTGTAACAACAAATGATGCATAGCTAAGTGAAACACAACATTGCCTACATAAGCTTCCTTTTTTCACACATTGAGTAGTCAAATCGTGGAGAGACTTGTCGGTATATGCAGATGGATTGTCAAGTCATGTGACTTGGTGCACATGCTTTGGTTTTCTCGATTTTTTTATTATAGTGACAACTCATCTCTTATTGATATATGTGGGATTGTCAATTCCAAAAGTCACATGGCAACAGTGAATTCACTGATTTACCTTACAGTGAGCATGTCCTTATTTTGTCGGTATATGCAGATGGATTGCCAAGTCATGTGACTTGGTGCACAGGCATTGCTTTTCTCTATTTTCTGATTACAGTGACAACTCATCTCTTATTGATATATGTGGGATTGTCAATTCAGAAAGTCACATGGCAACAGTGAATTCACTGATTTACCTTACAGTGAGCATGCCCTTATTTTGTCAGTATATGTAGATGGATTGTCAAGTCACGTGACTTGGTACACAGTATTTGCTTTTCTCTATTTTTTCATTCTACTGACAACTCATACCTTGTTCGTATATGCGGGATTGTAATGCAGAGGCATTTATTTTCTATGATTTTTCCTTCAGTGTCTTTCTAAAGCCGTTCATAACCAACTATATAAACGACTGAAGGTGAAGACACAACCTTACAACTCATTTCGCCCTACGAAATTATCATTCATTTGTTTAAAAAAATTAGCATGGCTACACGATTTATGGGAGGGAGTGCGAATCGCAGAGGTGGTAGGAACTTGCAAAGGGGTGACAGTTTACGACGAAGAGGGAGAAGGTGACGTGGCGATGCTGAAGACGAAACAAAAATACCTGTTTTAGATTATGCTTGTAGTTATCGTGATAGGTTTGGGAAGTGACATTTTTTGATGCCCAAGTATTATCGAGTTCAAGGAGGTTCATGTATGGAGCCATCTGACAATCATACAGGATATGGTTTATCTAACGCTGCTCGTCTCAAGTGGCCCGCACTATTTATAGAGCGGGTACAGTTGGAAACCTTAAGTCGGGAAAATCAACTTAAGGTGCCAAAAGCACGTTCTGTTGAGATCCAAAAGGAAGATCCTAATAATGTTGATCGACTATGTGAAAGACTACAACGTGAGATTTCTCAAATGCGCCGTAGGTTAGCCCGAGATATGCAACTATACATAGTTAAGAAGGATGCCCAGAAGAACAGAACAGAACCGAATGTTGCGGCTATCAAGGGTATCATGGAGGATCCTGAACTTGTCTCTGATCCTGAGCTTTCGGATTATTCAGACTCTGAGATTGCCGATTTAAGCGTGAATTAGGTGTTTATGTCTATACTTCGGCAATATTAGGTCATGCATTAATATGTAATGTGTGTGTTAGACTAAGTGTTTCCGTAATGAGTTTGTCAGATTGTTTGCTTAATATTTGTCTATGTAACTGTTATGTTTATGTATTGTGTGTTCAGTTCAGGGTATCCAGGATGTATGTATTGTGTGTTCAGTTCATGGTGTCCAAAATGTATTTTTGTGGGAGACTTATGTCTGTACTACCTATGTAACTGAAAACTGTTACATTTGCAACTTCAGTTATGTTGTTTTCATGCCCGTATGAGTATTTAGTAAATTAGTGACTTCGTATATTATGTATTAAGTTTTATTACAAAAATGTTAACAAAATTTATTTTAGGGGAAATGTACATTCTCTTAACTTATTCATCTTCTCAATCGTGACAACCCAAAAATGTAACAATTATTCATTGAATATAACAAATAATGTTCTCATTCTTATAAAAAATACACTACCAATTGAATAAAACAAATAACCTTTCCATTTATTCATTCATTGCACAACATCAGTCTTCTGAAATAAGCGAAACCAATTGAATCACAATAACATCAACTCCAACCCAATATTTACATTACATAAGTTCCTGTTCATAATCAGATGCCAAATTACATACAAGTTACATTACAAAGCAAAAAACTGAAAAAGTACCATTCGTATGTAAAAAATACATCACCAAAATTTGAGGTCTTTCTCTTCTTCCTTCTTGTTGCAGCTCTCGCGGTGGCCTTCGTCTTCTTGGCCTCCTCCGCGGTGCTCTTCGCGTCTCACCCTTCGTCGTTGTTCGTCGAACTGCAGAGTGTGTGGGTGTGCTTCGGACTGTAAAGCATGTATATCACCTTCTAACCCAAAACAAAGACGAAAGAAATTTTTTTTTTTTAATGAAAACGGCTAGAAAACGGTTTTACTAAACCGGTTTTCTGAATTACATTATCACCTTCTAACCCAAAACAAAGATAAAAGAAAAAAAAAAGTTTAAATGAAAACGGCTTTAGTAAAGCCAAAAAAAATTTCTGAATTACACCTTCTAACCCAAAACAAAGACAAAAAAAAAAAAAAAAAATTTACTTGAAAACGGCTTTAGTAAAGCCAAAAAAAAATTTCTGAATTACATTATCACCTTCTAACCCAAAATAAAGACAAAAGAAAAAACACAAAAATTTACATGAAAACGGGTTTAATAAACCCATTTTTTTTTTTTTGAATTACACATTCTAACCCAAAACAAAGACAAAAGAAAAAAAAAAAAAATTAACATGAGAACGGCTTTAGTAAAGCCAAAAAAAATTTCTAAATTACATTATCACCAAAACAAAGACAACAGAAAAAAAAAAAAAATTTACATGAAAACGGCTTTAGGAAAGCCGTATTAGAAATGGTTTTAGTAAACCCGTTTTCTGAATTACATTTTAAAATGGCTTTAGGAAAGCCGTATTAGAAAACGGTTTTAGCAAACCCATTTTCTGAATTACACCAGAACAAAGACAACAAAAAAAAAATATTACATGAAAACGGTTTTACTAAACCCATTTTCTGAATTACATTATTTTGTGGCAATTTATATTTATGTTGAAAAATATAAATTGGGAAAAAAATTACTAAAAAACCGTTTTTACAAAGTAAAATTGTATTATTTTTTTATTCATATAAAACAGCATTGGAAAAGTTGTTTTAAAGAAAACAGGTTTGGCAAATGACGGGGTTGGGGAAGTTTTTATATAAGTTTTAAAAACGGATTTTGGTTAAAAGCGTGGTTATCATCCACGCTTGCTATGGTGAACAGTAAAAGCGTAGTTCACAACCACGCTTTTAGAATAAATTTTTTTTTAGTTAAAAGCGTGGTTCACAACCACGTTTTCAGAAGAAATTTTTTTTTAGTTAAAAGCGTGGTTCACAACCACGTTTTCAGAAAAAAATAATTTTCAGTTAAAAGCGTGGTTCACAACCACGCTTTCAGAAAAAAAAAAAAAAATTAATTAAAAGCGTGGTTTGAAAACACGCTTTTACGATTTCACAAAATTTCCGCGCGACAGCCACAAAAACGTTGAAAGCGTGGTTCACAACCACGTTTTAGCCTAGTTTGGGAATTCTGTCCAAACTAGGCCTAGTTTGGGAATTAAGTTACTAATTTGGCTTAATTTGGGAAAAGCCCCCAAAATCGTGTGGGTAATTCAGTTATTTATTTATTTATTTATTTTTATGTATATTGAGAAAGTGTTTATTAAGGTTCCGTTTGTTTTAGCAGATAGAAGTGGGAATGGGATTGAGATGGTGGTAAAATCCACTATATGTTGCGCTTGTTTTGGGAGATGGAGTCGAGATTCATAATACCATGGATAAGGAAGGGCCTTGGTGTTGGGATTGAGATGGAGGAGGAGGAGGTGGAGGTGGAGGTGGAGGTGGAGGTGGTATTAGGAAATTAGTCCTCCGGCTTAGGATTATTATTATTATTATTTTTTTTACATGTTGGCCATTTTTTTTAACATTAATATTTAATGTTTTTGTATTTTTTGTAAAGTAAAAATCATAGTTTTATTTGTTTTAATATTTTATATTTATTTTATAGGGTAATAATTTAATAATTCCCACACTAACAACTATTATCAAAACAAATATAATTTTACTCAATCCCTTCACTAATAATCCCTTTACTATTAATCTTTTAACTATCAATCTCCTTCATTCTATCTCTAAAAATAAACGGGGCCTAAGTGTGTGCTTTAAGGGAAATTGGTGTATAAAAATAGAGGCTCCGCTTGGTAAACCGCTTAAATTATAGTTCTACCCATTGATTTGAGTGTGGTGTTTGTTTTGAGCTTTCAAATCATAATTCTATACCCATTTCTCAAAACTCAATTCAAAACATAATAATTACTTTTCAAAACTCATAACCAAACACATAATTCAAAATTCTTTTCAAAACTCAATTCAAATCAATATTTTAATATTTTAATTTTGTTAAGATTCTAAATATTTTAATATTTAAATATGTTACGATTTTTTTAATTTTTTTGAATATTTTTAAATATTTTAATTTTTAAATATTACGATTTTAATTTTTTAAATTTTAAAATATTTTATAAAAATAAATTCAAAATTTATTTTATAAAAATATTTTTAAATATTTTAATTTTTTTGTTATGTATTTGGTTACGATTTGAGTGTAGAGTTAAAAGTAGTACGGAGTTTCGAGTTATGTGTTTGGTTATGAGTTTTAAAAATAATTTCTTAATTGAGTTTTGTTTTATGTGTTTGGTTACGATTTGAGTGTAGAGTTGTTTTTAAATTTAAAATATTAAAATTTTAAATTATTTAATTTTTTGAATATTTAAATTATTTAAATTTTTACGATTTAAATTTTTTGAATGTTTATTTTAATTTTTTACTTATTAAATTTTTTAGATTATTTAAATTATTTAAATATTTATGATTTAAATTTTTTGAATATTTATTTTGAAAAAAATTTATTTCCTTTGTAGTATTTTCAATTAAAAAATTGATTAATGTTATTTTCCTTTAATAATAAATTTTTTTAATTGAATTTTAAAAAGAGTTTGGTTATGAGTGTTGATCAGAATTTTTAATAGTGTGAAAGTAGTGTGTTTTGTTATGAGTTATAACAACTTGAATTAAGTTTTGAAAACTCTTTCCAAAACTCATAACCAAACAATTTTTTTTACTTTATATGTCAAAACAAACTTTTAAAACTCAATTCCACATACAATTCAAAACTCAATTCAACACTCTATTAAAAAACCATAACCAAACAAATTTTCTACACTCAAATCATAATTTCACAACTCACAAACTTAAAATATAACTCATACTCTCAAATCATATTTTACAAAACTTTACCAAACTATAGGCTTCGTTTGGTAAGCCTCTTAAATTATAGTTCCACCTATTGATTTGAGTGTACTGTTTGTTTTGAGCTTTCAAATCATAATTCTACATCCGTTTCTCAAAACTCAATTCAAAACATAATAATTACTTTTCAAAACTCATAACCAAACACATAATTCAAAATTCTTTTCAAAACTCAATTCAAATCAATATTTCAATATTTTTAATATTTTAATATTTAAATATGTTACGATTTTTTTAATTTTTTAATTTTTTGAATATTTTTAAATATTTTAATTTTTAAATATTACGATTTTAATTTTTTAAATTTTAAAATATTTTATAAAAATAAATTCAAACTCTATTTTATAAAAATATTTTTAAAGATTTTAATTTTTTGTTATGCATTTGGTTACGATTTAAGTGTAGAGTTGTAAAAGTAGTATGAAGTTTCGAGTTATGTGTTTGGTTATGAGTTTTAAAAATAATTTCTTAATTGAGTTTTGTTTTATGTGTTTGGTTATGAGTTTTAAAAATAATTTCTTAATTGAGTTTTGTTTTATGTGTTTGGTTACGATTTGAGTGTAGAGTTGTTTTTAAATTTAAAATATTAAAATTTAAAATTATTTAATTTTTTTGAATATTTAAATTATTTAAATTTTTACGATTTAAATTTTTTGAATGTTTATTTTAATTTTTTACTTATTAAATTTTTTAGATTATTTAAATTATTTAAATATTTATGATTTAAATTTTTTGAATATTTATTTTGAAAAAAAATTATCTCCTTTGTAGTATTTTCAATTAAAAAATTGATTAATGTTATTTTCTGGTAATAATAAATTTTTTTAATTTAATTTTAAAAAGAATTTGGTTATGAGTGTTGATCAGAATTTTCAATAGTGTGAAAATAGTGTGTTTTGTTATGAGTTATAACAATTTGAATTAAGTTTTGAAAACTCTTGCCAAAACTCATAATCAAACAAATTTTCTTAATTCACATGTCAAATCAAACTTTCAAAACTCAATTCTACATACAATTCAAAACTCAATTCAACACTCTATTCAAAAACCATAACCAAACAAATTTTCCACACTCAAATTATAATTTCACAACTCATACTTTCAAATCATATTTACAAAACTCTACCAAACGCAACCAGAATTTTCCAAATTGTGTGTCAAGGTGATGTCAACATGATCATCATAATCTTAATGGTGTGTTGGTTCATTTTTTTTTTGGGTAAATTACACTGACACCCCTTGAGATTTATGTTTATTACAGTTCCCCCTCACATTTGAGAAATTACACTGACCCCCTTATTAATTTAATTTTATGTATGATGATCATTACGGTGAGGGGAATTGTTAAGAAACTTTAAACCTCAAAGGGCAATCTGTAATAAAACTTTAAATCTCGGAGAGGGGGATGTAATTTCTAAAAAGTGAGGGAGAACTGTAATAAACATAAACCTCAGGGGGTGTCAATGTAAAAGAAAGAGGTAGTGGGAGTGTTTGGCAGAAGTTATTTTTTGATTATTGGGTTAAAATCTACAAAATGATAAAATAGGTTAAAATAGTTAGCAAGATAAAATGTCATATTAAATTCATAATCATTTTATCTTTTCTCTTACAAACATCACATCCAACAAAAAAAAAAAAAAATCTAACTATCTTCCCAAACACACAAATTTTAACATACTAAAATAGCTAAAAATTAAAATAGTTTACTAAAATAATAATTTCCCAAACACCACAGTATTAGTAAAAGCTAAGAGGTTACAACCTTGGGTTAAAAACATCCCCTTGCATCGTCAAAAAGTAGTAAAAGAATATGTTTGGTTTGATTTTGAGAGATAAATTTTCAAAAAAAATCTTGGGAAGTTTAGAATTGTTTTTGATTTGTTTGGTTGTATATTTTGAAAATAGTTTTAGAGTATGGGAGTTTGAGATGATTTGATATTTTGTTGTAGTTGAGTAGACGTGTGTGAGAGAAAAAGTGATTGAGAAGAAGAGATGAGAGAGAAAAAGTGATTGATTGATGTGTAGGAGATAGAAAATAATTTTGGAAATATTTTTTCAAAATCACTAAATCAAACAAACTTTTAAAAATTTTTCTCTAAAATGTATTTCTCAAAAACAAATCAAACAAGGCCTACAATTCGGAGTCGAGGAAAATATAGTGAGATCGATATGCCCGGTAAAACCGTTGTCTACCAAAATGTTTGCGCACGCAATCTGTGTTTTTTGGAGTTGGTCCAGGAGGTATGTGCAATCAAAGATAATGTTATCAAGGTTGTGCAAATGAATGCCCTTTTGATGATAGCAAATCTAATACTACTTTGGCATCGGTTTCAATTGTGAGGGGTGAGTTTGAGATTGCGGATCAACAGAAACCCATCTCTAAGAGCTCATAGTTCAACACTGAAATTGGAGGAGATGCCTATGTTTCTAGAGAAACCTGAGACCCATTGACCATAGTTGCACCAAATTAATCAATATTAAGCTTAAAAGAATTGGGGTTGGTAAGACCCACATTGATTTGAAGATTTTGACCAATCAAAAAGTTTAACTTGTCATAAACAATCAGACATTGATTGAACCATATCAAAATTTTAATATCTACAGTAGGGATCAACGATTGAGAGGTTTCTTTTCTCCCAAATGGTACAACATGAGAAGGCAAAGATGGTGGCCCAAGAAATAGTTGAGGGAATGATGAGTAAAAATTTTCAATTGGAGGAGATCTAGTCAGTTAGAGTGAAGGAAAGGAAGTGAACTGGAGGAGTTAGGATGGAGAATGCTTCAGTTGGAGGAGATCCAGTCAGTGATATTGAAGGAGAAGAACTTCCAGTCAGTGCTTCCCAAACAGCTTTTGCAGCCATGCAGTCATGAAGGACATGGAGGTTGTCCTCAGTAAGCCACAGGGATAACAGACAGGATTTGGAGCTAACATGGCAACCATACTTTTTTTTTTTTTTCTTTTCTTCTTAATTTTAAAATTCATAACTTTCATTATATATCTATATTTTAAATAAAATTATATTTTTGGAACTCATCGATGTGTATTAAAGAAGATCAATATTTAGGCTAGGTTTGACATTGCCTAAAAAAATTAAAAAGTCAGAAAATCACTATCTTATTTAAGTCACATTACCTCTCTACCACATCACTTCAAACCCAATCCATATTTCATGAAAAGTCAAAAAGTGCACTTATTTAGAACATTCCAAACAACCCTTTAATATAGAATTATGTAAAATCAAAGATGGAAATTAATGTCCTCAAAAACTACTAGTCTTACTTTTTTTTTCTTTTTCAAATTTTTTTTTTTTTTTTTGGATCAGCAAAGGAAAATAAATTTAGGGTAAATTACACTTTAACTCCTTGTGATTTGCCTAAAAAATATGAAACCCCCTATAATTTCATTTGTAACACTTAAATCCCTAGATTTAACACTAAACTATAATTTTTCATAGATTCGTTTAGTTAAACAGAGCATGGGTTTCACGAGCATAAAAGTGTAGTGCAACACTAGGTAGCACTTTCTCCTGCCAAAAACATTACACTCTTGGACCAAAACACCCATTCTCTCTCCCTCATTATATAAATATGCAACACCATCACCTTCCATGCAAAACCACCACCATTACCTTTTATTTCTCCTTTCATCTCACCACCATCACCTTCCATGGACAATCACAACCAACCAAGATCACCACCATCACTTTCCATGAGAAACCACAACTAATTAACATCACTCCCAATACCAACACCATTTCTGCACTCTCTACAAAATAGTTCAAACTCACTTTCTCTATTCTCCTTATATTTCTTATCACCACCACTTCTCTCTCTAAAAATTATCCAAACCCACTTTTCTTCTTATGATTCAAATTAGTAACGAACCCAATCCATAGAGTCAAACAATTAATAGGTGTAAACATTTAGATTTTTGAAATAGCATCGATGGGATTTATACCAACAAAACCCACTTTATCTTCTTCCATCCGCATGCACAAACATACCCAAAAATATCATATTTTCATATTCAAACACGCCACTTTAAACCCTTGTATCTCCTTTGTCGTAACGATGTTATCCCGTTTTTTCACCAATCTCTTCACCTTGCTTTATACTTCATCCTAGGGGTGAGCAGCCAATATACCGATCCGCCAAAACTGACCAAACCGAACCGATCCGCCGCATTTTGGACGGATGTGTGATGACGAGCGGACGGTTGCGGATTGATTTTCTCCAATCCGCCAATCTGGCGGACGGATGGCGGATTTGAGATTCCTTTGGCCGCAACCGAACCGACAAACCGCGAACGCCCTTAGTAATTTATAAGATTTTGTGTTTTCTGTTTGTTTAAATATTCTGTTTGTGTTTTCAATTAAAAAAGAGTTTAAATATTCTGTTGAAAAAAAGTTTTCAACTTGAGTATCTTTTTTGAATTGAAAAAAATAAACGTATTATTTATCTATATTTTTTGGTTTTTAAATCTATCTCTAAAAATAATAAATAGAAAATATAATATATGCTGGTTGATTTTTGTTTTCAAAAATAGATATAGATGTAACAATACAGAGACATACAATCTCTGCTACTGCTCTGTTCATGGTTTTCGTGGTTTGAATTATTTTTATATTTTAAGAACCACAGATTGTAATACTTTACGTGGATGAGGCATGCTGTGATTGTAGTATGTGGATGAGGCATGCAATGATTGTGATATTCTAAAGTTTCAAACTTTCTTACTTTGGATGAGGCATGCAGTGATTGTAATATTTTTCTAAGTCATTAATTGTAATACTTTCTTATTTTTTTTTTTTAGGAAGTGCACAAGTTGAATTATGTTGAAAATTTATAAATTTTAAACCGCCAAACCGATTCGCATCCATCAGCCAAACCGCCAATCCGCTCAATCCACATCCGCTGGATTGGCGGACGGATGCGGATTGATTTTCTCCAATCAGCCAATTTGGCGGAAGGATGGCGAATTGGAGGTTCCGTGGCCGCAAACTGACCCGCGCCCACCCCTGTTTAGTTAAACAGAGCATGGGTTTCACGAGCATAAAAGTGTAGTGCAACACTAGGTAGCACTTTCTCCTGCCAAAAACGTTACACTCTTCGACCAAAACACCCATTCTCTCTCCCTCATTATATACATATGCAACACCATCACCTTCCATGCAAAACCACCACCATTACCTTTTATTTCTCCTTTCATCTCACCACCATCACCTTCCATGGACAATCACAACCAACCAAGATCACCACCATCACTTTCCATGAGAAACCACAACTAATTAACATCACTCCCAATACCAACACCATTTCTGCACTCTCTACAAAATAGTTCAAACTCACTTTCTCTATTCTCCTTATATTTCTTATCACCACCACTTCTCTCTCTAAAAATTATCCAAACCCACTTTTCTCCTTATGATTCAAATTAGTAACGAACCCAATCCATAGAGTCAAACAATTAATAGGTGTAAACATTTAGATTTTTGAAATAGCATCGATGGGATTCATACCAACAAAACCCACTTTATCTTCTTCCATCCGCATGCACGAACATACCCAAAAATATCATATTTTCATATTCAAACACTCCACTTCAAACCCTTGTATCTCCTTTGTCGTAACGATGTTATCCCGTTTTTTCACCAATCTCTTCACCTTGCTTTATACTTCATCCTAGGGGTGAGCAGCCGATATACCGATCCGCCAAAACCGACCAAACCGAACCGATCCGCCGCATTTTGGACGGATGTGTGATGACGAGCGGACGGTTGCGGATTGATTTTCTCCAATCCGCCAATCTGGCGGACGGATGGCGGATTTGAGATTCCTTTGGCCGCAACCGAACCGATAAACCGCGAACGCCCCTAGTAATTTATAAGACTTTGTGTTTTCTGTTTGTTTAAATATTCTGTTTGTGTTTTCAATTAAAAAAGAGTTTAAATATTCTGTTGAAAAAAAGTTTTCAACTTGAGTATCTTTTTTGAATTGAAAAAAATAAACGTATTATTTATCTATATTTTTTGGTTTTTAAATCTATCTCTAAAAATAATAAATAGAAAATATAATATATGCTGGTTGATTTTTGTTTTCAAAAATAGATATAGATGTAACAATACAGAGACATACAATCTCTGCTACTGCTCTGTTCATGGTTTTCGTGGTTTGAATTATTTTTATATTTTAAGAACCACAGATTGTAATACTTTATGTGGATGAGGCATGCTGTGATTGTAGTATGTGAATGAGGCATGCAGTGATTGTCATATTCTGAAGTTTCAAACTTTCTTGCTTTGGATGAGGCATGCAGTGATTGTAATATTTTTCTAAGTCATTAATTGTAATACTTTCTTCTTTTTTTTTTTTTTTTAGGAAGTGCACAAGTTGAATTATGTTGAAAATTTATAAATTTTAAACCACCAAACCGATTCGCATCCATCTGTCAAACCGCCAATCCACTTAATCCACATCCGCTGGATTGGTAGACGGATGCGGATTGATTTTCTCCAATCCGCCAATTTGGCAGAAGGATGGCGAATTGGAGGTTCCGTGGCCGCAAACTGACCCGCGCCCACCCCTGTTTAGTTAAACAGAGCATGGGTTTCACGAGCATAAAAGTGTAGTGCAACACTAGGTAGCACTTTCTCCTGCCAAAAACGTTACACTCTTGGACCAAAACACCCATTCTCTCTCCCTCATTATATAAATATGCAACACCATCACCTTCCATGCAAAACCACCAGCATCACCTTTTATTTCTCCTCTCATCTCACCACCATCACCTTTCATGGACAATCACAACCAACCAAGATCACCACCATCACTTTCCATGCGAAACCACAACTAATTAACATCACTCCCAATACCAACACCATTTCTGCACTCTCTACAAAATAGTTCAAACTCACTTTCTCTATTCTCCTTATATTTCTTATCACTACCACTTCTCTCTCTAAAAATTATCCAAACCCACTTTTCTCCTTATGATTCAAATTAGTAACGAACCCAATCCATAGAGTCAAACAATTAATAGGTGTAAACATTTAGATTTGTGAAATAGCATCGATGGGATTCATACCAACAAAACCCACTTTATCTTCTTCCATCCGCATGCACGAACATACCCAAAAATATCATATTTTCATATTCAAACACGCCACTTCAAACCCTTGTATCTTCTTCATCGTAACTATGTTATCCCATTTTTTCACCAATCTCTTCACCTTGCTTTATACTTCATCCTACGCCACCTCGTTTTCTCACTTCTTCCTGAAATTGGTAGTTTCAGCATACGAAAATTTGTTCAAAAACCAACTTCACACATTCCAAAGAAACATCTCCAAATCTCTTTCTTTATTTTTTGTCATCCTCTCTCTTCTCCAGCTTCTTCTATAGCACTTTGTGAAGGGTGGTTCTTGGTTTTGACAGAGCTGGGCAATGGTGGTGATAACGGTCTAGCGGTGACGACGGAGCTTGCGGTGGTGGTGGTTGTAGAGCTTGATAGTAGTGGTTATGGAACTTGGTTGTGAAAATGGGTGAAAGAGGTGGATTTAGTGTTGAAATGTGGTGGTGATAATGGTACTCACTGTGAGAGAGAGAGAGAGAGAGAGAGAGAGAGAGAGAGAGAGAGAGATATATATATATATATATATGAAGTAATACAAATGAAATGACTGAGCTTAAAATATCTTGGGCCATTTATGATGTTTTATTTCTTCTGTTACGTCCGTCTGAAATTATAGTTTGGTATTAAGTTTAGGGGGTTTAAGTGTTACAAATAAAATTACAGGAAGGCTCCGTATTTTTTGGGCAAACCACAAGGTGTTAAAGTGTAATTTATCCATAAATTTATTACTAAAGAGGAAATACAAGGAAGATACAAAGAGTGGGAACAAAACACTGCATCATTGTCAAAAACATGCATTCCAACTAAGCACCCTCTGCATGACTAATCATGTGCAATCCGACAACAAAACCAAAAAACTAGAATTGAAGAGGTTCCAATTTGGTTGCACAAGAAAGAAAAAACTAGAAAGTACAAAAGCATAAAAGAAATAGAAAAACAACTCAAGCTGCAATTCCTTGTCTACACTATTCAAATTGAAGATTAGATCATTGACTGAGACAGACTCCCTTCCTAATGCAGCCTTCACCCATAATGCTATCCTTACTTTAGTCAACTCACATATAAACCATCAATGTTTGGCTGAAATCCATAGAAAGCACAGTCATTTCTATGTTTCCATAGAGATGACAACATAGCAAAAGGAATTACCTTCCTAATCCTTTTCTCCAACTTTTTAAATCTAAAACACTTCCACCAATAAAAATAATCCATCAACAGAACCTAGTAAAACCCACTGAGTCCCTCACCAATTCAGCATATGAAACCAAACCCTCTAGCTCAGTGGACAACATAATAACACATGATTAACATATTTACTTTCATCTTGTAGAAGAAGAAAGAAGTGATGGCAGTGCTATTAAAAACACCAATTCTTTATAAAAACAAAGATGATTTAATCCAACCCCTCTGTCACAACCTAACACCCGCCCCAAGGGATTAGTGAAGTGACTGGCCAATAATCCTAAGATTATTGAAGGCCTCTTAAATAGAAACATAACAATAGGGGTTGGTAGAAGCAAATATAAAACAAACATTGTCCATTGAGCTGTGCAGACTTATATGAGACAAAGAAAATTTACATCTTCATATATATACATATATATAAAGACATCATCCTTACGTCATCATATTTATAGATAAGACAAAAGGCACTTAACCTTATTTACAGAATAACCAAAAGCTCGTTCAAACATAACAAAAGAAAATAGAACTTGGATCTTGATCACAAAACTTAACCGCAATACATATATCAGGAACCTCCATGTTAGGCACAATGGTTAGTTGACGAAATAGAGTCCATGAGGAGGCCTCTAAGCCTAGTCATGTGCTTGATCACCTACATACATAGTATAAACAATGAGCTGGAGCCCAGTGAATAACAATAGAGTAAATGTTTTTAATGAATGATATTCCATAACAGATTTAGAATTAGAGTTCAGTTCATTCAGATTCAGAAACTTATTCAGCATTGCAATCAGTCATACGTGGTACATTCATTAGCTAGCAGAGTAGATGATCATTAAGACCTGTTCAGATCAGACAGATGATTATGCATAATCGTATCATTTGACCATAAAGGTCCATCAGACAGATAGTTCCATGATTGGAATCTACATATATCCCTGGTACCAGTTAATAGATAATAGATATCAAATACAGATGCTAAGGATGCCACGATTACATTTCAAAAAATGGGCAATCATTCATTTATTTCAGAAAGTAACATTTTAGAAAATAAAATATAACTTATATTCAGAAAATACTTATAACAAATATATTTTTACAGAGTTGTTACTCACAAATAGCTCCAGAGACAGACCAGACGGACTGTAACATGTCACTTACAGAAACACATAATAGATATATATTGAAACACACATTCCAAACAGTGTTTAACTTGATTCAATTCAATTTAGTATGTTTTTAATTCATTTTCTTATTATTGTGGTCTAAACCATCGCTTAAGAATGCCTAAAATGAAATGAGGATGCAATTATGCACTTAAGAACACTTTGAAAAATTTCAAAAAATAAGGCAGTTCGCTCGAGCAGTCTACAAGGCCTGAAAAAGTACTAGATACTATGAATGTAGGCTTGAGTCGACTTTTTTGGTAGCTCAAGCCAACTACCAAACTCTGTAAAAATACTGAGAGCTTGTGAAGTTCGCTAGAGCGGTAGAAACATCGCTCGAGTGATGCGACCAATTTCTGAAATTTCCATAATTGTGTTCCAAGTTCAAAAAGCGTGAATTCAAGTCTCAAAGCTTGCATGGTTGGTTAAATACATGAAAACTCGTAGAAACTTATTCAAAATCAGATTTAGAACCGTGACAAATTGAGTCCGAACTGTAGTATCCCACAAAAAAGGACAGAATGGGATTCAACCTCCCGGGGCGTTCGGGGACGTCTACAGTTTCTGGCGACTCTGCTGGGGATTTAGAGAGCTTGACTCGAACTCGTGATATCCTGTTTTGATCTCATGTATGTGTCTCTTTGCACTGCATGTGCATTGGTGCGCCTAGGACACCGTGTTTGCCATCTGCCATTCCTGAACGGTTTGCCGGAGGTTTGTCTTGTTAAGGCATGACCATAAAGCTAACCGGTTGTGGGCTCTGACAGCATGGGAACGCAAACCCCGGTTTTACCAGGGCACCCTTTTTTGACCATTCGACCTAGTGCATATTCGGGATCCATAGTGACCATTCCAAACTAGGACAGGTTACTTACCCGATGATAGGTTGTTTTAAACCGCTGCGTGCATAGTGAAACCCTAGCTCCTGACAAAATAGGACAGGGAAACCTTACCCCTCCATAGGGGTGTTTTGGCTCTCAATTATCTGTTATGTGCTGTCAGAGTGTGTCTCTACAGGGTGCATATACCAGTTTGAAGTCTGGGCATCAGGCCTGCGGGCATTAGTATCAGTATTCTAATCAATTATATCTGCGGGTATCAGATTCAGTTTTGGGGCGGTGATTTTGCGGAACAGTGATCAGTAGTAGAGTACAGTGATTTGGCTATGCTTGTGTCTGTTCTGCTTGGGCTGAAATGCTGTGTGTTTTCTCTTTCAGTTCAGAGAGTTAGTTCAAAATAGCTAGTATTCTCCTTCGCTGAGGCAAGACAGATACCTGATCCGTCAGTCACCATTCAGAGCAGTGGACTTATCATGACACAGAATTCAGAAGAGATCGTGGTTATGACAGCCGCGTTAGATCAAGGAATCACACTGCAAAGTGAGACCGACGTTGATATACCGCATCCACCCAGGTCACCTGCGACGCACCCGGTCTGGATCCCCCAGTTGTACCAAGCTCGTGAGCCCACCACATTCGAGTTGATGGGGATGATAGGTGACCTCCAGAGGTCCGTCGCAGATCTCGCTTACGGAATATCAACTTCGCCACCAGCCGCACCATATGCCGGAAGTTTTGTACCACAGGAGCCCCGCTATTGGGACGGAGTGTGATCAAGCTTAGCCAACCGGAGATGGCCTCCAATTATAACCATGACATATCAACACCAACCCAAACCCTTGATCAGGCTGAGGCCAGAGGTAAGAACAAAATGAAGACAGACACCGATCCCATTGAACGACTGCTGTGGGTAGTCGAGGCTTTGAAAGCCGGGGGGATGAGTAAACAACAGGTGCTCGCGGTCACAACCAAGATCGTGGATGATGTTTTCCCCACTCCAGCCACAGGCAGTTCAAGCCAGGCAGAAAATCGGGATAGGCCCCGTCATGCCAGAACAGTTCATCCCACTCCCAACTCCGCACCTACAAGAGATCAGAAATCCAAGGCCGCACCTGCCGACCCTTTTGCTAGTACGTCTAGCGAGAATCCACAGGCTTCAAAGTATCTGCCTCGGGGGCGCAGAGTCTTTCATCCCCTCTACATGCCTTTGTCTAGGGCACTTCTAATTTTGGCTAAAAAGGGGCATCTTACACCCCTTGAGCCGCGGCCTTTCCCAAATCCTCTTCCAGCTAAACACGATGCTACTTTGTACTGCGCGTACCACCAGCAAACAGGTCATGCTACCGATAATTGTTTCCGCCTCCGTCATGAGGTGCAAGATTTGATCGACAACGAGGTTATCCTCCTGCTCGCCTCAGCCAAGTCCGTCACTACTCAGCTACTAGATTTTGAGGATACTGATACTGCAAGTATGTAAATCAGGAAGTGAACCACCTGCGGGCGACGCTTGGTATATTTTTGGATCCGGCGTCTGGCACGCATTTTTGAGCATCTACGACTGCTAGTTTTGTAAATTCTGGCTTGGGTGTTAAGTTAGTCTTTTGTTTTGTTTTGAGTCTGTCTCATTGTCGTGAGTCAGTCCTTTTTGCTTAAGGGTCTGTCTTGTTGTAGCGAGTTAGTCCCCTTGTATAGAATACCAGGTGATTCTGGGGTTGTTGCCTCGAACACCGTTTCGTTTTGTAAAATACTCCTTTTGCTTTCTTTTTGAGTTTGTCTCTGCTGTGGAGCCAGTCGCAACCAGGAAATTTGAATGAAACAGCTGCGGCTATCATGTTCCCGTGCTTATTGCTATTTTGGGCTCATTGTGCCAGAGGATTTGGATTGAACGGCCGTGCATTCCACCTGGCTCTCTCGTATCCTGAAAATCATTGTAAGGACCTTTAGTTTTTCAAAACTGTTTTTGAACACTGTGGTGATGAAAACGAAGAGGAAGGAATTCCTCGGGTTTTGCAAAACTTTGATCAATTTGAGAGAAACATAGGCATGCTGAGCTTTTAATGAATGAAATTATGCTTGTTAGCGTGAGTACTGAGAAGGACCCCGGCTTGACCCAGACCGGTTTTACACTATCTTCAACGCGAGCGATGTGTCGCTTTCTTAAAAACTTTTTAAAAACAAAATGCTTTGCGTAGTCCTGCGAAGACCTGTGTGGAATCGCTCTTGAGATTGTGCAGCTTAGGATCGCTCTCAGCTACAAGACTCGACCCCTCACTTTCAAACCACGAACTTGAATTCAGAATGTTCAACGGTCAACCACCATGTAAGGCCTGTATGGCCAGATTTGAAGCAGCTCTCGAACAAGAGGCGCCAAAGTCAGATCAAGAAGATCAGATATCAGGGCAAAAATGTCAGATGTGCTCGTAGAGCCGAAGATGGATCCTTTTGCAAATCAAAACAACAGCCATTCTCCTGGATTCAAAGGGCTTCAATCTCAAAACCATTTGGCATGGACTTGTTACACTTTTACCCTTGAGAGGCTCGCTGGCCCGAAAACCCGGAAGGGCGACCCAGGCAAAAGTTAGAGCAAGAGAAAAAATACAAAAAAAATACAACAAAAAAGAAAGAAAAAATATATATATACAAAAAAAAAGAGAAAAGAAAAATGAAGAAAATGAAAAAGAAAAGATGAAGAGAATTGAAAAGAAAAAAAGAAGAAGAAAACGAAGCTCGCAAGGTCGAAAACCCGCATCGGGCGCTTTGGCAAAAGTTAGAGCCTAAAAAGTAAAGGTTAATACCCGAGTGTGCCTTAACCCGGAACTACGTAAGGCTTGATTCCCATGTTTGGGATACGTAGGCAACTTCATCTTGAAGTCCAGCCTCCAACGCTCTCATAGCGTCTCAGTCCATGTCATGGTTTTGATCACCTTTGCCTCCTTTGAATCTAATAGTTTGGTTGTGACAACCGGAACCACGTAGGCAACTTCCCCTTGAAGTCCAGCCACCAATGCTCTCACAATGACTGTGTCCATATATTGATCCAGACCATCTTCGTCTTCTCCGTGTCTGAGAAATCGTTCGCAATTATCACTGATGAGGACTGGTTTTCAGCATGCTGCGGCATCATCCAAACAAGGGGCAACTTTCCGTTGCTATGAGTTGCCACGAGTCGCCATTCAAACCAAGGGCAACTTTCCGTTGCCATGCATCCCTTTCAAGCTTGGGGCAATTTTTCATTGCCTCCGATCCGAGATTGCGCATCTCGAGGGTAGGTTCTGTGCTTGTCGAGCATCGACCATTTGCAAAAATAATTTTGAAAATTTTTACTGAGGTTGACTATTTTCTCGAAAACTATTTCATTTTCCAAAACTAGACTATTTCTGAGACCTGGACGGGAAAATTTTCAGTGCTCATAGTCTAACTTGCTCATAATTTTCAAATCAAAAATCGAACAAGCACGTTAATTTAACTCTCATTTTGGTCAAAACTGTTTTAGTAGAAAACTAAAAAATGGTCAAGATGATGAACTAGGGGCACAGTCGAGTCAGGTGTTCTATCTTTCCCCGTCATCAACATACTTGCCAGAAGGGCATTTTTATTCGCCAGAAAAGGCACAACTGAAGCTGTCAGTAAAGGGCTGAAAGCTCTCAACATACTCCAAACAACGAGGTATGATGCCAAGTGCGAAGCACAAATCGAAACAGATCTAGATACACCATCTCCTGTCTGGAACATCGACTAGACGTCACCGGAAGAAGTAGCCGCGAGCCAATAGTATTGGGCGTGAACCCACAACTTCCTATTCACCCATTAACCACCTAGGGGAGGGATACAAAAATGAGAGATTGAAGAATAGAGAGATGTGCGCTGAGAGAAAAAAGCGAGAAAAGGGTTTTGAGAGAAAAAAGAGCCTGAGGGTCGAGTGATGTGAGAATCACAAATGAGGAAAGGGTGGTAAATATTACCCGGAGAAACTGGCTCCTCGCAAACTGAGAGGTCTCTCGCCATTGAAACACGTCTGTGTGTCGTGTCAGTCTTTTTGTTTGTCTCGATTCTTGTTTTGAGTCGTTTCGGGTGTCTGTAGGTGTGTTTAGGTTGTCTTACCTTGTCTTTCTCTTTGTTGTTGAGTCGTGGTGTGCTGTGTTTAGTCGTAGGCTCAATACCCAGTCGAGAACTTATTCTCACTCTCAATTTCAAAAATTGTTATGTGCTCAGAGTGCCGTGCCGTTCTCCACATTTTTGCAAAATGAGATTTTGTTCTTTCAAAAACCCGCAGGGTTCAACTCGGATCATGTGAGAACAGTAAAACCAGGACCTATCTGAAGCTATATAGGTTCCAGACTTCGAAGCGAAAAAAAAAAGGAAAATGTCGGGCATCTGAGTTTGTTTCAACTTCTGCAAGTTTCGTCATCGCATCCTGTATGTTCATAATGAGCTGTGTGTTCAGAAACGAAAATTTATGAGCTGCGTGTTCAGAAATGAAAATACGTGAGCTGCGTGTTGAAAATAAAGTGAATGAGCTGTGTGTTCAGAAACGAAAATTTATGAGCTGCGTGTTCAGAATTAAGAATGAGCTGCGTGCAAATGAAAATCTATGAGCTGCGTGTTCAGGATTGAAATGTGTGAGCTGCGTGTTCAAAATGAAATGAATGAGCTGTGTGTTCAGAAATGAAAATACGTGAGCTGCGTATTCAAAATAAAGTGAATGAGCTGGGTGTTCAGAAACAAAAATTTATGAGCTGCGTGTTCAGAATTAAGAATGAGCTGCGTGCAAATGAAAATCTATGAGTTGCGTGTTCAGGATTGAAATGTGTGAGCTGCGTGTTCAAAATGAAATGAATGAGCTGTGTGTTTAGAAATGAAAATACGTGAGCTGCGTGTTCAAAATAAAGTGAATGAGCTGTGTGTTCAGAAACGAAAATTTATGAGCTGAGTGTTCAAAATTAAGAATGAGCTGCGTGTTCAGGATTGAAATGTGTGAGCTGCGTGTTCAAAATGAAATGAATGAGCTGTGTGTTCAGAAATGAAAATACGTGAGCTGCGTGTTCAAAATAAAGTGAATGAGCTGTGTGTTTAGAAACGAAAATTTATGAGCTGCGTGTTCAGAATTAAGAATGAGCTGCGTGCAAATGAAAATCTATGAGCTGCGTGTTCAGGATTGAAATGTGTGAGTTGCGTGTTCAAAATGAAATGAATGAGCTGTGTGTTCAGAAATGAAAATACGTGAGCTGCGTGTTCAAAATAAAGTGAATGAGCTGTGTGTTCAAAAACGAAAATTTATGAGCTGCGTGTTCAGAATAAAGAATGAGCTGCGTGCAAATGAAAATCTATGAGCTACGTGTTCAGGATTGAAATGTGTGAGCTGCGCGTTCAAAATGAAACGAATGAGCTATGTGTTCAGAAATGAAAATACGTGAGCTGCGTGTTCAAAATAAAGTGAATGAGCTGTGTGTTCAAAAACGAAAATTTATGAGCTGCGTGTTCAGAATAAAGAATGAGCTGCGTGCAAATGAAAATCTATGAGCTACGTGTTCAGGATTGAAATGTGTGAGCTGCGTGTTCAAAATGAAACGAATGAGCAGTGTGTTCAGAAATGAAAATACGTGAGTTGCGTGTTCAAAATAAAGTGAATGAGCTGTGTGTTCAGAAATGAAAATTTATGAGCTGCGTGTTCAGAATTAAGAATGAGCTGTGCGCAAATGAAAATGTATTAGCTGCGTGTTCAAAATCGAATGCATGAGCCACGTGCAAATGAAATGAATGAACTGTGAGTTCAAAAGTGAAATGTAAGAACTGTGTGTTCAATGTGCGCTGCGTGCAAATAAAAACAGTGGGCTGTGTGTTCACCATCAAGAGTTTGGGCTGCGAGTTCAACCTTTAAAACTGTGGGCTGTGTGTTCACCATCAAAAGTTTGGGCTACGTGTTCAACTTTCAAAAACAGTGGGCTGTGTGTTCACCATTAAGAGTTTGGGCTGCGTGTTCAACCTTCAAAACTGTGGGCTGTGTGTTCGCCTCAAGAGTGTGCTGCGTGTTCACATTCGAAAATGAGCTGCGTGATCAGAAATTCAAAAGTTTGGGCTGCGTGTTCGACCTTCAAACAAGTGTGTGTTGCGTGTTCACAATCAAAAATGGGTTGTGTGTTCAGAAATTCAAAAGTTTGTGCTGCGTGTTCAACTTTCAAAAACAGTGGGCTGTGTGTTCACCATCAAGAGTTTGGGCTGCGAGTTCAACCTTCCAAACAGTGGGCTGCGTGTTCAACTTTCAACAAGTGTGTGCTGCGTGTTCACAATCAAAAAATGGGCTGCGTGTTCAGAAATTCAAAAGTTTGAGCTGCGTGTTCAACTTTCAAAAACTGTGGGCTGTGTGTTCACGACAACAAGTTTGAGCTGTGTGCTCAGATTTCAAGAAAATGTGGGCTGTGTGTTCAGAAATTCAAAAGTTTGAGCTGCGTGTTCAACTTTCAAAACTGTGGGCTGTGTGTTCACGACAACAAGTTTGAGCTGTATGCTCAGATTTTAAGAAAATGTGGGCCGCGTGTTCACCGCAAGAGTTTGAGCTGTGTGTTCAGATTTCAAGAAATTGTGAGGCTGCGTGTTCACGCCAAAAGTTTGAGCTGTGTGTTCAAATTTCAAAAATGTGGGCTGCGTGTTCACGCCAAAAGTTTGAGCTGCGTGTTCAGAAATTCAAGTGCTTGAGCTGTGTGTTCGAAATGCAAACCAAATGCTGTGTTATGGACTGAGTGTTTAGATTGAGCAGTATTACGAGCTGTATGCCCGAAACGAGCTGTGTGCCCGAAACGAGTTGTGTGCCCGAAGAACGAGCCGTGTGCTCGAAATAAGTTGTGTGCCCGAATGAGCTGTGTGCCCCGATAAACAGAGTACTGTGTTTCGAGCTGCGTGCCGAAAGAACAGAATTTTGTGTTGTGATCCGCGTGCCAAACAAACAAAGTGTTGTGTTGTGAGTTGTGTGCCAAATGAATGGAATGCTATGTCGTAAGTTGTGTACCAAGTCCTGCACTTGTTAGTGCATTGCATCGCGCTGTTTTGCGCACCCTACCTGATTGCATTTTGCATGCATTCATTGTTCGCGCTATCTTGCGCATCGCGCTATTTTGCGCACCCTACCTGATTACATTCTGCATGCATTCATTGCCTCGCGCTATCTTGCGCACCTTACCTGCACTTGTTAGTGCATTGCATCGCGCTATCTTGCGCACCCTACCTGTTTGCATTTTGGTATGCATTCATTGTTCGCGCTATTTTGTGCATCGCGCTGTCTCGCGTACCTTACCCGTTTGCATTTTGACATGCATTCGTTGTTCGCGCTATTTTGCGCATCGCACTGTTTCGTGCACCCCATTGCATTTGGCATGCATTTCAATCGCACTATCCTGCGCACATCATATGCACTTGTTGGTGCATTACATTTCATTTTGCATTTGGCATGCATTTCAATCGTGCTATCTCGCACACTCTACCTGCACTTGTTAGTGCATTGCATGTTTGTGCACATATCGCATGCGTTGTCACGCACTTTTCAAATGCATTGTTATGCATCTTCCTAACCATATTGTACCTGTTAAGTTCATTTCTTTTTCAGGCACGATATTGTATGTACGGTTCATTTAAAGCTGGTGCAACCAGACGAGCCGCACAGGTATTGTATACGCTCTGTGTGAAACGTGGTAAGAACTGCATAATTTTCTTGCATCCTTCCTGTCGGAATATGTAAGACTGTTGTTCACCTGCTTAAAACTGTCGCATGTTTGCTTCGTTACAGCATACTTTGCATGATCATAAGTTATGCTCGGTCTTGATGCATTGTCTTGCATTTTTCCCCAGCCTTCGAGCGTATCTCTGCAAGCTTATACTAATTGATTGTCTGAGTCTTCGGCCTTGTCAAAAATGGGTCGTCTCTGGGCTTTGACATTCACTCCCGTCATTTTGTGACTTCTGAGTTCTGTCAAAGAGGGGCAACTGTAGACACCCTATTTTTGACCGTCCTCAAGACTTGGTTGTGCTTATAGGTGCACCCAACAACTGGTTCGATTGCTCGCCCAGCATTCGACTGTCACGGCGGAACGGCACCGGTTCGAGTTTCCCGGACCTTGTATCATTTCTGCCTTATTTTTGGACCCTGACTAGGTCCTGTTAGAGTGGCCCTCATAGTGCACTGCCGGCCATGGCTTTTCCCCTGCCGGCCATCAGTGTGGCACTGCTGGCCATTACTGATGGCCGGCACCCCCCCTATCTCAGCTAGTTTTCAAGCAGATCTTTTGAGCCAGCTGGATTTTCATTTGCTCCCCTCTATACACGTGTATGGAGGGATAGAAGCCTTAAAAAGCTTGTTCAAGAAGCTTTGGCTTTGTATTGTTCTATATAAGCAAGAGGCCTTCCTCTTTGACAGGGGTTCTGGGTTTTGAAGAAGAAAAACTCTCTTCCTCTCTTTATTGTGTGTGTTTTGTGCCTTAGAGTTGGATTTCTTTGCACTTTTGCACTACAACCCCTAGATATACACCTCCATCCTCCATTCCAGCACTTTGGAAGCCATTTGAAGAGGTTGGAAGCTCAGAATCTTGGACCAAAACCCGCTGGAAAGCTACTCTTCAAGGGTAAGTCTTCATTTCCCTTAAACTTACACTTTCTTGCTTCATCTATAAGCCTTACTTACAAGCATTTTTGGACTTTGTCATGAACTGAAAAAGATCATATTTTGAACTCCTCTACATGTTTGATCAAGGACTCTTTGCTGTTTGAGGCCTCCTCCTATCACTTGTCTCTTTATCCCTCTTTTAGGCCTTTTTCTTGTATGATAGTTTGGCCTTATTTTTGATCATTTTCGTGGCTTGATGTAAATGCAAAGTGTCTTGTTTTGAGCCCCTCTTCAACTTTTTTGTAGGACTCTTTGCCATTTGGGGCCAGCTTCTGTCCCTTGTGCTTTATCTCTCCTTTTAGGGCCATTTTTGCATGATAGATTAGCCCTACTTGTGATTATTTTTGAGATTTTATATAAACTGGAAAAAGTTTTGTTTTGACCTCCTCTTTAAGATTGATTGAGGTCTCTTTGCTTTTTGGGGTCATCTCCCCCCATGCATGCTTTATCTCTTCATGTTTAGAGCCATACATGTGAGTATTTGCATTGGCCTTGTTTTGACCTATTAGCCACTAAAATCCAGTGGATTTTCAGTGGCCTTGTTGTATTCTTGAAGGCCAAAATTAGAGGGGGGCGACCCCCTCTCTCCTTGTCTTGTTTGGTGGTCTTTTGGCCTTCCAAAGAGACCCCATTTTGCATGTTTCTAGGCCTTGTTCCAGGCCCTTTTCAGTGGGTTTTAGGACCCTCTTGAGCCATTTCCAGAATTGGTTTGGCCTTGTTAAATGTCCATCTTACATGTGCCTAATAATCCCTTGTATGGCCCTCCAAAGAAGCCCCTCATTTTGGCATGCATTGGTTGCATTTCCATGATTATTTGGGGGTATTTTCACATGTTTAGTTCACTGATTTTGGCTGGTTTGGTAAGATTTCATATGCTTCATATACATGTCATACAACTCATGCCTACTGGCCAATCTTGCATGCTATGTTAGTCCATCATACTAGCATCTTTTGGCCATGCTTTGAACTAGAAATGTTCATGTTTTGGGGCTGCCTTGCCTCTGTATTTATGCTTCCTAGTCAAATAATGCATGCTTTGTATAGCTGTAGTGTAATTGACCTTGCAAGCTTTGTGCTTCGGTGATGCATGCATGCTATCTTTGAGATATTTAGATGATTTGGTATCATTTAATGCTTCATTTTAGAGCATGTACCATTGTTAAATTCCCACTTCATCCATGCTTCAAGTGTCTTGGAATGTCGTGCATTATTGCCTAGTTTAAGGCTTAGCTTGTATGCTTGCATGTCTAGGTGTTTGAGCCTTCATTCCAGCATGTTTAAGTCCTTGTTTAGGCCTAATTAAGCTATGTCCATGCTTTGTTCATGTGTTCGTGCCATGTATTGCATGCCTCCTTTGTATTGCTCTTTGCTAGCTTTCATGACTTAGGACCTTCGCATGCTTTACTTGTGTTGTTTAAGTGATTTGGCATCATTTATCATCTCATTCCAGTGCATATAGTGTTGTTACACTTGCACATTTGTCACTTCTTAGGCACTTTTGAGAGTTGCCTTTTTAGGCCCCTTTGATGAACCTTTCGAATTTTGCATGCTTAAGTGTTTTGTGTGGCTTAATTCATCGCTTTGGCTACTAATTTGGACCTAGTTGAGAGTTGTCCATCTTTGGTGTAAGCCCATTTTGCCATGTTGTCGCATGCTCGTTACATGTAGTATGTTGTTGCATACTCGCTTAGCTTTACATACCTTGCATGTTCATATGTTCATATTGCATTTTGTCATAGGTTGTTGCCTCACATTATGCTCATATGCTTGTTGCATGTTCGGTTTGATTGCATGTTTGCATACTTAGGTCATGTTGCATGTTTGCCATGCTTATGTGTTGCATTGCTTGGATTAAGTGTTAATCCGAGCACGAGGAACGAGGGGCGTTTCATACTTCAAGTGATGGAACGCGTCTCAATTCTCGGTCGCCGAAGCTCTTGATGATTCATGATAGAGTTCTAGGCTTTATTTGTTGTATTTGTGCATTCATTTTCATATTGATTTGCACAAGTTGGATCTTTGGCCATCATGCATCGGGATGCGTGATTGATGGTCGTGGATCCGACTTGGCCTCTCCCTCAATGTTTTGAGGTGATTTGGAGTGCCATGGTGCGTATATGTCCTTGCGAGACCCTCCCTTTTCTCTATTTTGTGCTTCGTTGCAGTTTGGTGTCACAGCACACCAGTGGCCGGCAGCCTGCCACTGATGGCCGGCAGTGTTCCTTTCATGGCCGGCAGGCCACTGGTGACTCCCCCTGCAGTGTTTTGGTAAGGTCCAGCAACAAGCACTGGAAGACACCTTGCAAACAAAGCCTCTAAAGAGTAACCGGAAGGCATTTCGAGGCGAGGAACCGAAGTGAGCATGCATACCCTCCTCTTCTTCAAATAGAGCTGGAGCAACTCTCTTTTACTGCTTACTAGTTAGTTAGCATTTGTTGTTTGTAATAGTTAATTTGTTAATTAATTAAGTTGTGTAATAATTAGTTGTAGCTAGTTATTCATTTGGTTTTGTAATAATTAATTAGTTCGTGAGTTAGTTAATTAGGTGTTTTGTATTATTCTTTCGGACCCTCCGAGCAAGGGCACAATTGTAATAAGTGTGCGTGAGTGTGTGTATGTCTTCCAACCTCACGTCTTTCTTCCCTTTTATTTACTAGTTTTTGATGGTTAGTTTAGGGCATGTTTTGATTAGCATACTTATGCTTCGCATGTTTGCATTCATTTCATTTGTATTGCATGCACCGGGCTCGGCGCATCATACTAACTGCATAAGTATTCCAAATCTAACTTGAAATACGTGTTACTTGTTACATTTCATATGCCATCTTAGATTAGCCGAGCCTACTCTAGATTGCATTTTGTATGCGATGCATTAGCCACTTAACATGGACTAGGGTCATACATGTTTTGCTAACTAGCTTCATTGTTTTGGCACGGAGTACGATGTAAGTATTTATGCTTTAGCATCTCACATGAGTGTGAATGTTAACATGACAGCATGCTTACCATGTGGCTAAATACTTATGTGATAAACTGCCTGAATGCCTGTGGGTGAAGGTTGGATTGTTTGAGTTGGAACAACTCGTTGAAATCCGTGTTTTAGCCTACTTGCGAGTAGCAAATTTCAAAACATTTACAAACAAACGGATATGCAATGCTTCGTTCCAAATTAGGCGATCTAGTCTATACTTTTGTATTGTGCGCATCACATAGTAATCCTAGGCTAATTAATCGGAATGAGAACGCATGTGTTTTGAAAAACGAGATATCACGGTTAGTAGAGGTCGATCTTCGGATCGGGCGAGAGGGGGTGCTCATAGCTGACCTTCCCCAATCGTACCCAAGTTCCCGAGCCGAGGCAACTTTGGTGATGACGGACACACGGCCTTTGGCACCGAGTCAGGGTTTCCTAAATTCCCCCATTAAAAAAATATTTAGGTGGTGACTCTATATCTGGCAAAGCAGTCCATGTTTGGCACTTCTTTTCTAAAAATCTGTTTTTTCTCAAAACGATTTGCCGGATTTGGACTCTTTGGTTCAGATTTAGAACCGTGACAAATTGAGTCCGAACTGTAGTAACCCACAAAAAGGACAGAACGGGATTCATCCTCCCGGGGCGTTCGGGGACGTCTACAGTGATCACCATCTAGGAATGGCAACGGGGCGGGGCGGGGCCGGGGATCACCCTCCCCGTCCCTGATCCCCAATGGTGGAAAGCTCCCCCCGTCCCCGGTCCCGACCCCGATGGGGAGCTCATCACTGCTCCCGCCCCCGCCCCTTAACGGGGATCGGGTTTCCCCGACCCCGAAAAGTCCCCGACCAAAAGAAAAAAAAAATTTGTTGTTCATCACCATTAACAATCTCATGGCCTCAAAAATTCCAGATGTAACAAATGTAAATAAAAAAAAAAAATTCAGATCTTCATCACCATTAACAATCTGAGAAGCTCAAAAAAAAAAAAAAAAAGAAAAAAAGATGTAACATATATATATATATATATTTTCAGATCAGATCATATATGAACTATTCATCATCAATGGCTAGGACAAATTTCTTTGTTGTTCTGGCTGAGAGTTGCAGATGTTTCTTGAAAAAGTGAGGGATCCAAGACCAAATCTGAAACTGTTGAAATGAAAGTAATAGGATATACTCCTGTGAGATGGTAGATCTACACCAAGAAGAGAGGATATCCAAGACCAAATCTGAGACGGTAGATCTACACCAAGTAGATCTCATCAATGGCTACTCAAAAATTTCACGGCGAGATGGGAGGAGGAAGAGGACAGCGGACGAGCCGCCACCACCACTGCCGACGCCGTGACCGTGAGTAGCACCTGCACAAAGAGAGAGAGAGAGAGAGAGAGAGGAGAACCAGATCGGAGGGGAGGCTTTGAGAGAGAGAGAGAGAGAGAGAGAGAGAGAGAGAGAGAGATGAGAGCCAGACAAGACTCAACTGAGTCTCAGACTCTGAGTCCAGACGTCCCAATCCCAAACATATAATATAATATATATATTATAATAATCTTAACCCTAAACATATAATATATATATATTATAATAATTATACGGGGGGCAGTCGGGGATTAGTCGGGACGGGGCCGGGCCGGGGCCGGGGTTAGGAAATCTATCCCCGTCCCCGGCCCGAAAATCATCGGGATCAGATTTTTAATACCATCCCCAACCCTATGGGGATAAATTTCGGGGAAAAACCGTCCCCATCGGGGTCGGGGGATCGGGTCCCCATCGGGCCGGGTTTAAATTGCCATCCCTATCACCATCTCCACGAAGGACTTCAGTGTATAGTGATTGGCATCAATGTCAGACTACGCTGCTATTGTTTGCTTGGTTGACATCACAAGGAAGCTGAGAACATCGTAGGGGCAAAGGCACTCTGTTGAGGCTCAGAGGAGCCAGTGTCGGTATTTTCAATTAGGGAAGTGTTAAGGTCTGGGAAAGGAGAAAGATAAGGGCAAGGAGGAGCCATGTCAAAAGTAAAGGGCTTTGGGCTATAGGAGAGTGTTTTTGCAGCCATTCGTCTCTACTCTGTCTTCCTCATAAGCTCGGCCTAAGAAGAGAATAGAGAAGAAGAAAAAGCCAAAAGATGAGTGGATTGCTGAGGCAATCGTTGAAAATCGTGGTTGATCCAGCTATTGTCAGTCAGGCATGCCGCTATTGTTGAAATCACACACAGACACAACGCTCGGCGAAGACAAATGGGGCAGAGAGAGAGAGAGAGAAAGAGAGAGAGAGAGAGAGAGAGAGAGAGAAAAAAAAATAGGGGAAAAGTGTACAGATGTATATATTTTGTATGTATATATCTGTGTATTTGTATCCATATTCTTGTGTATCAGTATGTTTGTGTCCATATATAATATAATACGTATATCTATCATATTTTACATATCATCCGTATGTATATGTATAAGTATTCGTATTTTGTATATCGTCCGTACATATATGTATATGTATAAGTATATCACCTGTACATATATGTATATGTATCCGTGTTCTGTATATCGTCTGTATGTATTTGTATGTTGTCTGTATGTATATATATGTATTAGGTTTGTGTATGTATAAATATGTTATTGGTATATGTTTGTATAAGTTTAATCCATTTTCTGTATATATTATGTTGTCTCTTGTCAGAATCAGGCAAGTCAGTAACTAGATGGGAATCAAGGGAACGAATGCGAAGGTAATATGTATGGTGGTCCTTGTTGTGAGAAAGAGTGTAGTAGCCTAGGATATCTCAGACATCTAAGTACAAACCTAGTCTCCTATTCAGGGTAGAGACACCACAGATCACTCGAAAAAGGTTTACGAACACTTGTATTAGGGTTAGTTGAACTTGGTGAAGAAAATGGTAAACCAAGGGGTCCAATGGGAACCTTACCTCTCCTTCGACAATGGCAACAATGGGAAATGCATCGGTGGACCTCATTGTCATGCGCTTGGCATCAACCTTTGCTAACGCAAGAGTAACATTGTCTGAAATCCCATAATCACAATGGAACAAGGCCATCACCTCTGGAGTATCAATTAGGGCATGAAACTTACCCATAACCTAGACCAAAACAAGGAAAAACAAAGCAACTCTAAGAAAAGGGTAGAAAATGGTGCGAATCACCGGAAACAATGGCATAAAGGCCAAAAGTGGCAATGAAAATAAAAAAATAAAATAAAAAAAATTAAAATTAAAAAAAAACACAAAAACAAAAAATAAGAAAGTCAGGCATTCTTACAGAGATTTAGTGGACAAGCAACAATCGTTGAAGAAGAATGTGGATTTTGAAGCCTAGAATCGAAAAGAGACGACAGTATCTAGGAACCAACAACACTGGAGACAAACGTCAGAGTAATGCACCGTCAAAAACCAGAAATGAAGAGTGAAAGGGTTTTGGAAATTCAAACTTTGGGAACTAGTGAAGAGGTGAAAGGACATCCCCTTGGGTTTTCATTACCCTCAACCGACATAATGGTATAAGTCACATCCCTTTGAAGAGGAACGACGCACTACCTCTGCACACCAACACCATGCTGGCACGTGTTCTTGCAAAAGGACGTATGCGAAATGTGTATGTGTGTCAAAATTTGAACCACGACCAAGGTCGAACTGATGAAGGTTTGAAACGACGCAACAGTTGAAGAACCGATCAGTAGCTACCGCCAAAGGAACCTTAGCGCAAGCTAGGAGCAAATGAAGGGGCAAAATATAAATGGAGTGGATCCAAGCCTTAGCTCGGTCCAAACCACTAACCCTAAACCCGAATGGTCATCCGATATAGACCAGATACCCACGTGGGCCAAATCATTGAGCCAATCTCCACATGAATTATCTACCCAAGTCCTTAAGCACTTGGGCCAAGCATATTAAGGAATAGGCTAGCCCAGGCACGGTACTAAGCAGGGCCAAACTGGTGGGCCGAAAACATTAATAGAACCGAAGTGGGACGAACCCACATAAGGTTATCCAAATGGGTCAGCCCATCTCTATTAGCAACCTCATAGAAGGCCAAACTAAGGAATCCTTGAGTAAACGTAGAAACTATGAATGCATGCATGTGTAGTGTGCCACCTCAGCTGGTCCCCTTTTCCTAGAATCATGAAAACAGTTCACTGAAGGAATGTGATGTGTTATATACAAAGATATAATGAGCACATGACTCCATGGTTAACCATCTTGTTGACCCCCGACCTTGGGCAATGTTGAAGAGAGCCTTGAAGCACCCAAATTCCATGAAACCCATCTTGGAGAAAAAGCAAAGTCTTCTATATAAGCAACACTCTCTTCACATTGAAGGTAATTAATCTTGAACTAACTCATCTTCTCTAATCACACATTGAACATTCTTACTCTTCCTCTTTTTACACCTAAAGAGAATATTTGATCTTCTCCGATCACTCATTCCCACACTAGACGGATTTTCCAGCCAACCCAGGCCGGGCAGCTCAAACAATGCTTTGTTTTGCAAGACTTGGTTCCTAGATAGTCCAATTCAGTCTCAAAGCTCCAATCCACTTCATCTAGTGTGGTCTCCACTACATACAAGCTCCACTCTTCGTAACCTCTGAACTTGGTGAAGAGCTAATAATATGCTACATTGCTGTTTTTTAGCCCCAGTTAACATGGTAATATTACATGAAATGGGAATGACACATTAGTAGATATATTATGTAAGTAAAAAGTTGCTTGACGCCGAAATAAAGTACCGTCAATTGGAGAATATTTCTTTGGCCTTAATTTTTTTTTTTAATTTGTGAAAGTTAATTGTTAATTATTAGATTAACACCTAGAGAGTTAGTCTCCCCACCCTTTGCAAAACACCAAGTTCTTGCATCCTTAATGCAATTCATCTAAGGAGACTTAAACCCATGGCCTCCCCCTAGGAACTAACCCTTAATAAAATCATGGTAGCCAACTAGGCTAGACCTAGGGGTGTAAATATGGCCAGGCCCAGTTCACTGGGGCCCGAGCTCTGGCCGGTCCATAGTGGGCCATGCGGGCTCCCACCTTTCAATCAAGTCAGGCCAGGCCGGTCCGCAAGGTAAAAAGTGGGGCCCAAGCCTACTCAAATTAGGTCTTAGTGAGCCTTTTTTTTTTTTTTTTGTGCAAAAAATAAACAATAAATATATTATGTATGCAAATTATTTATGAGGGATAAAAAAAAACAAAAGAAAAATTATATTAGAGTATTTTAGTTAAGATTAATGAGATGTTTGGTTATGTTTCTTGTGTGGTGGTATTTAAATTTAATTATATATGACTTATTTTTTTTGGTTATGAACTTATGACTAAAACGTATGAACTTATGTAATTTTCTTCTTTTGAAATGAATAATTTTATATATATCAAAATAAAACTTGCAATATTGCAATTATTAAATTAAATAGATAACATTTATTGAATGAATAATTTTTATTTCAAAATGAAATTGAAATATTTTACAAAAATTTATATCATTAAATAAAATAAATGTAGATTATTGATGATGATAGAGTAATTGCATTACTATAACTCAAGTACATTTCAATTAGGTTGACACCTACTAGCCTACCAATCATTTGAGAGTTTGAGAGAGAGAATTGTTCGTTAGAAATAAAATGAGAGAGAGGGAGATATTTATAGGAGTTTGGGAGGGAGGGGAGTCAATTTGTAAAAAACAATTTCGACCATTGGAGTAAAATAGCCAAATGACCATTTGATAATTTATTTATTTATTTTGAATATGAATGTTGCAACATTTGAATTATTTTTAGTTTTTTTAATTTTTATTTTTGTTTTATTTTATTTTTTTTGAATTTGTCCGGTACAAAGAGAGACATTAGGGGGGCTGCAGGTCAGGTCGGGCCAAGTCGGGCTACCCGCATGGTGAAATTTTTTTGAGTCATGTCACAGGCCGAATTGGGTTTCAAAATGATGGCCTAGACCCACGCTTAGGGTCCTGAGCTGGGCTCAAGCCTGGGCCTAACCGGGTCAAGCCCACCCCGGTCGTGGGCGAGCTCCGAGCTGCTCATGGGTTTTAGACCATTTTTACACCCCTAGCTAGACCTAATTGGTCTTTCTTTGGCCTTAATGGTTTTTTATTTATTTTTTATTTTTTATTTTTTTTATTTTAAACTTAAGAAAGTTATTTTATTTAGATTAAAGAGTGAGTTTGAGAGACTTTTGGGGAAAGTTCTTGCTGTTCTTGGAAGATCTTGAATCTTGGTGGCTTGGATTTTGTCTCCTCCGTCTCCTCTCTCCATTTACTTGCTGAATCTTCATCTCAATGAGGTTCTCTACGCTCTCATGATTTCTCTGTATTTTCATGCCTAATATTGTGAGATCCATGTCATCATCATGCTTTGCTCTATTTGCGTACCTTTCATCAATTATTGCTCTTCTTGTTTCATTTGGCATGAAAATGATGGAAAGGCATGCATTACGGTTATCAAAAAATATTGTGAAATACATCTCTCAACGGTATGTACTATATGTATCTTATAATTAAAAAAAAAAATAGTATAATTTTATATTTTTGAGTCATAACTAAAAAGAAAATGTCTTAACCAAACACAACATGGAATATAATTAAATAATTCAGGAATTAAAATAATAAAATTAGTCATAACTAAAAAAAAAAATTAAAAAATAATATAACTAGGGATGCATATGAGCATCTCCAACCCACTAGGCATATAATGCTTGTTAGTCAAAATGTCTAATGTGACTCACTTTTTTCAACTCTAATGTACTAGGCATATGATTAGCATTTTGGCTCAACTCACATTCACTAGCTACATATAGCTATCCTTCAAGGCTAGGCAAAATGTATTTAATCATTAGGATTATTTCTCTCTATCTTTGTTGTTGACGTGGCATTCTATAAAGTTAATAATATTTTGATGAATAGCTAAAATAAAGAATATGGTTGAAGTAGAAATATCAAACAGTTGACAGGCAAAATAAAATATATATTTTATAGTAATATTTAGATAGATAAAATGCCTACTACCGTTAGAGATGCTCACCACTTTGAAGAGTGTGTAGGTTAGAAATTTTTTTTTTTTTTCTTCCAACCTTTTTTGTTACCTAATTGCCCCAATGACTTTTGAGGAAATATATATAATATTTTAATTATTAAAATTTATAATTTTTTTGTTAATTTATATATATATATATATTTTTGCTGGACCAATATTTCCCCCAGTTGTGATTTGGAGCTCAAATGAGCTGCCCCAAATCTGCCCCAAAACGAAAATGACGTCGTTTTTGTCATTTTTTTTTTTTCAGAAGAAGAAGAAAATCAGAGGAGGAAGAAAGGAGGAAGAGGAGGAGGAGGGAGGAGGAAGGCGGAGGAAGGAGGAGAGGGGGCCCAATTATTAGGGCTGGAGGCGGAGGCAGGGGGCGGGAGCGGGAGCGGGGGCGGGGGGTCGGAGCATAGTTCTAAATATCGGCCGATACGTACCGTACCGGCCGATTCGTACCGGAAAATTGGACCGCCGATTCGGATATGGACCGGTATACCGGTGGGAGTGAAATTCATAGCCGTATCGTCCGATTCCCGATACGTATCGGCCTGAATCCGATACATGGATCGAAACAGTTCCGATACAGCCGGTACGGATGAAATTATGCTATGTTTTATGCTCTGTTTCTGTTTTGTTGCTTCTGGTTCTGTTTGTTGTTGTTGTTCTGTTGTTCGCCTTGAGTTGTTGGCTCCTATTCGAAGTCCAAAACCAGACCAACCTCTCTTGTCAACACATCAATATTTCTTCAATTCTTTTGGATTCTTTGTATGCTGGTTTTCTTCTTCTACTGGACTATTTACTAGTAACCAACCACTATATTCTTGGGTGGAGCTTTAACAATAGTGGGCAACCACAGAACTTATGCAACTTGCAAGTTTCTTTCTATGCTCAGTTTGTGTTTTGCATTTCATTTTTTTTTTCCTGTTTCGTAATTGCCTTTGTAAGCCACCGTTCTGCATTTTTTAGAGATAGAGAAAGAGGGAGAGAGAGTGAGGATAGATTTTTTTAAAGCCACTGTCTAAGTTTTTTTTTAAGCCACTGTGTTATACCTTTTTAAGCCATTGTTTAGTTTTATTTATTTTTTATTCATTTGTAGCTGCTTCAGTTCAGCCCTTGGAAAGCTCAGCCATTGTTTAGTTTTAAGCCATTTTTATTAAAATATTAATATAAACAAGGGAAAAAAGACATTCTTGAGGTGTGGCAAAAGGCATTATATTATATATATATATATATATATATAAAGGCAAAAAGACAGTGGCTTTAAAAAAATCTATCATTTTTAAGGGAAAAAAGACATTCAGCAAAAAAGAGCATAGAAAGAAACTTGCAAGTTGCATAATTTATCATTTAAAATATATTTTTTTAAAGGCAAAAAGACATTCAGCAACTATACCTCTGTTTATATTAATATATATATATATTTATTTATTTTTTTCTCAGTTGAGCAAGGGAAAAAAGACAAGAAAAATAAATATTGAAATCAAAATCAAGGTTAAAAGTGCTCTTACATATCAAAATTTTGATAAAAATGTGATAAATTAAGTTTGAAAGAGTTAAAAAATGCATAAAATTGAGTTTTAGAGGGATTGTTAATGATTTTTAAAATTTCACGGCCTCGACACCCGATTCCCGATACGTACCGGTCGATACTACCGATACCGATACTCCGCGACCAATACCGTTACGTTACCCAATACCGCGATTTAAAACTATGGGTCGGAGGCACGATCGGGCGGGCAGAGGCGACGAGCTGCGAGAGCTACGACGGCAGGCGGAGGCGACGAACAAGCTGCGAGCTGCGACCAGGACGGCGGGCGGAGGCGACGAGCTCCTCTTCCCTCTCTTCTCTTTCTCTCCCTCTCCCTCTCCCTCTTCTTCCTCTGCAACTCAGAGGTCGAAAATGGCAGAAAAAAAAAAAAAAAAAAAAAAAAAAAAAAGGCTAATGCCCAAAACGACGTCGTTTTGGGCATTAGGGACATTCAGAGCACGAAAATTCGAGGCACAAATCTTTATTCATATTTCCCCCTTATTTTCCAAGTCTGTATTTTGAAATGCATCTATTGAAAAGAATTGTTCTGCTCGATCAAAGCAAAAGAATTTTAATAAAATAATAATAAAAATAAAGCTTGTATTATCGATAAAAGGAAGGAAGAGGTTTGGCTCCACAAAAAAAGTGAAAGCAACATCTGAGACCGTGGTGGGTGTCGTGGGTTGACGATGAATTTCGGAAATAGTAGAGATTAATCCTAAGGGATTTGGGGTGCCTGTTCCTGCTGTGCTGTCCTATGAGTTTATTTTGCAGGTCGTTTTGATAATCAAAATGTTTATATTTTAGAATATATCGAGTATAATATATTTGTAAAAGATTAAGGCGGTGTTTGGCAAACGAGGGTTTAGGCTATTATAGCCTGTTTTTGAAAAAAATCCAAAAAGCGTGTACAGTGCCGCGTTGGTACAGCTAGGTTAGCAACGCAGCTCGGAATTACTATTTTGCCCTTGGACTATTTTGTTTTCGTATTGGTCATACACACAGCTCAAACAAAAAGTTGCCCTATTCTCATCTCTTTCGTTCCGTCTCTCACACCACTGTAGCAACACCAGTTGGCGACTGATCTCTCTCCGACGGACCTATATCCGGCGGAGCTCTGCCTTCTACAGAACACGACGGACGAAGAACTTCCACAGGTAAATCACAAGCCACCGATTATCCATGTGTTCCTTACCTTTGTCGACTCGGTTTCAAAATTTTTCCATTCCGATCTACACGATCTTCCTCTGTTTTCGCCCATAGTGATGGTATTTGGTGCCTATTTACGCCGATCTGGTCATGATCTGTCCTTTTCCCTAAATCGCAAACAACAAATGTTTTTTTTTTTTTTTTCGCCTCAGTTAAATGGCTCGTAACAACCGAATACCATTGTGTTGAGCTACAACTTTTAATGATTTACAATCCGAATGATATTTGAAAAAGCATTAGGTTTGGATTTCGTTTTTCTTTTTCCTTTTTTTTTTTTTGAAACAGATTTGTTTGTTTCATAATTATCTTTCACTATTTCCTTTTTTTCCCATTTTTGTTGGTAATTTTCCCCACTCGAATGATGTAATCCCTCTTCATTTCCGTAATCCACTGTGTTTTCCCCATTTTTGTCTGCCCATCCGTGTTTGTGCATCATATATGAGATGGACCAAATTGTTCATAATAGTGAATCTGTCATGTTCTTCAATTAATCTTCATTAATCTGAATTAAGGGTAGAATAACATATTCTATCAGTTCTTCCATTTTTCTCATGTTGTACTTGGTTAATTTTCTGTCATGTTCTTCAATTAATGTGAATAACTCTGACTTAATGGTAGAGTAAGAAATTTCTGTCATTTGACTCTGTTGATCAATGTTAATTTCTGTGAAGACAATGTTAAAAAATTCTCAGTTCTTCAATTTTTCTCATGTTCTTCAACAAAATTTTCTGTCATGTTCTTCAATTACTCTGAATAAATCTGACTTACGGGTAGAATAAAAAATTTCTGTCATGTTCTTCAATTCATCTTAACTAATCTGAATTAAGGGTAGAATAACATATGCTCAGTTCTTCAATTTTTCTCATGTTCTTCAGGTTAAAATTTTCTGTCATGTTCTTCAATTAATCTGAATACATCTGCCGTAAGGGTAGAATAAAAAATTCAATTCATGTTCTTCAATTAATCTTAATTAATCTGAATTAAGGGTAGAATAACATATTTAGAACCGTAACATATGTGTGAAAGTGTAAAATTTCTGCAGTTTAGTCTGCTGCGTAATGGTTTTTATAAGTTTTTGAACTGGTTTGTTGGTGTCATATATTTGGAGGGATTTGCATCAACAGATTTACAGCATCACAAACTAGAGCAGTATGTTCACATTTTGTTGAATATTTTTTCCCCTATTGCTAAGTGAGAATCATATAATTCCTACATGGATTGAAAGGAGAATTCAATTTCGGGTCAGTATCCAAAACCTGGTTATAGACATTTACAATGGGGCTTATAGTCCCTAATGACTCTGTTTATGTGTTTGACAAGTATGATCATGGGCTAGAATCACATCAGAAAAGTTCTATGATTACTACAGATGAACTGAGGATTTGAAAAAGCAAATTAATATCACTACTTTCACTAAATTTTGAATATCACTACTTTCAGTAAAGATTTGTTAGTAAGAAACAGCGGATGGCATCGTCTATGTCCACTAGCACGTCAACATGGCCACGGCGAATGTGTGCTTGCGACTATGGCCATTGTGTTGTTAAGATTTCCAGATCCCACAAAAATCCTGGTCGTGCATATTACGTTTGTCCTCGGCCTGTGGTGAGTTGTGTAAAATATGTTATTTGAATCTCCATTGATTGGCAAAATTGAACTTTCTTAGCTAACCACAGTTATGTTTGTTGCTCATCAGCAATGTGTAAACTGGATTGGTTGGTGTGATGATTCAAGGATACCGAGCCCCGACCATCACTCATCCCCAATCGAAGTCATGCAGTTACGGGCTGACATCATGCAAATCTTTAACACATTACGTGTCATGAAAACGATTATTTCTATGTTGTGCATAACGGTTATCATATTATTATTGCACATGTAAAACGTTGTAATGTATTCAATGTATGTACGTTGGATGCTTGTTTCCCTAGTAACTGAAGTGACAAAACTTGACTACCGTAACTGCAACCTCCTATTACTAGTTATCTTCTACTTTTCTTCTACAGTCAAGTTTACTTGCATATCATATTTTATGCGGGAATTTAATATTTATGTTCCGTTTCTAATTTATTTATGTGAAATGTGTGCACTACCTTGTACCGTAATTAGTTCAATGGCGGCAACACGCTCCTCCCCGAGAACACCGTCCAAACATAAAGGTGTTGGACAGTTGCCTACTGAAGGCTTGCCTGATTACATTGATCTTTCACATAAAGCAACTTGGGACAGTGTATCAACCGAAATTTTCTTAGAGTGTGTGCGGGAGCAAATTTTATCGGGACGTAGGCTAGGTACAACTATCAGTGTTGCTGGGTACAAGGAAATTGCTGTGCAATTTGCTAAGCGCACAGGGAGACATCATGACGTGAAGCAGTTCAAGAACAAGTACCTTGGTCTGAAAAAGGAGTGGCAGGCTTGGAATAAATTGATGGACACCAGTAAGGGTGTAACTGGGATTGGGTTCGACAGGTCAACAGGGTTGTTCACCGCGTCGGACGAATGGTGGGAAAATTTGAAAACGGTATGTAATGGAATATATATACGTGTGCTGTATTGTTCAATTCATATTCGGAATTAATTTGGTTGTTTGTTACTTTACAACTTCAATTTGGGTTTCTAATTTTCGTGCTTCTCATTTGCAGACTAACAAGCTAGCGTACAAATTCAAGACCAAGCCATTGGAACATGAAGATTTGATGCGGGAAGTTTTCACAGGTGCAACCGCGACTGGGAAACATCATTGGACGCCCGGCGAGCAAGTTGTGGACATTGCGGATGGTGACTCCGATTCTGCTGACTCACCTGGGTTGCAGCCATTTACTGCGCCATATCAGCCGGTTGGTGACTCACCACCACCCTCCCCCATTGTCCAGGTAGATGAGACGGAGCAAGGGTCAAAGCGCAAAAAGGGGGCTAGTTCAAGTGGAAAGTCTAAGAAGCCGTCCACTGGCGCATCTGCGCTTGCAAACAGTTTCAACCATCTCTCCGACGCAGTTCGTTCACAGAAGCACCTTACGATCAGGCATGGAACTGGAGCCTCTCAGAAGTACGGCATAGAGGCATTCATGCAGAGGATTATGGCTATACCTGACTTTCTTAGTACGCCTCTTTTCCACTTTGCCTGCATTGCTTTGGAGAATGCCGATTACCGTGAGATACTAATGTGCATACCGGATGATGGTAATGTGGTCGGTTGGCTTGCGGCATTGAAGGCCGCCAAAGGACTGTGATAACTGTGGTTTGTTGTTTTTGGGGAAAATGGAAACCATTGTCGGTGTTTCTGGACATGACTTGTGTTGTTTTGTTTCTTGCTTTTTTTGCTTTTTGCTAGCTTCGCTTATCAGTACTAGTAGAAAATATTGATGTTTTTGGGTGAATGGATGTGGACCTCATGTCGAACATTTTATGCAGTATTGCTTCATCGAAGCGTGGTTTGTGTTGACTATAGACGCATGTTCATATCTAGAGTTGTTCAATTTCATTGACTGCATTCTTCTTTATGGTTTGTACGAAAATGTTGATGTATGCATAGGTGTTGCCATTTGTTTATATTTTCTGCATTACTGTAATGAAGGATAAGACTACATGGTCAACGTAATTAATACTGTGTTGTGTGCATTGTAGGATTGATCACTTTCGATATGTGGAACGGTGAATGTAGCAATCTGTATCAAAATAATGATGACTACATACTCTAGCAAGTAGAAGGAGAAGAGGACGAATAGAATGATGTAATCGTTAAAGCAGCGCGACATGCAATGGAATATTACGTAAAGTACATGGACAAGATCCCATGTCGAACTTCAATTTTAACCGGTCGTGCATGGATTCAAGAATTATTTGATGGACACTTGGGTAGGGGTGAAGAAAATTTGCATATGCCTTGTATGTGTTCAACGCGTTATGTCATACATTACGACGAGATTTTGGTTTACGGGTACCTAAAAGACCTCATGGATTACACATTGAAGAAAGTGTTGCCATGTTCATACATACCTTGGCCGGCTACCAAAACCGAAGCATTCAAGAGCGGTTTCAACACTCGAGAGAAACGGTTTCTCGACATTTTCATGCAGTGTTGGATGCAATGAAGTTATTCACTGAACAACATTGCAAGCCAACAAGACCTCAAACAAGTAGGCATCCCAAATTGCGGTCAAGAGGGAAATACATACCGTTCAAGGTGAGTATGCTATAATTGTCGTTAAGAACACTTGTGTACAATGTGGTGTGCAATTAAGTAGTTATGATGTGTTCCATTATGGCAGAATTGTATAGGTGCGTTGGATGGAACTCACGTAGAAGCTGTCTTGCCTGCCCGTAATGCGGGCACATATTATGGCCGAAAAGGTTATCCAACCCAAAATATACTAGCTGTATGCGACTTTGACATGTGCTTTATTTTTATTTCTTGCGGCTGGGATGGAAGTATGCATGACAGTCGCATCTTTAAGGAAGTAATTGAAAATGAGCGTGCACCGTTTCCGCACCCACAAGAAGGTAACATATTTGAAATTCAGTAATAGCAAACTTTTATGTCACGTGTAAAAAAGCCTTTTCTAATTTTATTTAATTGAACTATAGGTAAATATTACCTTGTGGATGCGGGATATCCAAACAAGAAGGGGTACCTCGCACCATTCAAAGGGTCTCGGTATCATCAAGCACAATTTCGGGAACATGGACAACCCGATAACCCGAGAGAAATGTTTAACGAAGCGCATGCTTCACTAAGGAGTGTAGTGGAAAGGACCTTTGGAGTGTGGAAATCTTCGGTGGAAGTTCCTGCAAAACATGCCGGACTATGATTTCGCGACGGTGCAAGTGCCGTTGGTCGGTGCATCAATGGCCTTACACAATTTCATTCGTAGACACGAGATAGCTGCCTTGGGCAACGACGGACATTATTTTGTTTCATCAGCGCCGGAGGACATGCCCGACGTTCACGCCGGCGGACAGAATCTCGATGATGGGCTCATGGTTGGGGATACGGATGTAGATATGGCAAGAGTTCGTGTTCGCATACGCGACCATTTGTTTTACATACGCAGTTTGGGACTATTATGAATTTGCTCTTTCGATGTTTTATTTATGTTATGGAATGTGACCCACGTAGCAAACCCTTGGACTTATGTTCAAATTTGTAATGCATATTATTCTAACTGCAGTATGTTCAATGTTTGTAATGTACTGATGAATTTTAATTAATTAGATCGTCCTTTAGTTTCATTCAAATTTGGACCTATTGGATGCCTTTGACATTTGAGTCCCAGTCAAATTTGTATAACAAAGAATTGCATTTTTTTTTTTGAAATGTTAAAATCATAATTTTTATTGGTAATTTATTCAATTTCTGACAAATTGAATAATTTTAAAGGCTGAGTTTTTTTTATTTGTAGAAAAACATAGAAAAGAGTATTTAATTTGTAACAGATTTTGACAAAATGTTTTCCATTTTTTTGTAAACATGAAGTAAAGAAAAGAGTTCGCGGTGAAGCCAAAAATATATTTCAATTTAATATTTATTATTTATGATAAGGAGAGCATACAGTTGGAACAAAATTACTTGAAAAAAAAATCAAAACAAAATAGTTACAGGAAAAAAATTCATTTTATTTGGGGAAAAAAATGTGCTCCCAAAAAAAATATCATATCAAACAAAATAGTTTGAAAAGAAAAATAGTTCAAAACAGAAATTGAAAACAAATTATTGGGAAAAAAAATTCAAACAAATGTAATGGACAGAAAATTTATTTGGGAAAAAAGTTAATTCCGAATTTTTATTTTACGAAAGCAAATGAATTGACAACTAAATAATTGGAAAAAAATTAAGTATTTTTCACATTAATATAATTCATTATAAACTGATGATTATTAATAAATTATAAATTTCAAAAGAATTATAAATTATATTAATGAGTCAGGTTTAATAGATGACTGAAGGTGTATTCATATATGTAATTAATTGTGTATAAGTTTTACATATATTTTTTTTTGTTATTTGTACATGTTAAAAATTACAATACAATTAAAATAAATAATAATCCTCTTTATTTTTTTGTTACCAGGTCTGTTTTTTATTTTTTTCAATTACAAGTAACAGTCTTTTTTTTTTTAATTAAATAACAATGGGTAAAAATATTGTTTATTTTTATTTTCAATTAAAGTTAGAATTTCAATTACAAAGTGCACATGGGCAAAACAAGGACTGAGGTGCAGTCCGTACGTCACGTGAAGCCTTATGCCGAGCACAGCGCAACGGCTGGTACATTGGTCATCTGCGGGGCAGTTTGGTAATTTCATAAGAAAACATCATATCAAACACTCTTTCCAATACAATCATTTCAAAATATTTTCATCCATCTTCCTAAACACACAAACTAAAATAGCCTACTAAAATAGCAAAATAGTCAAAAAGCTTAAAAAATAGCCACTTCCCAAACGAGGCCTAAGTTAATCGGATATTATTAACCTTTTCGTTCATTTACATTTATATTTATAAAAATAAATGACATTGTAATTTAAAGTATTTAAATAATACATTTATATTTATAAAAATAAATGACATTGTAATTTAAAGTATTTAAATAAATACAAATGTGAGTAGATGAAAGGGTTAGCGATATCCGATTAAGTTAATTTTTTACAAGTATGTTTTACTCGATATATTTTAAAATGTGAACGATTCAAATTATCAAAACGGACTCCAAAATGAACCCATAGGACAGCGCCTGCTGCGCTGAGGTACAGCAAGCACACCAAATTGAATCCTAAGCAGTTCCAGCAAAGGAATAAAGAGAGAGCGCCCCAAATCGAATCCTAAACGGCTCCGGCAAAAGAATAAAGCAAAGGAATAAAGAGAGGGCATCCCAAATCGAATCCTAAACGGTTCCGGCAAAAGAATAAAGCAAAGGAATAAAGAGAGAGCACCCCAAATCGAATCCTAACAGGTTCCAGCGAAGGAATAGAGATGGGGGGGGGGGGGGGGGGGGGGGGTAGAGAATTTTGAGTGATGTTGATTTGTTTGGGTGGAAAAAATATATATATATATATATATAATTTTTGATATAATAAAAAAGAAAGTTAATAAAAAAATATTTTATATGATAACAAAAAAATAAGATTATTTAAGTAAAAAATATTTTTCACTTATTTTTTAGATTAAAATTTTATCAATATTAATGTATTACTATCACCACTCTCACATTTGCCATCACACCACCATTACCACAATCACCACCAACATAGCCATTATCATAATTGCTGCCGCCATCACCTCCACCTCCACTTTCACCCTTTGCTTCCCCCACCACCACCACCACCACCACCACCACCACCATCAAATATAAAAAAAAAATATATATTTTTCATTCGAATATATTATTTGCCTAACTAAACGGAGTGTAATTGAAAACTTATTACCAAGAAATAAAGAAAACGCAAGGTAAATAAATATGTATTTATGTTTTTGTAGGTAATTAACTAAAAAATGGTGCTTTTCTAATGTGCAACTACTTATTTTTAAAAAAAATTCCTGATAAGTCTGAAGAGGGGGAGCTTTTATTAGATCTTTTGAGGCTAAGCGTTTTGTACTTCATGGATGAAAAAGATATTTGTGACAGTGTTATTTTTATTTTATTTTTTTTAAATTATTTATAGTTTATTTCTCTCACAATAAAAAATGTCACATTTTGTAACTAATATTTTAATTGTTAAAGGTATTATTTTAGTCACCAAAACACTTTTCTCATATTCATGGCCAACACTTCAACGGAAAAATTATTTGTCGACTAAAATATTTTTAATAGCTAAAGTAGAATTTTGGGTGACTAAATATTAAATCACAATATATATTTTAAATTTAATCGTCATATGTTTTTTTAAAAAACTAAATAACTTTTAGCAATTAAAGTATTTAGTGGGCAATTATCTTTACATTTCGTAAGGGAAAAATTAATGTAGTTGGCAAAAGTCAAAATTTAGGCCTTTGGCGAGTAAAAATTTAGCAGGCAAAAGTAGAAATTTAAACCTTTCACTGCTAAAAATTTAGTTGTCAAAAAGTCTTATTTACATTTATTTATATCTATCCATTCAATTAAAGACTAAAAAAGCTTTTCTCAACACTTTCGTCAATTAACAAACAATTTGTTGGAAAAGTAGCTGGTGATGACCGGCGGTTGGAGGTAGCAGGCGGCAACGGTGATTGACAATCGTCGTGTACAGATAAGTAACACGTGGACAAATAGACAAATAAGTAGAGGTAATATTGTTTTTTAAATTATTGTTGGAAAAAGTTTGGAGTTTCAGACTTAACCACATAGATTTTTCTAGATAAGAGATTGTGTGGCAAAGATTGAATCTGAATCACAAGATATAAGTCTAGGGTAATTTTGAGTTGTTAAATTTGGATTCATAATATTGCTATTATTGATCTTATTGTCTTAAAACATAAAAGTTAGGACTATTATTCTAAAAGTTTCAAAATTAAACCTTTAGCCCAAATGCCCTAATTCTTTCTTAGGGTGTTTCGGCCAAAACCCCCTTTTTCTAGGACTTTTTTTGTGTAAAGGATATGGAATAAACGTAATACTGTCAAAAACCCTCAAAACTAAAAAATAGAATGAAAAGCCAAGAATACCCTTGCATATATATGGGCAATAGTAAGCTATTAAGTTGTTTGTCTCTATTGCTCTGTTTCTTCGTTTGAAGACCGTCGAAGTTCAAAAACCCTCGATTCAAAAATCCTCCTTCAAAAACGATCCATTTAAGCAAATATTGAAGCATAATGAGATATTTTCAAGCACCATTTTCGTATGTTTCGAAGTTATTGAACAATTTTCATCATCTTCTATTGGTCGTTAGTTCTGAATCAACCATCACAAGTTGGAGAAGTCAAAACAACGATGAATAGCAGGCAAAATTGTCTCCTTCGTAGTTGTTAGAAAAATATACTAAAAGTAATGTTTTTGTGTAATGAAATTTAGTATTTGTTTTTAATAATATGAGTTAATCCCGTTTTAATGAGAATCATTATGAGTAATATTTGCATTATATTATTTGTCTAATATTCTGCATATGTGTCTTTTATTCTATAAAGTATGTGATCTAGTGTGTAGAGTTTGACTTACACACAGAAGATTAGATCATTAGCCCTTGTAGAATATAAGTGATTCATAGTCAAATATGGATTTGGACACACCATCGGTATGACTATAGCATGGTATTTCAATAGGTCTATCTTGATTATACGGTAAAGTTTCAACTCATTGTACTAGTACGCTTTGTGTATTGAACAAGTCCATCTTAGGATAATTGTTCATGTATTGATTAGATGAGATAATTTACATCCCATAGTTATTATGAGTGCTTATGCTCTTAATCTGAAAATAATTAATAATCACGTGGATTTAGTGTTGGTCATTTTGATTCATAAAAGAGTTAGATTCTTTACGGGTCAATAAGCTCAGTGGGTTGGGTGATTACTTTATGTGTATGGTGGATATTGATTATTGACAAAATTTACGTCCTAGTTTAAGGATTGATAATACCTGCTTGAAGAAGCTTATAAGTTTTGATTATGTCAAACCCAGCAAGTGGATTTTGTATCTAACATATCAAATAAGTTAAGTGGAAGGTCTCAAGAAAATATTAAGAAGTCGATTAAATTTAATTGTTAGTAATTTATTTAACTGACATGTATTAGTAATCTTAACGTCGGGAGATAAATAAGCATTTAATAATGTGAAGTTCGAAATATAATTTGGAGGTTAATATGGAAGTGCAATTATAATTATTTAGTGGTATGAATTATAATTTATGAAATTAGGAATTATAATTCCAGATGAATTAAGTTTTTCTAATTCCATAGGTTGTCTTAATCCTAATCTACTCCTAATGGTCGCTATCGTAGCCCATATATATGCGTCCTTGTAGCTCTCTAAAAAGAGATAATTTTTTGGGTTTAGAGAGAGAGCAAGGAAGTTCACATTTTTTGCCCACACTCAGTTTGTAATCAGGCATAAGAAAGGAATACGGTAGAAGATCGTAGTGCAACCGAGTTCGGAATTCATCAACTACAATCTTTTGTTTGTGATTTAAATGAGCTCAAACTAAATAGATCTCGAAGGTACACACCCTAATTCCGCCTTGTAGAGTTTTATAGATCACTGTAATTTTTTTTTTTTGTCTAATTTATATGCAATATCACTGGGTCTTGGGAGTTTAGTTCCAACAATGAAAAGCAGGTAAAATCATCTCATTTGTAGTAACATTCATATATTGAACTCTCAAATGTAGGTATTAGACAATTTTATCTTCTATCGCCTTTGTTCAATTTTAAGTTTCATACATTTTTAAGAAATTGAAGCATAAGACAAATTCATCATCCTTCAATATATGGAGTCTATAATCATGTCACATTGATAATGTAGATTGCATTAAGAGAGTTTGTTTCGTATTCTTCAGATATGCTAAGGTTCAATTCATATTCTAAGGTTTCGTTCATAGTTAATGGAGCTTCTATTTTTTGGTTGTCGTCTGGTGTTCATGCCTTATATGACTAAAGTAAATTAGAGTAATATATGATTTTAAAATTTTACTTTCAATCAGAGTAAAGTTTTACTGTTATAACAAAGCCCAACATCGTAAGTATTTCACGCCAGTACATAGTTGAATTATAGTTTTCAAATTTGAGTAAATCTAAACAAGATCTTGATTTCTATTGACAATGTCGATTGTGGAATTATTGTTTATTATATCATGCGTCAAATCACAAATAACGAGCCTATTGCAAAGTCGATGGAAGGGAATGAAATTGACAATTTTGGAGCATCATTAGTGCATGCATTTTTGAATGATGCTCCAAAATCATGGATTGAGAAACAATACAATAGCACAAAAAAAAAAAAAAAAGCCTTTAGACACGCAATAAGATTGTAGGAATGATATCAATGACATCAAGAAGTGTGCTTTTTATACACGATATGGACAACTTTTGGAAATTAGTTTTTCGCATCTTTTGTGAATGATGACTGCACTTTTGCTTTATGTACATGAAAGAATGTTAAAATAGTAATAGATGATACATGATGGGCCTATTAGTTTTTGTCAATTTGACTACCATTTGGTGATGATAATATTATAGCAGAACGCTGTTTTGACCAAAGAACAAACATTGTTATGGATGGAATACAATAATACATATTATACTTGTGCATCTTGATAATATATGGTATTTTGTATTGTTAGCATATGTGGTTGAGATTATGTGAAGCAATTTTTTATTTTTATTTTTATTTTTTGATGACTTGGCTCAACTGGATATGCTGATATAGGTTGGATATGTTTTCCAATGGAACTCATACTAAACCTATACTATGTTTGATAGTAACATTTTACTATCTTTCCTCTAAAAGAAAGTAAAATTTTATTGTCTTTTAAAGTAAAATTTTACTCAAAACCTTCACTTCTACTGAACAAACTTCATTATAAATTCTTTTACATGAAACCAATCAAAAACATTGAAAAAATATATTAAAGTATCAAATTGAACTACAAAGCAATATAGAAAAATTGGATGGACAACCATTCAACAACACAGTAAAAATAGAATGTTATTGCAAAAGTACTACATTATTTTTATACTTTTATTATAAAGCAATAATGTCTTTCATGTGTGGACACCCCATTTTGACCAGCCCTAAAACTTGTTCGCTTTCTTATGATTATCTGATGATCAAAATCAGAATGTATTTCTTATAGAATCCTCAGTAAAAGAAATGGAATTTGAGCTTTGTTCCCAACCTTAAGCTTATTTTGGTCAAGTATTTGAGCCCCTTTGAACACCTGGAGTGAAACTAGGCTAAGCAAGCAAAACCCGGTGAATTTCTCTCTGGCTAATCGTTCGCCCGGTCGATTGCCCCAACATAGATTTGTCTTGTTTTGTGTTGGTTCGGGTGAAGCACTTCCCAAACCCATTTTCTGACCCATTCATGCCTTGAATGCATATATACTCACTCTCCATTGCCTAGTGCTTGATCCATTGAAGCTAATACTCCACTTTTCTCTTCCATTAGCTCCTTGAGTTCTCCATTTGCTCCATTATCTTCATTAATGTTCCATTCTTGTCTTCCACCATTTCTCCACTTGCATAGCCAATATGAATATATCAAATTGTTGAGAGGAGGAAGATGATAGATTGAGTAGAGAAGGCTAGAGATAGAGAAGAGAGTTTCATCTTTGAATTCAAGAGTTAGCCAAAATTAAATGTTAGTTGTGAACTTTCATTTTCTCAAGCTATACACCATATCTCATCTCCTATTGCAAAAGTCATCCAAGTCATGTTATTATAGTTAAATTCTAGAGCTTTGATCAAAGAGAGAGTGGTCTTGCTAAGTTGAAGAAAATTAAAGAGCGATCATACACTTGTCCAAAACCATCATTCTAGGCTCAAATTCCAAGCTCTTGAATTGAGGATTAAGATCATAATTCACAACCTTGAGGGTGGTCAAGAGCAAGTTTGGAAATCAAGAGTCCATCCTCTCTTTGGAAGGTGAATTTTCAATTCTTTCATTTCAATTTAAAATTCATTTTCGTGCTTTTGTTTCATAGTGTTTTGTTGCAAAGTGATAGGGTTTCAATTCTTTCATTTTATTGCACTTTCTATCTTATATTTGTTTTCTTACTTTAATTTCATATTAGTTTGGTTGCAATCTAACCGGAAGTAGTTAGTTGAACCACCTACATATTCCTTGTTTGTTCTTTTCTCGTTGTTGCAACAAAACAGGTTTTGTTTGATCTAGTTAGTCAGCCATCCAAATAGACTAACTTCTTTTGGATAGAACGGAGTAGTCTTCAGGCATTGAGCATACCAAATTCCAATGGTCTTCGAGGCGCTTGAAGCTATTGTTTTTATCTTCATTTGAGAGTTTTGTGAGGTTTTCGTTTTGTTGTAATATTCTCTCTCTCTCTCTCTCTCTCATTTGGTTTGTAATTATTCTTTCAAGTGTTATAATTATTTTCTGTCCAACTTCTTTCTATCCCATTCTTTTACTTGCTTTACTTATTTGTGCATAAGCATCATATTTTGCTTCTTTTTTTTTTCCATCAAACCCGTGCTTTGCATCCATATTTCATGCATCTTGATTAGGCTAAGTTTACATTTGTGGATTTAACCATTTCCTATGTGATTATGTGCGTTACATCATGTTCTTGAGATGATTCACATGTCATATCTTAGAAGCCGAATTTTTAGTTGCATTTCATGTGTGAATTGCATTAGGATTTTGTATATAAGATAATGCATACTTTGCTAACTTTGTTTTGTAGCTGTTCCCGGGACGTTGATAAACATGTAAGTTTTTATACTTTAGCATCCCGCTTGTATGTATTTTTCTTATTATATTCAGCATTCTACCATGAGGCTACTTGCTTACTTGATATAACTGTATGAATGTCGGTGGATGGAGGTTTTGTCACTTAATTTGGAATAATGTTGATTTTCATGTTTGTAAACTCAATTTCTTTGAGTTGTACATCTCCAAAACTCTTTCAAACTACATGAAATCGAGTTGTTCCAAAGTGGGTGGCATAGTCTATATCTGTATGCTTCACATAGAAACTTTTAGGATTTATTTAATAACCAGAATATGAACATATAAAGTTAATAAACTCATATCATGGTCTAGCAGAGGCTGATCTTTGATCGGGTGAGCAAGGGTGCTCAATTAATTACCTCCCCCCCCTCATACCTAGGATTCCGAGCCAAACATCTTTAGTTATGACGAATAGTGGCCTTGGCACGAGTCATGGGTTTCCTAATTTTTTAAAAAATATTAGGTGGCAACTCTAAGATCTGGTGATGTAGCCCATTTTTGGCAAAGATTTTGTATTAAAATAGACTTTCCATAAAAGTTGTCAAATCTGGACTCTCATCTATGTTTCACATTACACTCGTGAGATTAGATCAAAGAAGTCAAGCGTCCGAACTATTTAATGCACATGAGTACCTGTAGCTCGGTTTTTCGCGCTCCCTTTCGGAAGAATGAAATAGCCCTTATAGTTCGGACTCTACTTGTGTGTTGGTTCTGAATCTGATTTCACAAGTGCAATGTGAAACAGTGGAAACACAAAAAGAGTCCAAATCCGGCAATTGTTTTGGGAAAATCGATGTTTGAATCAAATGCCAAAAATGGACTGCTTTGCCAGATTTCAGAGTCACCACCTAAATATTTATTTTGGGAAATTTAGGAAACCCATGACTCGTGCCAAAGGCCATTAGTCCGTCGTTACCAAAGTGTCTTGGTTCGGGAACTTAGGTATGTGAGGGGAAGGTCAATAATTGAACACCCCACTCACTCGATCAAAGATCGGCCTCTACTAATCATGATGTGATTTTTATGTACAATATATGTTCTTATTCTATATGTAACATACAAATATAGACTAATTTCACGAAAAGTTAGAACATTTAAGTTCATGTTTGTTTTGACAAAAGTGTTTTGAATATGTATCACTTAAAATAATGATCTCATATATACATGAATCAAGTATCCCAATTCAAGTGATTAGCCTTCATCCACAGGCATTCAAACAGGTATATCAAATAAGCAGTTAGCCTCATGGTAGTATGTTTGATATGACAGCAATCACACTTATGCAATATGCTAAAGCATAAAAACTTACCTTATGTCCGAAGGTGAGTCAAAAAGAAAGTAAATAGTTAGAAAAAATGCATGATCCTAATTAATGCGATATGGCTAATTCAACACATACAACGTGCAAGTAATAAGCTCGGCTACTAGCATGGCATGCGAGTCAATTCAAGGCATGTGATAGGCATGTATTCAAGTAAAAAGTTTTGAATTTGACATTTGAATAATATGATGAGCCGAACTTTTATGCATGCAAACAGATGGATGCAAATCATGGAAAATGCTAAATTAAACATGATGTCCCTAATCTAACCATCATAAGCTGGTAAATAAAAGGGAGAAAGACGTGGGGTTGGAAGACATACACATTATTACAAATTTATCCTCACGAAGGAGGGTCCGAATGTCCAAATGCGCCCTCACGCAGGAGGGTCCGAATGTCCAAGTATCCGAATAAATAATTATTACAAAACCGAATGAATAATAAATGCAAGGGGCTGTCTAATTTATTACAATAATTGATGTAAGGCAAGCCTTGACACAATAAATTCGGTATAACGTCCGACCGAATTCAATTAATCATATTGGTTCTTTATGTTGGTTGTAATCCAATTTTAACCAATTTTATTAGCCTTTTTTATTACCTGTCCATTTCTTTATCTTTTCTCCTGTTTGTGCAAAAGTGATATTTACATCCACTAAGTCTGAAATGCAATAAAGGAAAATCAGTGTCAACTTAACCCGAATAAACCTTATTTTCTTCAGAGGAAATCACAAAGGAAGAGTCAAACTTATTTACAAGTTAGGGATTTTAAGTCAAACTCAAGATGTGCAACAAGGACTAGTCAAACTCAAAAGAGTAATAATGACTTAAAAAAACCCAAACTTGAGCGATAAGGACTTGAAATCCAAACTTGATAATGAGTGATAATGACACTTTCCTTGGCGATTTCCAATGGTCAATTAATCCCTTAATAGTAAACAAACAGGTGATAAATTCTTCGGGAGAAATTACAAAGGAAGAGTCAAACTTATTTACAAGTTAGGGATTTCAAGTCAAACTCAAGATGTGCAACAAGGACTAGTCAAACTCAAAAGAGTAATAATGACTTAGAAAAATCCAAACTTGAGTGATAATGACTTAAAATCCAAACTTGATAATAAGTGATAATGACACTTTCCTTGGTGATTTCCAAGGGTCAATTAGTTCCTTAAAAGTAAACACACTGATGAATAAAGAGAAATGAAAAATAAAAGATTGTGCTTTAGTATAAGAACATGTATACATTTGGGGTAGTGAACCTCCAAAGAATTTAAACCATTAAGCATGGAAGAGTTCATTTGTTATACTTGAATCACAATCTTAATTTTTTTCATAACTTTTTAATCGAAATAAGTAAAGAATGGAGGGAGGTTGCAAAAATGATTATGCGACATTGATTAATTGGTTAGTACAAACAAACTTGATATTTAAAACATAAATCATTGAAATAAATTAAACAGCCCCCTAAATAGTATATAATAGTGCTGGAATTAAACTATAGAAAGCGAGAAAAATTAAATAGCCGGAGGTACTATTCACCGCCGGAGGTACTATTCATTGTCGGGGTTACTATTCACCGCCGGGATAAATTATTTAAAGTAATAAATTACAACAATTTATATACAATATTTAAATTACAGCAGATATGTGGGTGGTGCAGCCATCCCATTAAAGCGATAAAAAAAAGTTATAAAACGAAGTAAATAAAGTATTTAAACAAATTATATCACATTTTTAAATTAAATGAAAATTTACGAAAACTCACCTTTTGGGGAAATGATCTGAGTCACAAACTTTCTTTTGACTACTCTCAAGTCTGTGGAATGTGTTCTCAATTCTCAATCCAAAATTTGGAATTATAACTTTAGTGGTTGATTTTTGAATGGTGTATTGATGAAATGGAAATAAAAATATCAAAGAAAATATCCTCTTTTTTTTTTTTCTTCAAACTTTTTCTCTCCCCTCTTTTTTTTTCTCCTGCTAGCCTTTCTTCCCCAGAATTTTTCCCTCCAGAATGCTCTCTGAGAATTCCCCTCAAACTTGCTCCGTCCCCCAAACTTTGCTCTAAACATTGCCTTATATAGGCATATAATAATAATATAATAATAATAATTATAATATAATAATAATATAAATATATATATATGCATAGTTACGCTTTGATGTCGGCTGCCGACATCAAAGCAAATTTGTTTTGTTTTATTATTATACTTTTTTATAATATAATATAATATATATATATATATATAATATAATGTATAAAAGATTTAAAATATATAATTTATACCAAAATACTACACATATAATTATATATAAAATACTAAACATATAATATAATAATATTAAACATATAATATAATAATATAATTTTTTTATTATTTTCTTTTATATATATAAAATACACCAAAAATATGAATAAACACATAAAATTATAAAAAAAATTATAAAAAATACTAAACTAATGAAATATTCAGTATTTTAAAATAATTTGACCATAATGGTGAAGGTTGGGATTAAAGCTCAAATTCCATTTCTTTTACTGAGAATTCTGCGAGAAACACATTCTAATTGTCATCATCGGGTAATCAAAAGAAAGCGCCCAAGTCTTAGGGTCGGTCAAAATGGGGTGTCTACAGTTGCCCATCTTTGACAGAGCTCGAAATCATTTTATGACGTGAGTGAATGTCAAAGCCCGAAGACGACCCTTTTGACAAGGCCGTAAGACTTGGGCAAACAAACAAATGTGCAAATGCAAGTGGTTGAACCAGAAGGTTGCCTACGTATCCCGTTTGCAAGGAATCAAACCAGCGTAGTTCAGGGACAAGATGCAGAATGATATGTAAAACATAACTTATGATTATGCAATGAAATGCAAAACATAACTTTTGATCATGCAATGAAATGCAAAACAAGACAATGACGTGACACTGAATGAATGCATAAATGTTGGATGTAGTGAATGTGAGATCCAAACGCTTCGTCCGCAAGAGGAGGAAAGTGAACTTGAGATCCAAACACGTCCTATGCGAGAGGAGTATGTGAACTTGAGATCCAAACGCGTCTTACGCGAGAGGAGTATTTGAGATCCAAACGCGCGTTACGCGAGAGGAGTATTTGAGATCCAAACGCGTCTGTCATACGCGAGAGGAGTATTTGAGATCCAAACGCGTCTGTCATACGCGAGAGGAGTATTTCAGATCCAAAAGCGCGGTACGCGAGAGGAGTATTTGAGATCCAAAAGCGCGGGGTACGCGAGAGGAGTATTTGAGGAGTATTTGAGATCCAAACGCGCGGTACGCGAGAGGAGTATTTGAGATCCAAACGCGCGGTACGCGAGAGGAGTATTTGAGATCCAAACGCGCGGTACGCGAGAGGAGTATTTGAGATCCAAACGCGCGGTACGCGAGAGGAGTATTTGAGATCCAAATGCGCGGTACGCGAGAGGAGTATTTGAGATCCAAACGTGCGGTACGCGAGAAGAGTATTTGAGATCCAAACGCGCGGTACGCGAGAAGAGTATTTGAGATCCAAACGCGCGGTACGCGAGAGGAGTATTTGAGATCCAAACGCGCAGTACGCGAGAGGAGTATTTGAGATCCAAACGCGCGGTACGCGAGAGGAGTATTTGAGATCCAAACGCGGGGTACGCGAGAGGAGTATTTGAGATCCAAACGCGCGGTACGCGAGAGGAGTATTTGAGATCCAAACGCGGGGTACGCGAGAGGAGTATTTGAGATCCAAACGCGCGGTACGCGAGAGGAGTATTTGAGATCCGAACGCGCGGTACGCGAGAGGAGTATTTGAGATCCAAACGCGCGGTACGCGAGAGGAGTATTTGAGATCCAAACGCGCGGTACGCGAGAGGAGTATTTGAGATCCAAACACGCGGTACGCGAGAGGAGTATTTAAGATCCAAACGCGGGGTACGCGAGAGGAGTATTTGAGATCCAAACGCGGGGTACGCGAGAGGAGTATTTGAGATCCAAACGCGGGGTACGCGAGAGGAGTATTTGAGATCCAAACGCGCGGTACGCGAGAGGAGTATTTGAGATCCAAACGCGCGGTACGCGAGAGTAGTATTTGAGATCTAAACGTGGGGTACGCGAGAGGAGTATTTGAGATCCAAACGCGCGGTACGCGAGAGGAGTATTTGAGATCCAAACGCGTGGTACGCGAGAGGAGTATTTGAGATCCAAACGCGCGGTACGCGAGAGGTGTATTTGAGATCCAAACGCGCGGTACGCGAGAGGAGTATTTGAGATCCAAACGCGCGGTACGCGAGAGGAGTATTTGAGATCCAAATGCGGGGTACGCGAGAGGAGTATTTGAGATCCAAACGCGCGGTATGCGAGAGGAGGTGGCGTAGTGTAAACAGACAGGTGCACCTGCTGTTTTTAACCGATTTGCAATCCAAACGTGTCTCACACGAGAGGAAAGGGGAAAGGTTTTAACTAGGTAAACATCAAATCTAGCATCATTCACATGAAAGGAGCGAAGGTAAATTCGAAGTCCAAACGCGTCTTACGCGAATGGAAGAAGGTATGGAAGAAGGTATGGTAGAATGATTTCTTGCTGACAAGGAGTAACCTTCACAGATGCCCCTTTTCTTCCTGATCATATTCACAACTTTCCCTATTCTCCAACGGGGTGACAGACTAGGTTGGTTTAGTATCCAGAATTGAGGTGCATATACGCTACCTCAACCTATGGGGCTACCATACAGATTTCAAGCCGGGGATACACCCCTGGGTATTTAAACCAGACTTTAATCTCGGAAATTCCAAACCTTTTGCGTTCTAGGCTTTGCCATTCGAACTCTAGTTTCCACCGTCGCAGTTGGTCTCATAGGAACTCATTGCAAACACAGGCAGGATAATACACAGATATTTACATGCAAATGTACACAGATATTTACTTCAATAAAATAAGTTTCATTTTTGCACATCAATGGCATGACTGACATATCATATCACTTTGAGCTTGGAAACAATTTTGTTTGATTGAATTTGAGAGTGATTAAATTTTGAATTCTGAATTGAACATTGATTCTATACTGATTTGAATCAAAGAATGACTTAACGAAAGAAGAACAAAACAAAACGTTCCAAACACACTTATATACACTGACTAGTATAAATACACCGACTGGTATAAATATACCGACTGGTATGAAAGGAACACCCTTATGTACACTGACTGGTATGAATACCCTGATTGGTATGAATACACACTTATATATACTGAATAGTTGACTCGAGCGGTGGAGAAGACAGAATCTCTAACTCGACTATGCTCCTAGTTCATTGCCTTGACCCTTTGATTTTTTGTAAACATGTTTTGATCAACATAAGAGTTAGATTAGCATACTTCTTCCATTTTCTGTTTTGAAATCATGTAAGCTGAGCTGTGAGCATTGAAAATTTTCCCTTTTTAAATCCAAAGAATGGTCCAAGTTTTGCAAAAATGGAATAATTTTTGAGAAAATCAGTCAACTTCACTCAAATTAATCAAAACCTATTTTTGCAAATGGCCACTACTCAACCAACATGGAATCAGTTATTGAGGTGCATACCCCCAAGTTGGATAATCAATGGTGATAACCAAGCTAACCGAACCAAGCCAATCCGAACCGAATGAAGCCGAGCGGAACTGGACCGAACCAAACCACCGAACCAAACCGAACTGAACTAAACCAAGTTGAATTGAACCAATTGAACTGAGCAGAATGAAGATACACCAATCAAACACGGATAGGACAACCAAGTCGACTATAGATACACCAATCAAACATGGACGAAATGAATAAGTTAACAAAAATTATTGGGGCCGAACTTCAAGATGAAGCTACCTACGTATCCTCAAGATAGAAATCAGGCCATCGTAGTTCCGGCCATGCAGGTCACTCGGGTATTGACACTCTCCTTTTGTGCTCTAACTTCTGCCAAATCCGCCCTTTCGGGTTTTCAACCTTGCGAGCTTTTCATTTTTTTTTTCATTTTTCTATTTTTTTTTATTATTTTCTTTCATTTTGTTCATTTCATTTTTTTTTTATTTCTTTTGAGTTTCTTTTTTTTTATTTTTTTTGTTTTTTGTTTTTTTTGCTCTAACTTTTGCCTGAGTCGCCCTTCCGAGTTTTCAGCCCAGCGAGTCTCTCAAGGGTTTCAGTTTTAGCTTGTCCATGTTGATTGGTAAATCTCCAGGTCATCTATGAATGACTGCTACACTTGACCAGTAGATATGATGATGTAGGGACTAGGCATTGGGTCTGAATTTGCCCCTAGTGTAGTGGATAGGAACTCAACTGTCCTTCAATAATAAAATTCATTCTCTCAAATTCTGGGTTTTGACTTCTTTTCCGGTCTTCATTAGGAAACGATTCAGTTTTAACTCTTTGATTACATCCAACCTTTTGCCCCTAGTTCAAGGGCTGCTTCAATCTAATCACATCCAACCTTTTTGCCCCTAGTTCAAGGGTTGCTTTCAATCTGAATCACAGGCCCTACATAGTTTTGGCTAAGGTTCACTCGAGTATTGACACTCTCCTTTTACGCTCTAACTTTTGCCAAAGCCGCCCTTTCGGGTTTTCAACCTTGCGAGCTTTTCATTTTTCTTTTTATTTTTCCTTCTTTTTTTTTTATTTTTTTTGTGCTCTAACTTTTGCCTGGGTCGCCCTTCCGGATTTTCGGCCCAGCGAGTCTCTCAAGGCTGGTACCTTATTGCCCCTAGTTCAAGGGTTGCCTCTATTTCAACTATGCAAGCCTCACACTTTTGCCCCTAGTTCAAGGGATGTTTCAAATCTGAATCACATTCGACCTTATTGCCCCTAGTTGAAGGGCTGCCTCCATTTGAATCACATCATGGCCCCTAGTTCAAGGACTGTTTCCATTTGAATCATGTTCGACCTTATTGCCCCTAGTTGAAGGGCTGTCTCCATTTTGGCTATGCAAGCCTCATGCTTTGGTTGATTACATAACACTTCGAATCACGGTTTGAAAGTTAAGGAGCTAAGGAGGTCGGACCTCAAGTCAAGAGGGACCCTATGCTGTATAATCAATTCCAGGCATGTTTTCGTAGGACCACGCAAAAATAGTTTTTGAAATCTTTTCACAAAGTGACTAATCACTCGTACTCTTACGAAGACAAGATAGAACCAATTTGGACCAAGCCAGGATCCTTCTCAGTACCCATATTAACAAAAATGATTTTATTCATCAAAGGCTTAGCACACCTCTCTTCCTCTCAGTTGATCAAAATTTGTAAATCCCGAGGAAATTCTTCCTCTTTGTTTTTATCAGAGTTTTGGAAAACGTTTTGAAAAACTTTGGTCAATGCAATGATTTAAAGGCACAGAGAAGTAGGCAGACTCTATCGTATTTTGTTTTGTTTTTGTTTTTTTGTTTTTTTGTTTTTTTTTTTTTGGTTTATTGGAAAGAGACTATGACTCAGCAATGACAACAGACTCAAAAGAAAAAGACAAAGAAGATCTAGACAGGACATAAATGTCTAAATTTAGCACTCTTGAAATCAACAGACTTTGACTCACTAGAATGACTCGAGTCTGATCCCAACTCTACAAACTTGGTGAAATCAAACTTAGACTTAATACTCAATTCAGAACTCAGAATAAAACCATTCTCAAATTGCCAGTCAACATGTGGGCCATCCACAACATTCAAAATAAAGCCCATGTAATCAACAAGTGGTCACTCCCCAATTACAGAAATGGTTGGATATCCCACAAGTTCTATTTATTTACACTGGTAGACTTGTGGGATATCGGATTTTTTTTTTTTTAAATATATATACTCAAAAAACAAAAACACATTTTATATGAACAAAAGAAAACAAACCCCATTCCCAATTTTTTTTTTTTTTTTTTTTTTTAAAAATTTTTTTTTTGGAAAAACAACAATTACTAAAACAACACAAACAAAATGATTTGATGATTTTTATTTTTTAATTTTTATTTTTTTTAATAATTTTATTTTTTGGTATAAAATAACAACACAAATAAAATGAGTTGACTTAGTATTATTTTTTTCCTTTTTTTTTTTTTTTGTTTTTTTTGTTTTTGTTTTTTTTTTTTTTGAAGCCATGTTTTCAAACTAAAAAAAAACAATGGGACCCCCAATCAGAATTTTAGCAGCGTTTCAACTCAACTGATCACTGATTACTGCTAACTCATACTGACACACTGAACTCAACCCCACAAACTGAAATGCCTGAACCACTGTTCAGAATTTGAGAACCCCTGTATAGATCCAATAAATTACACAGAACACATAGCAAGAAAGAGAACAAACACCCCTATGGAGGGTGGGGTTATCCTGTCCTAGCTTTTGAAATGATCTAGGGTTCACTATTCAAACAAGCGGCTTCACAACATCCTACAAATGGGTGGCATCCTGTCCTAAGTTGGAATAGTCACTATGGCTTTACTATATGCAGCTAGGCCGATTGGTCAAAAAGGGTACCTCAACAAGACTACCTAATATACCTCTCACACCTAACACCGAGAAGTGAAAGGAGGATCAAACGGTACAACGGTAATCCAGATCCAAGGGTTGTGTTCCCAACTTGACAGAGCCCATGACCGGTCAGCCTTTTGGCAAGCTTTGTAGGCAAGCCTCCGGCAAACCGTCCACGATTAACAGATGGCAAACACAGGGACTTAGGCACACCAATGCAAATGCAATGCAAAGAACATATAAATGTAGATAAAAATTCACATCATAAAGTTCAAGTCAAGTTCTCCAAATCCCCAGCAGAGTCGCCAGAAACTGTAGCTCGGCTTTTCGCGCTCCCTTTCGGAAGAATGAAATAGCCCTTACAGTTCGGACTCTACTTGTGTGTTGGTTCTGAATCTGATTTCACAAGTGCAATGTGAAACAGTGGAAACACAAAAAGAGTCCAAATCCGGCAATTGTTTTTGGAAAATCGATGTTTGAATCAAATGCCAAAAATGGACTGCTTTGCCAGATTTCAGAGTCGCCACCTAAATATTTATTTTGGGAAATTTAGGAAACCCATGACTCGTGCCAAAGGCCATTAGTCCGTCGTTACCAAAGTGTCTTGGTTCGGGAACTTAGGTATGAGAGGGGAAGGTCAATAATTGAACACCCCACTCACCCGATCAAAGATCGGCCTCTACTAATCATGATGTGATTTTTATGTACAATATATGTTCTTATTCTATATGTAACATACAAATATAGACTAATTTCATGAAAAGTTGGAACATTTAAGTTCATGTTTGTTTTGACAAAAGTGTTTTGAATATGTATCACTTAAAATAGTGATCTCATATATACATGAATCAAGTATCCCAATTCAAGTGATTAGCCTTCATCCACAGGCATTCAAACAGGTATATCAAATAAGCAGTTAGCCTCATGGTAGTATGTTTGATATGACAGCAATCACACTTATGCAATATGCTAAAGCATAAAAACTTACCTTATGTCCGAAGGCGAGTCAAAAAGAAAGTAAATAGTTAGAAAAAATGCATGATCCTAATTAATGCGATATGGCTAATGTAACACATACAACGTGCAAATAATAAGCTCGGCTACTAGCATGGCATGCGAGTCAATTCAAGGCATGTGATAGGCATGTATTCAAGTAAAAAGTTTTGAATTTGACATTTGAATAATATGATGAGCCGAACTTTTATGCATGCAAACAGATGGATGCAAATCATGGAAAATGCTAAATTAAACATGATGTCCCTAATCTAACCATCATAAGCTGGTAAATAAAAGGGAGAAAGACGTGGGGTTGGAAGACATACACATTATTACAAATTTATCCTCACGAAGGAGGGTCCGAATGTCCAAATGCGCCCTCACGCAGGAGGGTCCGAATGTCCAAGTGTCCGAATAAATAATTATTACAAAACCGAATGAATAATAAACGAAAGGGGCTGTCTAATTTATTACAATAATTGATGTAAGGCAAGCCTTGGCACAATAAATTCGGTATAACGTCCGACCGAATTCAATTAATCATATTGGTTCTTTATGTTGGTTGTAATCCAATTTTAACCAATTTTATTAGCCTTTTTTATTACCTGTCCATTTCTTTATCTTTTCTCCTGTTTGTGCAAAAGTGATATTTACATCCACTAAGTCTGAAATGCAATAAAGGAAAATCAGTGTCAACTTAACCCGAATAAACCTTATTTTCTTCAGAGGAAATCACAAAGGAAGAGTCAAACTTATTTACAAGTTAGGGATTTTAAGTCAAACTCAAGATGTGCAACAAGGACTAGTCAAACTCAAAAGAGTAATAATGACTTAAAAAAACCCAAACTTGAGCGATAAGGACTTGAAATCCAAACTTGATAATGAGTGATAATGACACTTTCCTTGGCGATTTCCAATGGTCAATTAATCCCTTAATAGTAAACAAACAGGTGATAAATTCTTCGGGAGAAATTACAAAGGAAGAGTCAAACTTATTTACAAGTTAGGGATTTCAAGTCAAACTCAAGATGTGCAACAAGGACTAGTCAAACTCAAAAGAGTAATAATGACTTAGAAAAACCCAAACTTGAGTGATAATGACTTAAAATCCAAACTTGATAATAAGTGATAATGACACTTTCCTTGGTGATTTCCAAGGGTCAATTAGTCCCTTAAAAGTAAACACACTGATGAATAAAGAGAAATGAAAAATAAAAGATTGTGCTTTAGTATAAGAACATGTATACATTTGGGGTAGTGAACCTCCAAAGAATTTAAACCATTAAGCATGGAAGAGTTCATTTCTTATACTTGAATCACAATCTTAATTTTTTTCATAACTTTTTAATCGAAATAAGTAAAGAATGGAGGGAGGTTGCAGAGATGATTATGCGACATTGATTAATTGGTTAGTACAAACAAACTTGATATTTAAAACATAAATCATTGAAATAAATTAAACAGCCCCCTAAATAGCACATAATAGTGCTGGAATTAAACTATAGAAAGCGAGCAAAATTAAATAGCCGGAGGTACTATTCACCGCCGGGATAAATTATTTAAAGTAATAAATTACAACAATTTATATACAATATTTAAATTACAGCAGATATGTGGGTGGTGCAGCCATCCCATTAAAGCGATAAAAAAAAGTTATAAAACGAAGTAAATAAAGTATTTAAACAAATTATATCACATTTTTAAATTAAATGATTGTCGGGGTTACTATTCACCGCCGGAGGTTACTATTCACCGCCGGGATAAATTATTTAAAGTAATAAATTACAACAATTTATATACAATATTTAAATCACAGCAGATATGTGGGTGGTGCAGCCATCCCATTAAAGCGATAAAAAAAAAGTTATAAAACGAAGTAAATAAAGTATTTAAACAAATTATATCACATTTTTAAATTAAATGAAAATTTACGAAAACTCGCATTTTGGGGAAATGATGAATTTTCTGAGTCACAAACTTTCTTTTGACTACTCTCAAGTCTGTGGAATGTGTTCTCAATTCTCAATCCAAAATTTTGAATTATAACTTTAGTAGTTGATTTTTGAATGGTGTATTAATGAAATGGAAATAAAAATATCAAAGAAAATATCCTCTTTTTTTTTTTCTTCAGACTTTTTCTCTCCCCTTCTTTTTTTTTCTCCTGCTAGCCTTTCTTCCCCAAAATTTTTCCCTCCAGAATGCTCTCTCAGAATTCCCCTCAAACTTGCTCCGTCCCCCAAACTTTGCTCTAAACATTGCCTTATATAGGCATATAATAAATATAATAATATAATTATAATAATAATAATATAAATATATATATGCATAGTTACGCTTTGATGTCGGCTGCCGACATCAAAGCGAATTTGTTTTGTTTTATTATTATACTTTTTTATAATATAATATAATATAATATAATATATATATAATATAATATACAAAAGATCTAAAATATATAATTTATACCAAAATACTACACATATAATTATATATAAAATACTAAACATATAATATAATAATATTAAACATATAATATAATAATATAATTTTTTATTATTTTCTTTTATATATATAAAATACACCAAAAATATGAACAAACACATAAAATTATAAAAAAAAATTGTAAAAAATACTAAACTAATGAAATATTCAGTATTTTAAAATAATTTGGCCATAATGGTGAAGGTTGGGATTAAAGCTCAAATTCCATTTCTTTTACTGAGAATTCTGCGAGAAACACATTCTAATTGTCATCATCGGGTAATCAAAAGAAAGCGCCCAAGTCTTAGGGTTGGTCAAAATGGAGTGTCTACAGTACCCCCTGGGCATGTTACAATTTTTGGCGACTCCAGTGGAGATATTAAGAAACCTTGACTCGAACTCCATGATATGATTTTTATTTTCAATTATATGTTCATTGCATTGCATGCATTAGTGTACTTAATGTCCCTGCGTTACCAGATACTGGTGAGAGCACAAACAAACTTTTTGTGACACTATACCTATCTCTACATTACTTTTGAGGCCTTGTGTTATAACTTTTTGAGATCTGTCAAAAAGGTAGCTCTGCTATCTAAGGTTCTCAGACTTCGAAGAGAGACTATATTGACTCTTCTGACTTCCAAGGATCTTCATTGGTTATGACCCAAAGGACTCTTTGGTAACGTCACCTTGACTTTAACCCCTAGCATAGAGCTAACCTTGTACATATAGTGAGCTATAGTACCTTCCAAAATTAGGATAAGATGCTCTCCGATTTCTAGTATGTATGATGCCACTTGTTTGAATAGTGAAGCCCTAGATCATTTTAACGTTAGGATAGGGTAATCCTAGCCCCCATAAGGGTGTTTGTTCTCTTTCCTGCTATATGTTATGCGCAATGTATGGGACCTATACAGGGCTTCTCAGATTCTGTGGTTCAGGCATTTCAGTTTATGGGATTGAGTTTAGTTTTTCAACATGAATTAGCAATAATCAGTTGAGCCGAAATGCTGCTAAAATTTGATTGGGGTTTCCGTTTATTTTTGCAAGGTAGTTAGGCACCATAGCTTCAGAATAGTCAAATATCCCCCAAGTTCTGTGGACTCATGCTAGTAGACTCTGAAAGACTACATATTTGATTTAAAGATAGCCAGTGTTAGTTTCTTTGCCACCGGTTACACAAAGAAAAAAAAACAAAAGCCTTATCAATTGTTCAGAATACCCCTTCTTCACCAGCTAGATCATCCTCACTTAGTTCATCAGCATCAGTAATGGCTCAGGTTCTGAAAAATATAGTGGACATGTTGTTGGCCCTTCAACAAAGTTTAGATGCTATGGCCAATACATTGGCCACCCATGGTAATGCTCTTGCTGAATTGCGATGCCCATTTGGGGCATCCACTACTCAGCCACCTCTACCAGCTGAGGAATTTTTTGAAGCCAACATACTAGAAGACTTGAGGGTTCCTACGCAATCATTGGGAGGACTTGTTCTCCTTCCATAACTAACGGAAGAGCTCTTTCCCCTGGAAACAAATGAGTTTGATCCGACTATACTGAAATGGGCCAAGTTGGAGAAAATGTTTAAAAGGTCGTTGGGAATCAAATCTATTCTAGACATTGAAGATGGGCATACGGAAATAGCTGTCAAATTGTCAGAACGGTTTAAAATGCCACACATTGACAGGTTTGATGGAGCTAGTGACCCTATGGTTCACATTCACCTCTTCTTAGATGTCGCAAAACCCATGGGCTTGACTCGGCCTCAAAAACTTTCATTGTTTAGAAGAACTTTATCTGGTGTAGCTACCATTTAGTATGCTAAATTGGAAGATTCGGTGAAACAAAGTTGGAAACAATTAGCTGAGGCTTTTGTTACCCAATATGCTTACAACACCCAGATAGAAGTAACCACGAGTTAGAAGCAACCCGACAGGAACCTAATGAAGGTCATGTAGCCTTTATTGCTAGATGAAGGGCCAAGGCGGCGATGATGACTAATAGAGCACCAGAGAAAGATCAAATTCGTATGGTAGTAAGAAATCTGCATGGAAAAATGTAAAACAAGTCATCAAAAAAAAAAAAAGTATCTGTTACGAAGAGCAACCACAACAAGCACAATTCAAAAACAAATCACAAAAAGACATGCTACCAAAGTAAAGTTTTATTGTCATTCTATCAAACTAAAACAAAGTAATATCACAAATCACATATGACAAAACAAATAAAAAAGAAAGAAAGAAAAAAAAACCTGATTGAACTCGAACAATCAAAATTAACTTATCAAAGGTTCAACTCTAAGCAAGTGATCAAAGCTAAAGATCCAATAACTAATTAAAAGCAAGTGATCCAACTTCAACAATGATGCAATAAAACTCTACAAAAGTCGATTAACTTTGACACAGTTGATGCAATGAAGCACTAGAAAATCAGAAAGTTCCGGAATGATCCTTTAAACTTGATCAAAACTCTTACACTCTCAAAATCTCAAATAGATCAATGAAGAAAAGTGAGAACTCAACCAAAATCTCAGACAGATCAATGAAGAAAGATGAAATCTGTTTGTGAAGGAACGAGACTTTCGCGTTGATAGAGATTTCATTCAAATCTATAAGATATATATGGAAGGGCAATATTATCCGGACAAAATGAAAAATTACACTCAGTACTTTCTGAAGAATGAGCCTCCTCCATAGGGAGTTTATGAAGCAAAATAAATTGGGATGTCCTTTATACACAAAAAAAGGCCCAATATATTTGGTAATTTCAAAACCCAAATAAAGCTTAACTTTATTTTCCAATATTTTTCCGTTTTTTTTTTCCTTCATAAATTTAAAATTTGAACATGTCACCAATAATTTTATAAATTTACAAATAATTACAAAATTAACCAAATAAAATAATTTCATCATATGGGAAAGGGTAATTTTACTTACACCAGCAAATTAGCTCATTATACCCTTAACTTTTTACTTTTTTATTACATTTTTGTCTCTAATTAAAATTACCAAACTACCCTCAAATCTAAAAAGATGAAACCCAATTTCTCTTCCACCCACCCCTTCTATCTCTACCGGAGCACCATCTACTGTCACCCATCACTGTCTTCCTGTCATCTTTTCGCTACCACCTCTAGCCTCATTTACTCTCGCTAGTAGCACCCTAGCTATCCTTCCTATTTTTTCCCTCGTTCTTCTTCTTTATCTTCCTTCTCAAAACCCTAGATCTAAAAATGCAAATCGCAGAGAGTGAGGGGGCCGCGATGGAGGTGGATTGTGATAGTGGTAGGTCGCAAGATAGGAGCTACAAGGGTGGTGACGACGATGTTGAAGTCAGTGGATTGCAATCGCAATGGCTAGGGTTGCAATAGTGGCAGCGCACACAGGTAAGGGCTATAATGGCGGTGGCTCAATGGTCGTGGGAGGCTGCGATGGCAGTGGGGAGGCCATCATAGACGTTTGTGAAGGTAGTGAATGCAAGCCTGCTGGGTGGGTCATAGGTAGGTAGAAGGTTGCCAGGTGGATATCGACCCACTGGCCCGCCCTGCCCAGCCTTGCCTTATTTTTCTAGGATTTGGAAATGTTGTTTTAACTCATAGGGGCATGCTAGTTAACATTTTCAGCCCAAAATATTAATGGGCTGGACTTGGAATTTATACTTTCAACCTAACCCAGCCCGACCCACTATTAAATCAATTAATTATTTATTAATTTATAGTACTTGAAAATATATATTTTTTGTTGGGATTTAAATTTTATCTTTGTTGATTTTATTAAAACTCACACTTGTAGTAATGTGTGATTGAATTTATTTAAAATATCCTTCAATTTATATACAAAATTTTTCAATTTATAATAATGTCAATATATTTATTTAAGAAATATAATGTGTGATTGAATTTAATTATGGAATGTTTTAATTTTTTTTTTTTTTAACATATAACCTGATGAGTGGGCTGAGAATTTATAATTATTTTTTAGACTAGGCATGAGCAGATATAGAGGCTCGATATTAGGGCCAGGCTGGACTTGAGTAGATACAAAATCCCTTATTATGTAGTGATGACCCAAATCCAACCCGGCCCGACCTGACGTTTGTTCACCCCTAATTACCATGGTGGGGTAGGACTGGCTGGAAGTGAAAGAAGTAGTGGTCGATGGTGGATGAGGGCGGTGGTGATGGTAGTTGTGAGATTAGGGTTTGAAAAAGTTGAGGGTGTAAAGAGAAAAAATTGGTAGGGATAAGAATTGGTTTGGAATTATGAAGTGTGTAAAGAGACCAAAATTAAATTTTATAAATGGTATAATGAGAAAAATGATGTAAGGAGATAAATTGGTGGTGCATATATAATATAATGAGTCAAGTGACATAATTACTTTCTTGTACCTAAGTTGGTTGGAAACAGCAAGGTTGCAGGGAATTGGAACGTCTTGAACAATTTTTTTTTTTTTTGCAGGTAAACAATAAGATGTTAGTTATTTATAATAAATTCAATTACAATAAAAGAATTACCGTTGTTTTATCCATTTTAATTTTAAATTTATGACTTTCTCACTATCATAGGGAAACAAATATCACTTGGCCAACTTCATTATATTTAAAAACCTAATTAACAAGGAGGAACTGATATCTACCGAATTAATTTAACCAACAAAAAATTCAACTCTTAATCCACAAAAGTAGTGAGTTTATACATATAATATAAGATCTATCATATCTAACAAATTAATAGGAATAAGTTAATATATTTTGAACATGAACCTGAATGGAAACCTTATGGTGTCCACCTCTTTAAGGGTATATATCATACGCACCTTATCATAAATTAATATAATTTTATCATAAAATTTCGTAATATCAATCATAAAATGCATAATCTCGTCTCAAATTAGCGTAACAAAAAATGTCGTAACCAAGTCATAAACTTTTGTGACATGAACTAGAAAATTTCGAACATTTTGTTATGCTAATATATGCTAAGGTTACACATTTTATGATTAATGTTACAAAATTTGTAATAGACTTACACTAATTTATGGTATGCACTCCTAAGATGGTGCATATGGTACTCACCACTAAAATGGTGCACACCATATGCTTTCCCATGAAGGATCTTACTTGCACATAACGTTTCTAATATAGATTCACCTAAAACGTAGAGAAAAAATGGGTAAATTACACACTTTTCTTAGAAAAAATACAGTTAGTCCTACATTTTTTTACATAATTATATATGCCTCCATTGATATTTTAATTCACATATTTAGATCCCTTTTTATGAGTAATTCATGAATTGTATGGATAAAAAGATGATATTGTCATATATTTTTAACTAAAATATATAAGTATATAACTTTGGTTAGTTTATTATCTATCTACCATTTGTATAAGTTTTGATTACTTTCACATTACTAAATGAAGATCAATCTAATTATATCAAATTTATAGAGCTAATTATATAAATATCTTGAGATTGGTCCACCGCTAGTGTAGCTACAGCTCGGCTATGGGGATAGGCAAGGTTCTAGCCCGGCTTGGACCATGGGGCAAGGTTTTAGCTCAGTTATGAGAATGGTAATGCTCCTAGTTTGGTTGAACTCGCATATGGTGGTGCAAACAGGTTTTATTTCGGTTCGAGCGCAATTTTCGATCAAAATCACTGGTTTTTAGCCTATCTGTTTGACATTCATCTCTAAGCATAGAGTTAAAAGCGTTTTCGGAGGCCCTAATGTAGTTTCACATCCATTTTTTAAAATATTCTTAGTGGATTAATGCTCAGAAATATTATTCTCAAGACTAAACAGTGGCACCAAGACACAAAGAACAGCTTGAGTATTGAAATAGAAATGTTAAAAAGTTTCAGAGACTTACAGATGAAGGATGCAGTACTCAGTATAGATCAGTGGATGAAGCTCTAATAGCTGAAACAAAGTAGCTACTTGAACCAAGGCTTGGCACACGAAAAAGAGCAAACTTTGGGAGCTCTAGCTTGGGATTTTGCTGGAGATGATGAACAGTGGAGATGAGGGGGCGTGCGTATAAGCTGTATATATGCATAAGGAAAAGAGGTAGGACCGTTTGAATTTTGGGGCAGTGTTTGACGGATGTACCAGGGGTACGGGGCTAGTGGGGGCATGCCACGTGTCCCATGATTGAAGTGGTATCAGAGCAATAGGAAAACGTGCTAGGTAACTGATGGGACTCATTAAAGTCGTGCAGATCGCGAGACCAAGCAGGATTTTTTTTTATCTCGGTTAGCTTGCACAACGGTAGCTTGGCTGAAAGACAATAATCCTAATCATGCTACATAAATGGAATTAAGGGGCAATTGAGAGGGTAATTTGTGTGCAAATTGGGCCGAGCTAGGTAAGGTTGTCTTCTGAGGTTGGGCCGTGCATTGGGCTGAGCTATGTACTCAAATAGCTCAGTCCTAGGCTGACGGTTACTAGGACGGTCAATAGGTTTGGACCTAGCTATCCGTGTATGGCCAGTAAAACAAACTGGAGTGACACGTCAGTTACATGAAAAAAGTCAAGCTAGAAGTAGCTTGGAGGAGTAACTCATGGCAGTCAGGGATTGTGTAGCTCAGTTAGAGAAATAGCTGCACAACGTAACTCGATTAGGCACAATTAGCCGAGCAGGGTGTTTAGCCATCTCACTTGGCTTGCAGTGAGGAGGGTGTTCTAAGAATAAGTATTATCCTTAAGTATGAGACTCTTAGGAGGACTCTGCTAAGAAGAGTTAGAGTCCTACTAGGATTGTACAACGTGGAACTTATAAAAGCTCATGACAGAACCTATGCACAGGTATTGCAATTCTTACTCACAAATACATAGAGCATATTGTCTATTGTCTACTTGTTGACTTATGGAAGAGTTTCTAGCACACACCCGCCGGCTAGCTCACGTGTGTTTTCAGGTAGCAAAGCGACGACTTTAGAGGAGTGCAAACTTGGTCAACAGGATTATACAAGAAAATTATTTCGTGCTCGTACAATTATTTAGCTGCCATTTGTACAAGTTTTGATTATTTTAACCATACTAAATGAAGGTCAATATAATTATATCAAATTTATATAGCTAATTATATTTTTTTGTCAAACTTCATGGGAGGTTAGTGTAATTTACCCCCCTCTCTCCCATCCAAAAAAAAAAAAAAAGTGAAATAAATCAATAAAATTATCGTGTGACCCGATCCCGAATGTGGACGGGATTCGATCGTGATCGATAATACAGTCGAAAAGACTGGCAAGCGAGATGGTTGTTAATTGTACTCCCTTTGCATCAATTCATTCTGTTGTCCACAATAACATAGGCAACATCAGATCCCGAATCCACGCCTACAAGCAAACAAATGAAACTATTACGAAAGTACATGCCCGTGTAAAGCATTAAAATAAGTTTTATTGAAAAACAAAATCAGTAATTGCTTTCATCCATGGAAAATGAATCATATCAAAGGCTTGTTTGCTAACACTAGCCCTATCCGCAGATTGGCCTGTATAGCTTGTTTACCTATATAGTTATCTTCCTTCCCAATCAACCGAGGTCTTTCGACCAAATCCCCCTAAAAATCGTACGATATTGTAACTAAAAAAAATGGGATAAATTACACTTTGTCTCATAAGTTTCAGGGTTTTTTGCTTTGGTTTTTAAAGTAATTTATTTTTTCCATTTTGGCCCTTAAGGTATGAATTTTTTCTAATTTACTTCCAAAACAAATTTCCATCCAATTTTGGAAGGAAAATACCATGTTGGCTGCCACGTGGATCTCATAAGAATGGGTAAATACACTTTGTACCATTAAGTTTCACACATTTTTCACTTTGGCCTTTAAAATATTTTTCTTCCCACTTTCCCCCCTTAATGTTGGTAAATTTACACCCAAAATAAAGTACCGTCCAATTTTGGATGGAAAAATGCCACTTTGGTAGCCATTTTGCATAAAAATAAATTATATTAAAAACTGGTTGAGTTTTCATAACTTGTTTTAATTTTTTTTTTTTTTGAATAATTAGAAACAATTTGACAAATATAAATACCAAAAAATATATTTTTTAATTTTCAAAAAATATTCCAACCACCCCAAAATTGTATGAAAATTTTGATTTTTTTTCACTAAACTATTTTTTCTATTTTATAGAAAACAAATTATAAAAGCTCACCCAAATAAAGAGGTATTTGGGTGTATTTGAACATTGATCGTTGTACATGGTGAAACGATGAAGAAAGGGGACAGAAGGGGCTGATGGAGGTAGAGTGGTGCTAAAGGTTAGGGCAAAGAGGAGGAGATTGAAAAAGCCATGAAAGTTTGCTGATAAATTTGAAAAGGAGAAGGAGATAGGGGTTAGAATTTTGGGGTTTGGGTTTGGATCTTATAAATATGGACAAAAATTGGTTTTGGGGGTAAATTGAAAAAAAATTACAAACATTGAAGGTCAAAATGAAAACTATGAAACTTAAGGGGAGCAAAGTGTAATTTAATCATTTTGACATGTGCCATGTAGCATTTTCCATCCAAAATTGGACGGAAGTTTGCTTTGAAAACATATTGCAAAAAACTACAAATGTTAGGGGCCAAAATGAGGGGGAAAAAAATTAATGGTCAAAGTAAGAAAATTGTAAAATTCAAGGGAGCAAACTATAATTTATCAGTAAAAATATATATATAAAAAATAGGCTTCTAAGCCTTTTGTTTTTTGAATTTAGCAATATTATGAACTCAAACTTAACTATTCAGAAATTACTTAAAACTATCATCTTATTATTTAAATTTATTCTACATATAGATCCCACACTACACAAATTTAACTTCCACCCCACAACCATTCACCCAGAATGATTCCTAGAGTAATTCTTTTGAATTATGAAGTGAGAAAACAAGCTTTTTAAGCCTTTATCATGCAAGGCTTTAACTAATATTTATAATTTTAAAGGAAGTCTATGCAATTTTCCAAATCATATTGAAAAGAGTAGTACATAATATTAAAGGCAAATTACATTAATAGTCTATGTAATTTGAATTTTATGTTACTTTATTTCATAATTTTTTAATTATGATATATTTGACCCTGATTTTTTAATTATGATATATTTGACCCTGATTTTTTAATCTTATTACAAATAAGGACAATCAAATATGTTTCAAAGGCAAAGTCGTCAGACAACTTATTTTATGTTAGTTAACTTATATGTTGTTTGAAATGTAATGGCATTTTTTTAATGAAAAATGCTAAAACTTTTTTAGTAATAAATTTCTATTTGTTTTGGTTTTTAGAATCTGTTTTTAGAAAAATATTCTAATACTAAAAAATAAATTGGCGAAAAAAATTAAAAATACATCATTTTTATATAATTTTATCTTTTGAAAGGTAAAAATAATTTTTTTTGATATTTATTTTCATTAGATTAGTTTCTAGTTTTTCATGACGGCAAAAACAACTTTGATATCATTATTAAATCAATCCATTAAATCAAACAATCCAAAACTAAAAACATTTTACATATTAAACATATCGATTATACATTAAAAACCTAATAATTATCTATTAGATGATAACCATCAAAAAAATCAACTAAACCAACAACACATTACATGATCATCATCCAAATACATACTAAAAATTAATTTAGTAAAAAAATAAATAAATATGTAAAACATTTATTATTTTTATATAATTTATTTTTGGTGGGTAGAAATAATTTTTAAAAATTTAAAAATAATTTTTTGACATTTATTTTTGTCAAAGTAGTTTATATTTTATCAAATTGATGACTTTGCTTTTGAAATTAAGCAATGGTATCTTCAATTATCCTTATTTAAAACGAGATTTAAAATTCAGAATCAAATATATTATAATTAAAAAATCAAAAATAAAAGTAATACAAGTCTCAAGCTACAGCGACGGTTAATATAATCTGTCCTAATAGTAATACAGAATAATATGGTAATTGTTGATATTGTCATTTAAATCAAAAGAGCCATTGATGTGGTTTATGTGTATATATATATGTCATTTTTGTCAAATTTTTTTCTACGAATATCATTTTTTTGGCACTTTTAAAGGTTAGAATTTTGGGTGGTGGTTCCAGGAAAGAGGTTTTATTTATTTATTTATTATTTTTATTTTGATGCTTCTTGATCGGTTCATAATCGGAATGGATAATGTTATACGTATTAATTAATATACTAATTAATATATTAACAGATGTTGTAGCATAATTTTAGAGGTTTTGGATGTTTATAATTTGTATAATAGGTGGAGTCAGTAATAATGACATAACACTAGTTGATATATTAATATGCACATTAATTAATACATCTAACACCACCAAATCAGAATCTCCTTTTAAAAGTTGAAGGATAAAAAGCAGCTTTACCTAATTGCTTTTCAAATAATTATAAAATACATTGTATATTTAAAGAACATCACCCTGCTTAATAAACTGCATTATCTGTTTTTGAGAGAGTGAGAGAGAGAGAGAGAGAGAGAGCGATGAAAGAGCATCTGTTACTATGCAGGTTGCTATGTTATATCTTGCTGCTTTCGGCGCTGACTTGCAAAACAATTGCCTTTTCCACTTCAAACGGAACTCTGCCCCAAGAAGAAGGTAATAAAATAGAGTTATCTTATTTTAATGATATATAGTTATATAAAAATCAACTTCTTTCTTCATACTTTTGCTAATTACGCACTTCTATTATACTTTATAACAAAAATTTATACGGTGTGTCATTATTTTATTTTATGATATGTATTTTTTATTGGGTATATATGATATGTTCCAGTTATGATTATTGTGATTTTCAATTATGACCTATCATGTAATGTCTTAAAATGCTTTATATGTCTTCATAATAGCATTGTACGAGTACGAAATATTCGTTGCACGCGTACTTCTTGTGATCAAACTTGAATCACTTGAAATGACTTTGTAAGATTTGTGTTCACAATTCAGGTAAGCTTTTTGGCTGTGGGTATATGCAGAAAAACCCCTCCGATATTTAAGTTAGTTCTCTTAAGATCAATATAAAAAAAACTCTGAGTTTCGTAAATAAAGTTGTATTACCTGAATGAGATTAACTCTAAGCCTTTATATGTTCCACACGATAAAATCCTAATAAGACTCTAATTCTTCTTTCTAAAATCTTACTAGGAATCAACCTCCTAAATGATAACACCTATCCTTTAGTACCCTAACAAACAAATCCAAGTGAAGCATTCCAACTAAATTGGTAGCCGGACCGAGGAAACCATTTCCACGGTTGCATATAGTTTACGAAACTATACCGACCAAGTCTTGCTAAATTTAACTAGGTCAATCGAGCAAAAGCCAATAATGGAGTTACGTCTGCTCAGCTCATACCAATGCTAGGTCTACCACTAGTCAAAGACCTAGCTAGGCAGGTCAAAATTCATGATAGGCTGCCAAAGCCCATACTGGAACTATGCAAAGTTTGTCCGTTCAACATGCCAACCCAATTCTGCCTGGCTAACACCAGGGCCAAGCAATCTATGCAGTCGCAGATCCACTGTTTGACCCAAACCTGAGCCCATATGTTCGGCTAAAGATTCAGGCCCACATACACGTTGCTCGGTCCAATAGTCCAGCATAATTCCCTCTCTCAAGCACCATAAAATTTTGTAATATAAATTATAAAATGTCATAATTTCTTACCATAAAAAGTATTTGTTACTCACCACAGAGCATATTACTTTTGTTTTACTGTGCAGACTATAATGGACATTTGTAACTTTTACCACAAATTAATATATTACACATCGTAAATATTTGTAATTTTTACTATACAGAGTCACAATTTTCTTATGATGTGCCTTTTAAATGTGTATATTATAAAATTTCCTTAAGAGATTAATAGAAAGTTAAAATATTGAGATTTGAAAGTAGGGGAAAATAAAAATAAGAAAGAAGACGAAAGAATAGGTGGTTATGCAACTATTATCTTAAATGAGTGTTTGGGGGTAACTTTTAAAAAATAAAATAAAATAAAATATTTTTTTTTCATTAGTGTAATTTTAAAAAAAAAAATTTATAACAAAAAAAATTTCATTTTTTAAATCTGTCTTATATAGACGAATCTAAAAAAAATAAAAAATTCAATAAGTTCAAAAAAAATTAAAAAATTAAAAATTAAAAAAAAAAACCCCCAAAAAAATACCAACAGAATAATTAACAAAAATCAAACCCCAAACACCCACTGTCCAAGAAACCATTCTTCTTGTCATCTTTCAAGTTTATGCGTACATCTGATTAACGAAAATCATATAATTTAATTATATTTTTTTATAGTTTATTCTTAAAATAATACTTGATGTGCCTTTTAAAATAAAATTAAAACAAACAAAAACAAATATGATTATAACTAATTGTTGAATAAATTAAATTTTTATCATGAATGATTTATACATAACTCAAAAATATGAACAATATCATAATGGGCCACATAGAGTTTGGGGTGTTTGCACAACAACCACTATTGTGTGGCCTATTGAATCTATTTTGGATCAATTTAAATGATCTGAACGATTTAATTTTTAGAATATATTAAATAAAATATATGTACAAAAATTTAATTAATCAAACTAATTAATTTGATTTTTTTTACCGACGGTAAAATGTGAACCCTTGGAATCATAAGAGACCCAACACACTCTTGGGACTTCTATCAAACAATTGGTCTGCAGCAAAAAAATAAATATATAAATAAATAAAATAAAATAATCACCAAATCAAACAATACCACAACACCCATATCTACCGCAAATAAAAAAGAGTTCGACTTTTCTCAAGTTAGAAATTTAATTTGAGGGGATATTTGAGTTTCGTGAGTTCATTATGAGTTTAATCTAGGTGATCTAAACTATTTATGTTTTAAGATTCGTTGGGAACAATAAACATATAATATATGTTTGAATCACATTTGTCTTAAAAAAGTAAACAGCTATTCTTGAAATTATATTTGCCGTTCATTTTTTTAAGCCAAATGTGATTCAAATATATATCTTCCGAAGTTCAATCATCTTAATTTTTACATGTTTATTCTTCTCAATAAATTCTAAAAAGTAATGATTCGAATCACCAAAATTGGGCTAACAATGAGCTCACTAAACCCAAATACTCTCTCAAATTAGATTCTTAATTTGAGAGATGCCCAACAGAGTTGTGCTACGTAGCTCGAAAGAGAGCATCCCCGAATCCCCCGAGTTCAAAACGACGTCGTTTCGTCGTTTTGAATTTTTTTTTTTTTTTTTTCAATCAGAAAAGAAGAGGAAGAAGGAAGAAGAAGAGAAGAAGAAGAAAGAGTAGCAGAGAAGAAGAAGAAAGAGGCGGAGGCAGAGGCGGAGGCGAAGGCGGGGCTGCGACGATCGGCCGACGATCTACGACGACGAGCTGCAACGAGTTGCGGCCCTCTCTCTGTCTCTCCATTCCCTCTTCCTCTCCATTCTCTCTTCCCCTCCTCTCTCTTTCTCTTTCTCTTCTATCTGTTTCGGGCTGTTCAGGGGGCAAAAATCGGGAGAAAAATCATTTTTGTTATTTTTTTATCAACCGCGCTACGTAGCTCGAAAAGAGCCCCCCCCCCAAATCGCCCGAATTTGAAAAAGGTGAGTTTTGAAGGTTTGGCTCAGTTGCAACAACATTGGTCAAGTGACTCTAAATTCACACAGTATCATCTCTCTCTTTTCTCTCTCTGTCATGGAGATAGTTTGGTGCACATTGACTCTCATCTTCTCCATCTTCTTCATCCTCAAACTTCTCTCTCCACAAAAATCCAACCTCCCACCTACTTCATTGGCCACCTCCACCTACTTAAAACCCCACTTCATCTCTCTCTGAAAACCCTCTCTGATCGCCACGGTCCCCTCTTGTCCCTCCGCTTCGGCTGCTACCCCACCGTCGTGGTTTCATCTCCCTCTACCGCCGAACAATTCTTCACTCACCACAACGACATCACATTCGCTAACCGACCCAAGTCCCTCGCAAGCAAGCACCTCGGCTACAACGGCACCACCATCAGATTCAACCCCCACGGCGATCTTTGGCGCAACCTCCGCTGCGTCACCATCATCCATATCTTCTCCTCCGCCAGCCTCCACCACTCCTCCGCCATCCGAATCGAGGAAATTCGATTTATTGAGAGGATTTGGAAGAGATTAAGGGCTCCAGGAGAGAGTGAATAGAGAGAGATGAGAGGATTTGGAAGGAGAGAGTGAGTAGAGAGAGAAGAGATTAAGGGCTCGAATGGAGTCGACTCTGAGGAAAGAAAAAAAAAATTCAAAATCAAAACGACGTCGTTTCAGTAATTCGGGGGGAAATTTTTCGAGCTATAAAACATTTATGATTTTTACATATTTGAGCAATTTTAATTCTAATAGTCGAAGCAAGTAACAGAATGCACGGACGAGAGACAAAAGAAGAGCAACAAGAATAATATAAATAAATTGGGATTACATGAGCAGTAGCATGCATGTGGAAGAATGTTGAGAGTATCAACAAATGCAAACAGAACAATGAATTTTCTGTGATTATTCACTAACCAACGAATGAGAGAGGACTTATGATAAGAATGTACCAAAAGAAAGAAGAAGAAAAAAAAGGTTCATACAGATTAAAATACGAAAACTTAATTGAAGAATTATGATTTCGATAAAATCATGCAACTAAAAATAATGATAAACACATAGATGAGGAGACAACAACTTGTAAACAAAAACCCGCAATCGGACCAAACCCAAATCCTCAATCAAACCCAAACTCATCTCCCAGTGGCGTCGATCTTGTAAAGTTTTGCAGAGAACCATCAAATCGATCATTAATGCAGGCCCGACTATGCCCAAAACTAGCAAAGCCACCGCTTTGTTGGATCTCTGAAAAAAATGAGCTCCGATTTTTTTTAGATATTACGCTAGCTCAATAATAATAATAATAATAATAATAATAATAATAATAATAATAATCACATCTGAAATTATTGGAGAATTATTTCTCAAATGCATGGATTGTGTATATAATATGATTAGTTATAAAGTAATAGTTGTTTATGAGAAAAGAAACTTTTCAAATTAAAAGTTTAATAAATATTACATTCGGTCGACTATGTTACAAGAAATATTTAATCAATTGACAATATGATCTATTGAAAATGATTTAGTTGATAAGTTAGATTATGCAAGTCTGATTAATAATTTTGTAGTTAAAATGTGAGAATGGTGATGTTCAAATGATATTTTGTTACAATTTTTTTTATTTTTTTATTTAGTACTTGAGTTTGGAATATTTTGATATTTTCCTTATTATAAACTTTGTTATATATTTAAGTAAATTTTAATCATTATAAATGGAAGTAACATTTTTGTAAGAACTGTAAAATAAATAAATAAAAATAAAAAATTAAAATTGAATACATAATTTTTTTTATCATAATTTTGTTTTTTTTTTTATTTTAAATGTATGAAGGGTACCATATCAAAAGTTTGCTTTGAATCCCAAAAATGTCAGAGTTGACCCTACGTGAATGCCTTCTTCATGTCCCATGGCTCCATTTCACTATCCTATTTGACAATGTGTGTTCGTTGGTTTCGCCATGCAAACACCCCCCTTCTTCAACAATGTCTCGACTTCCAAGTCTCTTCCTTTGTGAAGAATACCCTTTCTTTTTCTCCCTCTCTTCTCTAGTCTCTTTCTCCTAATATCTTGGCTAAAACATCAGTATAACGATGATACAACATAATCATTATTACATGATATCATCAACCAATCATAAATATTACAAAGGAGCATAAACCTGAGCTTGCCTTTGAAAAAAAAAAAAAAATCTTTGGCCTTTATGCCACTTTGCTTTTCTCTCTGAGTTTAAGAGACCAAGCATAACCCCAAGCACCTTATGAATAGAGAGATAAAGAGGAGACATAGGATCGGACGGCGAGGCAACGACAGTGGCAACTCCGATCAAGACCCTCAACCTCCTCATCTCTTTCTCTCTCTCCTCACCACTGCCATCGAAAAGGAAAGGTCTGATTTTGTTTCCACATACTAATTTAGGTTGATTTATTCCTTGGGTTTCTTCAATTCTTGTTTGCTTAGATTGTTGTTTGTGAAAAAACCTGGAGGAAAAAAAATCTATAATAATTAGGGAATTGTGGGTTTAGGAAGAGAACTATTGTATGTGGGAAATAAATCAATTTGTTAAATTGAGGTAAAACAAGAAAGGAGAGAACTAGGATTTGGTTTCCACCTTGCCAACCTTTGGATTGAGATTTGGGTATAGATAAGGTTTGTTTGGTCTCGTCCAAACCCTTAGATTCTCAATTGTTTGACCAAACAATCATCTTAGTTTCTTCATGGAGTGTGCATTGGAAATCATGTTTTGGACCCTCTTTTCTTGATCGGTGTTACACTTGCCGTCACCGTTGTCTCGTTGTCACTGTTGCCTAGTCATCTGATCGCCTATCTCGTCTTCATTCATCTATTGTAGTCTCTCAAACATTTGAGAGCAGAGAGAGAAAACAAAAGAGAGGAAAGGAAAAAGATTTTTTTTTTTAAAAAAAAAAGAGGAAAAAACGACGTCGTTTTTTAAGTACCGCAGGGAGCCCCGTAGAAAAACCCAGCAAAGGATTTGGACTTGGATAAACCCATCTACATAAATATAACTACTTATCTAACTCAACTCACTAACACATGTGTATAATGGGATACCATGTACTTACATGAAAGGTTATAATTCAATGATAATATCATGTCAGCATTGACGTGTTATATTACCATTATAATGAATTTTTTTTCATCGTATCTTAAGATTTACACATGGGCATGAGATGAATATGGAATGGATTATTTGAGCTGGGTTTGGGTTAACTATTAAAATTGGTATTTTGATAAGTTGTCATCCAAAGTAGCAAGTTGACTTAACGGGATTAACCGAATGGATGAAATTGCAATGCAATTTGAAATTTCGGAGTGCAGTGTAAGTTTTCAAGTATTAAAGGAAAATATGTAATAAAAGTAAACCTTCAAGGGAGTGTAAGTGTAATTTACTCATTTTTATGAATGTAAGTGTGCAAGGTAGAATTTTTCTCCATAGAGAAAGCGAGATGACGTGTCCCTTCCTTTACTCTACCAAGAGAAACCAAAAAACATTAGTGATCACCCCCGACCAAGATAGGTCAGAATACTATTTGGCCATAGATGATTTTTATTTGAAAGAGAGTTCTTGGATTATCTCTGGTCTATCCTCTTTGCTTCACCTATTTTGGCTTTTATAGTTTTCCTAACTTGAGTCCCATCCATTGGATCAATATTTGATCTAAGGTTTCTGCCTACATCTAGCTTTGGTTGGGCAAGTAACCAAGTTACTTTTGTCTTTGATCGTTGGATTATCCCCTTACGAATGGCTTAGATTATGTCAGATGTTAGTAGCTAACTCGCCAAGTGTTGTATTTGTTGGATTAGGTTGATCAGACGAACTTACCGTCTAGTAGGCCTGACCTATACTCCTGCATTTGCTGTACGATATTTCCATCGTTTGATGAAACTTAATCCGACGCTTCTCTTTCATTTTGCAAATCCTTCTTCTAGATGAATATTCACATGCTCAATTGTCTCCATGCTTGTAGGCACGTGCTAGCTTACTACTAATCACTTCTAATAAGCTCTTTAAAAAGCTCATATGCGCCTCCTCTTTGGTTTGGGCGCTTAATTAACTTGGTCTTGGGCCACATTTTATCCCTCTACAATTGCCCCTCTTCGATGACCAACCTGGGTTGGTTGCCAAAGACATTGGTTAGATTAGACAATGAGTCAAATTATTTTCATTTATGACATGCGTCCTTTAATTTCGCCTTTAATGATGACATCCGTCATATCATCCTTCTTGATGACGTTTTCGACTGTCTTCCTGTTGACGATGACAATATCGTCAAAGGGTCAGAGGAGCAGATTCCATGGCCCTTAATCAACATTGTCGAAGGAAGAGTCTGATTCCCTCTGTACCCTCTTCTCAGGGAGGTATTGCACTTCTATGGCGTACCCCCTTCTCAACTTACCCCTAATTTCTTTAGCATAGTCATGGGAGTGCTTGCCTTGAACAACATTTTAAGAGTAAACCTAGGTCTCCAAGAGATTAGATATTGTTACAATTTCATATGTACTACCAAAGAGAGGACAAAATTCTATTTCAAGCTCAGATCGGCAAAGCACCAATTAGTTCAAGTACTTCCTGATTCTGGCAAGGATGTCAACGATATAGTTGTAATAGTGAAGGGTAATTGGGAGTTTCCTCTTGGTGCTGATAGGGTTTGGCCTATCCCTGAGGTCATCAGCTAGCTAGGTTAATGCTCTCATTTTTCTTACATATAAATTTACTTTTTGTGGGATTTGCACTGATACTCTTATCTTTTCCCAATAATCCAACAACTTCCAAAACATTAACATTTAGGGTTTTTTTCAAAAATTGGGGCTTTCTCACTTTTAGATATCCACATGTAATTTTATATAAAGAAAATAAGTTTAATAGCAAGATTATAGATAATCAAACCCCCCCCTCCCTCCACTCCAATTTAACCAAACCCCCCCTCTCAAATCATGATTTCCAAAATCAACCACAACAACAACACAACACAACACAACACAACTACTACATGATTCTTTGTACCCAAAAATACCATAACTACACTACCGAACTCATATTAAGTCAATGAAATATAACCCTACCTCTTGAAAAGAAGAGGAGAAGGTAGAGACAACCTCCCATAACTGAATAAAAATTTTGCCGAGATTAAATCGAAGCTCTCACTAAGCTCTCCAACAACCATGTTTGGGTCATAGATCAACCACAAGTGTAAACACTCCAAAATCAAAATTTAAGCTCAAGAAATTAGGGCTAAATCGCACAAAGAAGAGAGAGAGAGAGGAGAAAAGGGACTAAAATCTAATATTTTTGTGCACAGACCACCTTATATAGACTTACCATCGTGATCGTGGTCTAACACCTCACCGGCATGATCCATTCCCTTCGTGGTCGCGGTCAAGAATACTGCGGGTGCGATAAAGCTAAACCACTGGTTGCGGGTGCAACCTAACCTATCGCGAGGGCGGAACGACACTCAAGCCAAAAGTACTAGGATGCAATTTTCGGTCGCTGTCTGGTCACGACCCTTCTCGAGCGTGACTTCCCACAAACACACATTACGTGTGCGATGCTATTGATCATGGGCACGGTCAAGCTAGAACAGGTTTTGCTCCTGGTTTTCCTAGGATAGTTCTAAGGCAACAACAAAGGTCCCAACCACAAACAATCAAGGAAAAGAAATACATAAAAGTAATAATAACACGACCTACCTATTCACAAGCCAAAAGCACAATGGGCATCATACAAACGGTTTGAAGTCAGGTTTTAGAATCAGGATTCTACACCTCTATTCCCCGCTAAGTAACTATATAGCTGAAAAACTTCCCCAAGCCAACCCCAAAGGCGCACTTTGCTGCGTTCTACTTCATTTTGAATCTTCGGAGGATCCTAAATGCTTTCAGAAGATCCGTTAAATGGTCCTCACTTCGTTGTGATTTGATTACTATGTCGTCAATATACACCTCGAGGTTTCCTTTAATCAGATCATAGAACATTTTTGTAACCAGACATTGGTATGTTGCCCCCACATTTTTTAATCCAAGCAGCATCACCTTGTAGCAGAACAACCCCATAGGGGTGATGAAGGCCGTTTTGTCCTGATTGTCTGGGTGCATAGCTATTTGATTATACCCTTAGTATGCATCTAAAAATCTCATCCTCTGGTGTCCAGACGTGGCATCTACCAACTGGTCAATTTTTGAAAAAAGAAAAATTATCCTTTGGACATGCTTTGTTTAAGTTGGTGAAGTCTACACAAACTCTCCACTTTTCATTTTTCTTCTTTTACAACGATGGTGTTGGACAACTACTCCAAATATTTGAACCTCTCGGATGGCATCAGCTTCCAGTAACCTTGTTACTTCCTCTGTAACAGCTTCCACATGTTGTGGTGCTAATCTCTTGCTCTTTCATATTATTGGCTTGAAGTTTGGGTCCACATTTAGCCTGTGGCAAGCCACTTTCGAATCGATCCCTTCCATCTCATATGGAGTCTATGCAAACACATCCCTAAATTGTTGCAAGAAGTAGATCAAATGGTCTTTTTCCTCCGTACTAAGACTTTTCCCAACGAGAAAAAAAATTTCCTTGTTTGTTGGGTCGATTGGTATTTTTTTCAATTCTTCTGCACTTTTTACGAAAGTCTCCATACCGATCTATTCTTCGCATTCCTCTTGTGTTCGGGCCTCCTAGATTCTCTTATCAGCAGAAGATATTTCCATGCATTGTTTAGTAGACATTTGGTCGCCCTTAATTTCACCAACGCCATCTCCTATTGGAAACCGTATAACCTAATGAAAGGTAGACGAAACTACTTTCATTCTGTGAAGGAACGCCCTCTCCATTATTGCATTGTACGAGGAAATGATGTTTACCACCTAAAACTCCACTTGCTGAATTATTGTTCTCGCTCTTACTGGCAAGAAGACCTTTCCTAGAGAAAAAACTATGATGAAATTAAAGCCGTACAGTGGTGAATCTGCAGGATGTAGGTCGTCTTGTGACAACCCTAACTTCTTAAACAACTCGTAGTGCATGATCTTTGAAAAGCTGCCTTGATCCACTAGTATCCTTTTGACGTTGAACTCCCCGATTTGTAAGGTCACTACTAGAGCGTCACTGTGTGGATGGTGAATCTATGACAAGTCTTCATCGGAAAATGAGATCATCACTGTTGACGAGCGCATTCTCTTTGTGGAAACTTCAGACAAGGCCATCACCTCCCTTAAGTGCGTCGACGTTCTGATCTCTCTTCTAACTTGATTTATCTATTTCTTCAAGGAGGTCGCGTATATCATATTAATGGTCGCTGACGGCTGGGTGTTCTCCTATTTTTCTCAACATTTCCCTTTGTGATTCATAGAATGATCAATATATGTTCGTAAATGCTCACTTTGCACCAACTATTCTAGGAATTGTTTTAGGGCCTTGCAATCTTCGATGAGGTGTCAATAATCCTTGTGGTAGGAACACCGTAGCCTTTAATTCTGAAGAGATAGGTTCCTGATCATTTTTAGAGGCCACAAGAAATAGGGTTCATTCTGGATCTTCATCAATATCGTATATTTTGGTTCTGTGAAGGTGGTAACAACTGCTCTAAAGGCTTCATTTCGTGGCTTAGGCTATTTGGCAATCACGTTAAATTCCTTTCTTTTAGGATCAACAGCCTTCATTCTTTCTTTCTACGAAGTGCTCAATGGAAGCCATGCGGGATTGTGTTCTTCAGGCCTTCGTAGATTGTTCGATCTTACAATGTTGCTCTACTCGATTCATCAAGCTACCTACATCAGTAGGAGACTTCATAGTTAAGGATTGGCAGAGCTTGTTGGTCTGCTACAAGCCTAGCTTAAATGAGGCAGTCACTAATTGTTCATTACAATTGTCGATCTCATTATAAGTCACCCAATACCTACTGGTGTAATCTTGTACACTCTTTGTTTCCTCATTCTTCATGGTAAGGAGCACATCTACCTCCTTTAGTGGCCAACTATTCCTAATGAAAAGTAAAATGAACACCTGTTGAAGTTGCTTCCAATCGCTGATCGAACTAGCTTCCAGCTTGTAACACTATCGAAAAGCCATCTCTCCTAGGCTTGAGGAGAACATTCTACACATAATTGGTCAATTGTTGCTCCATAGGTCATAGCCTGCGTATAATATTGGATATGACTGGTCGGATCTCATTTGCCATTGTACAGGTTAAACTTCGGAGGAGTGAATCTCTTCAGCGGATCACGCTCTCAATTGCTTGAGAGAACGGAGAGGCTCTTTCTTCTGTGAAAAGCTTTCTCCAAACTGGCTTGGGGTTCCCTCATGTACGTTGGTCAAGCCAGCTTCTAAGGTCGCTCTTTTGGTGCTCTAGTAAGTCATCCCATTTGGTGACTTGGTGCTTATTTTGTGTTTAACCTGGATGACTGCTGGCAGTTTGGCTGGCAGCCTCTTGGGAGATAGCCTTCTTTTGTCAGGAATTGTGCACTTCGATTGCCTTTCTTTGGGCTTCTAGTCCCTTTCAAGCTATTCATAGCCCTTCTTTGAAGGCCTCAACCTGTGCTAAAAGTCGATCTACAAGCTGGGTTTGTTGGTTATCGTCATCTATTAGGGAGTTACTCTTCCTGAATCCACTAGTGCCATTTCTGAGTCATGGCTAAAATTATGGCCGAACGTATGGTCGACCAAGGTATTCTGGTGATCACTTAGTATCTCTTCTAAAAAGGGATGGCCACTCATCTTCTCATCATTCCCACAGGCGACGCCAATTGTAGAAGGTAGAATTCTTCTCCACAAGGAAAGCGAGATGATGTGTCCCTTTACTCTACCAAAAGAAACCAAAAAAACGTCAGTGATCACCCCTGACCAGGATAGATCGGGAGGACCCTCCGATGGTGAAGTCAGAACACTGTTTGGCCATAGATGATTTGTATTTGAAAAAGAGTTATTGAATTACCTCTAGTTTTCCCTCTTTGCTTCACCTGTTTTGTCTTTTATAGTTTTCTTAACTTGAGTCCCATCTATTGGATCAACATTTGATCTAAGGGTTCTGCTTGCATCTGGCTTTGGTCGGGCAAGTGGCCAAGTTGTTTTTGCCTTTGATCGTTGGATCATCCCCTTATGAACAACTTAGATTATATTGGATGCTAGTAGCCAACTTGCCAAATGTTGTATTTATCAGATTAGGTTGATCTGACGAACTTACCATCTAGTAGGCTTGATCTATACTCTTGCATTTGTTGTCTGATGTTTCCAACATTAGATGAAACTTAATCCGATGCTTCTCTTTCATTCTGCAGATCCTTCTTCTAGAAGAATATTCACATGTTCGAGTGTCCCTCACACTCATAGGCACACGCCAGCTTGCTACTAGTCACTTTTAATAGGCTCTTTAAAAAGCTCATATGGGCCTCTCCTTTCTTTTGGGCTGACCGCCTAACTAATTTCAACTTGAGCCGACATTTATCCCTCTATAGTAAGTATTGCAAAAATGTATAATAATTTGGGCACTCAGGATAGAAATTCACTTCTGAAACTATTGGGTCAATATTCCTAAACTTAAATTTTTTTGAACTAAAAAGGACATTGATTTGTCCAAAATGATACCTATTTGTCCAAAAGCTTACCTATTTGTATTTCTCAAAATGTCACCTATCACATATGTCCAAATATTACTTATTCGTACAAGTGTCACATGTCTATCTACCTATCCAAATATCTCCTATTTGTACATGTGCCACATATTTATTCACCTATATTTCCAGTGTCACCTATCTATCCACCTTATTGCCACCAGTCGACCATCGACAACTTTTCTAGTGCTAGCAACTTTTCCGCAGACTACACATGTTCTTATGACAAAAAAGATTAAACCTTGGACCAAATAATTTATGGCCCCGTGAGTAGAGACTTTTTAGCAATTAACCCTAATAATTTTAATGTATGTTAATTATTTTAAAACATGTATTAAAATATCTATGTTATTTGTAGGGCAAAATTCATTTTACCTTTTTGTGGTATAGCTTTATAGCACTCCCATGTCTTTTAAAAATAGCCATATGTCTTTCGTGTGGTTTTGAATTAAAATGGAATCATTAATATCGTTAACTATAGATGTGAAATGACTATAATACCCTCAGATGCTATATTTTTTTATTATTTTTTCTCTCTCATCTCTCATGCACATAATTTATAATGTCTAGTATTAATTCAATTAAATTACAATTAATTATAAATTCTTAATTATTTATTATAATTATTAAATTTTTATTCTAATTTTAATTTAATTATATTTTATATCACATTCTTAATTATTTATTGTAATTCTTAAATTTTTATACTAGTTTTAATTTAATTATAGTTTAGATCACATTTAATCCTAAATATTCAACTATTTATTATAATTACTAACTTTTTAATCTAATTTTAATTTAATTATATTTTAGATCACAATTAATCCTAAATTCTTAATTATTTATTATAATTTCTAACATGTTAATCTAATTTTAATTTAATTACAGTTTAGATCAATTCTTAATTATTGTTTATTTTATATATTATATTTTATATATGTTCTTAATTATATTTTTATTTTTATTAAAATATTAATCTAATTTTAGATTTGAAAAAAAAAAAATTGAGGGTAAAAGTGTCTTTTTGTTATATTCATTTCATTCTAATTTTTTAGAAAACAAAACCCACTCTAAAAAATGATTTGTGTAATACACCTTCCATTAGTTTGAATGCAAAAATTAATGGTAGCACTTTAGTCCAAAACCACATGAGGACTTTCTAATTATATTTGAATGATAGGGGGTAAAGTGCTATAATCCCAAACTACAAAAAAGTAAAATGAATTTAACCCTTATCATATCTATATATAAAAGTAGTGTTTTTCTTTTTCCTAGGTCGCACATTCTAAGGGCTTACACTTTTTTCTAAAAAAAAAAGCCACATCGCATGTATTTTTCATTTATATATAGAGCTCTATATAAACCTAAACTTAATTTGAATTATACTCTCTTTACCTATTTTATATGAATTTTATTTGAGAATTACTTTTTTTCCATATATTTTCCACCATAAGTTCAGATAATCCACAAATCCAATACCAGATTTATGTTGCAAACATCGAAAATTTAAATAATTTACAATTAAAGATTGTAAATCTTATCAATTCATAGAGACGTGCCCTGCATAACATAGAGAGAAAAAACACCAAATTAAAACTCCATAATAAAAGAGAAATTATTAATTTTGCATTTTGTAAGGATGGACCCCTGTCCTCACTTTTGAAATAAAATTGTACAAAGATAACCAATTGAGAACTAACCCAATTTGTTGTTCAACTCCCATGTCAGTCACCCTAATCCATAAGAGCATTGCTATTAATCCTTACCTTTCTTCTTAGAACCCCCACCTCATTCATTTTTTTTAATTCCAATTTTCTCCCAATCAAAAATTCCACTTTTACCCTCATTCTTAATCTTCTAAACCTAATTTTCCAAAGTCTAACCTAACTCTAATAACCTCCGGCAATACCATCATCTCCGACCACCTCTCATCGCCACAACCACCACTATCTCTAGCCACCCCTCATCATTTACCTCTACTATCTTTTACCACTCTTCACCATCACAACCACCACTCCCTCCGTCACAATCAGTCATCACCTCCACCGACAAACACCCCTCCATCCCCTATTGCAGATCTGAATCAGAAAAAAGAGATCAACCCATTCAGCATTGTGTTATCGAACTAAAAGGATTTGTTCAACACTGTGTTTCTAAACATTTTGGATTCATTCAACATTGCGTTGCCGAACATTTAGGATTTGTTCAACACTATGTTACCGTACCCACTCTGCCATCGTGACCTCCCTATCCATTGCAAGAAAAAATGAGCGAGCGAGAGAGAGAGATGAAAAATTAAGATTTTCAAAAGAAGATGAAGAAGAAAAGAGAGAAGAGGGAGAAGGAATGCAAAAAATCACTTGCCATAGCCTATGATAGAGGTTTTAATGGTGGCCATTATTGATGGGTCTTTTCTCTTGCTTGTTTCTCACTCATACTTGATTTAATGCAAGAAAACGAAGAAAACAAAGAGAGAATCCATATTAGAGAGAGAAGTGGAATGGGTTAGGGTTTGGGTTTAAGTTTGGGTTTCGGTTTGGTTTTGGGATTAGGGGTATAATTGGTATTACGGTGGGGGTTTAAAGAAAAATGTAGGGGTTTCATTTTGCTGAGTAGGAGTTTAAAGAAGTGGATGGGCCAAAGTAATTAGATGGGGGTAAATATCAACCCTCAATCCATAAACATTCATCAATTCTTTGAAGAAGGGGAAAACAATTTCAATACAAAATTGCCAAGTGAAAGTAACCATATTATCCTCCTATCATTTGGCCTTTTACACAATTGTACCTAAAAAAAAAAAAAGTTAGTTCTTCTATGTTTTGACATTATATTACAAAAAATTAATTACTTTACACACTGAAATGCATCTATTGTTTGGATGTTTTTATTTATTTGTTCCTTTTGAGTTTAGATGTTGTTATGAGATTCTATCTTGATTAGTCGTTGTTGAATTTCTTTTATATAGTTGACATTTTAATTTAATTAAGCGTGTTTATTTTACAATCTTCTAATTTAATATATATCATATAAAATCATTATATGATAATTCAATTACAACATATTTATATTTAATTTTTTCAATAAATTTTATATAGTTTCTATTTCTACATATTTTTATTTTTCAAATGAATATAAAAGAAAATTAAATAGTTAGACTTAGGTGCTATTTGATAAAGCTGAAAAGTGAAAAATGAAGACTAAAAATTAATTATTGAAAACTGAATACTGAATTTATTAAGTTAAAAAACAGTTTGATAAAAATTTAAGTGCTAAACTAAAATTACATTGTTTAATATGTATAAGATTAAATTTGAAATTTATTATTTTTAAATTATATATTTTAATTTTTATATTGTAATGGTGGTGGTAATGGTTGAAGAATTTCAGAGTTATTTCATTGAATTTGGGATCAGTACATCAATCATGTATATATACTAGAGTTCATCTATACTTACATATAGTTACTTAGTTATATCTATCTATCTAACAAACCTAACCAGTTCTAACAAACATAATCTGTAACTAATTATGGTGGAGATAATATTAATATGTGATGCAGTACACCATGACTTAGACTACGCTCCATCATCCCCCCCTCAAGCTAATGAGCAAGGAATAGACCATGAGCTTGCTGATAAGATAAAAGAACTGAGAAGTGGGAAGAGGCTTGGTGAAAATGTCGACCACCTGATTGGCGGTAGGAACATATTTGAGAATAAGCCGATGAGCTGCAACTTTCTCACGAACGAAACCTCAATGTCTTTGGATCGGCTATGAAACACAGGGTTAGCAGCCAAAGACATAGAAGAGACATTGTCACAACCATAAAATGGGAGGAGAGATTGAGGAATAGAAAAATCCACAAGCAACATTTGTAACCAAGTGAGCTCAGCAGTTGTATGAGCCAAGGATTGATATTCTGCCTTAGTGGAAGACCATGAAACAGTGGATTGCTTTTTAGAAGACCAAGAAATTAAATTGTTGCCCAAATAAACATAGTAGCCAGAGGTGGAACGACAATCAGTTTGATCACTAGCCCAATTGGAGTCACTATAGGCTTGTAAGCAAAAGTCAGTCGAGAGAAAATGAATACAATGAGCTAAAGTTCCTTTAATATATTGCAGAATGCGCCTGATAGCAAAGAAATTTCCGACAGTTAGGGAAACACAGGGTTAGCAGCCAAAGACATAGAAGAGACATTGTCACAACCATAAAATGGGAGGAGAGATTGAGGATAGAAAAATCCACCACGCAACTTTGTAACCAAGTGAGCTCAACAGTTGTATGAGCCAAGGATGATATTCTACCTTAGTGGAAGACCATGAAAAGTGGATTGCTTTTTAGAAGACCAAGAAATTAAATTGTTGCCCAAATAAACATAGTAGCCAGAGGTGGAACGACAATCAGTTTGATCACTAGCCCAATTGGAGTCACTATAGGCTTGTAAGCAAAAGTCAGTCGAGAGAAAATGAATACAATGAGCTAAAGTTCCTTTAATATATTGCAGAATGCGCCTGATAGCAAAGAAATTTCCGACAGTTAGGGAATGCATGTATTGACATGCTTGATTGACTTGTAATAGTGAGATACTGAAGTGCGCCAACAATACTACGGTAGAGAAATGGGTGAGAACAAAGAAGAGAATCAACGGCAGTAGTGTTGATTTTGAGAGAAACATGGGTAGCACATGGTTTGCAATCCACCATGCCAGTCTTGACGAGAAGTTTAGAAGCATCTTTGTGTTGAGAAAGAAAGTACCCTTGAGATATTGGTTGGACAGAAGTGCCAAGAAAGTAGGAAATATCTCCCAATTCTTTCATGGAGAAAGCATGATGCATATGAGATAACAAAGATTGAATATAACCTTGATTAGTCCGAATGAGGAGAATGTCATTGACATAGATTAAAATGTAGGTAATAGAGGAAGAGGTCTTGTGAACAAACAAAGAAGAGTCACATTTGTTTTGTAGAAATCCTTGAGACAGAAGAAAGGAATAAAAGGTGAAAAGCCAAGCTCTAGGAGCTTGTTGTAAACCATAGAGGGATTTATGAAGTTTGCAAACCAAAGTAGGATTTTGAGGATCACAAAGCCTGGGGCTTGGTCCATATAAACCTCTTCTTCAAGATGACATGAAGAAAAGCATTGCTAATATCCAACTATTTGAGAGGCCAATGGTGATGAAGAGCCAGACAAAGTAAAATGTGAATAGTGGGTTATTTGGTCACTAACTGAAAGTATCCTAAAAATCCACCCTTCTTGTTGGAGAAATCCCTTAGCAACCAATCTGTCTTTATACCGTGCTATAGTGTCATCTGAGTTACGTTTGATTTTAAACACTCATTTATATCCACTGGATTGTTTAAAAGGAGGGAAAGGCACTAAAGACCAAGTTCCTTGATACTGGAGAGCAGAGTACCCATCCATCATTGCCTGAAACCAAACTGGAGAAGTAAGAGCTATTTTGTAAGATGTAGGCTTAGTGGATGCATCGGATGAAGACAAGAGAAAAGAGGCAGAGTAGCAAACAGATTGGGATTTGGATCTGGTGGTCATGAGATGTTTATTAGTAGAAGAAGGATGAGGAACAGGTAAAACCATAGCAAGAGAATCAATGGGAATAGGACGGGAGGTAGGAGGTAAAGTAGAAGCATGTGTTGGAGAAGAAAAATGAGACTAAGGGACATGCGAAAACTGTAGGTTAACCTGTGTGGGAGGATAGGCGGTAGGGTAGTCTAAGGGAAGCACAAAAGTAGGCTGAGGAGTAGGCTTGTGAGGGACCAGTGGTGAGGTGGCTGAGATGTAGGACAAGGCTGAACTATTGTGGATAGATGCTGTGGAAGGGAAAGAGTAGTGGTAGGTAAAGAAGTAGGCTGATAAGAAGAGGATATTGAGGCAGGGAGGGAGACCAGAAGGAGGACTGTAAAGAGGACAAATGAGAGGAGAGAAGTAATAGAAGAAAAGGGAAAAGTAGACTCTTGAAACCTAACATGCCTAAATAAGACAATTTTACCAATAATAAGGTTGAGGCATCTGTAGCCTAGCCTTTGACAGAGGGGTGGTAACTGAGAAAAACACAAGCTCAGATTTAGGGGCTAATTTATGGGATGAATAAGGCCTAAGCCAAGGGTAACATAGGCAACCAAACACTTTGAGATGTATAGTCAGGTTTAGTGTGATATAGCAATTCAAAATGAGAGTAGATTGATAGAGAGACACTAGGAAGCCTATTAATGAGATAGGTTGTTGTAGCAATGGCTTCAAACCAATAGGCCAATGGTAAAGAGGACTGATGTAATAGGGCTATAGCAGTCTCAGCAAGATGTAAATGCTTCTTTCTGCAACTCCATTTTGAGAAGGAGTGTAGGGACAAGAAAATTGATGAAGAATGTCATGGGAATGCATGAAAGTTTGCATTTGATTATTAATAAATTCACCACCTCCATCTGATCGAAGGATTTTAAGAGGATGGCCAAGCTGTTTTTCCACAAATGCTTTGAAAATTAAAAATTTGGAAAATATTCACTTTTATAAGCACGTGGATAGATCTAGGTAAATCTACTATAATCATCCACAAAACAACACATAAAATCGATAGACACTTGAAGAATAATTAAATGGCCCCCAAACATCTGTTTGAATTAAAGCTAATGGAGTATCAACTTTGGAATTAGAAAGTACAAAAGGAAGTCTGTGGCATTTAGAAATAAAGAAATCATTATAGGACAAATCAGTGTTATTGATATTATGAGACAGACAACTGAGATTGCAGTATTTGAAATTTTGCAAATGAAGGATGACCTAATGTTCTATGCCAAATAGTAGGAGATGCTGAAGATGATGATGAAGTTGAAGTAGTAGAAAAAGCATGAAGATGAGAGCTAGAAGCCACAGGAAAGTGATAGAGTCCATTAGCATGAAAGCCTTGATGAAGAATTGCTTTAGAATTATTGTCCTGAATAGAAAAGATAGATTTGTCAAAAATAATGGAGCAATCATTGTCTTTGACCAACTGTTAAACATAAAGTAAATTGGACTGTATTGAAGGAACATGAAGAACTTTGTTAAGTCGAAAAGAATGATGAGGAGTGGGGAGAATACCTTTTCCTGTGTGATGAATAGGAAGGGAAGATCCATTTCCAATAGTAACATGATCTGGACCATCATAGGGTTGATAAGAATTCAGATGATGAAGATTATTGGTAACATGTATAGAAGCAGCAGAATCTAAGAACCAAGGGCTAGAGACCTGAGAAGTATTATCATCAGTCATTATGTTGAGAAAAGCTTTGGACTAAAGAGGAACAGATGAACCAAAGGAAGGAGGACGAGAATGTGGTTCCTGAGATTGTGGTTGAAAATGAGGATCAAGCCTATGCCAAGACTCAAAAGCTGAGTGATTAGCTTTACTACATATCTGACAAATTGTTCTAAAAGGTTGCCTGGTGCGAGGTTGAGTTTGGGATCAACTTCGAGAAGAAGAAAATATTTTATGAGCTAAACAAGTTCCACGAAAATTGCCTCTGAGATTAGAGTGAGATGAGCCACGATCATGATGATAAGAGGTAAATTCTTTTGAAGCAGAGGACTCTCTCTGTGTGGCATAAGCTACAGTCAGATCAGACTGTATGCAGTTTAATCTTTCCTTCAACATGAAGAGCCTCTGAACTGAGAAGGGAAGAGATATCAGACATCGATATGCTTTCAGAACTTGTGCAAATCGCAGTTTTGAGAGAGTCATACTCAGTAGGTAGGGTAGACCATTCAAAGTGATTAGAACAATGTCTTCATCATCAAGAAAAGAAGAAGCAATGCTGAGTTGATCAACAATAGTTTTGATGTTATTCAGATAGGTCTCCATCGAATTGGAGCCTTTCGAAATCAAATTCAGCTTGTTCTTAAGCTGATGGATACGAAGCGTAGAAAGAGATGTGAAGCGTTTTTCAAGGGCAAACCAGACCTCGGAACTAGATCGAAGATGAAGAATTGTTGTGAAAATTGCAGGACAGTGGGTAGCTGTGAGACAACTTAAGAGATGTGCATCGATCATATGCCATTGAACTGCGTCTGGATTACAAACTTCTGTTCCAGAAGAATTGCGTATGAAATCAATAGGGCATGAAAATGATCCATTAACGATCTTCAATAGATCCGTAGCACGAAGAATATTTTACATCTGGTTTTTCCAAATAATGAAATTTGTACTATCGAGCTTGACAGTGATAAGAGAACTGAGGTTTGAAATCAACATGCTGAGATTGGGTGGAATGGAAGAAGAAGAAGAAGAAGAAGACTCCATTGATGAGCCCATGGATCGCTCGTTGGAGCTTTTGTTTCATTGAATTTGGAATCAATACATCAATCATGTATATATATAAGGCCTCGTTTGGGAACAGACTAATTTAGTAATATTTTGATTATTTGGCTAAAATATGAATTAAAAAAAATTAGTATGTTTGAGATGATTTTTTAGCTTTTTACGAAAATATGTAAAAAATAAAAGAAAAGAGAATTTTTGACTTTTTTTATGAATTATTGACTTTTAATTTTTTTAATAACTTTTTAACTTTTTGACTAAAAAAAGTCACTTGCTAAACGAGTCCTAAAGTTCGTCTACACTTACATACAGTTACTTAGCTATATCTATCTAACAAATATATCTGTAACTAATTCTGGTGGAGATAATATTCATATGTGATGCAGCACACCATGACTTATACTACTCTCTATCAATGGTATGATGATTATGGTATTGGTCCTGGTCTTGGTCTTGGTCTTGGTCTTGGTCGTGGTCGTGTTGGCGGTGGTAGTGATGGCGATAGCATGGTGGTGGGTGGTGGTTGTGGTAGTGATAGTGGTAGTGGTAGTGGTGGCGATACTGATCGTCATGGTGGTGGTGATGGCGGTGGCATGATGTGGTGGTAGTAGTGAGTTTATAATAGTATATACTGGTACTTATATTTATATTTATAAATTCAGTCAGAATTAAGTAAGTTTCATGTGATTTAAAATTTTCTTAAGGTTTAACTTATATTTTAAGAATAGAAACTAAAATTATCAAAATAAGAAATAATTTACTAAATTAATATATATAAGATTCAGTTTATTTTTTATAGAATGATAGCGTCTATTATTTAAATAAATTAATTAAAATCATACTTTAATTTTAATAAAGTTGATGTTAATATCTCGAAACTTTTACTTTTTTGTATGTAAAAAATACCCTTTGTCAAATTTTTTTTAAAAAAAAAAACTATCCATAATTCAGTGTGTTGTTTTGATTTTTTGAATTAACTTTTTTAAAAATTAAGTTTTTTGGTTTTCGTATTTTTTTGTTTTTAGTGGATATTTTTTAAATTTTAAACATTTTTTTTTTACTTTTTAGATGCACCTTACTTAGATATATCTAAAAAGTAAAAAATTTATGAAAAAATATTTTAAAAAATTAATAAATACATAAAAATATAAAAAAAATACTGAATTCTCGTATTTTTTTTTATATTTTTGGTATTTAGTGAATTTTTAAAAGGTTTTCTTCACAAATTTTTTACTTTTTAGATTCATCTACGTTAGGTATGCCTAAAAATTAAAAAAAATTGTTTAAAATATTTAAAAAATCAATAAAAACAAAAAAATACGGAAAATAAAAAGTAGAATTTTTCTGAAAAGTGTTTTTTGAAAAGTGAAACTAAGCATAGTAAAAATTAATCCAAGAAATAATAACGGTTAATAATTGTTACTTGAATTTTAAATTTTTTATTTATATAACTCACGTATTTGCATGGATAAAAAACGCTTGGGTGTATATATACTCCTTTTTCTCTTTTAACACATTCGTTTTTACTTCTAAAATCAAATCAATCATATTTATTTATTGAAGAAATTACGAAAGAAAAAAAAATTGTTAGATTTGATCTTAGTAACAAATTAAATTTTTATATTTTTTAATTATTTTAATTTAAATCCTAAACTTTTAAAATAGTATTAATTTAGACTGGTTTGTATTCGTTAGTTGTAGTTAATGGAGAATTGACAATATAAATAATTTAATCACTTTTTTTCCCCTTTATTTTTGTTGATAATTACCTCCAACCTTTATCGTCGTTCATCACCACCCTTTCTCTTTCCTAATCCGGTGCCATCCCTCTATCATTTTTTCTCGTACACCGCTACTCCTCTAATTCTCCAACTCACTGCCACCCATCTCATTACTGCCTTGGTCCATAGTCGCTGCTGTCATCCAGCATCGTAGGCAAAAAGTAATTTAATAATTTAAATCGTTCTTATTAACTAACAAATGGTTCAATCTTACAATTATTTATTTATTTATGGTGCTGTTCGTTCATGTGCCTGTATTCATTTGCAGTGCATGCTATCAATGCCCTATTTGGATACATTGAAAGGACATCAAAGCTTGATGATGCTAGTAACAATTTCTCAGCTTCCGATTGCAACAATAAGTTCACCACTAAAGTGCATTGCGACTGTTACAATGCAACATGCAGAGTTACTCTACTGTACGGTCTTTCTTAAACAACTTTTAACTCTGTTTATATTTATAAAAATTGGGCTTAAAATTTTAAGAAAAAGATAGCTTGGTATTTATTTTTGAATAATACTATATGCACAAATTGATATATCAATTAGTATACTAACAGATGATATGACATAATTTTAGACGTTTTGGGTCTTTGCAATTTGTATAATGGGTGGACTCATAATTTTAAAATGACAATGTCATAACTATATTAGTACACTAATTAGTATACCAATTGGTGTTTGTAGTACCACAATTTATTTTTATTTTTGAAAACTTGTGAACCGCTTACAAAATTAGGAGATGCGTCCTAACAACACAATAAGATTTTACAACATAAATCATAAAATAATATATAACTTTCTCACCACAAACAGAAATGAGGACAAATATTTATTTATATAAACAAAAAATTAGAAATACATCTCCCTATATATTTGTGTCAGATTTCTATGACACCAAAAGTTTCCTTCTAATTAAAGTCCTTAGAATTCCAAATTTTAAAGAGTGTTACTATTAGCATCCTAATTAATACTTTAGGCCCCCAATAATAAAATTTGAAACCCTAGAAATTTCTAACAACTCCCAAATAATTCTAAAATTATCATTCTAAAAACATCAAACCCATCAAAATTCACACCCCTAAAAACCCTCTATCTCCCAAAACTCTTAACAGTTGATCTCACCAATCTTCCTCTCACTATTGAGCTCACTAATCTTTCTTTCACCATCGAGAGAGCTGTGCCATTGATATCACCGTTGTTGATCTCTATCACATCCGAAGCCAACCTCTCTCTATCATCAATCTCTCCATCATCATGTTCGGACTCGTGTTGCTGAACAAATTACCTATGTTCAGACTTGTGTTACGAAATAATTTGTACATGTTTGGACATGTGTTACCAAACATTATAAAAATGTAAAGCCCTGCGTTTGTGAACAAGTTTGACCCATCAAAGTTTAACAAGCAAAGATAAGTATGCATCAACCAGTTTGATTAACAAATAAAACTAAAGTTCATCATATAACCAAAACATAAGTATATATTAAGGTTATATCCAAAGTGCTGAATATATGAATAAAAAAGTTTGGATAAGTGCCGAACATATGAATAATATTTGGTTAGACGTTGTCGAACTAATGCCCTTAATTCAGCCTTGTACTGCCATTTTTTTTCACATATGTTTGAGAGTTCAGTACCCAAAAAAAGACAAATAGTTTTCACCATTTTTTTTGTTTGTATTTTTGTGTTTTTTAAAAAAATTATCATTATGCAAGATCAACCTCCTCCGAGCTACGAATATCATCCAAGCTATGAACCTCCTCCGAGCTTACATTATGATGCTCCATTCATCTCATGGTATTGGGATTGTCAGAAAAACTTTCTCTTATTGTCATTGTTAGAGAAATGTTGTTGTTGAACGACTAGCTGCTCGAGGGTTTTGAAGGGTTCGGACTAGGGTTTGGACGATCATGGTGGCATGACCCATGACCCATCAGGAGACCCATATAATTTGAATTAACCACCTTATCCATATGAGCCTAACAAACCCATCTCATTAGGAAGATAAAAATGTGAGCAGTTAGGGATTCTTTGGTGACCAAATCAAATGTGTATAACGTATTCTGATTAATCAAATATCATTCAAAAATATTCTCTATCTCTATGCCATTCAAGAATAGTAGCCTTTGTATAGTGGATTGTGAGGGTGATGCTCACACCATAGTAATCACGTCACTGCGAGGAGGTTCGAATTCATGATTTGGAAGTATGTGATTCACCCTAAGTTTCATTGTTTTGGATTTAATAGATAAAAGTTATGCCTGAATCTATTTATCTACTGCGTAATATTTATCCTGCAATTTGTGTTTTCACTTTTATGTTAAAAAAAGATGAAACATTTTTGTAACTTTGCACTTTAAAATTAATAAATGAGGGCGTATATTTATATTAACGTACTTTAAAATTAAAAAAACTAGAACCAAATATTTATATTTGTGCATTCTTAAATTAATAAATGGGAACATATATTAATATAATTGCATTTTCAAATTCGAAAATGAGCATATACATATACATTTGTATTTTTAAATTTAAAATATGGACAAATATGTATATTTTTACATTTTTAACTCCAAAAATAGGAATTATATTTATTTGACCAAATGCTCCAATTTTATTTTTTGAGCCACTGATTTACTTGCCAACTTTTCAAGTTCATTTTGTTACTTCCAATAAGCTGTCAATGAGGGAGTCTGGATCCTCTCCAGCCAATTCCTCCGGCCATTCCTCCTGTCAAGAGCCAGGATTTGGCCACGTCATCAGGGCCAAAAGCTACGGCTCAGATCAAGTTTGGTTTTATAAAAAAAATGAATAAATAAATTCAAAATTTTTTTCATTCACAGATTCATTCGAGCAGAGAACTCCAAGAACTCCAATATGTACAAAATGAATTTAGAAAAATAAAATTTGTAATGAGCAGAGAACTCCAATGCATACATATATATATATATACAAAATTGATACAGATGTATGTATATTATATATATATATATATATATCTTTAATTGCTTTCATTGTGCATGATAATGGCTCTAGTTTGCGGTCGCCGGAGCTTTGGTTCGCTTGATGTTCGCCGCCGTCGATGTTCGCCGTTGGTAAGGGAAAAGACGCAAGGAAGACAGCTCTATTTTGCTGTTTTTGATCGATTTGGTGTTAGGGCTTTTTTGATTTTGATCTTGCATTGATTGGAATCAAGGCGTTTTTGGGGTGTGAATGGATGGGAGAGAGGGGATCGAGAGAGAAGAGTGAGGAGAGAGAAGAGTAATGAGGTTGAAGAAGGTGGGAGAGAGCAGAGTGGCGAAGCTGAAGAGTTTGATGGTTTCAAGCCTCGAATGAATCTGTGAATGAAAAAAATTTTGAATTTTTTTTTTTATAAAACCAAACTTGATCTGAACCGTAGCTTTTGGCCTTGATGACGTGGCCAAATCCTGGCCCTTGACAGGAGGAATGGCCGGAGGAATTGACTGGAGAGGATCCGGACTCGTCAATGAGGTGCCTTCCCACAGTGATGTGTTGGGAAGGATTGTGATCGACATTGATTGGATGTGTGGTTACAAATCACGTGTACAAAGTTTGCATCCACTCTATCAAACCTGTCATCATCAACTATTAAGTGTTCTTTTGAAAGTTAGTAAAAAATTAACTTTTCACTTTTTATCAATTTTGAGTCACATCATCTCTCACATAACTTACTTACAAAAAGATAAAATAAGTTAAAAAAGTCAAAAAATTAACTTTTTACCAACTTCTCAAAACACCCTAAGGATTCAAAAATGTTAAAACTTTAAAAAATTCTATTAAAAATTCTACTAAGGCCTCGTTTGGGAACCATCATTTTTAGCTAAAAAGTCAAAAAGTTACTAAATTAGCCAAAAAGCCAACAATCCATACCAAAAAGTCAAAGATTCTCTTTTCTCTTTACTTTTTGCACATCTTTTCGTAAAAAGCCAAAAAGTCATCCCAAACATACTAGTTTTTTTTAGCTCATATTTTAGCCAAATAGCCAAAAAGTTACTAAATTAGCTTGTTCCCAAACGAGGCCTTATCTCACATAAGTGTGAGATCCCACACCCATATAAGATATTTAGTAAAATTTTTAAGGTATCTACATTACTCTAAAGGATTCCTGTTGTTGTATGCATCACGTGCCTAGGAAAAGAACAATGTGAGAAACAAAACAGAGAGGTCATGAGGAGAGAGAGAGAGAATTACAGTTAATTGATGTTGCGAATGATGTTATTTACTTATAATGGAAAGACGCAACAGGTAGGAGATTCGGTCAACTTTCCATCAGAGTTTGAATTTTGGTTTGTACAGGAATACGGTGGTCAACTCTATTTTTGGCCCGAGTGGTAATCACCGGTTTGAAAATTAATTGATCTAAGCATGAGCTTTTGAATAGAAAGACTCATTTTCGTTCCTTATTCATTATCAAAGTTATTTCCCTTAGCCAATTCTTTGTTAAGTTCTCAAAATCTAATTAACTAAGCTTGAAAAACATGCTTGTTTTCCCTGTTGTTTAACTTATATTAACTTAGCCCTCGTTTGACAAGTGGCTTTTTTAGTCAAAAAGTCAAAAAGTTACTAAAAAAAATAAAAAAAATCAATAACTCATACCAAAAAGTTAAAGATTCCATTTCCTTTCTACTTTTTGGACATTTTTTCGTAAAATGTTAAAAAGTCATTCCAAATATACTACTTTTTTTTACATTACATTTTAGCTAAAAAGCTAAAAAGTTACTAAAAAAACCTATTTCCAAACGAGTCGTTAGAATCACAAAAAAATGTGTTTGGGGGAAACCAACATGCATGGAGAAATGTGTTCATTTTATTATTATTTTCAAAGAAAACAATAATTAAATCTTTTCCAAAAACTTGTGATTCACTCAAGTATGTAATTCAGTCCCACTGACACGTATTTTCATGCAAATTCAAATTAATCTATGATCCACACTATACGAATGAGGTAAACAATAGTTCAGCGATCAAGCCTCGGGGCCCCCATCTGCAGTTCCAAGGTAAAGGGGTTATAATCACCCGAAAATGGTCTAGTTTCTAACATTAATATGCATGTCGATGCGGTGATAAGATATACAAAAAAGACTGAGACCCCCTTTCAAAGGTATCCCACGATTCCTTTTGCCTTTTGATTGGTTAAATTTTTTTTTTTTTTTTTTTTTTTTCTTCTTCTCTCACTCACCAACCCCCATGTATGTGTGGGGGTGGTGGGGGTGAGAATATGCGGAGTCCTAATCACAGCTGTAAGATATATAATGTAATGCAAATTCTCAATTTCCGATCTCAATTATTTAATCTCATTAAATCCATTTTATTTAATCTACTTGCACCAATTAAACTAAGTAAACTAAACAAAACTTGAAATCAATAACAACCAACAGGACATCAATGACTTGCCAACAAGGCAATAACTTGACCTTGCCAACAGATACTACGTCCAAGATGTAATATAATACTGGTTCTTACCCTGATCAAAACCCTTGCTCACTCTGAGTTACGTGTCAGAAAGAAATTCCGTCTTCAACCACTGAATCTATCACTCCTCTATCTGCATGGTGTTCGGGTGTCTAACATGCAGGTAGCGGATCTACTATATTTCTCAAGCATACCAGATCACAATACTAGCTAGCTAGAAGCTTATAACTCGAGCCAAGCCCATAAAATAACACCACAAGGACATGCTCGAAAATCAACAACACTAAGACAAGCTCAAAAATCAACTAGGTATAGTAAACACCAAAACCTGATTATTTAACAACTTTTCATGCTTAGAATATTTTCCAACACTTTAGTCATTTTTCTCAACAATTCCTCTTTCTGTCTAATTTTACCAAATTGCTCCTATGACTATAATAGAGGTAATTATATTTCCACATACTAAATCCTCTCAGTGCACATCATTTCTCTAGACACACACTTAATGAATTTGAAATCTTATAGTTTCCTCTGCTCACATCCTATACCCTATCAAAAATATCCTCATCTTCTTCATCATTCAAACCCTAACCCTAGCTCCCTAATTCTTATCTTATTCATTCATCGCCAACCAACCACCACCTTCTTCACCGAAAACTTGTACTGCCACCACCACTCATCATTCTACCGTTGTCGGCTGCCATTAGCAATCCATTTACTCCACAACATCTAGTTTTGCTACCTACTATTTCCTTCAAAACCCTAGGCGATGTATCACAACCCAAACCTGTTCCTAAAAGTTTAGGCCATGACTGGCCTACATTTAAGCCTCAAAAACAAAAATTCAAAATATTTAAATCATACTGGGGCCTAAAGCGGAAGCCAAATAAATAACAGAATGTCCATTGAGCACTGCTTATATGCCTGGATTAATCATGTCATATAAAGAGTTCACATTCATAGTTCTACTGTATACAAGTCTAAGTCATATTAACCAAGTGTTCAACAAAAGCCACCAAAGACTTAACTAAAATGTGGCATCAAAAGAACTCTTCAACAGGACAAAAGGCTCCAATTTTGGAGGCTTAGCAAAATAGGTCCCACAAAAGTTTCCTGAAGCTGACCTAGGGTTGACCTCCGAGCTAATCATCTACATAAATATATATGCATACAGAGTAAGTGAAACTCAGTGAATAATAGTAAAGTAAAGAAAATCCAATGAAGATGTTTGAATTAAATAAAAGCATGTGATGTAAACCCAATATTTTTCCAGGGTACAATATTTAGAGCATTCATCATACAAACAATTCACATTTCTTGTTCATAACTCATTTCACATTTCTTGGAAACTTGTGCATTTGGACAAAATACGATATTGAAAGGATCGTGTCATACATAAATCAATATAGATAATGAAAGACATATATTTACTATACTATTACTCACAGTGGTTTTCCAGAAATGGTTGACCGATCCTCGAATCTCGACCTGCAATCACAATGCACATAACACAACATATCGAACATAGAATTACTATCTTGATCAAATTTACTTATCTTACTCTTTTCTTAATCAACTAAGCTAGTCCCTTACTTTACTCTTAACCAATTATTTATGTTGGTTCTAAACTCATTAGTCCTCAATGGGTCATAATTCATATCAAGGAAAATAGGAAGAAACGAAAGGAAACTAGGTTAGGAGAAAAAATAACATGAAACAGGTAGACAGAAAGTGAACAACCTTCACTAATTTAAATATATATATATATTTGTGTACTTAGAATTTGGGTGTGAGACCACAACTATTCGAAACTAGACTTCCGGGGCTTGAATTTAGGCTCAAGAATCACTTAAAACAGAGTCCGGATGAGGGAGATATGCCTTTTTAAAATTGGCTGAATTAGGGCAATCCGCACATGCGGAAATCCAAACCGCACGTGCGGTTCTGAGCTTCCAGCAACAAATCCGAAATTTAGTATGTTCTAAAATGATTTCTTTGCATGTTCTTGAGCTAGGGCTTAGTAAAACTCAACATAAACCTTATAAATTCATGGATAAACATAGAAATAAGGTTGTTTTCCAAATCAAATGCATCAAAACTTGATTTAACTCAAGAATCAAGAATCTTTAACAAGAAATTGATAGACTCTATTTTTGTTACAAAACCTAACTTTTCTTCCAAATTCATATAGATCTTCATTTCATATGTAATTTTATGAGTTCAAACCATACAAAACCTCAAGATTAAGGCTCAACTTCTCACAATCAGCTCTTAGATCAAACAAATCCAAGAAATCCAAGTCCAATTTCATATATATATATATATATCAAGTAAGCTTAGAACTCAAAATGATAAAACCAAGTAATCATCTCCTTTAGGGTTCTTACATCAATTTACACCACTTTACACCCTTCAACTTCTTAATTCAACCTAGATTATATAATCTCATGAGGAATACAACTTGTATTCATAAAATTAAAGGAAGATGCTTACCTTAGTTGGCTAATTTGTTATAGATTAGCTTATCTTCAATGCTCTTTTCAAGTTTCCCTCTTCCTTCTTCTCTCTCTCTCTCTCTCTCTCTCTCTCTCTCTCTCTCTTTTCTCAGATTTTTTTGTGTTTTAAAACAAGGTAAAGATGGGTTCAAATGGCTTATATCACTTATATATATATATATACACACACTTAAAGATGGCCCAAACACACCTTAACAAATCAGACAGAATAGATTTTTAATTAAACTTTCCAAATGGCTCCACAAATTCCCATTAGTATATCCATGTACTCAATTTCGATTTCTGAAACAATTAAAGTCATCAATTTCAGTTTACTCAAGGGTTTGGCTTAAATAAATCTAATTAATTCATTATGAATCGAGTTTTTACAAAATTTCATATTATATTCTAAAAATCATGCTCATCATAACTGTAAAGTCAATTTCGGTTTATCGCACCTCTAAGGCATTCAATTTGTAGTCCAAAGTCATAATTTCAACAGATTTTCTTATAACCGACAGATACAATCTCATAAGCACATAATTCACACATTTAAACATGGAATTTCACATCAAACATATAATCCCACAGATAATGAGGGAATTAGAGCATAAGCAGTATATGAGAGAGTCGCGTTATTACACGATGTAACCCCCATATCTACACCGCCCTATCTGACATGAATATGGGGTCTTTCAATGAAGAGATTAAGGAGGATGGCGTCGGAAACGAAGTTGAAAAAGATAGCACCACAGAAAGAGTAGTGGAGGTCACCGTCACCAACGAAGTAGTAGGGGATTACGGCTTAGGAATTAGGATTTTGGACGAGGAAGATAAGGTTATTTTGATTACATTATTTTTGGACAAAATTGTAATAACAAAAATGATTCACTAAGTGTGTACACAAAGAGTATGTAGTGTGTGGAAATAGAATTATCCCTATAATAGTAATGTATTCAAGTATGAAATGACCAAAATGTTGATAAGGACCAAAACTATCAAATTACCCCTAAGGGTCCAATTATCTAAAGTGTGTTTCTATTAGCACCCCATAAATTATTTTGGATCTCCTAATTTTTCACCTTTTTTTAATTACAATAATAACCTCAAATAAAATTACTAAAAAGAACATTATTAATTTTGAGACATCCCATCTCACAATTAAAGTTACACACCCATTATATCATGAATTAGGATTTATGAGAGCACCCACCTCTATCACCATCCATCTATCTTCCCCAAATCCCACCTTCAAAACCTACCTACCCTTAAAACCTTAAAAACCCTTTGGCAGCAATATTCTGGCAGTAACAGTGGCAACTATTTAACTACCTACACTTTTCAGGTAATGGAAATATTCCGACAATAACAGTGGCAACCCTTTGGCAGAATACAAGCCCAAACATTACTTATTTGTTTGGGATGGCGTTCCCAAACAAATAATTAATGTTCGGGAATGCAGGTACGAACATGAAAATTTCTTAACACATTGAACGGTCAGCTTGCAGAAGTTTTCAATTTTTCAATTTTGGGAATACAGGCCCGAACATTACGTATTTGTTCGGGAATTTCCCGAAAAAATAAGTAATGTTCGGGAATACAGGTCCAAAGATGGAAATTTCTTAACACATTGAGCGGTCAAAATTGTTAACGCTTGCAGAAGTATTCATTTTTTCAAGTTCGGGAATACAGGCTCGAACATTACTTATTTGTTCGGGAAGGCATTCTCAAACAAATAAGTAATGTTCGGAAAGGTAGGTCCGAACATGAAAATTTCTTAACATATTAAATGATCAAAATTTTTAACACTTGCAGAAGTTTTCGAAAGTAGCCCAAATCCATTATCAAGTTCAAAAGTTATTCCTTCATTGCGTAACTTTGATAATATTGCTACGTAGTTCTCTGTTAAACTCACAATTTTATAATATCTACCAACAAAACCAACAAAATCAATTATTGTAATTTTTTTCCTGCAAGAAAAGAAATTATTACGAGAAAATTGAGAAATTATATATATATATATAGAGAGAGAGAGAGAGCATACCAACTGTGACAATGGTGAATGAGGCAGCGGAGACAATAATCACATTGGCTCTTCTTCTTCTTGGTGGGTTTTGTTAAGGTTTTTTGGAAGATGAGTTTTTTTTGGAGTGTAGGGGTCTAGAGGATGTGCATTCAATGGGTGAAATGTTTTCACAATGATAATTTTGGTATTATTTTGGGAGGGGGAAGAAATTTTGAGGGTTTCAAAATTTATAAGTGGGGGCTCAAAGAAATGGAGAGTTCAAAATAATTCATGGGATGCTAATAGCACCACTCTTATATAAATCACAAATTACCAAAATACCCTTAAGGCACGAAATACTATTTTACCTTCCATTAACCTCAAGTTAATTTCCTTACTTTTGAAAGACTATTTTATGACTAATGGATCAAAATTACCCTTTTGGTCTTGAGTCTAAAATTCCTAAAATAATCCAAATAAGCCATAAAAGTAACTTCAATCATAAAATAATCATGGGAACATATATTTTCAAGAAAACAGTAAACAAAACTAGTTTGTAAAATATAAGAAAAATAGCAAATCGCACTCAAATCAAGCCATCTTTTAAACTAGGTCATTTAAACCCATGGTTAGTCTATCTAAATCATTTTTTTTTTCCAATTTCTTAACATTTTGTTGATTTACTAGAAAATCAAAGTGACCAAATCAACATACTCTTTACATCAATAGTCATTGAATATGCCATTGATAACACTTTTTAGGTTTGAACATGAAAAGCCCTAATTTCATATTTACTAGTTTCATGATTTCATTCAAAATATGACAATATGAAATCAACCTAATAGCACACTTTTTGGGGTGGCATGATTGACATTTTAACAATAAAATAGTGATTTAAACTAGAAAATTTGGACCCTTGACTTCATCATTTGCTGGCTTCGTTTTTCATTGTGGAATGTTCATAGCTCCATCTTCAATCTATTTGTCAAGAATGGCATGGAGTTCTTCAGCATTGCAATCTATGGATGGCATGACTTCGAATAAGCCGTCCCTTTCCCTATTTCTATTAGAAGAAGATTCCTTTCAATCTGAATGGCTCTGGGCTGCCATGGCTTGATGGGCCATCTATGTTGGAATGTCTGCAGGTGTAGGCAACAGTAGACATTGTTAGACAGATTTAGCAGTCTTCCTTGTTGAATCAATGAATGTAGTAAACGGTGAGATCCTCAAGTTTTCCAACAAAGCATGATTCTTCTTAAGAATTTTGTGGATGGAAAAGTTGACAAGAACAGGCTCATCATGATCATCATAATAATCTAGACTGCATCTCAAAATCTTTTGACATACTCCACAACCCCTCTCTGAGCTGATGTTTGGTGCTATTAAGGTCAATAACAATGACCTTCTCATATTTTCTTTTTCCTCTCGTTTAAAAAACTCTCTCTCTAAAAAACCTCCATCTCAGGCCTCACCGTTGGCCAGCCGGCCGTCGCCTTTGGCCATGGCGGTTGGCTGGCCTAGCTTTCTCTCTTTGTGTTGTTATTTTTTCTCCTAATAATCTTGAGCCCCCATTTGTTTTCCTTTTTCTCTTTTTCAGATCTAATCTCTAGATTTGCTTAGGGTGCTGTTTTAATCCTTTCGTTTTTGTATAGGATGCTTGTGTTCACAGGTATTCTTTGGGATTTTTAGCTGAATATTCCTTGGGTGGTTTTAGATCTATTTTATCCAGTGGTTTGAAAGCTTGGTGGGTCTTCACTTTGTGGGTTTTGGTGTTTTTGGAAGCTTTGATGGGTGGTTTTGGTGGGTTCTTTTCTCGAATGAAGAGGTTCGAATGGTGCTTCGGCCATGGTGTTCAATTTCGGCCTTGGGTTTCAGTTTAGGGTGGTTGCGTTGACCAAGGGTGGGTTGGTTCAGGAACTTCATTCGGGCACTTCTCTGCTAGAGGGAGTTTGAGGGGTGGAGGATCCAGAGTTGTTTAGGATCTTCATCCGAGTGCTTCGTGCGAGTGGGAGTTTGAGGGGTGAATTCCGTTCAATCCTATGGTGGTCGGTGTTTGTGTTCGGTTAAGCAAGAAGATGAGAGTGAAGCAAGAAGAGGCTATCGATGTTCAGAGGCGAAGCAAAGTAGTTTTGGTCTCGGGTGGTTCTCGATGGTGAAGCAAGAAGAGGCTGTCGATGTTGCTAGGCGTCTGCAATGCAGGGAGTTGTTTGGGTCACGGAGAAGAGGAGAGTGAAGCAAGAAGAGGAGAGTGAATGGTGCAAGAAGAGACTATTGATGTTCAGAGGTGAAGCAAAAGAGGTTCGGTCACGGGTGGTTCTCGACGGCAATGGAGCCTGAGTGTCCGGCAAGTATGGAGGTTGAGTGTCCGTCAATGGTGTAGGGTGTTCGGGTCAGGCGTGGGGCTCAAGAGTGTATCAGAGTTTGAGTCAGACGTGGGGTGTTTCAAGAGTGTATCAGTGTATCAGTGTGTAGCTGTGTTTTAGGTGGGGGCTCAAGTGTGTGGTTTATTTTATTTTTTTAGTTGTATTTTAAAATTTAAAATCGTGAGGCTAAGGGGTTGGTTGTATGAACGCGAGTAACAGTAGTAGGAGAGTGAGTATTTACTCTTCGAATCTCTCTCATTGCGTTTTATTTCCTTGTACCTGTAAATTTCATGTTTTTAATGGAATTTTTCTTTGCCGATCAAAAAAAAAACAATGACCTTCTCTTCACTATGAAAGTACTTTTTATAGAATTTTTCTTCCATCTTCTCTTGTTTTTAATGGACCTGCAAGCAAGATTCATGTACCAAGTGTATGTACAGTCCGCGAGGAATTTTGAGAACTCCCTAAGTCGAAGCTCTCTATCCTTGACATGGGGACTAAGAGAGTTAAAAAATAGCTGATATGCTCTTTTGCTGCATTTATGTCCAGCATAGAGAACAAATGTAGGACTGTCATACTTCTTTGGATATAGCATGTTGAGAATCTCCAATGGATATTGATGCTGATTAGAAAAGGGACTAACTTCATCAACATTTTTTTTCCCTGAATGTGTAAATGCCATGCCTTTCAATGCAACCCACACATTGGATTTGACCCTTTAAGTATGTGAATCATTGAGATTCAAGTTGGCAATAAATCGTTTTTTCCACAAGTCATTAGATTCCATCTTATATTTATCGAGGGATATATCTAGGCACCATGGAAATCCAAATGACCAAATTGAATACCCACAATTACCAAATAGAAATTGATTCACAAAACAGAAACAAACAATAAAAAATAAAATAAAAAAGAGCCGCCACTTAATTTTTTATGGAAAAACTAGGAAACCTGAACTCCATTTTAATTTAGGCAACGATAAATAAAAAATAAAAAACTCGATTTGAGAGTTTAGGTATAAAAGGAGAAGATCATTGATTGAGCACCATTTTCGCCCAATCTAAAGATTGGCCTATACTAGTTTATTTTTTTAGATTTATTTCCGTATCAAATTCATATCTCAATTAAATTCACATATGCTTTTAGACTAATCCTACCATATATGTTGTAGATACCCCATTTCGACTGACTATAATGCTTATCCCCGCTTGGAAAACGTCACCCTATGATATAATCGAGAATGATCGAAGACTTTCAATCTGACAACTCTAATCCGATATTGAATGCACCAAGACTAACTTCAGTTCATCCTAACATCCCAAGAAACCTATTCACAACCAATTTGAGCCAAATTGGACCCCTACTATCCAATTCCTTTCTATTCTCTCTTCACCTTGCACAAGTCCAAAAAATTGTACTTCCTTGTTTGCATCATTTTATGTTAAAAACATTAGAATTTTTAAAAATGATCTATAGAATTTTCAAAGATCTTTCTAACGATATAAAATTTGTCAAAATCTGTTTTCAAACAAAGTTTTAGAAGACATTTTCGGATCAATCATTGGTTTTTAACAAAGAGGATAAAATAGTCTTTCCACAAAAACTACAAGCTAGACTTGGACCGGGCTTTGTCTATTTTATTTTGGGCCTATTTTATTATTCAAATGGATTAATTTTTGGAAAAATGGGTGGCCCAAACCCAAAGCTCATTTTGAAAAATGCGGCATCACGAATGGCCGGACTGACCATGGGCCCAATTTTCTAGGCTTGTGGATGGCAAGACTGGCTTCGTCCCCTTATTTTCTACAACAACGATTTTCCTCCCTTTTGCCCCCAGCTGCACGGTTGGCCTTATCTGTATCTGAATTTGTGCAATCCCATATCATTTTTTAGTAGAAAATTCCTTTTACAAGAGTTTACATAAACCCCCTTTCACCTTCATTTGTTTTTGTTCAAGATTTGAGTTCAAGAAGTTCAAGAATTAAGTTCCAAATAATTCAAGTGTGGAGCTTTAAATCTCTAACTCTAAAACTTTTAAAAATTTCTCTACACTAAGAGAAATTCAGGTTGTCTAGCACCTTTCTACAGTGATTTGGTCGAGTTTTAGTCTTTGTGACATTCATCCGGAGGCGTGTTTGGAGTTCTTCCTAGCAAGAAGAAAAACTAAGGGTAGTAAAGTGTTTTCCATTGCAGTTTCACACTTTGAAAGGTTAATAGTTTTATTTTCTGTCTTTTTGTTTTAGTTGTATGGGCATGACCCATATACGATCAAGTCACTATTGGCTTGGTTGCATATAGGTTAGCCATTCATTTTTGTTAGATTTTGTTCTTGGCAATTCCATTTGACAAAACTCCTTTCAGTTGTAATTTTGTTCAACTTTTATTCAGTGAGGCTATGAATTTTTAGATGCGAATTGAACTCGAATTGTGCCTTGCAGAGAAGTTTCAGAAGTTAATTCTTTCATGTTTTGCCACTTCGCTAACTATGTTGGGGATCGAAGTTGAAGTTGTTTTTCTGCTCGAGCGGTCATTCCTACGCTCGAGCATAGACCCTGTTTAGTCACACGCGTTTTAGTCAGGCCACTCGAGTGGCCATTCCTACGCTCGAGCGGAGATCGCAATTTTATTTTCTATAAATCTGCGATTAATTCAGTTTCTAAGGTACAGCTTCTAGATCTTCTTATTGGGTATTAGGATTTTCTCTGGAGCTTCTTTGCTGGTTTCCTTTGATATCTGTGAGAGGTTATATCATGAATTGAGTGGATGGATTATATCAAAGGGTTTTATTTTGTTTTATTTACAAAAGATAGAATTGTTCTTCGGTGGATTCCGTAGAATTCGGGCCTAAAGCTTTGGTGGATTCTAGAGTAGCTCATTATTGTGATTCGACATCGGCGTTGTGAATTCAACGTTGGGTAAGACAATTCCGAGGTGAAGATGGGATTGGAAGAGGCACATAGGGGTCAGTTCGATTCGGGCGTGGATTCGCTAGGTAATTGAGAGTACACTTGTGTAATTCCTTTATGTCTTCTTAGTGGATTGTTTTGTGGCTTTTGCCCGTGGTTTTTTATCACAATTGGAGACGCTCTAATTATGATTTTTTAACGTAAAATCGTTGTGTCGATTTGTCTTTGACTTTTGATTGGGATTGCTATTTATTGGTTGAAATTGATACATAATCACAAATCAATATATAGGGGATTTCTAGATTTTTCAATTTTGTTTATCCCTCATGCATGTTCCATTTTTCCTGTCTATCCCTTTCTAGTTTATTTTAGTATTTCCTTTCTCTTCCCCTATTCTACTTTTCCCATTATTTTATTTATTGCTACCTATCATGCACAAGTCTTACCAATTTTGAATTTAAAATTATCAAGATGATAAGTAGAGGCCGACCTTGAGTCGGGCAAGATGGATGCATAAAATCTTCCCATATCATACCTAAGTCCCTAAATCGAGTCCTCTGGTGATAGTACCTTTATATATGGAGTCATTTTACGGTTCTTGGACCTTAAAACCAAGTAGCAGCTTCGAGTTTGATTATTGATTGTTTGGTAACTTAGCCTATGTGGGAAAATGATAAAGGTTCTATACACGCCATATGATGGATCTAAGTAGGCTTCAATAAAATACTATTTGACTGAATTTTCAATAATCTTGTGGGTTTTATACATAAGATGGAAAAATGGGGGAATAAGAAAGTTATAAACCAATTGCACCTCCTCTCAAGGTCGGTTGCTCTTACATATGTAACTCACAAAAGAAAGGATTTTGTCACTTTTTTTTTTTTTTTCCTGAGATAGCGTTAGTATGTTAGTATAGTTAGATTACAACTGAAGGGCCACCATTGCTCCATCAACTCAAACCATTGACCTCCCACTCATTACACCCTAAGGTGTAGCTACTAGACCATTGGGCCGCACCCATATGTTTCCAAAATTCTTGACTCTCTTTTGTTTCCAAAATTGTTTTTAAGAAAGTTCCTTAAAAGTAGGAAAATTACAAAAAAATGACAACTTTCCAAAAAGAACGAAATTTTACCAACAACTTGAATATTTCCAAAACATTTTTTGTTTGAATAAAATGGAATCAACCTAATCTAAGGAATAAAATCTTTCAAATACAAAGAGTTTCATAGTGTACAACAATTATATTACATAAGGTAGAGGGTTCTCTCCAATTGGGTGTCCCAACTAGAGGGTATTGTTAGGCCTCTGTGGGCCGACTACAGAGTCGCATTGATGATCCGAGCCATTTAATATATAGGGCTTCAAGTACTTCGTCCTTGTAAAACATCATGTTAATCAAATATCGATAAACACTTGATCAAATTATATTTGTGTCACCAATTTATTTTAAAATTCATACTTACGGTTAACACAAATGTGATTTGATCAAGTGGCTATCGATATCCGATTAACATAATTTTTTGCAAGGATGAAGTACTCGATGAGTTTTACATATTGAACAATTCGAATCATCGATGTAGGCTCTATAGTGGGCCACAGAGGCCCAACAACATCCTCCAGTTTGATTTGGACTGGAGAGAAGTCTATCCCATTACATATAATATCCCAAGCATGCTATTAATAAGAAGTAATACAAATACATACAAAAAGATGCAAAAGGAGGGAAGAGCACTTATCAAGTACTCCTCGGCACCAAAGTCATAAAAACCAAGTTAGCACATTATATATATATGACCTAAAGCATGAAACTAATGCAACAACACATAAAATGATCTCCTAAAGCCCGGTAGGTGCTAAACATGGCATATGAGCGTAAACCATGGCTTTTCACATTTAAAACAATCAAATACCACAAAATGCAACAATGAGAACATCTAGTCAATGGGTATATTAGGCCTAGATGCATGATAATCATGTAATGTGATTAAAACTAATGGTACAATGCAAAACAAGTAGCAAAAGTAAGAAAAAAATGATTAAAACTACTCTAAATCATGGAATATGCATGAATATGACTGAACCATTATCAAAACCAAAAATCTTGACTCAAGTATATGAAAATAATAAGAAAATCATAAACAAACTGATAGTTTGGTAGTCAAACCGAAGAATACGAGAGAAACTTAAAAACAAGGCCATTGAGTGTTTCCCCCAAGCCTTGGAGCTCTCAAGGCACATTTTGGATGCCCAAATACTTCAAGGAAGGTCTCCTTTTTATAGGGTTTTGGGAGAGCTATGAATTTTGTGTATTTTGGTAGAGGTTTGTTGTAAAAAAATGGTGATCATTGTTTCCTTTTCACTAAAAACTGTTGAGACAACTGAGCCAACAAGGCCTGAATATAGTTCAGCTGCAGTCTCAACTTTAGCTTCAATTCAATCCACACTTCAACCACAGTTACAGAAGCAAGCCACAGTTGCCAAAGTAGTTATGCAGTCCACGTGTGGTAGTTGTAACTAACTTGTGATATGCACAATCTGTTAGAGATTCTAGAAGACTGTATTAAACTTCTATATATAGATACTATCTTGAGTGAATTGTAATGTGTGTGAGAGAGCTATCAATGAATGAAAATATCTAAATGTTGAGTCTCTGTATTTGTGAGACCATGAAATATCCTCTCACATGGATGGTGTGGAGATCCAACGAAGAGAAGAGCTTCACCCCTGTAGATCTGCAATGAGGAACACAGTCGGTGCCACCCAACCAGGGTTGCCGGCCGGGAGTACTCCGATGATGAAGTTAGTCCTTGAATCAGTAAATAGTATATATCTCTATTAGAAGGGGTGTGTGTTTTGTGTAGGGAGAACAGACATACCTCTCACTTGGGATGCCCCCCCCCTTTTATATAGAGGGGGGGTGTGATATTTGTTTGGGCTGGACCCATTGTGGGCTTTGTTTGGGTTAGGCCGAATAAGCTTGTACCTATATTTTTCTGGCCTCCATAATTGCCCCAAAACTTGCATTGTCTTCGGTAGAAGGAATGAGGGTTTTTATTGCCGAGTTATACTGTTCAAATAGATGTTAAGTCCTTTGACAAAGAATACATTTGATGAATAAAACATATGAATGGATGACTGCATGTATGCTTGAATGCATGCTTGAATGTATGTATAAATGTACGTATATCTTGAATGTATGTATAAATGTACGTATGTTTTGAATGTATGTATAAATGTACGTATGTCTTGAATGTATGTATAAATGTACGTATGTTTTGATCATAAGATGAGGGGGTTGAGCTAAAACCCAGAAAGGAATACAAACAAATCATAACGATGGGCCACGGTATTGTTACCCCCGGACAAGGGCTGTAGGCCGCGGTAATATGACCCTCGGGCGAGGGTGTAGGCCGCGGTATTCTAACCCCCAAGCACGGGTGTAGGCCACGGTATTCTAACCCCTGGGCATGGGTGTAGGCCGCGGTATTATAACCCCGGGCAAAGGTGTAATATATTGTCGAGTGTAAAGATTGCTTCCAAATATGGAATTTCATGCCGAGCTAGAAATATTTCTATATGCCGAGCACGGAAATGATTGCCTGAATCAAGTAAGACAGATTTAAATAAAGTAGATATATCAATCAAAAAATGGATCACGGTATTATTACCCCCGGGTGAGGGTGTAGACCTGCGGTATTATAACCCCGGTCAAGGGTGTAGGCCTTTGCTAACGGCGCTCTGTGCCGAGTGCGAAGATTGCGCTGTACTCGGAGACTTTTGCTGATTTTAAGTGGCAACTAAGTGCCAATATGGCAAGGACTTTGAATAATGTATCCGAATAAGGTGGACGTGTTAATCACCAATAATATTGTTCCGCTTGTATGGAATTGCCAAGTAGATATTGGGCCAGCTATTTAATTGCCGAGTTGCTCGATTTGCGTTTAGTCCAAGGTAGACTTGCCCCATTGCTTTTGAATGACAGGTGTTAGTCGGGAGGAATGTAGATTCCCATTGCCCTATGTTGCAGGGAAGATTCGGCTTTGGTAAAATGACGGCGCGCAAAAATATACAAGCTGCCGATTGCCAAGTGTAATGTATTGCCCCAAAACGGGCGCTTGTTTCAAGCTGTGTGAAAAGGAGCGGGAGTTTGTAACTCAAGTAAACGTTCTTGTAATGTTTGTACCAAGTTGGCCGAGTATGCGTGCATGTCAAAGGTGCCGAGATGATGATCGGCTGATGTGCCCCGATTGGAAAGCGAAAAATTGACTGATGTCCCAGTGGGCAATTGTTTTGCCGAATAATGTTGTTAGGCGAATAAACTGATGTCCCAGTGGGCAATTGTTTTGCCGAATAATGTTGTTAGGCGAATAAAGTTGCCAAATACTGTGGCCAATGTTGCTGCATAAAGTTTGACAATGCATAAAGTTGACAAATAATGTTGCTTAGCCGAATAAAGTTGATGCACGGCCGAATAATGATCATGCATAATGTTGAATTAATAATGGCCGAATAATCTTGCCAGGTAAAGTTGATGCACTGCCGAGTAACTAGTTGTCAAAACATCGGTGTCCGTTTACACTTGGGTCGGCGATTGTGCCGATCGTTTGGTCGGCGATTTTTCTTAGCTTCGCGGTGTGTCGGCATTCCTTCGGAGTTGAATTTGCTAAGAACTTGGTTGGCAATGGTTGCCAATTTAGTGAAGTTGAGCTTCTTGTATAACGTATATTTGCCCCATTGCTTTTGAATAAGATTTGTTATTCGAAAGGAATAAAATTGACTTGGGCCAAAATTGCCGAGTAGGCCGATAATGATTTGAAACGGATTCCGTGCCCCTGTTCGGTGCTGTGGCGAAATCAGAATGAAGCCGAGACAAAGTAGGGTGCTTGGTGATATTGGAACCAAATCTGCAATTTATTTGTATTTTTATTTATTTATTTAATATATATATATATATATATATATATATTGCGAGCTGAAATTGCATATTCTGACCGTACGGATGGACGCAGAATGCGTCAAATAGCTGGAAAGGACTATTGGATTGTTGTGATCAGACTCCTGATGGCGTTATTATAGCCAAAATGGATCTAACGGCTCAGATCAATAGGGTGTAATGCAACTGCGAAGCACAGGATTATTTCTACATATCTTGCTAGGTTGTCTCTCCAGCGAAGGAATTTATTTTCTGGGCAAACTTTGATCGGCCCGTACGGCTTCGTTTGAGCTCCGATTTTGACGCGGTTTGTTGCGTTGGACTCGTCTCAATGAGTACTTCACGTTGGTGTGGGCAAAACTTGAGTTTGATAGCTTTGAAAATTTCAGTTGTCGGAAAATGTGAGCCGTATCGCAATTTTCAGTGAACTTTGGTTACTTCTTGGCTGCTCGCGCTGGTGGGTTTGGACTCCTTGATTTGACGCGAATCCTCTTGTATATTCAGATGTTGATTTCGGCAAGCCGAGATGCTAGTTCTACGCCGAGATAATAAGCATGGGATCTTTGTTGAAAAGGTAGGCAAGTTAATAACAGTTAATAATTGTAGTTTCGTGCCGAGGATGTCCAATGCTATGGAGCATGTTACCGCGTGTGGCCGAGTAGTCTTGCCGAGTAATCAATGAGCCGAATAATGTTAGCCGAATTTCCGAGATGTTTGTGCCGAATAAGTGGTGAATTTGCAGTTGTTGATATGCCGAATATATAAGCCGAATAAATCACCAAAGTAGCTTGGGAGCTTTGCCGAGCAATTGCCTATGAGTTCTCAGTATTGCCGAGTAACATGTCCGTGCCCAGCGCCAAAATAATGTGCCGAATAAGAGTTATGAGCCGAGTTGATCATATGCAAGCAGCGTTCATAATGCCGATAAACTCTATTGACGAATAAGTTGACATATAACGTTGTGAGCCGAATAACGTAGATAATGGGGCGGGATTTGTCCGATGCTGTGACGTATGGGCGGATAAGTCTTGTGGCCGAGTAGGTTATGAGCCGATAAAGTCACTAAGTTGCCGAATTAATTGTGGACATAAGTTGGTTCGTTGGTTTCCGTATATCCGTAGTTGTGATAGCCGAATGTAAAAGAAATTCAAGTTGAGGTGAGTGATCAGTGAAGATGGATGATCATGGCCCAGCTCTAGGAGCCTGCTATTAAAATTGCACGTTGATCGGACACGATCTGACCGGTGAACTATCATTTAACGTCCCCGATTTTCCAGTTGATTGATCCCAAGCTAAAACTCGAAATTCACAAAATTGGACCTCAAAAATGGATCCTACACAGCAAAAAACTAGAGGGTAGGCGTCCTCGAAATTACTAGACCATCCGATTAACTGGAATGCGGTAAAATGCAACGGAGCACATTGTGCCGAGAAGCGCATGATAAATTCTTATTTCATCACCTTCATGTTGCATGTCGTGAAAGGCAGAGTTCCAGTTTTGAGTTTGTGACTTTGAGGCCTTGTATCTCCTTTGTTTTAAGTCTGATTTCGATGCCGTTTTTTGCGTTGGATTCGTCTCAAAGAGTACTTCACACTGGTATGGTCGAAATTGGGTTTTGAGAACGTTGAAAATTGCAGTTTGTTAAAATTATGGGCTGTTGCGCAATTATCGGCAAGTGTAAGTCAATTTTTTGCTCCTCTGGTTAGTGGCTTCGGGCTCCTTTAGTCGACGCGAATCCTTTGGTATTGTTAGATGTGGATTTTGGCAAGCCGAGATGCTAGTTTCATGCCGAGATAGTAGTGCCGAGATTTTGGAGCTGAATGATTTGATGAATTTACGGAGTTTGACAAGCAATGTTGCCGAATAATCAATGTTGCGGAGTAATGCTTCCGAATTCTTGCCGAGTAAGTTGCCGAGCTGGGCTGGTACATTTGGATGTTTTGGAACATTTAGTCGGCATTCTTTGCTTTGGTGTCGGCTTACATTTGGATGTTTTGGAATATTATTTGGATTTGCCGAAAACTTAAGCGGTAATTCCTCTTAGCTTTGCCGAATAATATTTCTTTATACCTGCAAAAATTTATACAAGTAGAGAGAGAGAGAGCATACGAATGTATGGTGGTGGCTTAATAAAATTCCTAGCAACACAAACTCCTAGCAATACTTTGGTCTCTTTATTTTTGCAACGTGGTTGATTGGCTATTTGATGTTGCCGAATAATTTAATTGGAGTGCTAGCGCCGAACTTCGAAGGCAGAGATGAACTGGCAAGTTGATGGGCCCATGGTGACTCTGAGTAAATAATACCATCATTTTTCGAAAACTCGATGTCGAGGTGACGAAAATTTGGGTTTGGTTTGAAGTATGAGTCGGCCCTTATGATTCCGTCAGCGCCGAACTTGTTACGTTCAACGAAGTGGAGGGGCCCGATCTTGGTGGGTGATTTCTTGGTGCTTTACTTGGCCAAAAACCTTGCTAATAGATGAAATAAAGACCCACTGTAATCATGAAGGTTCGCCGCGGCTAGACTGGGTTGAAGAGATGCCGAGTTGTGTCACAACGCTTGGCAACTTGGGAAGTGTAGTGATACCGAGAAAGGTGGAAGAGCTACCGAACATGGTTTGCTAAACAACCTTTGTTGGAATACTTGTGATTCTAGTGTCAACCCGGCTGTCGGCAAGACTTCTTTACACATGCAACTTGTTCAGTTTTGCCGAGATTTTGGTCGGTATCAAAATGAGTCGGTCATGACAAATGAATTCTTATGTATATATATATATATATAGAGAGAGAGAGAGATTGCCTCAGACTAGCACAAATTATGAAGTAAAAACCTTAAAAATTGTTTTATAATAACTCATGGGCCCGTTTATGTTAGTTTCCTCTAGAGAAAGAAAGAGTGAAAAAGTGAAGACCAATTTTGTTTTTAACATAGGTACATAGCTACGTTAACAATCAACTGCAAGGTAAGTGTTGAGAAACAAAGAATAAATAGACAAATGGCAGACTACATATGAATTTGGCCGAGCAGTCCCATTTGTAATGCCGAAAAGATGTTGTAACCAAGAAAAGTATGAAATCCATTTTTAGAGAATGAAAATGTAAAAGCAGATCCACATAATATATGCCGACTACTCTTCTCAGAATGTCGAGATAGATATTAAACAAATGTTTAGAACAAATCTATGAGCATCAATATATAGTGGACCAAATCTATAAGCATAAATTCAGAAATGAGATTTAGAATAACAAGAGAGTTGACAAACAACCCAATAAAGAGTTACGGTTGCTGAGCTGGTTGATAGACAAGCCAAATAAAGTGCCGAATTTAAATGAGTCTTTCAGCTTTAACAGTTTACTCCGATCTCATTTCGATCCCGCTGAGAAGATAGTGGTGCCGAATATCTTGATTAATAAACTTTTAGAGAGAGAAAGTAAAGACCCAACTGTGGATTCCATAACAATTGCTAATATAGACATATGTATATCTCAAGAATTAATTATAAAATAAACTCCTTTGAGGCAAAAACTAAATAAACAATCCTGGGGTGGGTTTGGCTGAGCAACCTTTTTGATAATGCCGAAAAGAAGCTCTTACAATAACATAATCTGAAACCCATTTTTAGAGAGAGAAAATGAAGATGCCAATCCAAGAGCACTATTTTATTATAACACTTTCATCAAGATTTACCATGAAAAAAGAAAAGAGATTCTATGGAGTTTGTCAGTACACACAGTGTTTACTTACAATAACATGTTTGTTGTGTTCTTCGTTGATCTCATTCAGTCGTTCCCACAGACGGCGCCAATTGTGAGATCATGAAATATCCTCTCACATGGATGGTGTGGAGATCCAACGAAGAGAAGAACTTCACCCCTGTAGATCTGCAATGAGGAACACAGTCGGTGCCACCCAACCGAGGTTGCCGGCCTGGAGTACTCCGATGATGAAGTTAGTCCTTGAATCAGTAAATAGTATATATCTCTATTAGAAGGGGTGTGTGTTTTGTGTAGGGAGAACAGACATACCTCTCACTTGGGATGCCCCCCCCCCCCTTTATATAGAGGGGAGGTGTGATATTTGTTTGGGCTAGACCCATTGTGGGCTTTATTTGGGTTAGGCCGAATAAGCTTGTACCTATATTTTTCTGGCCTCCACAGTATTGAGTTCTAATTTTTCATGACTTTCCACATGGTATCAGAGCTTCAATCTCGTGCGAGTTAATCCTCATCTGTGTTCAATCTTAATTCATCTTCCTATTCCAGTTAATACAATGACTTCAATTCCTTCTAACCTTTCTTTTCTAATTTCCAATCTATCTTCGTTTATCACTGTCAAACTTGAAGCTTCAAATTTTTTGATTTGGAAAAATCAAACTCAGAATATTTTGAAAGCTACTGATTTACTTGGAATTGTTGATGGTTCTTCACCTTGTCCATCTGTCACAATCAAAGATTACTCTGGATCAGAGGTTGATAATCCTGCCTATTTCCAATGGAAACTTGTAGATGCACATCTTCTTAGTTGCATAACTGCAACTCTATCACCTGCAATCTATTGCACAGTTCTTCATCTTCATAGTTGTTCTGAGGTTTGGAGTGCTTTGCACAAAATATTGACTGCACTTTCTCAATCTCATGTGCATCAACTCAAGAACAAACTGAACAGTGTTACCAAGAAAACTGATTCCATGGAGGCATATCTCACAAAAATCAAAGAGTTAGTTAGTCAGTTAGCTCTTGCCTCTGCATTCATTGATGATGAAGATCTTGTGCTTCTGATCTTGAACGGACTTCCTGAAGAATATGATGCATTTAAGACAACAATTAGAGCTCGTTCAGAATCCATTTCAATGGATGAACTGAGTTCTATGCTTCTCTCTGAAGCCATACATGTTGAGTCTAAACACCACAAAGATCATACTGAGCCTATTGTGGCCTTCTCTTCTGTTCGAGGTACCTATTGAGGTTCTGGATCTCGAGGAAGATATTCTAGAGAAGGACGAGGAGGTCGTTCATATGGATCAAATGGATCTCAAATTAGTCATTCACAGAATCAGAATTAGAATTTCTCTAGTTCTTCCTATTCTTTTAGTTATCCTAAGAATCATGCCGGCCGTGGTTCATTTCGAGGCAGAGGTCGATCTGGTTCTTCTCTGACCTGTCAAATTTGTGGAGGACATGGTCACGCAGCTTTAGATTGCTGGTATAGAATGGATCCACAGTTTCAGTCTACCACTTCTACACAGAACAATTCAAAGGCCTTTGTTGCTTCATGTCATACATCGTCTTCCTCTTCAGCCCCTTGGTATCTCGACTCTGCAGCTACTGAACACATCACACTGATTTGAACAATCTCAGTTCTTCTCATCCTTATCACAGATCTGATCAAATAACCATTGGTGATGGTAATACAGTTCCTATTCATCACACTGGTAATGGATTACTTCCTACACCTCATTTTTCTTTCCGACTGAACAATGTTTTACATACTCCTTCTATTTCCTTTAATCTTGTTTCTGTTCACAAATTAGCCAAAGATAATAATTGTTCCATTACTTTTGATGATTCTACATTTGTGGTTCAGGACAAGGCTTCAAAGAAAATTCTCCATCAAGGTTCTAATATCAATGGCTTATACCATTTTCATCCATCTCTTTCTGCTGCTACCATCTCACCACCTATGTTGCATGCTCATCTCAGTTCTTTTCATGCTGCTGCACCTGTTTCTACTTCTGTTTGGCATAATAGATTAGGCCATCCATCTGTCATCAAGTTGCATCATCTCATACCTTACTTGTCTGTTTCTAAGTCTGATCATAAGTCTACTACTTCTGATTATACGGATTGTTGTGTAGCTAAGAGTCATAAGCTTCCTTTTCATTTGTCTAATTCTACTGTAAATGCACCATTTTCCCTCATCCATAGTGATGTTTGGGGTCCATATGCTTCTAGTTCTGGTTACAAGTATTATGTTCCGTTCATTGATGATTTTAGTAGATTTACTTGGCTTTATCCTTTGGCTCATATGAGTGAAGTTTGTGCTAAATTCTTGGGGTTTAAGGCTTATGTTGAAAATCAGTTTGCCACTACTTTGCATATTTTACGCACTGATGGAGGCTCAGAATATTTTACATCCAAAATGAAAACATGTTTGACTACTCATGGAATTATTCATCAGCATTCTTGTCCCTATACTCCCTCTCAGAATGGTATTGCTGAGAGGAAGCACAGATATATCACTGAGACAGCTACAGCTCTTCTCCATCATTCTGTTGTCCCTTTGCACTACTGGTTTGATGCCATAGCTATTGCTACCTTTCTTATTAACAGACTACCATCCTTCAATCTTAATCACAAGTCTCCATTTGAAGTTCTTTTTAAATCCATACCAGACTACTCATATTTTAAAACTTTTGCCTGCCAATGCTTTCCCTGGCTCAAGCCTTATCAGTCTACTAAACTTTAACCCAAATCTATGGCATGTGTCATTCTTGGTTACCATCCTTTTGCTAAAGGCTACCGGTGTCTTGATCCTAAATCAGGAAAAGTTTATCTCTTTAGACATGTTGTCTTTCATGAGCATATCTTTCCTTTTGCTTCCTCCTCTTCACCTACTACTTCTATTCCTCATTTACATTCCTTTTTCTGTCCTTCATCCTCACCACCACATTCTTCTTCTCATATTTATCCAGTGTAGCCTCAGGTTCAGGCTCAGCAGTCTGCTTCTCAGATACAAAATTCACAGAATGCTTCTCAAGTACAGCATCAACAATTCTTTTAGTCACAGCATCATCAGAATCAGGCACAGAATCAGTAGAATCAGGCACAGAATCAACAGAATTCACAGTCTACTTCTCAGATACAACATCCACATTCTGCTTCTCAGATACCGAATTCACATCACTCTCAGTCACAGCATCCTCATAATCAGGCACAGAATCAGAATTTATCTGCTCCTTCTCAGTCTCTCAATTCCGCCACTTTTAGTTTTTCTCTTCCCTTTGTTTCTTCTCCTCAAGTGTCTCCATTCCTATTCAATCTATTGCCATTCAGCTACCTCATTTACCTTTTACTTCCTCTAATATCCATCATATGATCACTAGATCCAAATCTGTTGCATCTCCTCATTGTTTAGCTACTGCTAAGTCTATTGCTTCTTTTTCAGACTCAAAACCACTTTCCTACAAAGAGGCCTTACTTTCACCCATCTGGCGTGTAACGCCCCAATTTTCATGCCCAAATGATAATACATTTGCTTCAAATCAAAATAACATAAAACAAATAAATACCCTCATGGGTTTACAAGTTTCCAAGACTTGAGCCTGGTTACACAAAATGGTTATTCAAACCCATACATACAAAGCCCTTGGCTTACAATACAGAGTCACGCAAAATAAGAGCATTGTACTCCCAACACGCATACTTCCACGCCTCTAGTTGGGTGGAATCACCACATCTTTTCCTGCACAAAAATCCCATAGGGTGAGCATAAAGCCCAGTAGAAAATTCTTAACAAAGTATATACATTTTATACAAGTCACAAGAGATGAAATGCACATGCCATGCTATGCCCTTTTTGAAGATAATTTACATATTTATCCTTTGAAAACCATCATGCTCAATGATGTCATGCAATTTCAATTGTTCAAAACATAACAATTTATTTCAAGGGCGGTAAATACGTCTTTGGTAATCCCTAGGCCAGTGTCTGCAAGTAGACTATACAAGTACTACCAAATTGTCATTTTTACCAATCGCAACTGGAAAAAAAAATCAAGAATCACCTATCCGCGCGGATTTTTCGGTCTTTCACCCCGGACCCGCAGGCCAACTTATTCTACACCACCTGTCAAGACTTACCATCATTATTTACCCCAAAACCATTTCATGAAAACTTATTTCTCAACATTCTTTTCTCAATGCAAGTTTTCAAATCAACCATTAAAGTGTAATGTAATGAAATGAAATGATATGCCAATACCATGTTAAAAATGCAATGCAACATTTCTTTCACTTTCAATACTCCCACACAATAATCCCATTGTGATCAAAATTCTCATCTCAATGCAATTTCACAAGATGAATAAATACTTTTATTTCAATTCATCAAAGGAATAACATAATTCCCACATTTCAAATAATCTTAACAATTTAGTCATCTCAAGACTATATTAATACCTTTAAACAACAATGCCCAAAATTTCAACAATTCTCATATTCCATAAAAATATCATTTATATGTAAATAAATAAACAATTTTCAAATATCATTTATTTTGGCACACAAAATAAATATAACAACATATTCTAAAAATTTTCAACATCTTTGTTAAAAATTCCCAACTTCTAGATTTTCTCATCAAAAGCCATTCATCTTCAAATATTTGAGAAGATCTCACCAAAAACATCTTTCTTTCATCAACATAGTTCAAAAACCCTAAATTTCTATTTTTAGAAATAAGAAAGTAAACCCACTTTCGAAAATCAATCATCTTCTTGAATCAAAAATTCATTTTTATCAAAAACAAATCAAAAGATGATTTCTAAAATCATTTAGATCTTGCAAAAATATATATATAACTTAAAGAAAATCCCTATCTCCAGCTTGAAGAGAAAACAAGCAAAAATCCAAATTTCATTATCCTTAGTCAGTGCTCGATTGGCATCCATCGTCAGGCCTTGAGTTTACGATGCACATGCAAGAACAAGAAATCAGTACTCATCTCAATGGACCTTCAAAACGATCCGACTCGAATAGCCTACCATATAAAACTAACCTGCCCCACTAAATTGCATATATATATATATGTATGATATATACAACCCACCAAATTACATGTTTATATATGATATAAAAATATATATATAAACCCACGTGCCAAGAGCAACACACTCTTCAAACATGGTAGATGGAGGAGAACCAGTACTCCCATAGACATGATCAAAAAAATAGACAAATATTTGCCATGCACACACATGTATTACCTCCAGATTAGGTGACAAGTTCAACCCAATTGCCACTACCATGTTCTTGTCCTTCCTGTATGAGGTCAAAGCTTGCTGCCAACATCACCCCAGCAGCCATCCCATTGCATATTCCAGCCCACTGGGAATCAAGTTCCACAAAAAAGAATGGTAGTGCACCTAAACCGGTAGCAGCAGCCATTGCCAGTGTAAAACTGTGGACACTGAGACTCTGCCACTTCCAACCTTCCTTTCATCCAGTCCATTCGTATCACCATCAGATATAAGGACATCCTCTGTTACTATGCCATCTATACACTACCCCCTGTATTCCTCAATGGGGCAACTCTTAACCTTGGTATACTCTTTGTTTCTGACTCTCTTGGAACCAGGTACTATCCCCAACTTTTGGGGCATCAGGCTCAGGCTTCGGGGCAGCTAATGCACTGGTCACATCAACTTCTTCCAATTAGAAATTCCAGAGTCTCGTCTTTTCTTAAACAAGAAAAGTTGAGAGTTCCGAATAAGTGAACCTCAAAAACTGTCTTTAGGTAAAGGAAAAGGCTTTTGGGGTGAGAGTGCAGTTTAGATAAAATATGTTGACTTTCCTTACTGAAATGGGTAGTAATCAGAAAGAATGCACCCTCTCTGCTTAAGTTGATTAGATCTGAAATTCGAAAAATGACTGCTGAACGGAAAGAATCAGCTTCAGTGTCACTCAGCTCTTCCAATGTATCATTGATAAAGGAAAAGGCATGAATAGGTTCGTCGAAATCTTTCATGTAGCTATCCAAAGCAAAAATATACTGATGTCTAATGGCATGAGTTAATCCACAAACCTGGTAAAATTGAGATCTTTCACATAGGTGTAATACATAAGATGCATCACAGTCAGTTTCAGGCACTACTTCCGAAAGGGCAAGCATCTGCTTCTGTCGTTTCCTTAAAGCCTGAACATTCTCCAGTGCTCTATAATCCTCTGTATACATTCTACCTTTGTCCCTGTTATTCTTAGTCCATGATGCCGTAAATAAGATTTGAAATCCTTTAGCTTTAGTTCTTGCAAATCACCCTTTTTCTCGGAGGAGGTGGATGACGTTGTTGCGGAGAGACTCATCGTTATCGAGATTGGAAGATTCTTCATCCTCTTCCTCCTCCTCATCATCATCATCGGATTCATCCCTCTTGGCATCACTCCACTCACTCCCACTTTCATCATCATCAAATACTACACCAGCCAGCTCATTACTTTGAAACCCTGTCCTCCATATATGGCCTTTAAGTTGTTCAAGGACAGCAACTTTTCTATTAGCATGAATCATTGCTTCCACATTAGCAGCCAAAGTTTCAATCACCATCTCTTTTCTTTTAGGTAGGCCACGCCACCTTTTCTCTACCATCTCTCTTTATTATTTATTCTCCACCGAATTGAGCAAAACCCCAGCTGCAGCCATTCTCCTAATGTGAGAGGAAGATATATTAAATATATAAAAAGAAATTTTCCCACTCACTCTTGTCCCAGCCCTTTCTCTTTGTTTATTTTTTTGAGTTACTACATGGCGTAAGGCTATGCTTGAAGAATTTCATGCCTTGCAAAAACAACACACTTGGTCCTTAGTTTCTCTTCCATCTACTAAAAATGCTATTGGGAGTAAATGGGTCTTCAAGGTGAAAAGGAACTCCGATGGATCCATTGCACGATATAAAGCTCGATTAGTGGCCAAAGGGTACTTACAACAAGAAGGACTTGATTTTCATGAAACCTTTAGCCCCGTTGCTAAGCAACCTACTATTCGAATTTTGCTTTGTCTTACTCTTCATCATAACTGGTCTCTTAAGCAATTGGATATTTCCAATGCTTTCCTTCATGGCATTCTTGATGAAGAGGTGTTTATGCTTCAACCTCCAGGGTTTGTAGACACTTCCTTCCCTACTCATGTTTGCAAGCTTCACAAAGCCTTATATGGTCTCAAACAAGCTCCAAGGGCATGGTATTCCACATTTTCTACCTTCTTACTCTCCCAAAGTTTTGTCAATAGTAAATGTGATTCCTCCCTTTTCATTCAGAGAACTTCTACCTCAGTCACTTACTTACTCATCTATGTTGATGATATCTTACTTACTGGAAATAATTCTGTCCATATTCAGCATCTTATCACTTACATGCATAATGCTTTTTCTATAAAGGAATTAGGGAATATTTCTATTTCCTTGGCATCTCTATTCAGTCTTCCAGTACAGGGTATTTTTCGTCTCAGCAAAAATATGCCAAAGACATCCCTTTGAAAGCAGGTCTTTCTGCTTGTAAACCTTGTTCCTCTCCTATATCTGTCAGGCCCAGCACTCCTCCAAATGCTTCTCTTCCATTTGATAATCCTGCTCTTTATAGGAGTCTTGTTGGAGCCTTACAATATCTTACAATTACTAGACCTGATCTATCTTTGGCTGTCAATCAAGCATGTCAGCACATGTATGATCCTACAGTGGGTCACTTTGCTGCTGTTAAAGGATACTGAGATTTGTGCAGGGTACTCTCCCTCATGCGTTGCACTATACTCCCAATTCTTTTGATCTTCATTGGTTTTCAGATGCTAATTGGGCTGGTGATATTCATGATAGAAGTCTATCTCATGTTATTGTGTGTTTTTGGGTGATAATCTGGTGTCTTGGTCTGCAAAGAAACAGGCCACTGTGTCTTGATCTTCAACTGAAGCAGAGTATCATGCTTTAGCACATACTGCTGCTGAGCTTAGTTGGATTATAATGTTACTCACTGAAATGGGTATCTCTTCACCTACCACACTTGTGCTTTGGTGTGATAATCTATCTACAATGGCTTTGGCTTCCAATCCCGTATTTCATTCTCGCTCAAAGCATATCGAAATCGATTGTCATTTTGTGCGAGATAAAATTTTGGCTAAACAGTTTGTTGTTCAATACATTCCTACTATTGATCAATTAGCTGATTTGTTCACCAAGCCCTTGTGTCTGTTTCAAGATTTCGGTATCTCAAGGACAAACTCATGGTCTTTGAGCAGCCCATCAGCTTGCAAGGGAATGTTGAGACTACTGAGCCAACAAGGCCTGAATATAGTTCAGCTGCAGTCTCAGCTTCAGCTTCAACTCAATCCACACTTCAGCCACAGTTACAGAAGCAAGCCACAGTTGCCAAAGTAGTTATGCAGTCCACGTGTGGCAATTGTAACTAACTTGTGATATGCACAATCTGTTAGAGATTCTAGAAGACTGTATTAGACTTCTATATATAGATACTATCTTGAGTGAATTGTAATGTGTGTGAGAGAGCTATCAATGAATGAAAATATCTAAATGTTGAGTCTCTGTATTAAGTTCTAATTTTTCATAACTTTCCACAAAAACTAGACAAGGTTTTAGTTAAATCCAATGCATTGATTACATATTACTAAATGCGTTGTAAGGGCAATCTCTTACTAATATGTCCTTTTTTTTTTTGTTCTTTAGATTTATAATTAGTATTGTTATACATGTAATTATATTTTGTGTTGCAGTGATTTATCAAGTACTGGTTTGAAAGGAGAAATACCAAAGGAAATTGGAAAACTTACTTCTCTTACTACTTTGTAAGGGTATTTTCTACCATTTCGCTCAATTGGCTTACTTAATCCTTCTTTATAATTTGAAGTTTGATTGTGAAATAGATGTAGACATTCTTTTTAAGAGGAAAGTTCAATTCAGAGCTTAAATATAGGGTTTTGAGGCCAAAAAATGAGTTTTCACTTTCTTCTTCATTCCATGAAGGGATGAAATTATTGTTTGGCATAATTCATACAAGTCATTAGAGCAATGACACGTGACACCTTCTCAACACTCAATAAATTTCTCTTACCCTCCCTTGATATGACTATGTACTATGTCAAATTAATGCATTAATTAATTTCAAAATTTTGGAAGTGCTACAATTCAACAACTCATTTTCATAGTTTTCTTAGTTAATTTTGTGTAGAGCATATGAAATGCAGACAATGTAGTGTAATTAGGAAAATTTAACATTCTAACATGTTTCTTATTATTATGCATTTTTTTATGAAGATTAATTGCTTTCATAAATTATCACCATCGAATTTCAAATGAACTTATGTTGACAAAAATAGATGATGGGAGAGCGCATGTAGTCTCAATTCTATATTTCTTCATATACACTTTGTTAGGTAATTTCACCAATTCATTAACCTTCAAGAAAAAATAATTATTTTTTTAATGAAAAACCTCTCAGCTTGATTGGTTTGATTTTCAAATTATGTTTCCCTTATTCTTTTTCATCTTTTCCCCAAAGAATCTACAAACAAATTTAGTGAATTAAATGAAAAATAAAAAAATTAATCATTTTCGTATGATTGATTCTCCCATATTTTGGGAAGAAAATAATTTCCAAAGATTAAAAAAACTTCTCTTTGTATTTGTTTTCATAAAGCCAGTTACTATTATTAAAAAAATAAATACAAAACATATCCTTAAAAGGTTGGAAACATTTTGGAAAAAATCGATGGAAAAAGCTAACAAAAATAAGACAAAAGTAACCTTTAAAAGTTAGTCTATTTTTTGTTTTCAACGCTATTTTTCAAAAACAATTTATTGTTTTTAATTTTTAAGATCTTCTAGTTTGGACCGACTTATAAAGTATAAACAAATTGACTCGAAGTTCAAAAAAAATTTGCTAAAAGAAAAAACAAATATGTCAATTTATAAGCTGAGCAAAGTATCATTATTTTGTATGACATGATTTTGCTTATTATTTCCTTTAGACCGTGATGAACTCATCATGCACATTTTTGTACAACTGAACGGTCTTAGCTCCATTGAACGAGAAGACAGTGAAATGCATGACACATACGGCGTTTGATGTAACTTTTGATTGACAACAATTCTTTCTCTTCATTATTTATTCCTTTTCTTTTTTCTTTTTTCTCTTTCAGAAGTGGCAACTCTACTATATGGAATCATCAATGAGATTTTATTTAATTATTTTTATTTAATTTTGTTGCCACAGATATTTGGATGATAACAAGTTTAGTAAGATTCCATCTTGGTTACAAAATTTGTCCATGCTTTCAACTATGTAAGTTGTGTAATCGTGTTGAAGCGTATTTAATTTCAATTTACTTTTTAAATATATTTTCCCTATACCTAACTAAGAACATCATTGTCATAATGTGTAAAACCCTAACAATGCTATGGGTAATAAAAATGAACATGTTAGCGTAATTTAACATTTATGATGCATGTAAGGTTTTATACACTATCATTGGCTATCTATGATGAACAGTTTCCTTGATGATAACTTACTGGGTGGACACATACCAACCTTCTTTAGTCAAATGAAGTCGTTGATCATTTTGTGAGTTTGCCTCGTAACTCCTCTTTCTTTTCTTTTTTCATATTGGTTGTTTTGCATCATTCATTGTTTCAATATCAACAAATTAAATTCGAAATGGTCTATCTTTTTTATTAGTGTTCGGCATTTAAAGATTACCTCATCTATCTATCTATTTTCTATGAGACATTCTACAATGCATATACTCTTTTTCTTTTTTTTTCTTTTCTTTTTTTGGAGTGGAATGTACAATATATCTAGTTATAATTTTTTTGTGATATTTAGTTATGAGTTAAGTAATGTATAGTAATGGCTCACTATAATTGTTGAAAATATTTTTTAGTTATAATTCATTATGGTTTATGATCATGATTATGACCTAATGAAGTTGTTTTTTTTATTATTATGACTAAAGTGGTCATTGGTTGTGATCCATTGTGGTGTTTTTAGTTATGAATGAATGTAACTTAGGTATAAGAGAAAGTGATATTTACATATACACCCAAAAAAGCGGTGTCTATTATAGAATTTTGGGCATACAACATCCAATGGGAAATGAGGTAATTTATTACCAGTCAATGGGAAGTTTTCAAACATTACATCACAAGTGGAAGAACAAAAAATAATTACAAAACTATGGAATCTTTTGGTAGAATTATGAAATTACCCTTGTCTCTTTTAGTTTTCTTTTGGAAATAACCCCAGCCACTTCTTCTGTCACTGCCAACACTTCCTCTATTCTCCCTCTCTATACCCAACCACCTCCCCTCACCCTAGTCCTCTTTCACCCATTGTGGCCAGCCCTGCCCCTTCTCCGCCCACTTCTGCTACTCTTGTACCCATTCTCTTGATCTATGCCCCTCGTCTACTCACTTTCACCACTCTAGACAATAACCACCAAACCCGACACCCTAGTTGATATCCAAACCAACTAACTGGATAATAAGTAGCGATTAGGACCCATTCAATGGTAGTATAAACAAGTGTGGCTGGTAGTTATAAAGATTTATGTGCATTGGAATATATTCAATTTGTTTACAATCGTTGAATTGATTAGCCAATTATTGTGTAGCAATGGGTGCAAAATAGTTATTCATAGTTAAAACGGCAAATCTAGAGAGCATTTGAAGAGAGTATCTAACACATAACAAGTCCGCAAAAATCCTAAGAAGATGAATATCCATAGGTCATGGTCAGTTATGGGAGTTAAGAAAAAAAGAATGTGCAGGTTCTTGAAATGCAAGAGACACTAGCATAATTACTGGGACAACAAATGAGGGAAAGAAATGGGAAACAAGTCAACGCTTGGGAAGGAAAGAAATATCACAGGTCATCATAAGCGATCACAAGCCACTACAACTTATAAAAGTTTTAGGAATCAAAATTTTTGTCCCCAAAAGTGAAAATTTTGTTGCAAAAAATATTTGGGGACCAATTACTATCATCATGAAAGTCATCGCTCATCCTAAAAGTCAAAAAAATAGCTTTTAGCAATAGAATTTTGAAATTGTTGCTAAAAATGCACTCGTAGGGATAACTTAATTTGGTGCCAAAAAGTTTACTTTTTGAGAAAAAAAAAATTTGGTCCCAAAAGGATAGTTGTTCATCACTAAATGTCCAATTTCATAATTAAAAATAGCAGGCCAATTGATGGAGAAATGAACCTCTAGATTAAAAATCTTGACTTATTATTATATTTTCTTAGCAGTAGTTCTCACTAGTCAGGAGTGGATTCAATTCTTATAACCGTAGGAGGAACTTTAAAGATATGAGTAGCAGTAGCAAGATAATGTGATCTTGAAATTGTATTGTTCATTCAATCAATTCTAACTTCTCTTTTAATAATTATATTGTTCACTAATTCAATTACTTTTCACTTTATTTCCTTTTACTTTCTTTTTACTTTGAATTATGTATTACTTGTCCTCGATGTTGGCACATTGAGACAAAAGAACTATTAAGACTTTCATCTGGTTTTTAATTGGCTTAGGTTTAAATCTAAAAAGGTGTTGTTCAACCTTTTCTACCATGCCTAAATTACAATTATGTCATTCAAAGACATTTCAAAGCCAACATTTTTTTAGCACACCCGATAGGACACACTTTCTAGTGCTCCATGACAAGGACAAAGAGATAATAAGAAGTTATATTTTTAACAATGTGCAAGATGTAGGGAGAGAACCAGAGGTTGCTATAAATGCCTTGAACAAGAAAGTTTCCTTAAAATAGTAATAGATAGGCTGGTGATAATGTTGGCTAGTCAAATAATAAAATTTCTAACCTAAATGTGGTTTCGAACTAAGTTTTATTCTAGATAGAGCCAATTATAAAACAACTTGGCCAACAACTAATGAGTTATGTTGATAATTTGGCAACTAATTTGTTGGAAAGGTAACACTGCCTTGATCACCATTTCTCCAAAAGATAGAGAATAACTTGCTACCATTTCAACAAAGACTGAATGGACATAATAGAGAGGATCATTACCAACATATGGTTGGAGATGGCCAGCAGAAAAAGCCAACAATCTAGTGTCTCTCAAAGAAGAATTTGTGGTCTTGAAAACCCACGAAAATTTTATTATAAGCTAATGCCTCCATTGGAATGGTATAAGCAAAATGACTAATTACCCTTCACATGAGCCAAATTTGGGAGGAAATGATACTATAGTAAGACTATCTCCGAGGTTAGCAAATAATCAAGCACTTAAACAAGGACTCGAGGGTGGAAGAAACCAATTAGGCCTGTTAACAAGAAACCAAGAATGATGGAAAATATTCCACCTCCAATGCTCAAACAACCACCAATGGTTGTTACAACACCTACCTTACCAATAGATCAAATTATTGGTCTTAGAGAAGATGTTTATGGAACTATGGCTCGTAGGCGTGCAATCTCTAGTATATATAAGACAAAATCCTGAGTAGGTAAATAGGTTGTATGAATTCTTAAAGGGATTCAGATTTATTACTTTATTCTTAGTAAGTGGAAACTAGTCAACCATTGAACACATTGAAGGTTCACTGGACAATGAGGGAAATTTGCAAATAATGATTGCTTAAAACTTAGAATGTTCCTTATTTCTTTGACTAGAGCAACTTTTATGTGGTATACTTGTTTGTTACTGTAGACACCCCATTTTTGACCAGCACTAAGACTTTGGGGCCTTGACTCATAGCTCCCAATGATGAAAGCAAAAATCATTTTAAGCACAAGTGATTGATGAAGAGAGACAAACCTTCCTATACCTGTTTTGGCCAAAGAGTTTTCCAAACCTTCAAACCTATATTTTTTGAAATGTTTTTAAGGCAAGTGGTACATTCTCGTTCATTTCTTAGCATTATATTTCCAAAAGGTGTTGATTTATTTTTCAAAAAAGAGAGCTTAAAAAGCTAGAACTAATAAGAAGATAGGGAAACCTTTTGAGAAAAGTAAGGTCGGACAATGCTTGGTCGGCCAGACAATGTTAAAGAAACATGACAGACAACTTTGGTCAGAGCGAGCACATTCGGACCACTTTGGTCCTGGTAAGCACGCCCGAACCATTCTTGCTCTGCCAAACAGATTTTTGAGAAAACACAATAGACCACTCTTGGTCGACCGTACAACTCTTGTTAGGTAAAAGCCAGCCAACGTCAGCTAAATAGATTTCTTATGAGGTGTCTCCTAGCATCTTGGAATATGCCATCTGAATCTTTTAGGATCAAATGGTGTATTCCAAGCACCCTAAGCCTATTTAAACCCCTCCTCTTAAAGGATTAAGGGTTGGAAAATTTGACTATTTTTAGTCAATTTGGTGAATTAATTGAGGGAACCTAATTTAAACTAGTTAACTATTTGAGTAGTTTAATCAATCTAAGTGAGGATTAGAGAGTTTTGAGCATAGAGTTTCATATACCTATACACTTGGATTACTCTTTTCATACATTTGCTTGGAGTTTTGGAGCTAGAGATCTTCACCAGCTTGAGGGAGTTTAGATAAGAGATTGTGACTAGCTTGGACCCTATCTCTACAAGCCTATAGGTAATCCCCTTCTTCCATTCCTGAGTTTCTTGTATCTTCCATCTCTTTTTCTTTCTTGTTGAAATTTTCTTGAGATCATTGTTGGGTTGTTGCTGATAGTTTAATTGGATTCTCTTTTCTTCTATCCCTTTTGTAGCTAATGAAGGCCTGTATAGCGACTTTGGCCAAGTCTAACTTGTTTTTTCTTGATTTGTTATGGGTTAGAAACCCAAGTACGGTTTCCTCTATGAGAAGAGATTGGATCTCTCCTCCCAAACCTCTTTTACATGAATTTGAGTAGCTTATACTCATTTTCACGAGTAGGAGGAGGAGAACCTCGCTCTCATCATTAGAGTTTCCCTCATTTGTTATTTTGATTGATTTTTGTTAATATAGAAGCCCAAGCAAGGTTTCCTCCATGAGAGTAGACTGAATCTCCCCTCTAGTCACTATTTCATGAATTTGGGTAGCTTATACCCCTTTTTATGTGTTAGATGGAGATAATCTCTCTATCCGCGTTGGAGCCTTCTTACTTCATCATTTTCTTGATTTTTGTTAATATAGACACCTAGGTCGATTTTTCTCCACGAGAGTAGACCAAATCTTCCCTCTCGTCACTATTTTAATAATTTGGGTAGCTTGTACCCCTTTTTCATGTGCTAGAGGGTAAGAATTTCTCTATCCTCGTTGGAGCCTTCTTATTCCTTCGTTAATTGTTGATTATTGCTAGATACAGAAACCCAAGCACGGTTTCCTTCCTGAGGATAGGTTGGACCTACCCTCCCGAATGCCTTTTCCATGGGTTTGGATAGCTTATATCCGTTTCCATGAGTGCGAGGGTTACGACCTCTCTGTCCTCGCCAAAGTCCTAATTATTATGGAAATATTGTATTGTATATCTGTTGTCTATGTTGGGATGAATTTCTCTTCTCCTTACCTTTACTTTCTTTTCCTATTTATTTAGCTTATTTTTATTTTCCTTTGATTTTTCATACTATCATTATAACATTCACATGTTTAGCTTTAGATCATGCATCTGAGCTTGGATCATCATTTTTCATTAGATCGTATTATTACATGGCGTGTATAAATTCATTGTATCGCATCTCATCGTATACCAATCGGGCTCGTAGGATTTATTTTGTGTGTGAATATTGCATTTTGTAGAAACTCACATTTAGGATGATACATATTTTCTAACTATTTATCTTTTGTTGTACTTGGCTGGAGTACTTGGAATTTTTCTTGTTATTTCCTTTGCATCTCATCATTTAGACTTGTATCTAAGATCATGCATTGGTTTCTAACCCCTTACGCACATGGCATGGTGCAGAGAAGTACTAGGTGAACCTTCTTCTATTTTTATGCATTCTCTGTGTGATTATTTCTTTATCATGTCTAGTATACTATACCATGCAGCTATGTGCTTATGTGATATAAACTCCGTGTTTGCCCATTGATTGGAGGCTTTATCGCCTAAGCTAGAATAGTTCAGATCATCTCGTTTGCAAGTTATCTCACCCTTTTTTTTTTTTTTTTGACGGGATAGTCGCATCAAAAACTCTTTTAAAACACGAGAGATTGAAACATTCCAAAATAGGTGGTTTAGTCTATATTTGTTTACTTTACATAGTAATGTTAGCATTAATAACTAGGTTACGTATTCATATTGTGTTAATGAATTTCATATCAAGAATTAGTAGAGGCCGATCTTTGATTGAGTGAGTGTAGGTACTTAAGAAATGACCTTCCCCCATCATACCTAGATTCACGAGTCGAGACACTTTGGCGATGAAGGATCATGGCCTTCAGATATGAGTCAGGGTTTCCTAGTCTCTCCGAAAGATTAGGTGACGACTCCATGTCTCATGTTTGATCTAGATGTAGCACTTATGTATGATTGGTGGATTTTCATTAGATATGCTAAGTCTATTCCAATCATCTATATCTCACATTGCAACTTGTTTATTTGAGACATTGGAGGAGTGGCCAAACCTCTAGCTATTAGGAAAAGGGGATCCCATAGTTGCTAGGATTAGTCCAAAATTGGCAACAATTGGAAGAAATCTTCCATGCATAGTTTTTCTAATCAACACTTGAAGAATAAAAGGATGATTTGGCAGTGAAGCTAGAAACATTATCAAATGGCTTCACAATTGCTAGGTAGAAGATTGATACAAATAAATTTAGAGACTTGGTTGAGTTAACTTTGAAGGTCTCTAGATATGAAGTTTTATCATAACAAGAACAATAAATAAATGCTTATTCTTTTAAGACCTACTATAAGAATCCCACTGTGAAGATTGTTACTACTAAAATTGTTAACAAAAAAAAAAACCATATACATGTGAAACATAGTTCGAAAGGTTATTACAATTGACCAACAAAGAAGTAAATTCTTAATAGATATTTCGTTGTTGCCTCTAGAAAATATGATATTAGTGTTCTGTTTATAGTGTGTTGCTCAAAAGGCAACGAAAGGCCAAACTTTGGTCGATTTATTAGCAGATCGTCTATGTGTTGAAACATCTGAACCATAAAAATTATGATTTGGTAGTTTAAGAACAAATCCAACGATAAGAATAGGAGTTGTAATTTGGTCCACATATGGGGATCCATAATTGATGATAAATCAATTAGTTGATGACTTTAAGTGCTATAGTAAAGCTTTATTAGCATATTATATTGCTTGATTTCACCTTCTATCAAGGTTTAAACAAGTAAATTTAACTTACATTTCAAGACTTACAAATAAAGAAGCTAATGAAGTGGCTTTGAATGCTTCAACATAAAAAATTGTACTTGAACATGAGAAAGCCATGGGTTTATCATTGATTAGGAAAAGATTAATTCCACTACTAGAAAGAGGATTTACAATGGAAATAAAAGAAGATGATTAGAGGTAGCCCATTATAGAGTACTTGGTACAACCAAATGCCAAATAAAGTAGAACAATTAAGTTAAAATCCATTACATTCATTCTATATAATGGGTAGTTGTATAAGAGAGGTGTTGGTTACATGTATCTTATATTCATCATCTACGTGGCATGAATATATAGTATGTAAATCAAAAGAGGTTACCCTTCAATACAAAGAAAATATTCGCAGGCTTACATTGAAATAAAAGGGATTAACCCTTACAAGAGAATGGCACTTGGCCTACAAAATAAAATCCCTAGGCCAACAGATCATTAGAACTCCTCTAGCTCATACATAGATTTTCACACCAAGTCATGATCGTGGTACATTATCAGCACCTGAAAATATTTAAACAACGTGAGATAAACATCTTGTTTAGTAGGCAAATCTTTAAATACAATTAATTTGTCGCTACACATGTATATGAGCATGATGCCAATATATAATGCTCAAAATCCATTTTCCATTCTTGGTAATTATGATTTCAAAATCTCATAGTTTATCACAATCTTTGTAACACCCTAAAAATATGAAAACCTTAACGAATAGTTATATCTTATAACCATCATTTATCTCTCATTAATTATGCGAAAACTTATAATTTATCTTAATCATTCGATAATTAAATCATGCAAAACCAGTATTTCATTCATAGATGTCCATTATAGATTTACCAAATAAAATCACATGTGTTAATACATTTATTGATCCTAAAACATGAATCTATAACATGTGATCAATGGGAAACCAAATCTAAACTAATACAAGTTCTTGCCTTAAAGGCTACCAATTTCCATGGCCTTCCCGGTTACATCAAAAATGGGTCATAAGCCCAATACATCAAAGCCTTTGGCTATACAAAAAGTAAGATAAACAAAACGAGCTTCAAGCTTCAAGATTCAAGATTCTCTCAAGTTATCATGTTAGCAAAGGCACACTATCAACACCTAAAAAGTTATTTCCACACAAGGATGAGCATAAAACCCAATAGAGATAATATTAATGATATGTATGGTGTTTAACGATGTCATGTGGTGAATGTAAATGAAATGCTATGTAAAAACGTAAGTTTTCTATTTAGAGATTCAGATACCATGCACTAGTACCAAGACCATAATTTAAACGCTTTTCACTTCAATAGAAAACAATGCAGTAAATAGGACTCTGGTAATCCTTAGGCTAGTCTGCAAGTAGTCTCATAGAGCACTACCAATCCACTTTACTGGCTCTTAATTGGAAGGAATTTGGAAGCTACTCCGCATGTGTTTTTGGACTTTCACTATGGATCAAAAGCCAAATTAATACACCACATCTACATCTCCTAACTGGATTCACCATGGTATTTACCCTTTCATTCTAAAAAATGTTACAATTGTTTTCAACAAAACCATTTTCAATAAGATTCTCAAAATACGAAACAATGGAAATCCATGATCTCATGATATGTTCAATGTTATGTATGATTTATAAATATTTTAATTTCCCTAGTTCACATGCAATTTTTTACAACACAACAATGCTATCCTCCACCGATAGCCAAAATAGTTATCTCTAATTCGATAATTAAATATAGACAACAATAGTATACAATCCAACACATTCTCAATTTTCCCAACAATCTCAACATTTCAAATGTATTCAACAATCATCATTCCTCAAGAGTCTCATGAATATCCTCAATCCAATGTCCATTTCCAAAACTCTACAATTTCTAGGTTTTTATGAAAACTTAGAGGTTTCCTCTCAATACCCAATTTTTCCTCAAATTCCAAGTCACAATATAATCATAAGAGTATTAATTTGAGTTTCAAATAAACCCTAAGAGTTACCCCCAGTTTATGCATTATTGCATACATAATCAAAACCCTAGTTTTCTCAAAACCACTAACTATCAAGAATAACACACAATAAGGTTAAATAATATACACATCGTTAAGAAAATCCCTACCTCATGTGTAGAAGATGAGAGAAGAAATACCCTAAAAATTAATGGTGCCGAAAAGCGATCCCCACCACTCCAAGCGTAGCCCTCGACGAGCTACGGTCAAAATCCCGATGGATTTTCTCGGATTAGAAGAAGTGTTCTAGAGATGGAGAAGAGAAAAGAGAGAAAAATTGTGTGTTTAGATAGATAGATAGATAGATAGAAAGTGTAACGCCCTCAAAATAAACCCATAACATATACAATATTAACGTGCATTGATTAAGAAAGGCAAAACCTTATTCCATTCATCAGAGTAATCTTATTAAAAGACATTACATGTAATAACGAAAGTAAATGCCCTACAGGCTTACATCTTTCCAAGCCAACACTTGGACACGAAAGTCTGAGTACTAACTCAATTACACATTAAGCCCTTGGCTTGAGTTTACATGTAATATCAAACGAAAACAAAATAACAACTAATCTAAACAGAGTCTTCAACTCCAAATCCTTCCAAGCTAAGTCCTTGGAGGTAGCAGATCACCTGAACCTGAAAATGATGTTCCCATATAGGGTGAGCCATAGCCCAGCAGAAATATACTAAACCAAATATAAGAATTAACTAAAGCAATAGCATTCGATAGATGGTTAACACTTATAAATCCATTATATCTCTATACAGTTTCATGACAATAATGTCCATGACATGTTTCACTTTACGTTATTATCTAACTTTCCAATCATGCAAACATGGCTCAGAACCTGGCCAGACTATAACATGAGACTACATCTCACATCAACATTACTTCCAATATCAACAATTCAATTGAGACTAAGGCTCACACTAAAGCACTTCCATAAATCAATAAGTACACATAATTGCTGTACTAAAACACTTCCATAAATCAATAAGTACACATATTTGTTGTACTAATGGAGTCCATCCCCTTTCTCCTCCCAAACTGGTTTGAGAGTCCATCCCCTATCTTCCCTCAAACCATGGAGTACATCCCCTATCTCCTCCCAAACAATATGCATATTCAATGTATTTAACACATGACATATATCATATTCAATCAATACACGTATTTGCTGTATTAATTCAACCGTCATATTCAATGACTTATTCACGGTGATTAGTTCCAGTTTTCCCTAATCAACATGCAATGTCTACAACACTCACGACTATCCTCCACCGATAGCCCAAAACAATTATTTCTAAACAGGAAATAAATGTATCAACCAACATGATTTCAACATTTTCATAGGTGAGTGATTAAATTATCCAACTACACCATTTAGTCAATAATTTCCCAATTTTATGGATTTCAACTAAATCCCATATTTTTCCAAATTAATTATACCAATTAATTTATTACAACAATTAGGGCATTATTCATCCCCTTTCATCAATAATCGACCCTAAGGTCCAATTTTCTCAATTTGACACTATCAATGTCATTTTTCATGACTTACAAACATATGGTATTCAATATATGAAAACCCCTTTTCATCAAATTATAAATCAACCCTAGTTTTTCCCAAAATTACCAAACGACACCAACATATCAAAATAACCAAAACTTATGACAAAACCTATAATATGGAGTAGGGTATCCCTACCTCGAAGTGAAGAACTCAAATGGAGAAGATGGCGAAAACCCAAAGTGCTCCAAATCCAAAGATTCTTGGATCAAAAGATAGCCCTCGACGATCAACAACTTTTTTGTAAAGGCCAAAGGTTAGGGAAACACTCTAGCTAGATCAAACCCTAGAGAGAAGGGAGTTTCTAGAGAGAGAAGCTCTCAAAATCGATTTTGGGAAAGTTAGAGAGAGAAAGAGAATGCAAAAAGTGATTCAAAAATGCTTAACTGCTATCTGATATACGACAGGTCCGCTCGAGCGGAAAACACAATGCTCGAGCGTCAAGAACAAAATCTGAGTCCGCTCGAGCGCAATAAGGCCCGCTCGAGCGCCAAGACACAAGAGTGAAACACATCCGCTCGAGCGCGAAAAACCAGTCCGCTCGAGCGTGGATTATCCCATCCCAGAACTTTCACCAAGAATGTACTACCCGCTCGAGCGCCAACAAGCCCGCTCGAGCGCGACCCGCTCGAGCGTAGGAAACCCGCTCGAGCGTAGAAACCACACCTGTAGAAGTTTTGTAGGGACACAAAATGCTGGAAGGGTGTAAACCCCGCTCGAGCGCAGGAAGACCCGCTTGAGCGGAACGACCAAAAACTGGGCAACAAAAATTAGACCAAGGCTCAACCCACCTGCTCGAAACATGCCCAACACATCCTAAAACTCAATCAAATGGAATTAAAGGATGATAACAAGATATATAACCACCAACTCCACGGAAACAAAGTCCGGATACAACAAATAAAGAAAGGAAACCGGGATCGCTAGAGAGAGAGAGAGAGAGAGTTGTGAAAAGTGACTAAAAGGGAGAGAAAGAGAACCTCTTTATATTGCAAGTACAAAAAGAGGGTGTTTGGGTCCACAAATCGAATAAAAAGTAGCTTTTTACGCACTGAGCTTGGACAGACTACTCGAGCGGTGAATGAAGGCTTTTAGTATCTCCAACTTCTGTAGAGCAGACCGCTTGAGTTGTAAAACCTGCGCTCCAACTACATAATTTAGCCTAGGTGTTAAAAATTATTCTAAGGCATTCCCACCCTTTACTAGTTCGTCCTTACGCCTGAAATTGAAAAATTCTAACTTGGTAAGACATCAAGGAATTTGAACAAGTTCAAATTTGCAAACACCGACACGTTACATGACACTCTAGACTCCGAAAGTAAGACGAAAGGCCCAATTACACAAGTTCAAGTTGAGTCCAAGACTTGGGACAACACAATGTTTGAAAAATAATTCAATTCAACAAAATCGATCATTTTATCACAATATAAATCTCCATGTCAATGTATCTGCTAGTGGTCTCGTAAAGCACCACCTAAACTCTTGGTAGCGCCACATATTTTATAAAATTCGTTTTGTTAAATAATCATAGATGTTATTCATTTCCATTATCCAGTTAGATTATACAATATTTAGTAAATATTCAATTCAAATGCCCTAATGGCTTAGATATTTCAATGACAATGCCCTATTACAACAAAAAAAGGTTTCAACCCAAATACATAATAAGCCTTAGGATTTACTAAATAAGCAAAAGAACGAGCTTCAAGCTCCCAAAATCTTATATGCCATCATATCGACGGAAGTACGCCATCCATACCTGAAAGTAGTTTCTTACATAGGGATGAGCATAAATAAATGAGTCTTTAATATGTATATGATCATGAATGCTAATGAACATGCCATTTCATGAGAAAACCATTTTCCAAAACATGAGACTTTTCCAAATGATTCGCAATTACTCAAATTTCATAATTCAAAAAAGTATTCCACAATTTGAAAACATGGTGAATCCGAAGCTATATATCTTCTAGTAGTCTATCTAAAAACTAAAAAAATAAAAAAATAAAAAAAATCACCCCCACTTTATCGGTTATTAGTTAGAAGGAATTTGGTACCTACATCACACAAGTTTTCGATTTTTCACTGAGAACCTCAATCCAACTTAATTAATAATTCAAAACATTTTATACACTACCTAAATTCATCCACCGTTGTTCAATAATTTTCAATTATCATAACATTCCAACAATCATGACGAACCGAGAAATTGTTCAATGCTCAATGCTCAATGTTAAAGATGCTCAATGCATGATTTTCCAAATGTTTTGATTTTCCCAAGTCATTGATAAATTCTACAACACAACAATGCAATCCTCCACCGATTGCCACAAACAGATATCTCTAATTGTATCACAACAAATATTTATCCCAAAATTTCATCATCATCCTCAATTTCTCAAAAGTAGCATCAATTCAACATTTCCATAGATTTCCAATTCCTATGATTCTGAGAAAATTGAGGCTTTTGCCATTTTGAGTCAATTTCAATGATTTCATGCTCAATATTAGTTTATAAAAAGAAAATTTTTGAAAGAGTAAGATTATATACAAAAATCTCAAATTTTGATAGAATAACTATACAAAATCTCTACATTTTTCTCAAACTCATAACTAATCAAAATACCACATAAACTACTCAAATCAAATTTGTAGATGTAAGAGAATCTCTACCTCAAGTTTGGAGATAAGGGAGCAGAAGCTCAAAAACCCAACGTGCTCTACAACTTTAATGTTCGAGTTTTCCTCAAACTCTAACTCTAGGTGGCTTAGAACTAAGGTTGTGTGTGTTGGATGTAAAAACTCTAGACAGAGAATAGGGTTTCTGAGAAATAAAGAGAGAATGAAGAGAGAAAGTGTAATGCCCCACGTTTTATTAACCAAATATCATTACCAATGCCTTTATTACAGTTCATTTATATAATAATAAATGCGGAAGCAAGATAAAATAAATAAACAATTGATATTCTCTCTTATATATATACAATGATTAAAAACCCAATACATTGAATTACAACGGTGCCCTTAGTGTCATGACCCGAACCCACCCCTATAGGTTAGGATCATAACCGGCCAGTAATCATGAGATTACCTACGGCCTTAGACCGAAATCAAATTATATTTAATGATAGGGGGCCAGAAACGGAAGCAGAATAATTAATTTTTGTCCAATGAGTTGTGTATACATGGCATAATAAAAACTTTTCTCATTCGTATAATAGCTCACACCATATCGTTAATATAGACATATGTATCCAGGATCATTCAAAGCAGTCTTATCAAAAACCAAGGTTATACATATAGATTTAGTCACACAAGACCACAAAAGAGAACAAAAGGAAAATCAAAAACAAAAACCTCATCCATGAGGCGACCTTGGTTGACTCCAAAATCTCAGTACTCTTTTCACATTTCCACTATGGTTGGGGCTGGACATCCCGCTGCTCAACTACACACATATAAAATACAGAGTGAGCTATTGTCCAGTGAATAATACCAAAGTAAAGAGGTTGTATGAGTGAGATTCTCAAATAGGTAGTCTAAACTCATATGTGATGCATCCAAAAGCAAAACAACCTCGGGTCCATTCCATTATGCTCAAAGCATATCAAAGGGGCAAAACGACCTTGGGTCCAACATTGTTATATTCATATTTATGCGCATATTCATATTCATGATCATGATCACATCTGTATTCATATTTAAAACGACCTTTGGTCCAATCAATTCCTTATTCAAAACGACCTTTGGTCCATTTCACAATATACAAAATGGCCTTCGATCCAATTCATATATAGGATGACCTTTAGTCTATCTTATTAAACATCCCAAATGGCCTTAGGACCAATCCGTATCCTTGTCAAATATACCAAACAGCCTTGGGCCCATTTCGTATTCATACATCAGTCACTTTACCAATTCTATTACAAATCAAACAGATAGAATACTCATTCATAGTACAAATTCATAAGTTCATAAACTTATCACAGAGGTATCATTTAGAAAATAATACATACAAAAAAATATCTTTACTAAGATATTACTCACAGTGTTCAGATGCTTAATTCATCCTTGCAATTGACCCTACATAATTCACAACACATTGGGTCATAATACAATTTAATCCATTCTTTAGTTTGCTTAATTTTCTTAGGCTTCTTTCGTGTTCTTTAATTCATTTGGAATGTTCAATGTATGCTTAAGAATGCTTAGAAATAAAGGAGAACGGAAATTGAAACATAAAACAACTTTTTAAAGTTTCCTGAACCAAGGCACTTCACTCGAGTGCAACATTAGTCGCTCAAGCAGACCCCTTGGTCTGCAAAAGTACTGGTTGCTTGAATTTTAGGCTCGAGCACAAGTTTTGCCGCTCAAGGCACCGTGCAATTGTCTGCAAAAATACTGGGAGCTTGAATTTTATGCTCAAGCGACACTTTATTCACTCAAGCGACCTGCTCGAATTCTGGATTTTCTAGAATTTTGTTTGAGCTTCAAACACACATTCAAGGGTCCAAATTCATGCATGATTCACTCAAATATGCAAGAACATTCTCAATTATATATATTTGAAGCTAACTTTAACCCATGATTCAAAATTTCATGAATTCAACCAAATTCAAACTTTGAATTACATGTAAGCAACACCCATGTTTTATATCTTGCATATGTAAGCTTCAAGACATAAAATTAGATTTCAATACATGATAATTCTTACATGCATGTGTCAATCAACCCTCAATTCAACATGATTAACATACTTTATGCTCAAATATGCAAAAATCATGGCAAACTCTTTCATGCATGCATCTATTAACTTCAAATTCAACATATTCAATTTAATTCTTGTTCTTAGTCATACATTATGTTTGGATTCACATTATTATGAACTTAAACTTATGAATCAGAGCTCAATCACTTACTTGGAGCCTTCAATTCCTTCAATTTTAGTTAATTCTTGAATCTAGCTCTTGAATTTCCCAAGCTTGAGTTCACTTCTTCAAGAACAAGCTCCTTCTCTCTCTAATTCTCACTTTTCTCTCTCTATGGTGTATAAATTCAGCTAAGTAATAAAAATGAGCTCAATGTCTTGAACGTAAGCACTAACTATATATATATATAGTGGTGATTAACTTAAACTAATCAAACTTGCTCAAAGTTAATCAATTGCACTTATTTTAATCAATTTAATCTAATTATTTTGATTCGAATCAGTTTTTAATTAAATTTCACCATAGGCTCTAAAATTATGCTAATCACAATGGTATAATCAATTTTGATTTCCGTCGCCTCTACAACCCTCAATTCCAAATTATTATAGGAAGTAGTACAGGTTTTCCTACAATGGACAGATATAAAGTCAAAAACATTTTAATCACACAACTAGCACCCAAAAATCATGTTAAGCACATAATCACAAGTATAATTAAGATTAGCATTATAACACAGAATGGGGTCATCACACTTAGGCTTACATTGAAGATTATAAATAAGATATTAATAAATAAAGGAATTAACCATCTTTACAACAAAATGGCATTCCGCCTACAAGTAATAAGCCTCGTGGCCAACAACTAAGAAGATTGCTTGGTCTTGAGCAATTCTTCCAACTTCACACCTGAAAAAGAGGTCAACAATGTGGAATGAATACTAATATCCAGCAGGAATCCTAATGGTTCTAGACAATAATATCCTTTAGATATATATGATCATGAATGCTCAATTTATAAATATATAAGTAGTGTTTCCATTTTCATATCCAAAATACATTTACATAAGTATACTTTTCCTAAAAGAATCCTTCTTTGACATTTCAAGAAAAATCATTTCTTATCCTTCCAATTTATCATTAATAATTCAAAGAATTTCTCAACTCCATTTATTTTTTTGAAAACGAGTTCACACGTAACCAATTACATTCTTGCTCTAACCATTAAATCCAAGATAACATTCATGCTATTACCAATTTAAACTTCCATGTTATTATCAAGATCTCACAATCATCTATCCCCATAATGTAACTAGTTGCAATCCCAACATATCACAACACTATCTCAATTACACATTAATAGTCTACCATAACATCAACATGTACTATCATAATACAATCTGGCTTCGTCAAACCATAACCATCCACATTAGCAGGCACTAGCTGGAAGGAACTTGGAACCTATCATTAGAACACCACAAACCATCACAACACAATTTATCAAGAGCTAATCGAGAGGAAACTTGAACCTATCTTAAAGTGTCACACTTTACCAGTCAATAACCGAAAGGAAAGCGGAATCTCCATATAGCCTAACAATACACACGCTTTACCAGGCCCAAGCCAGAAGAAAAGTGGAACATGTCTCAAGACGCTATGCTTTACCAGGGGCTAGCTAAAAGGAAAACAGAACCTCCATGTAGCCCTTTCATTATCCAGCTCAACACATTCCAACATTAACTTAAACTATGCCAATTAATCAACAACACTGAGAGGGTAATTTATATGGAAATTGGGCCGAGCTAAGTAATGGGCCGGTATGGGCCAAAGTACGAAAGGCAGAGTAGAAGGGCCCCGAAGTTAGTCCGGTCTCCGAAGTACCTAATGTTATCTCGGTCGCAGTGTATTACGGTTATCTCGGTCAAGTCCTCTAAACGAAGTATGATAAGCCTTCTTCAAGACTGTTCTGAGTTAGTTCGGCTCGGCACTTCTATGGATAGCTCGGTCTTAGCATTTGAAGCCGAGATAGAAGCAAAGAAAGGAAGAGACGAACTCGAAGTCAGATCGGCCACACTACCTGTCTAGTATGGAAGTATTATTTCGGTCGTTTGGTAGTTCGGCCATGGTAAAACCATCTCACTTGGTTTAAGCAGTGAGGGGGGTGTTGGAAGATAAGGATTATCCTTCAGGAGATTAAATCCTAGGAGGACTCTGCATGGAGAAGTAAAAGTCCTACTAGGATTGTGCCACACGGAACCTATAAAAGCTCACAAACATCACCTATGGAGAGGTAACACAACTTTGATTTTCGAATACACAGAGCTTTTGCCTATTTGTCTAGTTTGCTGACTTAGGCATCGGAGAGGTTTCCGGCACACACCCGCTGGCTAGCTCACGTTTGTGTTTTCAGGTGATAAAGCGACGTCGTACAGAGGAACGCAGACTTGATCAACAGGATTATACGAGGAGGTTTATTTCTTTCCCGTACAATTGGCGCCGTCTGTGGGAATACAAACAAGAACAAAACCTCTTGATCAAGCCTTTCCTCTTAAGAATCAATGGCGCACAACGAAGATTTGCCACAGTCCGCCATTGATGGACAAACACCAGAAGGGGGTGCGAGGCGCGAAGGTCTACCTCTCATCCCTTCTATGGAGGATTTAGAGCCACAAAGACAGAATCCCAGGAGGGATACGAGAGGAAGAAGGCGGACTAATAGCCCTCGTCACTCCGTTCATAGAGTCCAGAAAGACAAAGGCGGAGGATTGATCCTTAAACATTGGAGGATCGCGTCAAAGAACAGGACGAATTGATACGACGAATGGCGGCGGACATGGAATCTCTAAAGCGCCAGGTGAAAGGAAAAGGAATGGCGACAGGAGAGGGGCGTACAAACAAGACGCCCCCTCGCCACTCGAAAAATCGTAGTAGGAATACCACACCCTCACAAGCAGAGAGTAGAAGCCTCAGGGCAGGCGATACTCAATCCAGGTCTTCCAGAACTCGTCACTCCAGGTCTGAGAGGACGAGATCTGAGAGATCGTACACTAAAGGAAGCACCTATTGGTCCTCACATACGCACCAAACAAGATCCAGACAGACGGAGTTGCCCAGATCGTCCGACTTACGAACCGTGCTCGAGGAAAAGGCACGATGCAAGAAGGATGCCAGGGCACGCGATCCACACAGGGTTTCTGCCTTACAGCGGTTGGCTCCTTGGACGCATGGAAGCGTCGAGGTTGGAATGCCAATACCGCGCCCTGCTTACGAACCAACGGACAAGGCACTAGCAAGGCTGCAGACCTCACCGTTCGTTCCGGCGATTGAAAACGCACCCCTACCATCAGGCTTCCTTCAGCCCAAATTCACTACATATGAGGGAAAGACGGACCCCTACTCACACTTGAGCCACTTTCGCCAGGTCATGGCAATATACCGGCGAAACGAGGCTTTAATGTGCATCCTCTTCCCATCTAGCCTTGGCGACCTAGGCTTGACTTGGTTCGAAAAACTTCCAGAAGGCAGCATAGCCTCCTGGGCGCAATTGGCGGAAGCGTTCGTCACAAGGTTCCGAACGAACACCAAAACCCCGGTGGAGATCGACCAGCTGCTCTCCATCGACATGGGCGATAAGGAGACCTTAAGATCCTACAACAGTCGTTACTGGGAGACCTTCAACCAGATTGGGGACTGTCCCACCAATCTCGCCGTTGCACAATACAAGAGAGGCCTTCCAGTCGGGAACAGACTAAGGGACTCAATCACCATGACACCACCCCTCACCATGGAAGCCCTGATGGAAAGAGTGCATCAGCACATCAGGGTGGAGGAGGATGGCGCACGTGCCAAAACAAAATCTGGCACGACCACAGTACCAGAGAAGAAGGCCTCAGCAAAGGTCAACGCGGTAGACCGTCCGAGCAAAAACGGACGAGGCAGGCGAGACAACGGAGAAGACCAGGATAAAAGATGGTTGAGAGTCCGCACTGCCATAACCACGGTCTTCAAGAAACCGATCTACCGAATTCTAAGTGAAATACGAGATGAGCCTTTCGTCAGATGGCCAGCAAAGCTTGGGGAAGCTCAGAAGGACTATGACGAAAGATCACGGTGCACCTTCCACAAAGAAAAGGGGCACCGCACTGAAAATTGCACGCCATTGAGACAGCACCTGGAGGAGTTGGTGGCAGCAGGTCACCTGGATAAATCTATTGAAGGAGGGGCACAACCAGCCCCCCAGGACCATAATAACCCCAACGGAATGCCAATCGACGCCCCACCTCAAGGCGTTATCAATGTGATACATGGAGTTTTTGAACCTGAGCGTGTTTGCGAGCTTAAAGGATCAATCAAAAAGGCTGAGCATTTAAGAGAGGTACTAAGTGCCCAACCTGCCGTCAAGAAGGGAAAGACAGAGGCCACGAGCGTCATGTCTTTTTCGGATAAAGACTTGGCAAGGATATATTGCCCTCACAATGATGCCTTGGTTGTCACTCTCCGAGTCAAGGATTTTGACGTCAAGCGGATTTTGATAGACCAAGGCAGTTCATGTGAAATAATGTACTACGACACCTTTAAACAGTTGAAGTTACAAGATAAAGACTTGGCACCTGCCGTATCTCCCCTGATTGGATTCAACTCCATGCCAGAATGGCCCGTCGGCAAAATAATCCTCCCAGTCAAGACAGGAAGCGTGACGAAACAAGTGGAGTTCTGGGTATTAAAAGTCCCCTCCACTTATAACCTCATCTTGGGCAGAACGTGGCTGCATGCCATGCGATCGGTGGCGTCATCCTACCACCAAGTAATGCGGTTCCCCAACGACACCGGTGTAATTGAAGAGGTCTACGGAGATCAGATTATGTCCAAGCAATGCTTTGTCACGGTGAATGGCAATCGCGCTGCCAAAGGATATGTTCATTCGGTGGAAGAACCTGAGAGCAATGAACTGTTCGCAGATGTCGGCAAAGCAGCTAATCAGAAAGCGGTGGAGGACCTGGTAGAGGTAAGAATCGATGAAAAGAACTCGGATAAGTTCTTTTTGCTCAGTTCGTCGTTGTCCAGCACTGAGAGATTAGAGGTCTTGGAATTTTTGACCTCTAACATCGAAGTGTTCGCCTGGACACCATACGACATGCCAGGCATTGATCCAAACTTCATTTGTCACCAACTCAATGTCCACCCATCCGCCAGACCAATCATTCAGCGCACACGTAGATCGGCACTCCACCATGCCGAGATAGTGGCAGAAGAAGTAGGAAACCTGCTGGAGGCAGGAGCAATCAGAGAGGTGCACTACCCAAGATGGATCTCCAACACAGTCGTGGTGCCAAAGAAGAATGGCAAGTGGCGTGTCTGTGTCGATTACAAAACAGTCAACAAGGCATGTCCGAAAGACAGCTTTCCTCTACCACGGATAGATCAACTGGTCGACCTAATGGCGGGGCACAACCGACTTAGCTTTCTGGATGCATACAGAGGCTACCATCAAATCGCCATGCATGAACCAGACCAGGAGGTCACATCCTTTACAACTCCAAGAGGACTATACTGTTACAAGGTCATGCCCTTTGGCCTGAAGAACGCAGGGGCAACATTCCAACGGATGGTCACCGAGATGTTTGAACCATTGTTAGGCAGAACAATGGAGGCTTACATCAACGACATGGTGGTCAAGAGCAAGGATGAGAATGACCATCTCAAGGACCTAGGCGAGATGTTTGAGATCCTGAAGAAGCACAAGTTGCGCCTCAATGCGTCTAAGTGTGCATTCGGAGTAGGATCTGGCAAATTCCTGGGCTTCCTGGTGACCAACCGGGGTATAGAAGCAGACCCCTCACAGATCAAAGCAATCCAGGATTTGGAGAGACCAAACTCGGTAAAAGAAGTGCAGCATCTCACCGGCATGGCAGCTGCGCTCAATCGGTTCATAAGCCGGTCATCAGACAGACTACGACCATTCTTCCATGCACTAAAAGCCAAGTTTGAGTGGGACGAAGAATGCGACCGCGCTCTGGAGAGCTTAAAGGAATATATGTCCTCTCCACCACTGCTTGTCACCCCAGTACCTGGAGAGGAACTCTTCATGTACCTAGCAGTCTCTCAGCACGCAATTAGCGTAGTGCTGGTCCGAGCAGAAGGGAACCAACATCTGCCCATCTACTATGTCAGCAAGACATTGCTGGGAGCCGAAACAAGGTACCTGCCACTGGAAAAACTGGCTCTGGCCTTGATGATGGCCTCAAGGAAGTTGTCGCATTACTTTCACGCCCACACCATAGTCGTCCTCACAGCCTTTCCATTAAAAGCTCTCTTTGAAAGGGTGAACTTTTCTGAACGAATTCTGAAGTGGGCAGTAGAATTGGGACAATTCGACATCAAGTTCCAACCCAGAACCGCGATAAAGGCTCAAGCTTTGGCAGACTTTGTCGCAGAATTCACCCCAGGAAGTCATCATATCTGCCCAATCGACCTCACTAAAACAACCGAACTAGGGATGAAAGTTGACGTCGGAATAACGCAATCCCTGGTATAAGTTACCCAGTCAAGTCCCAAGGCAGACCAAAGCAAAGTAAGGGAGGAAGACGCAAACCATGCTACACAAAGTCAAGACTCACCAACAAACAAAGACTTGGTACAATCAAATAGCGAGGGACAGACGGCAAGCATGGACCTTGAAGAAGACACCAGCAACATGGAAGATCCCAAGGCATCATCTGATCCCTCCACTTGCTGGAAGTTATTCGTTGGAGAGATGTGGAAGCTCTTCGTGCATGGAGCAGGGCTCGGCAGAGTCTTCATCTCTCCAGATGGCCTAGTGGTGGAGCAGGCAATCAACCTTGGCTTCCCAGCGTCAAACAACGAAGCGGAGTATGAAGCGCTTCTTGCAGGCCTCAAATCAGCATTCTTCATGAAGGCCACCGAGCTAATGGTTTACAGCGACTCGCAGCTCGTGGTAAACCAAATATCTGGCGACTACGAAGCAAAGGATGACAGGATGGCCAAATACCAAGAGTTGGTCAGAACAGAGATCAAAAATTTGAAGTGGTCAGGATAGAACAAATCGGCAGGGAGGAAAACAGCAGAGCAGACGAACTAGCAGGCTTTGCCTCAATGGCAGATACTTCCATCCCTCATCCATTACTGATCGACTACCTACCTAGACCAAGCATTGAAGACCCCGAAGCAGAAGAGATATGTTGCGCAGAGCTAGGCCCCTCTTGGATGGATCCCATCATCCTGTTCTTAAAAGACGGCATCTTACCAGAAGAGAAGAAAGAGGCCAACAGAATAAGAGCAAAATCGCAGCGATTTTGGCTCTCCCCATCTCTAGCGTTGTACAAAAAGTCATTCTCAGGACCCTTCCTAAAGTGTGTTCATCCCAGCAAAGTGGAAGCATTCTTATTCGAAATACATGAGGGCGTATGCGGAAGCCATCAAGGAGGAAGATCACTAGCATACAGAGCAATTTTCGCAAGGATATTGGTGGCCATACATGCAAGCGGATTCAAAAAAGTATGTCAAAAAGTGCGAGAAGTGTCAGAAGTTCGCACACCAAATACACCAACCTGCCAGAGAACTTCTACCTCTAACTAGCCCCTGGCCCTTCGCAATGTGGGGATTGGACATAGTAGGGCCACTTCCAACAGCACCAGGGAACAGGAAGTTCTTTCTTGCGGCAACCGACTACTTCACAAAATGGGTGGAAGCAGAAGCCCTGGCATCAATCAAGGAAAAAGATGTGAAAAAGTTTGTCTGGCAGAATATCATCACTCGATTTGATATACCAAAGGCGCTAATATCAGACAACGGCACTCAGTTCGACGGCAGAATCTTCAGAAGCTTTTGTGAAGAGTACAAGATAGAGTTCTACAATTCTACACCGGCATATCCCCAAGCAAATGGACAGGCAGAAGCATCAAACAAGGTAGTCTTGGATGGATTAAAGAAAAGGCTAGAGAAAGCAAAAGACAAGTGGGCAGAAGAGCTCCCTCATGTTTTATGGGCTTACCGCACCACACCTCGGTGATCAACAGGAGAAACTCTATTTTCCTTCGCCTATGGTATGGAGGCAGTAATCCCACTAGAAGTTGGCCTCCCCACAATTCGAAGCAAGAATTTTGATCCAGACTTAAATGGCGAGGCCATAACATTGGAGCTCGACCTTGCGGAGGAAAGAAGAGAAAGAGCACTGGTTCACATTGCCTCATACCAACAAGAGTTATCCAGGAAATACAACAAGACAGTTCATCCAAGGCAATTCAAGATCGGAGATTGGGTACTACGCAAAGTGATGGGAAATACCTTGGTACCAGGAGATGGCAAGCTAGGGCCCAATTGGGAAGGACCATATAAAGTGGTAGGATTAGCAGGCAAAGGGGCATACCACTTAGAAGACGAGGACAACAAGGCAATTCCCAGGCCATGGAATACTGCAAATCTCAAGTTATTTTATTTTTAGCTTTTTCTTATTAAAGTTTGTAAAATTTCTCCCTTTCTCAATAAAACACATAGTTTTCTTTTCCGTTAGACGTTTTCCTCTGTAAGGAGTTTGTCTTAGTAAATTAGTGAGTTAGGGGCATAACCAAACACTTTATTCTAAGTTGGCTGAAAAAACTAACTTAGAGGTTGGCTGGATTAAACCAACTCTTGTTACTCTTCAGCCGAAGTAAGGGTATGGACTGAAGAGTGGTTGGCTGGATTAAACCAACACCCCTCCTAAGCCCAGGATAAGGATCCAGGCTGCAGGACGTTTGGTCGGAATAACCAAACACTTTATTCTAAGTTGGCTGGAAAAACTAACTTAGAGGTTGGCTGGATTAAACTAACTTTTGGTACTCTTCAGCCGAAGTAAGTATATCGGCTGAAGAATGGTTGGCTGGATTAAACCAACTTTTGGTACTCTTCAGCCGAAGTAAGTATATCGGCTGAAGAGTGGTTGGCTGGATTAAACCAACTTTTGATACTCTTCAGCCGAAGTAAGTATATCGGCTGAAGAGTGGTTGGCTGGATCAAACAAAGTTTTTTTTACTCTTCAGCCGAAGTAATTCTATCGGCTAAAGAGTGGTTGGCTAGTAAGCATAGTCAGATTGACCAGCTAAAACCGGAATACTGTATCTCGGCCTAGAATATTTCAAATTGCAGTTGAAAAGCATGTTCAAACAGGAAAGCAAACCGAGATAACAGTTGGAGCAATAGAAGTCATTCAAAACTCATTACAAGTATAAAGCATACAGATCAAACCGGAATGAGTGTTGAGCAGAAAAGAAGATTTTCATTCATTAAGAGCAAATACAAAGGAGGGGCCGCAGCCCGGTTACAAGTCCAAAGAAAAAGAAAATCACAGAATCAGTTGAAAAGATCCTCCAGATCGGCGTCAACATCGACACGAACACCGATGTCAGAGGTTAGAGCAGTCTCGTTTGAAGCTCGGTCTCTATTGGAAGCACGGTTTCAGTTGTCAAGTCTTCCACAGTTGGCTCCAACCGAGCTGATTGATCATTTGTTTGCTCATTGACAACCGGAGTTTCAGTTTGCTCATTTTCTTCATCGTCATCAGACGCCTCAAGAAATTGCTTCTGGAGATCGGCAGCATACTCCGCCAGAGAGGCCGGAATGAAATACTGTGGAGCATTGTAGACCTCGGTGTCAGGACCACAACCGAGCTGCTCCGTAGCACCTCTCCAGCCACACTTGAAGAACAAATCTTTTGCTGCTTCACATTGTTGAATATAAACTGCTTCGCCTTCCTTGAAGCCTTTCAGTTCGGCGCCTTCAACTTTCTTTTTGAGCTCTTCTATTTCGGCGTTTTTGATGCCTTCAAGCTTTGCCAGCTCCCGCAAATACTTGTCCTTCATTTCGGTTAGAGCTCTTTGTTTGTCAGTATTTGCCGAGGTAACTAGCCCGGTTAGGCGAATTACCTCGGCCTCCAGCTCGGCCGTCCTAACTTGGGATTGTTTGAGCTCGGAGGTCTTGGCTTCGGCTTCGGCCATAGCCTGCCTTGTTGTTCTCCTCTGCAACCACCGAATCAGTGTCTTCAATGTCTCGGTTCTAAAAGGTAAGTTTTGGAGCCCATTTGGAGGAGCTAGCTCGGTCAACGGGCTCCGGTTGCGGACTTGGTGGATGGCTCGGTGGAAATGTGATTTCGTCTTCATCGACTAAACGTTGTTCGGTCTCAATAGTCCGGGCGCACTTAGTTCGGCGTGATGTGGAGGGTTGTTGCGATGGTAGGGCCACCACGGTTTCTTGTGATTGGTTGGGTGGTGGTACCTCGGCCCTGTTTGTCTCGGTCAAGAGGGCCCTGACTCTGTTCCTTTTGGCCATTTCTTCTTCAGCAGTCAGTGGGATTAAGTTGATTTGCGGCAAGGTTGGGTCCGGTGCGGGAGCGTCTTCCAACAAAAAGTCAGTTACTCTGGCTTTTCGGCGACCGCTGTATCTGTAGGTCGGCTCAAAATTTAACAGCTTAGCCCAACTCCGTTCTGGATATTGTAGTGCGGCGCAGAGAGTATCAAGGTTGGGGTAGCGGTACAATGATTGAAGATGGGCTGAATCTGCAAAAAGAACAAACTGTTAGATCGATTCAGAATGGAAGCCGAAATAAAAGAAAAGCATGAATGGAAACCGAAGTAGTTATACCGGGGATTCCTTTATTCCAATTTATACTTCGGCAGGGATCTGGGCATGGTGATCTTCAAAATTCCCAAATACCCAAAAGAAGTCATCATCATTTAAATCTTTATCCGGTGTGTTCTTTATTATTTTCTCTCGACGGCGGCGTATTCTTAAGTAATAGACCCAGCCGTCTTCTTTGGATCCTATGGAGTATTGGTGCAATATTTCAGCTAGACCGAGGTTAAGACCGGCTTGGCGGTTTAGTTCGGCTATTCCTATTATTATACGGTAAGAATTGGTCGAAAGCTGGGTTGGGCATATCCTGGTTTGTCTAAGGAATTCACAGATCAAGGGTTGAACGGGGAATCTTAGTCCGGTTTCTATTATTGATAGGAGGGTGAAAGGTACATAGCCTTCTTTTCCCCATGGTATGATATCTTTCTTGGCTAGGGTAAGGTGGACATCGTCCGAAATGTTATAGTCCTTTCGGAATTCGGCTAGACCACCTGGTGTCTCTACTAAGAATCTATACTTCCCCATTTATTTTATAAGTTATAAATAAATTAGTTCGGTCGGAAAATTGTGCTCAGTAGCTCGGTTGAGCGCGCAGAGGAGTGCCTGGGCAACCTAAGTCTGCAAAGTGGAAAACAAAGGTGTTAAGCACAGATCGTTGACCGTGCTACAAAATCAAAGCAAGATAAAAGAGCCCTACTTCGGCTATGTGGGATGCTACAGGTTCTATCTCGGTTTTAACAAGATGCTTGGTAGCTCGGATTGAGCAAGGGGTTCGATAGATCGGTTTGTGTATGGGGTTGGTTATCTCGGTTTGAACTACGGGTTTTGTTACCTCGGTCGAGCCTCTAGGGGCAACTTTCTTAGTTCGGTTTAAAACTAAGGAAGCTGGCTTAGCCCCAAAGACCTAGCTCGGTCGAAGGCTTAGGTTTCCAGTATACTAAGTTCAGACTTAGCTCGGTTTGTTTATCTCGGCTAAAGTAAATCAGAAGGTAATTGACTTATTGAAACTACTGATATATTCACAAGTTCTAGTTCGGTTACGATCTGGATAGATCTACATATAGCACAAACAGTATCCTAGTTCGGTTAGGACATGTTTATGGATCAAAATAACGTTCTACAGATTACTTCATGAAGTTCACAAGGTTCTTAATGGAGTTTTTTCCAGAAAAAACACAAACTAGTGGAGAATGAACGCAAAAACAGTGTTTTGTAAAAACACATGAGCAGTATGCTATGGATTTAACGAAAGCAAAGACAAAGAAGGAAAAAACAGATTTGAGCAGCTTACCTGGTCAAAGAAGCTAGAAGATGAAAGCAAAGGCAGCGATGAAGAACTCGAACACAGCAAGTTCAAGCTCAAGGCTCAGGAACAAGAGAGAGAGAGAGAGAAGATGAACAGAGTAAAAGTGAAGGTGATTCAAAATAGCAAGGGTTTGTTTTAGGTAGAAAGGTGAAAAGCGCGGGACTGTTCAAAAATTGCGAAACACGAAGACGGCGCAACAGCTAAGATTGGCCAAACGGAGTGTACCACGTGTCATGGAAGGAGAAGCGATTCAGTATCTGTGACTGAAGAGACGTTTTGACCGGATAAAGGTAGCCCGGTTTAAATGTAGCTCGGCTGGAAAGGTTAAAACTTTAGCTCGGTTTATAAACAAGTAATCCCTATCATGCTACGCAGATGGGATTAAGGGGCAATTGAGAGGGTAATTTATATGGAAATTGGGCCGAGCTAAGTAATGGGCCGGTATGGGCCAAAGTACGAAAGGCAGAGTAGAAGGGCCCCGAAGTTAGTCCGGTCTCCGAAGTACCTAATGTTATCTCGGTCGCAGTGTATTACGGTTATCTCGGTCAAGTCCTCTAAACCGAAGTATGATAAGCCTTCTTCAAGACTGTTCTGAGTTAGTTCGGCTCGGCACTTCTATGGATAGCTCGGTCTTAGCATTTGAAGCCGAGATAGAAGCAAAGAAAGGAAGAGACGGACTCGAAGTCAGATCGGCCACACTACCTGTCTAGTATGGAAGTATTATTTCAGTCGTTTGGTAGTTCAGCCATGGTAAAACCATCTCACTTGGTTTAAGCAGTGAGGGGGGTGTTGGAAGATAAGGATTATCCTTCAGGAGATTAAATCCTAGGAGGACTCTGCATGGAGAAGTAAAAGTCCTACTAGGATTGTGCCACACGAAACCTATAAAAGCTCACAAACATCACCTATGGAGAGGTAACACAACTTTGATTTTCGAATACACAAAGCTTTTGCCTATTTGTCTAGTTTGCTAACTTAGGCATCGGAGAGGTTTCCGGCACACACCCGCCGGCTAGCTCACGTTTGTGTTTTCTGGTGATAAAGCGACGTCGTACAGAGGAACGCAGACTTGATCAACAGGATTATACGAGGAGGTTTATTTCATTCCGACATTAACTTAAACTATGCCAATTAATCAATAGCACTAAACACACATAATCTATTCAATAACAATTAATATCATCCTCCATTGATGACCAAAGACAAAACCTCTAAATAATATCAATTCTTGCGAATAAGACAATATAGTTCTCATAATGTTTGACAATTTCGATATCATCAACATAATCTAGATATTCATGGTCAACCATAATATTACATAATTCTTATAATTAAATTCCATAAATTTCCAATCCTCAACATAAGTCAAATTCGTGACAACCCTTTATTTCTTCCTCTTCCATTCACTTTTTAATTCACAATAAGTAATATGGCTCAAAAAATATTAAAACTATCAACTTATCTCATTTCTCATAAATGTGAAATTAAAAATTAGGGCTTTTTACTTAAATCACCATAATCATGTTCTATTAGCATAATATTCTCATTATCAACACTAAAACATAACATTTACTTTTTAAACTCAAAACCCCAACTCAAATCTACATGTATTTCAAAAATCTCTTTACAAGTCATGTTTTTATGCAATCAAAACTATCACATATCTACCTATAATGATATATTGAAAAGAAACGAAGAAATTCTTGATGAGTTAGCTCCGTAAGCTAGCTCTTCGTTGGTTATCCTAATCTCATTTTACCTATTGATTAGAGCTAGGAATCCTAGAAGCTAAAAGAGTCAAGCAAGGAAGCCTACTTGTTCCCACAGGTTTGTTTAGGAGACTAGCTTTTCTTTTCTTTTCTTTTCTTTGAGAATTCCTTTAGTAAGTTCAAGTCATTCTGCAAGCTAGTTCCTGAGTTCATGACTTCAAAAGTGAAGTAAGGTCGTTTGGTTTCCACTTCAGTTGACCTCTGCATCTCTATGCCTTTAACAATGAGAATTCAAAAGACTTTGATTCTTTTTATAAAAAATATAAATAGAAATTCTCAGTAGGTACTAGAACTAGAACGTTGTAAACTCAAGACTATCACTCTCACTTGTAAACCTCTTTCATCGAGTGCGCGATCATGATAGAGTAAGTCCTTCCATAAGTAGAAGGCAACCATCTGAGGGGTGAAGTAGTTTGTATGCAAAGCATCTTGTAATAGTCCCTTTCTTTAATAGGAACTTTCGCAATGTGCTATTTTCCAACTGAAATGGAATATTACTTCTGAAATTGCATTGTACATCCAGAATAGTCCTAAGAAGATATGATCCCAAGCCAATACCTGCCCTGGCACGAAAGGTATTGTCCGTAATACTTTGTAGTTGCCTCTTGCAATATTTGAACCAATTCTCCAGGAATTTGTTTGAATTATGCAAAGCCAAATTTACATTATTGAGAGGCATATTTAAGTAATGAAATTTTAGGCATTTTGGGAGTAATATGCGATTGATCTTGAAAAAATGCCTTCTTCTTTTTTTCTTTTCTTTTTTTTTTTTGTTTGAAAAATGCATTTCCAACCAAAAAGTCTCCATGTAAAAATGAGAATTGAGTTATTCTTTCCATAGAAAATTCTTTTTGATTAAGAATGACAAGAACATGATAGCTTTCATATTCTATGGTTGGAAATTGATAATTTTCCAATTTTACTGTAGTAAAATTTTCATATAGAACTCATTTGTCTAGAAGTAAAAGTCCAAGTTTTGCCAAACTATATGAAACACTAGTATCAACTAATGCAACAATAGTGTAAAAATGATAGCCTGAAAAAGTGAATAATAATTCAACATATTTTGAATTATTCTTCCACTCTTTTTTGGAGTTCATCATCTGATAATCATCTTTCCATCAATTACTTATTTATAGTGATAGGGAGATTATCTATAGAAACCATTTTTAAGTTTTGTTGTTCTTCTGTTGATGTTTTTAATGAAGATGTGTTTGTAATATGGATATTTATTATTTTGTATCCTATTATTTTTTTATTTAAACTTTCTTGTATACTATATTCTTCTATTATATCCTTATCTTTAGTTTTTGTTCTTTCTACACTACTTGTAGAACTAGATCTAGTAAGAAGATCACTTGTTGATTTTCATCTAAGTTCTTTAGAGAAACAATACCTCTTTTTTCTTGAATTGTTAAATTTTCAAGATTTTTTTCAATTTGAAAGTTTTTCAATAATCTATTTCTTAGGGTATGATAATTGTTTTACATTTACCTTTCTAGATTAAAATTTATTAGTACGAGCACTCATTTTTCAAATAACTGCGTTTCACGTATAGATTTACTAAGAGGATTAACTGTATTAACCACTCAATATATAAGCCTATAATTAATAGCAATGTTTTTGTTTTTGGTGTTAAGGTCATTCATACCTTCAATTTGTTTTTTTTTTTTGATCCGTTAATGACTACAATTCCTAATAGTATTATCATCTAAGGGATATTTACAGTTTATCGATTAGCATAGTCTCTCTCGTACTTGCACGAATCATCTCACGACAAAACTTGTCTCTCCTACCATAGACTATCTTAACCAAGAAAAGTAAATCAACGAAAATCATTATATAAGTATGCAATTAGAATCACATAAACTAAGAACATATGCTAAATATGAAGATTCAAAATAAATCAGTAAAAAAAAAAAGCCTTAATCTTATATAACTATTGAATCAATAATAAAAAAAAAACCTTTACTTAACTAGAGTTTAATCCAAATCCTAAGAGAAGCTCTTTAGTTATGCATATGTAAACCTTCAAAAAATATAAAGTCTAACCTGATATAAGTAAACTCGAGTGATGTGACAAGGCCATAATAATTGTAATAAACTGGAATCTCTCTCAAATAAATGCATGGATATGAAGGTCATTTAATACATGAGAATCATGGAATATTGTGAAACCCAGAAAATCCTCTCAAAACTAAATTTCGACAACTTCAAAAATTTCAGTTTCTGAATATTTGATCTATTTCGTAATTATTGGCGAACTTTGGTAGTTCTTGGCTCTTCTGGTTGGTGGGTCTAGACTCCTCTAGTTGACATGAACCCTCTGGTATATTCAAATCTTGATTTTGCCACCTTCAAAATCTTGAGAAATTTGATACCGTGCTTTGTTTCTTCAAAATTTTTGAAAAATGGCCCGTACTAGCTTTGATACCACTAATGGAAATGAATTATGAAAATTTCCTTTATATATGCTTTGATACCATGCAAGTCTAAGTTTGTCGAGAAGCATAATTAATGAGGGCATGATGCATGTTGTCGAGCAAGCTTTTGAGATGTGTTTTTGGGCTGGTGGATGATGTCCAAAGAACTTCCAATTTGTTGAGTTGGTATGTCTTGATTTTCAACAATTGCTTTTGCATGGCGGTGTTGCGAGTGCTCGGCAACAACGTTGTTCGAGTGAGAGGGTGACACCATGGAGCTGGTTGGCCAAGCAATTCTTATTGTATTGCCAAAAGTTGCTCTCATGAAGAAAAGCGTAGACTCAATTTCTAAAGAGAGAAAATGGGCACTTAAACTCAGTTGGCAACTTACCTTGGTCTTTAGCTTGCCGAGAACATTTCTAGAGAAACAATCAAGACCCAGTTGCAGATCTTTGAGATGCATGTTGCACAACGTCGCCACGAGGATGACTATGGCATTGCCAAACCAAAGTTGAGGTGAGTTGGTCATTGTTGTTGCTCGTTTCAAGTCAACAAGCCTTTGAGGAAGTGTCAATAGCTCTATCTCCACGTACGGCTGGATTTTTTCTTGGTGTCATCATCTTCTTGGCATTGTAGCGATATTGTAGTTACTTAGAAATCGGATGTCATAGACGTGGTCCAATTGTCGAATTGATAAATGAGGGCTAAGGGACCATCATTAAATCCCAAGGTTGCAACCGTCGTATATCTGAGCCGAAGCAATGGTCGCTCGTTGCTAGGTAGACTCACCTTTGTGATAGCAAACCCATGTTGAGTAAGAGGTAGCAGCTAAAGTGATGTCGACCGAGAGAACCGCTCTCGGTCCATCTTCTTTGTGCATCTACTGTTGTTGAAGGGTATATATTTCCATGCTTGGCTATTTTGATTGTTCCTTAGTCACAACAGATGCCTTCGCAAGAGGAAATGGTGTTGAACAATCTTTGAGAGAGAAAATTTAGACCCAATTGTAGATTTCTTAGCAGCATGTTGTCTGTTTTTTTTTTTTTTTGTAAGGTTATCCAAAGTTATTTCCAAGATGGAAAGATTCCATATTAATAAACCTACAATAAGAAGTAATGTGAAGCAATGATCCGAGCAATGGTGTTTGTTATCTTCTTCTTTGACTTCTTTTGGTCTTTCCCATAAACATTACCAATTGTGAGACCCAGAAAATCCTCTCACATGAATTGTTGAAGAGATGAGCTTTGTCCCATAGATCTACAAAGATAAAACATGGTTGACACCCCCTAATTAGGGTTGCCAGCCAAGGACACTTCGATGATAAAGTTAGAACCCTTGAATCAAAGAGAATAGATGAAGAACTTGTAAAGTGTTTGTGTGTGTCTATTACAGAGATGAGGCATACCTCTCTTCTATGGGATGCTCACCTGGAATATTTTGGGTTACCACAAATACAATGAAAATTCAAAGTGCCCTTAGGCTTACATTAACAAAAGAGAAAGGGTGTAGCCCTTATACACATGGTATTCCAACTACAAGTAAAGGCCTCGTGGCCACAAATAGGCAATTTCTTTAATTCAGTAGGCAATTGCTTTAAATCCAATTAGTATACTCCATACATGAATATGATCATGATACTCCACATTATACGTATATAATATGTCAATTTCTCATTTAGACTTAAAATACACAATTTTCTCCAAAGCATTTTTGTTTTCCTACAACATATATATATATATATATGCTCAATCTATAACACACATAAACCATAACTCGTTCCGATACTATGCATGATCTAAAACAATTCTCAACACACACCTTCACTAACAAAGGATCTTGATGCATATATATATATATATATATTAATGATGAATCTCAAACACAATCACTTCTCCATGGTCTCGCTAAGCCCCACACAACAGTCCCATTTTACCGGTTGCTAGCCAGAAGGAATGCGGCACTTACATATACCACTACCCACTTTGCTAGTTGCTAGCCAGAAGGAACACATTACCTCTATATACCACAATTCGCTTTATTGGTTGCTAGCCGGAAGGAACGCATTACCTCTATATAGCACAATCACAATATACATAACAATGCATCTCAATTTTCTTTTCATTCATTCATTCTCATTCAACTATTCAATTGTATAATTCATAAATTTAAGCATCTTTATCACCACATTAGTCTCTATCTCATTACCCGATTATAAATTAGGTTTCAATTCACTATAGGTTGGAAATATTTCTACGACAATGCAATCCTCCACCAATTGCCAAAAATAGTTATCTCTATTAAGATATTGCAATTAGGCAATATTAAAGTATAGTTAATAACAATGTATCATATTATTCTCTACGAATTTGATAATCGTATAAAGTGGAACAATTCGCAAATCATCAGCAATCTCAATCAATTGCTCAAAATACATACTCTCTATACTTATCATCCCTTCAATTAATAAAATTAAATTCCAATTTCCCAAAATGATTGTGTATCTCCAATTTCTCTTACTCATAAAATCTGTATAAAAATAATGGGTCCTTTTTTTTTTATAAAAAATTTAGTGCTTTTCTATTTGAAAATGTCCATACATTCCAAGACTATTAAATTCATATTTGATAGAGAATATTTAAGAAATACACAACGCAACCAAACCCTAGGTTTTCATTACACTTGCTTTGAAATCTTTACAAAATTTCTCAAATTTATATAATGAAAATACCACATGTCCATTCATGAGAACAATATTAAAGGGAATTAGAGAAATCCCTACCTCTTGGAGAGAAGAGAAGAACCAAGAAGAAAAACTCCCAAATTCAGATTTATTGAAATCTCAATCACTTTAGTTGAAACAACACCCTTGACACGCTCGTTACTTTGGTCCAAAGAACTAGTGTCAAAATCTCCGTTGATTTTCTTGAATTAAAGAATTTGTGTAGTTTTGTGTAGCTATATAGAAAGAAGGGTGAGAAAAGAGTTTAGAGAGAGAGAGTACATAAAAGTGATGAAAAGAAAGAAAGAAATTAGATTTTGAGTGTGTTATACACAAAATTCGAGGAAAAAACACGATGGGCTACAAGTACAGTGGCCCGTTGGCTGGACGTGCGGTTTACTAGAGTGTGAAACTCCCCTACTGCTCTACCTTGCTGCACATGCAGGCCCAACCCACCGCACATGCGGACTCTCCAACAGCACGTGTGGAGCTGCCTATTGTGAATAAACCTTCATCAAGGCACTTCTATACTTTCTCGGTTCGGCTTTATGCCCAAAATTAAAAAAATTTAGTTCGCCAAAACAATAGAATCAATAAACACGGCTACAACCGCAATTTTGAAGACATTAAACTATGTGTAAAGGCCCTGAAACTAAAATGACAAGTCCGAATATTTTAATTCAAGTCAGTTTAAGACCCAGAACATCACACATATATATCTTCGTAGCCTCTGCTTTCTTTCTCTAAAATCATGAACAACCCAAATTTATACTTTTTTCGATATCAAGTACTTTTAGTAATCTTAAATAGGAACATAATATTAATAAAAAAAGTTACATTAAATTGGAGGTGTCAACCAAAAAATTAGGTTGGGCACCCCAATAAAAAATTTAAACCTTTAATTATTTTTTTGGACACCCCAAATAGTACATATTATGCTCCTAAAAATCCTAAAAATATACTAGAAATCTACTTTCTATATCCCATTAGTTTAATAGTTACAATAGAGGCACAAACTCATCATTCATGGCAAAGTCAACCTGTCATTTGCAACACCCTCGTTGCCAACCTGCCATCTCCAATCCCACTTCGTCTCCAAACCCTATCGTTTTAGAATATTTTGGCATTTTATCAATTTAGGGCCTTTTGATTTTGATTCTTTGAAAAAAGTGAGTTCTACAGTTTCTTCAGTTACTTAGTGCCGAATAAATAAAATATATCTGGAAACTTCGTTGTGAATAATAGAAAATTGGTTCTAGCTTTTTCTTTCGAATACTCAATGCTGAACAAATTAAATATCTCTGTATACTCAGTTTTGAACAAAAAATAAAAATAAAATAAAAAATAAAATTGGTTCTATCTATTCCATCCGGATACTTATGAAATTGCTTTGAATACTGATGTCGAACATTTGAAACATGTGTGGATACTCAGATCTGAACAATATAAAATTAGAACATATATAATACCAGATATAATATTGGATAGTTCTTTTTGTTTGAAATTGGAATATGAAGAAGTTAAAAAATTAAGTGTTCAAAAACACAGAGTCGAACACTGATAATTGTTCGGATATTAAATATCGAACAATGACCATTATTTCGGAAACACACTGCCAAATATATGAATTTTGTTTATAAATAAGTTTCCGAATAGATGTAATTTGTCTGGTACTAAATTTCTGAACAAATTTCGTAAACCCAATAGCTAAAAACGATGAACATGAATAGAAAACTTAACTTCTTTATAAAAAAAATTACTTAGAAATGTCTTCTTCATTATCCATTGTTAGATTCAATGTGAAATAAAATGCAAGAATGATGGATTCAAGCAAAATAGGATTGAACATGAAGATGCAAGGTGAAAAGAGTAAGAAGAGAATAGAAGAGAGAATGGAAGATTGAGTTTGATTATAAATGGGGTGTTCAAAACACTTTGATTTGTATTTGTTTCAATATTAGTACTTTTTGGTCATTTTAAATAGGGACATAATAGTATTTTTTTTATTAAGTTAGAATGCCCAACCTAAGGGTAATTCTATTTACACACCACTAATTCTCTCAGTACACATCATTACTTAGTACCTACATAATAATTTTTGGAGTTTGAAAATATTTTAGTTCATACCGTAACTTTCCATTACTAACCCTAAGATAACACACTACCAGTGTGTTTGAATACACACCACAACCCACGCCCAAATCTCTCCATATACAGAACACCAGAGACCTCTATCTTTAGAACACCATAGATCTCCATCGTCGGGGTTGTTGATTTCCATTGTCGGCATTGTTGATCTCCATTGCCGGCAAAGGGTTTCGATTCTTATCGCTTCAGATCTCCATCTTCGGCATTGTCTCACCGTTGCTCTTTTGGTGCATTGTTGGCGTTGAAGATTTGTCATTCTCACCATTGATTCACACATTTGATTCTCACCTTGATATGTTTTTTCTATCTTCTTTTGATTTGGTTACTGATTCAACTTATATTGTAATTTATATTTTGAGTTTGGTTCAACTCTACTTTTCTGAACATAATATCATCGTACAAAAAATAAAATTGAACAAATTGAATATATTCGAAATATTTATGTGGAACAAATAAATAAATTCATACTTTATATGCTGAACAATTTCAACTCGTTCAGACTTATTATGTTAAACATTTTTTATATGTTTATTTTTATTCAGTTGAACATATATTCAATTTTATATGTTACTTATTGATTTATTTATTTTGTAAATGTTCAATACATCTACTTTTTGTAAAAAAGAAAAAAATATATACCAAAAATAAATTAAATTATTGAATTGAATTAAATTAAATTTGAGAATGAAATTCTTAAAAAATTAAAATGTTCAATTTTTTATGTAAGAATATTTATAATTTGATCAACCTTAATAATTTGAACAAAATTGTTTTGTTCGAATAAAAATAATTGAACAAAAGTTCAACTCTAGTTATCCGAACACGCGACAAACAAAATTATCTTCCCAATGACTATACGAACGAGATAAACAAAAAATCAAAAAGCTAAGTAGTAAATTGATATTTTCATTGTTGCATTGTTCGAAAGCAACAATCTCAGTGTCATCCATGGTGTACAAGTGATCAAAACTAATTGATTTTAATGTTCTTAAACCTTAAATCTTTAAAATCAATTGATTTCAATATTCTTAAATCCTTAATGGTCTTTTCATTTGAGGATATTATTAAAATATATAAATTTAATCTGGTAATGGTATGTACTGAAAGGATTAGTGTTGTGTAAATAGAATTTTTCCCAATCTAATTTTTGGGTGCAAATAGAGCCTTCCCATATATATTGTAAAATAGTTGTATAATTACTAAAATACTCTTCTGTGCTAGTTTTGTTCCACAGAAATAAACTGATGATTGAGATTGGGAAAAAAGTAAAAATTTATACTGAAAAAATTTAAAAATCTATAATTTAATTTATTATTAGAATTAAACTCTTAAATTTTTTTTTTTAAAATTTCTCCCAGAATTTTTTATATCATATTTGTCTTCTCTGTCATTTGCTTAGGCATATATCAATTTTCTTTTCAAACATCAATAACAAGCATCTTTTTTCCCTCCGCAGAAGGCTCACAGACAACAATTTTAATGGTCCAATCCCGCCAGAATTGGGTGCTCTTCCATCTCTACAAGTGTTGTAAGTGTGACGGCTTGCCCCCTCCCTCTCTCTCTCTCTCTCTCTCTCTCTCTCTCTGCACAACTGACACAGGTTTTATTAGGGTTAACACAACAATAAGTCTGTCCCGGATTTGGATATGTGTAGAATGAATATGAACACACATTGATGTTTCTGGGTAAATTTTTAGTATAGCTCTTAACACAATAATAGTAATCCATCAATGATACGAACCCACCCTTTTTAACTCATAACTTGTCTCAAATCTATTTGTGTGGAGATTAAATTCATAAAATATGAGGCATGAGTAAAATAAATTTGAACTATTGATTGGTTTTTTTGGGTAGTGTTGTGGATAGTAATATGATGGTCTATTGTTCTGTTGTTGTTGTTAACAAATTACAGGTATCTAGATGGTAATTTATTGTCAGGACAGATACCATTTCAACTGGGGAGCCTTTCTAACCTCGTGGATCTGTAAAACTCTACTGATCCTATTTCCGATATGATTTATTTATTGTTAGTGAACTATTCAATTCTCAGTATTTTATTTTATTTTATTATTTTTGTAGGGATTTATCTGATAATGAGCTCTCAGGGGAACTTCCCAATGAACTAGGACATCTCACAAATCTTAGATATCTGTAAGCCTCCCTTTGATGTCTATTTGGTTACCAGAGTAAACAGACCAATTTGGTTTTTCCATCTTAATTCTAAATTATTGGTTCTTAAATTATGGTCATATCCTTCAAATCCAGAGTACAGTTAAAATTCTAAATGTTAAAATTTTTAGAAATATTGATTTGCTTTATATTGATTCTTTACTCAATGTAGAAGACCTTCTCAAATTCTATTACAACATTTACTTGTAAAATTCCTTATATTGAAGATTAATAAAATTATTAAATTGTTGAAATCTAAAATATACATGTCACAAAACTGATAGATTTATTTACAAATATTTCTCTATATTATGGATCCTATTTGTTCATTTGAGTTATTTATTTATTTTTTTAAGAGCACACAGGCAATAAATTCAATTTTCAAACTTATTTGGTTAAATTCAATGTTGCTATTAGCACCCAATCAATACTTTGGACCCCACTTACAACATTCAAAAACCCTAAACATTCCGTGTTGCTCTAAATGTACCCCAAAAATGGTATACATGGAAACTCTTGGGATCAACAATTTTCACTAGTGAAAATAATGAAGATTAAGAACACGAAGAAATACATTTCAACAGCAACTAGAGAAGTATATTTCATGACTTGTATTGTTGTAACAATCGCGTTATCGCTTTTGATTTCAGGTACCTACCGAATAATAATTTTAGTGGAAATTTGCTTCATTCGTTTGATCAACTTAAAAACATGACATATTTGTAAGTGGATGTTGATATTACATTTCTTGTTTCACTTTTGTTACTAAGCACCTTCTCTTTTAAGTTCATTCATTTATCTTTTGTAGTGACATCCGCGGGAATAACTTCAATGGACAAATACTTGCTTTCATAGCCCAATGGAAAAATATTAGGCAATTGTAAGCATTGAGTTGAGCTAGTCTAATTAAGCTAGCCATGTATGCACCATGGAAGTTTGATTCCTATTTTTCACGTTTGACTTTTGATCTTCATAGGTACCTCATGGGGAACAATTTTGAATGGCCTGTTAGTCATGGAGTGTTCCAATCATTGAAGAATCTTACAATCTTGTAATTTTTTACCCCTGGCTGAGGCCATATATTTTGTTTCCTCACTCAAGTTATTTTGATTACAACTTGCTGTTTTAAATTCCCATTCCCATTTCTTTGTTCAGGCAGCTTGCTGACATAACTGGAAGTCCCAGACAAGACAGATATTTCCCCATTGTCAACACTCAGTCATTGAAACACCTGTGAGCCTCTCATTATGTATTAACACAATAAAATTATATCTGCTGCTTTCATTGTATGTGAACTTTGGCAGTCTAATCAAAATTATTGCTCCAGAACACTGCGGAATTGCTCACTTGGTGGTCCAATCCCTGAATTTATTTGGCGAAGTCAATCCCTAGAATATTTGTAAGATACTTCTATTGAATGTAGATTATTAAATCTGATGCAATTAGTGAAGTTTATTTTATTTGCTACTGTTTTATACTTGGGGAAATTATCAATTTAAACCTTAATTTTTGATTTGTTTTCAATCTAAATCATCTGCCTATTTTTGTTAAGTAAAATTGACAAAAAAATAGTATTTTAGTCATTAAACTCAATGGAAACAGGCATTTTAGACATTTTTTGTACACCTATTGAGAGGTCTGGACTTCCTGATGTAATTTGAAGGAGCTTGTAAACTACAGATACTGAAATCAACCTTGTTCAACTTCTATGATTGACGAATGTAACATCCAATCAGGAATAAATTAGGTACAGAATCTAGGGACTTTATACCAAATAATGGAGTTCATAGATATACAAATGCATCAATCCTCGTGGATGCTCCATTTGTTCAAAGAAACTTCTTGACTACTTGTCCTGTATCAAATATGGTCCAAGAGATTTATGTATGAAATGGGCTCAACAATGTACCTGAACCTATCTAACACCCCAATGTGCTCAGAAAAATATAAATAAATAAATAACACCTCTCTTATGTGAGAGGCAACCAAACTAAACGAATTAACTTGAATAGAGGTATAGAAACTAACATACACAAAACAAAGTCACAATAGGACATAATAGGGGAACTAACGAGATTATGATACTTGAACCTAGCCGGGTCATATAAGGAACTGCATGAATCAATACCCTGTTAGATCAGCTATGGTCTAAAAGTTTAGACTGTCATGAAATGGGCCCAACAGTAAATATTAAGATGTCTAATACCATCTTGTAATATCACTAACAAAAATGTTTTGTTTTATGGGATCTATTTGCATGTTTTATGGATGAAAGCATTCCTTCAGTAGTATCTACTTTAGATTAAATGTTTATTTGAGGTATTTTGAATTTTAATGAATTTGTTTATTTTGTTACTTATTGCTTATTTTCTATTACAGGGACTTAAGTTTCAACAATCTGGTTGGTGAACTTCCAACTTTTGCAAGCGATAATTTAAAATATATGTGAGGGAACTTACTTGGCAAATGCTTCATATTTTTGGCATTTCATGGAAATAATGCATTTCTTTGTGGTCTTCTTAGGTTGAGTAAATCATAATTGTATTGAGATATACTAGGGAATAACACATCAGGGTAGAGGACCAAAACAATTTACACGTACGAGAATCTTTGCAGGTCTTGTGTGTATCCAGACTTGCACCCAAAAAGATTCTCACTGATTTGTAATTTTGTGCCCCATTTTCCACTAATTATTCCCCCTAGATATATTTGAGTGCACCATTTCATCTTTCATATTGTTGCATATATGGAAGGCTCCATGTTTAAAAATGTTCCCCTTTATGTTTAATAAATAAACAAATTAGGGCACTAGGCTGACTACAAGTGGATTTGTGATGGGTTTAAGGAAGAAATTGCTGCAAGGTTTATAACCACAGAAAAGTTCTGTGGTTTGTAGAAGGGGAAAATCTTGAATTTGTTACTTTTAGATTTGGTGCACTTAGAAGGACTAGAAAGTTTATATCTTGTGGTTTTCATTTGTTGAATTAAAGGCCAATTAGTTTGAGGATAGATTTGGCTTGGTTAGGACTTGATTTTAAAAAATTAAGAAAGTTAAATAGGGATAGTTCTGTTGTTATGAATAGTAGATAAAGTTCGTGCATAAAGACGAAGGGAATGATATTGTGGCTTCGTCTTTGCAAAGGTTATGCGATTCATATAAACAAAGTTTTATATTCTCATAAACTCAACACCATCGAGTAGAAGAACAACATAGGCATTCAAAAGCTTCTATATTTCTCTTATTTCTCATGGACTTTAACACAAAGTTGGAAAGTAGTTGATCTTTACTAATTAGTGTTGGGGAATTTTCGAAATTAAAATGGGTTTTTTTTGGTAGTTTTCAAAACCTTCATTGTTTCCTTATAGAAAGCATTTTTTAGCTTTGTGGCTTGTCCCACATAAAAAACATGGGAGACAGATGTTGATTTAATAAACAGCTACATGGAATATTCCCTTGATTAAGATTTGTGGGAAGGGTGCTAGTGTGTATGTTTTCACACTACAAGGATGGTGCGAAGCACCATTTGCACATACGCGTGGGTAGTGGTTATGTGGCGTTTGATGGCCCACTCTGTGCTTTGCATGAGGCACCATAGATACGTTTGGTTATTTTCTCTAGAAAGCTTGGTGGCAATGACATGGCGGGTTTAGAACGTGATGGGCCGTTTTACACACAAAAAATAAACACTAAACTGTACCAAATTCCTTAGAATAATGGCAAGTCCAGGTATCGATCCACAGGGACAAACGGGAAATTAAACTAATTTAATTATTAAATTCCTAAATTAATTTTGATAAAAGAGATGGTTGTTCATAACCTAATGATAATTATATTAAACAAAGCGAATAAATTAACAATTATAAGTAAAGATGACGTTACTGATTTTGGGAAAAACCTAGGGTAATGAATTTACCACTAGTTACACAAATAAAGTTTCAATTTGAAAATCAAGTATGTTATGGTCCGAACTAAATAATACTTCGCAATTACAAGTCCAAAGCATTGACCAAGAAATTTATCACATTCAATGTATGGACACGGATCATCTCAAGTAGTACGAGTCTTCGCTCTAAACTACGGTAGCAAAACGACTCATCCCTCCTAGTATGACTCGTCTCATACCTTGAATATGCAAGCACAGAAAACTATTGCATGGGAAGCATTCAACAATCACAAACAGAAGAATACTTGAAGAAATAATAGAAAATTATATTTGAAAACTTCTTGAGAACCATACATCTATTCAAACCATTACATAAAAGAAAAGCTTTGAACTTGGTCAATGCTTTGAACTTCAGGGCCCCGAGGTAAGTGGCCGAGCGGTAAAGCTTGGAGGATAAAATCCACAGGTCTCGAGTTCAAATCACACCTTAGGGCCACTGGAGGTTTGTCCGGTCGTTAACTACAGAGCCTCGAGATTAGTCGAGATGTGCGAAACCTGGTCTGGACACTTGGATATCAAAAAAAAAAAAAAAATGAAAATCCTATTTACTTGGTTAAGGTTTCATCAAAACCATAAAAATAGTAGCCTAGCCACTCATGGAGGCGTGGGAAAGAAGTAGAAGAAGAAGAAGCCTCCATGAAAATTGTCCTTGAAGCTTGAGAATCCTCTTTCCAAACCCTAGCCCCTTCTTTCTTTGAAATATTTTCGAACCCTAAAATCAATCTCTTTTACTTTTTATTCCCAGCAGAACAGACTTGAATTTCTGCACACGCAACCTTAGGTGGGCCACTCGAGCGCTCCTACTTTCCGCTCGAGCGGTGGTGGGCAGTATATGCGGTGGAGCCTGGCCGCACGTGCAGTGAGGTGGCAGGCCGGGAATTTTCACTACACGCATGGAGAATCTGCTTTTGCGCCACTTTTTGCTTGAATTTGCGTGTTGCCTGCCAAATTTGTACAAGTGCACAAAAGACATCATCTCTACCAAATAAACAAAATTCAAAGACTATAAATGTAACTTAAACGGCCTCAATGTGGTACCTTTCAGCCTACATCAGAATGACCGCATGTTGATGATGTGGAATGGTCCATGTCAGCATATGATGGCACTGATGTGGAATACAGTTGGCATAACATGGTGATGTGATGGCGCAACCAATCAAATAGTCATGTGTCGATCAAGATCGGTGTGATCATGGCCTTTGATCATGTAGTTGTGTGATCGTATGGTGTATATGGCATCCAATCACAATCGGGTGTGTAGGTAAGACAAGATTCAGATCATCATGGCTTGATCCGATTATCAAATTTGATCAGGTATTATCAAGGATCATGATCCTTTCATTGGGGTGCTTCGACTTTCCTACGATCAGTCCATTTCCATCATTCAATCCAACATTTAGATTTCAAAGACAAGTTTTGAAATCCTCTCTCTCTTTCTCTCTCTCTCTCTCTTTCAAATTTTCAATCAAGAGCTTTCTATTTTCTAATATTTTATTATTCTACAAAAATAGAATATCAGACCTTGCTTCCCTAGCTTTCGTTTTATACAAAGGTATTTTGATATGTCTTTGTTTGTGCAAATATATTTTGCTTCCCTACCTTAAGATGATCTTCGTTGTATCCTGATGAAAGATTGATGTTAACCTAGTGCACACCATTTGGTGGGGCAAATACTATCTTTACGAAAGCAAAATTCATAACCTTAAGGGGTTGGCCTGGTGGTTAATGCCTGGGCCTTGGGGTGTGTTTCCTCTAAGATCTCAAGTTCGAAACCTCCTACGTGCAAATAATTTCTTAGTGGTGGGATTGGTCCCTCGAATTAGTTGGTCTTATGTGCTAGAGACCAAGTTATCAAAAAGAAAAAGAAAAAAAAGGAAAGAAACATTCACAACGTGACTCAATGTATATTATAGCAAATTATTTATCAGAAGTTCATCACCACCATCATCAACCTGGAGGATTTGTAACACTCTAAAGACCGTATCTCCTGATCATGGCGATGTCGGTTATCAAAAAGAAAAAGAAAAAAGGAAAGCGACATCCATAACGCTACTCGATGTGTATTATAGCAAGTTATTTGTTAGAAATTCGTCATGACCATCGTCAACCTAGAGAATTTGTAACAACACTCTAGAGACAGTATCTCGTGATCATTGCGATGTCCTTGTAGAAGATGACACAAGACTTTGTCAAGCTTAGCCACTTCAATAAAGGAAATTTCAAGTGCTGGCAGAAGAAGTTACATTTCCTCTTGACAACGCTCAACGTGGTGTATATGCTGAAGACACAATACCCAGAAGAATAAGATGAGAGAATGAGTACTACATATGTAGGGGTCATATAATGAATGCTCTGCCCGACGCTTTGTTTAATGTGTACTAGCATGTGGAGACGACAAAAGTCTTCAAACATGACATGGATTACTCTTTTTGAGGTTTGAAAAAAGAAGCCCTAAATTAATGAAATAATGTTTTTCATGATTTCAAGATAGATATGATAGTATTATATTAAAAGTTCATGAAGTCACATATTAAGAACTCTTTTAGAGATGTCAAGAGAAGAATCCAACCGTAATTCAAAAAGAAGCTCAAGAAGGCATGGCTCAACTAGATAGCTTAGGGTTTGGAAGAAATACAAACTAATCATTCTTTCATAGATAAAATCATGTCATAAATTTTGAAATAACAGCCTTGCATGCTTTCTAAGCAAGAGATAAGAAAATCCCTACCTTGAAATCAAGCTTGTTCAACAAAATGAATGAGGAAATGAGGTAGGAAAGGTGAATGCTCCAAGAACAAGCCTTGTTCTTCAACTTTGATATTCAAATCACACTAAAAACCACTTCCATGTTTTTCTAATCCCTCCCTAATGTAAGGTTGTAGGCCTAAAAACAAAAGGACACTCACTTACTTTGACAAACAAAGATGAAGCCAAGGGTTTTGTGTGAGAATTCTAGTGAGAAGAGAAATTTAGAGAAAGAAGGAAGAGAGAGAGAGAGAGAGAGAGAGAGAGAGAGAGAGAGAGGAAATGGCAGAAATGAGTACTTCTTCCCCAACAATCCTAAAGTAACCATAGACAAACCTTAGGTTAACCCTTAACCAAAGTTGTAACAAATGGCTAAGATTGAATCTTGACAACCCTCAAATCCCCACTGTAGATTAAAAAAATCAGATTTATGTGTATATGTATATCATATGACAAGGTGGTCAATTGGTCATGTGCCTACTTTTCCCAAATGGTGAAAGGAAAAGATGCAAGTAAACCTAATTGTTTGTATGCATCATTTGAGGTAAAGATGACTAATGGAAGGGAAAAGAGACAGATAGGTTCAACTGGTCCTCTAGGATCTGTAAAAAATTTATATTTGCTTAGTTCAAGGTCCATGGGCTTTCCCCTAAAACCCTAGCTCAAAGCTGCATAGTTTCCGACACAGAAAATGTATGCTTTTTGTACTAGAATTCTATGAAATTCAGGGTCAACTAATAATAATAAAATATATATAAATAACACAAAAATAATAATTAGTAGCCCTGAAGAGTCCATCTCTCAAATCTCAAACCGGATTGGGCAATGATGCGTGTGAAACGAGATAAATTGTGCACTAAAATTTTCAATTCACCAAAATGTCTTCCAGCTATTAAATAACGTTGTATTAACATATTAACATCTAATACCGGACTTCGAGAGCCCCTCTCGGATCTCATGCTAGTTCAAGTCCCGGTACATTTATATTGAGACAATTGCTGCACTTCCTTTCTTAACAAGCAATTAAATTATACTTTGACAATAAGAACATCCTAACATTGTCTATTGGGCTTGGAGAGTCTGTCCCGGTTTTGCTTGAGAAACAATACATGTATATCAATGTGACCTAAAACACCAAATATCCTGCAATGAAGTTCTAAATGAAGGCCCCGTTTGGGAATTGGTTATATTAGTTAGTTATTTGGCTTTTTACGAAAAGACATGCAGAAATTAGAGAGAGTGATGTGACAACTTATATTGACTTTTTGGCTAAAAGCTACTCTTACCAAACATAGCCTAAATAGAAAGGAAAACTCTGTGGGTTTTATCATAACAGATCGATTCATGGCAAAGAGTTGCCACTTAGTCTTTTTTGGGAAACTAAGAAACATGCTTGACTTTGAAACCAACATATAGACATTAGTTCGGCATAACCAAAAATCTTGGATTGGGAGTTTGGGTATGAAAGGGGAATGTCAGTAATTGAGCACCCCTCTCACCTAATCAATTGATTGGCCTCTACTAATCATTTACTTTACGAAATTTTATGATTCAATTGATTCTCATGAACTTAATTATTAACCCTAAATCCTATACTAAACTACCAACTACTTAATTGAATAAACAAGATATTGCCTAACTTGAACTTGGACTCATGAATAAGACCATATAAGCTAATGATTTTCACAAACAAATATGAATTTCTTACACAAAAACATGGCTCAAACAACATGGCTATAAACATGCTTCCAACTCAAGTAATATCACAAAACATCCAAAACAAATGATTGGAACACATAAAATATACGACTTGCGTTATTGAAAAACAATACATAAAGCAAGCATGCTATGAAGAAAAAGGACTCACCTAGTACTACTCACCACCATGCCAAAAAAACATGCAACAATGTACAATGATCCTAAACATGACAATTAAAACATGCAACATGAACCTATAACCCGGTTAGGCGACTGACATGATGAATATGCAACCAAAGTAACACTTAACAGATAATAATCAAAAACCGCTAAAGTAAACATAATATGCATGATCTAACTGGGTTACTATGCATGGTTTACAACAACTCTACCATCTTAAAATCACAACCACAATCATTTAATCAAGCTAACAAAAACAAACAAAATCTAACTAACATGAAAATACATGATGTTATGCTCACATGTTGTCACCTAAACGTTATCAAATATGAAAAACATGACTTAAAACATACCAAAATTAATAAAGAATATAACACTACCTAAGGTTTAAATATCAAACCGAAGAGCACAAGAAAAGGCAAGCAAACTTGCTTGAATACTTCCCTTAAGCTTCAATGGTGTTTTGATCAACTTTCATTGAACTTCGATATACTTTTTGAAGCTGATTTCCTGCTGTATTAGGGTTAGGAATCTTGGATTTGAGGCTAAGGGGAGCAACTCTCAAGCTTCAAGCTCACTCAACTTTAACTCTAACTCTTGGGATCCTCAAAAAGTGAAGCAAGGGGGTGTATTTCTAAGCACGAGCAACTCTAGGGGCTAATCCTAGACATTCTAGGGTTGCCTCATCTCTTTCTTGCGACGCCTCCCACTTAAATCGATCAGCAATCCCAAACGAACCAGGAGACTGTTCCAGTTGAAGCAAGGTGAGTCCGCATTTGGCCCCTTGTGTGGCCAAGAATGCAATGTGTAGCTAGGTGATGGCTAGTACGGGTTGACCTCCCAACTGCGGTTGTGTTTTGGTCAACCCATGGGCCCACTTGGTCCTAAGTCCACTATCTTGCTCTTGGGCTAATTTGTTGCCTAAGAAAGCCCAATTAACTTCCAAATGTCTTTTTTGATGAAAGCTCAGCTAATACTTTTGGAAAAGCCCACTCCCACTCTCTCCAAAAGAGGCCAAAAAAGATAGGTTTTGGATAAAAACGGCTTCAAGGGTAAAATGGTCATTTCTGGAAAAAGATGGTTTTTGGATGTGAAAAGGGTGATACAACAGCTCACAAGAACTCGAAGCATTTCTAAAGTCAAAGTTCAACACTTTTATCATCGAGAAGCATTCAAGCGCCTCAGTCTTAATGGTCAGTCAAAATGGGGTATCTACAATACCCATCTTCATAACCCAGATTTTGAACCCTTAGATTTTTTTATGTTAATCTTACTTTCTTGCTCTAGGAACTAACACTGTGATAATAGTGGTTGTGGATAATCACAAAACCTTCATGACCTAAGAATCACACACACAACCAAAGAGAGTATAAAGTAAATAGATCAAACAAATAAACGCAAGCAATATACAATCATTTATGTGGTTCACCCTAAAACAAGGGCTATGTCCACAAAGTCGTTGCGATTTCACTACGATCTTCAATGGAGGAATTACATGAGTCACTCTTCTCCAATCTCATGGACAAACTTTATTGATCTTCACCAAAATCTCATATGATAGAGTTAGAATTGATTTTTAGGTTATACTCTCCAAAGGCTTTCGCATCATACCATGTGCCTTGGGTGAGCCTTGCACGCCTTTTGTGCACGATCATACAAGTTAGCATATGAAGAAGTTGCCCTAGGCTGTTAAACTTAATCTAGTAGATAGTTCAAACATAAAAAAGAAAAAACTAAAAAAGAACCCTTTTGCAGCAATATTGTATAAGACTAAATGATCAATCAAGGAAAAAAAAAAGAAGAAGTTAAATGGTCAACTAAGAAGCTCAATCACTAAAGGTAAGAATGTCAATTTCACTAACTAAGAAGCTCAATCACTAAAGGTAAGAATGTCAATTTCACTTTCATTGAAGGCAAGCTTCCTTCTCTATAGTAAAATGTTCAATGGCTTGAGGAGAAAACTATTTACACCTTTATGTTTAATTTTTATTATTATTTACTAATTTAAAATATTTATTTTATTTACTAAATATTAAAATTTAATATTTGAAATTCTTACACCTCAACGCCTTAAGGCCTATTGCTTGCCTTGTGAGGGAAAAAACGTATCGAGTTATACATTCACCTTTATAAAATTTGATGTACAGTACTAATTGTGAACAACTTACAGCTACTAGGATTTCGAGTCCGATTGCAAAAGCCAAATGAGAAACTACTACTTACAAGATTTCTAGAAACAACTTACCTGCTTGAGCAAATCCCTCTTTAGCAATAACACCATTCCAACGGATAAAAGCAAAGCTTTTGGCATTTGGCTATTAGAGTGGCATATGACCCACTCAAGTGGGTATTCCACAATCTGCATGTCCCCATCATCATGTTCTTCATGACGGAAATCAAATTGCTCATTCTTTGACCAGAATGGCTTTTCCAATGGAAAATGTTATTTCGTCTATTAGTTCTCTGGTTGAGTTGGAGACTTTTGATGTTTTCTAATTTGGCCTCATGGGCTTCCCCCATCTAAAAAAAATATTAAGCAATATTATTTTATATTAGTTTTGACTTTTTGATACTCTTTTATTATATCTTAATATATTGCATTATGATATGAGTTATAAAAAAAAAAGTGGTCCCAAATTACTTAGTTATCTGTAACGACTTCAATGTAAGCACCAAACAACATATTTGCCGAATTATGTTTTTTATTGTAATCTTTTGTCTTCCATTAATGTTGTATAAGTTGGTTCAAATGCTATTGAAGATAAAAGATTTATTCATTTTCATGGGATGTCTAAGTGTTCTATGTGTAATACATATGCTTAGTTTTGATAATGAACTTATTTATCTTTTTATTTTTATGGTCAGATACCTCAGGGGAAATATGCTCAACAATTCATCACAGGGATGGTTCACTAATATCTCAAATTCATCTGTGTAGGTGTTTGTTACTAGAATTTGCATAGTGAAACTAAAATATCTTATGCTTCATTTATTTTTCTAATGTTTGATTGTGTTTCTTCAAGCATTGGTCTATTTTTGAATTAGTATGAAGCTACTATTCCAGAGACGGAGCCAGGAGTTAATGATTGGGGGGCCAAAAGAAGGGTTTGACAAATCCAAACGGTTGATAGATTTAAACGATTTAAATAGTTATTAAAATAAATAAATCACTATTAAAAATAAGTTAATAAATAATGAGAACACTCTAAATATGTTATAGGAATTAGGAACTTGAACTTCAATGATGCACCAGTAAAAAAATATAAATCATATGTAATATTACATAATTCGCATACTACATGAATGATAATAGATTACAAATCACACTATCTAAAAGGTGCATACCTGTATGCTCTTTTAAAACTATATCACAATGATTCATAATGAAACCATAATAGCTTACAACTTTTGTCAACACAATAGTTTGTAACATTTAAATGTCCATAACATAACCATAATGGGAAATACAAATAATTAATTACTTTTTAAAATAAAAAAATCCTTTGAGGGGCTCTGTGTATTGAATTATAACATATGCGTAAAACAAAAACTTTGAGAACTCTAAAATGTCACTCCTAAATTTACTCCAAATAATGTGGACAGTTACATGTCAATTGTTGCTTTGTGTAAGAATTGAACCTATATAATTAGGTTACATAAATGCTATAGCATTATGTGGAACCACCCCCCCCCCTCTTCCCCCGCGGTACTATTCCATTACCAAGTTGATTTTTTGAATTTATAATGAAGTTATCTTCAAAGTAGCTTTTAATGTGGTTCTTCTTGTTTGATTACAAGATGTGATTTAATTATGAATTCAAATCTAAATTAAATATTCATGTGTATATAATATAAATATCTATAAGCACACATGCAAATCTGTTAACATGTACATTAATCAAAATACTCAAATCAATATCGTAAACTTATATTTAAAAGTCAATTTTTTTTTTTTACAAAAAAAAAAAAAAAAAAACCCTAGACCTTCGAATAAACAATTTTGTCTATCGTTTAGGTTTATATAAGTAATCTCACTCACCTAATGTAAGTAAGTCAAGTCTGAATAGGCCTAGACTAGAAATAGAAGGGGTATTGGGCCATAATCAAGGGATATGCCAGGGGTATGGGCTGAAACAAGTCAAACAATTCCAAAATAGGCCCAGGGGTTAGGGTAGCAACGCTAAGGAGGGAAGTGGTGTAGATGGGCCAATTGTGAGAGGTTCAAGTGTGTCTGAAGCCCAAGAGATGGAGCCCAATACTTGACCTGCAAAACATAAGAAGGGGAAAAAGAAGGTTAGTAGTACAACTAAACATTGTCATCAGCACCCAAAAAAGGGCTTCCTCAATTTACTCAAGAGGTATGGTCAGAGAGGGGCTTCAACAAGCAAATCAGCCCCAAAGGCTGCAGTGTGGAGAGTAGCAGCAGCAGCAATTTCCGTATCAGCCTCGATAGAGAATCGGGTAGATATAGGGAGGCACATACTAAATGAAGCCCAAGCAACTTTGAAAATAGGGGAAGTTTTGGGAGTGAAGTACAATAGAAAAGAGGGTGAAGTGATTAACAAGATTGTGGATCTTGAGTTAAAGGATAAGGAAAAAATTGAAGGGGGGGACAAAGTTGGGGTACAAAGCACACCAACTGGCTTCGTACCCCAACTGGGGTGAAGCCAATGAGTATTATTGTTTTGTTATGAAAATACTAACATTGAATATAAGAGGGTTGGGTAAGAAGGAAAAGAAAGGCAAGATAAGGAAGCTTTTGAAGGAAAGAAAGGTGGATATGGTGCTTTTCCAAGAAACAAAAAAAATAAGAGAATTCTGAGGATGAAGTAAGATCATTGTGGGCTAGAGATAAAATGGAGTTGATAGTTGTGGACTCTGAAGGAGTAGCTGGAAGATTACTATGTATTTGGGATCCAAATGTGTTCCAGATATCAGAATATTGCTGCAACAGGAGGTTTATCATACTAGCAGGTACTTTCTTTAACTCTTTTGAGTGTGCTATTCTATTTATTTATGCACCTAATGAAATGGATTTAAGAGGGAAACTATGGGACATCTTAGTAAAGTTGAAGGAGGATTTCCCTAAGCCTTGGTGCCCGGGTAGGGATTTTAATGAGATAAGAAACATTGGTGAAAGCAAAGGGTGCTCAAGGAGAGATAGGGTAATAAGGGAGTTGAATGAGTTTATTGATAGGTGTGAAGTGTCTAATCTGCCATTGTTGGGTAGGAAGTTTACTTGGTGTAACTCAAGTGAAGGTGAAAAGTGGAGTAGAATTGATAGAGTATTAGTAGATCCAAAGTGGCTTGAGGTATTCAATCTGAAGCTGTGGGGACTGCCGAGGATGATCTTTGATCATAGCCCCCTCCTAGTGATGGAGGATGAAAGGGACTGGGGTCTAAAACCCTTTAGGGTACAAAATGCATGGCTCTTACATAAAAACTTCCAATCATTCTGGGAGAGCAGCTGGAAAGAGGCTAATGTAGTGGGTTGGGCTGGGTATATTCTGCTAAAAAAATTGAGGACTCTAAAGGTTGGCCTCAAGAAATGGAATGTGGAGGTGTTTGGGAATCTAATCAATAAACTGAAAGTAGCAGAATGTGACCTACACAATTTAGATCTTGTTGTTGAGGACAAAGAGCTTGATGACTCAGAAAAAACAAGGAGAGAGGTTAGAGGAGAGGTGTGGAGATTAAGCAGGATGGTGGAGAGAATGTGGCTACAAAAGTCAAGAATGAATTGGGCATTGAAGGGAGATAAGAATACAAGATTCTTTCACGTTATGACAAAATGTAGACAAACAAGGAATGAAATTAACTCTGCTACAGAGGAGGAGATGGTATATCATGAACCTTGTCATGTGAAGAGAAAAGTTTTCGAGCATTTTAAGAGTCATTTTTCCGAAGATTGGGAAGTGAGACCTAAATTAGGAGGGACCTTCAAATCAGTACAAGGAAGTTGTGGTTTTGAAATGCTGGAAGCAGTGTTTACAGAAGATGAGATCAAAGCTGCAGTGATGGAATGTGATGGGAGTAAAGCACCAGGGTCAGATGGTTTTAATATGGCGTGTTTTCAGAAATTCTAGAATGTGATGAGGAGTGAAGTGATAAATTTTGTGATTAATTCCACAAGAATTGAAGGCTAGTTAAGGGTATCAATAGTTCCTTTATAACCCTTATACTTAAAAAAGAGAATCCTAAGGGGCTAACTTATTATAGGCCTATAAGCTTGGTGGGATCAATCTATAAGATCATAGCAAAGCTATTGTCTCATAGGCCGAAAGCAGTGATGCCACATATAATTAGTGAAACACAGTCAGCATTTTTAAGTGGAAGGAACATCTTAGATGGAGTATTAATTGCTAATGAGGTGGTAGATGGTTGGAAGAAATCAAAGAAGAAGGGGCTAATTATAACCTTGGATTTTGAGAAGGCATATGATTTCATTAATTGGGGCTTCTTATTCTGTATGATTTCTAAGTTTGGATTTGGGACTAAATGGACTAGCTGGATCAAGGAATGTATAACTTCTGCTAGGGTATCAGTGCTTGTTAATGGGTCTCCAACTGAAGAATTCAGTCTATAAAGGGGATTAAGGCAAGGAGACCCTTTGTCCCCCTTCCTATTTAATATAGCTGCTGAAGGCCTACATATTTTATTATCCAGAGCTCACGATTTAGGTCTGATTCAAGGAATAAAGGTTGGTTCAAATAGTGTTGTACTATCTTATCTCTAGTTTGCAAATGATTCATTATTATTCTGTAAAGCAGATGTACAAGAGGTGAGGAATTTGAAAAGGGTGCTAAGATGCTTTGAAATAATGTCTAGGTTAAGAATTAATTATCATAAAAGTGTTATGTGTGGGGTGGGTGTCTCAGATGATACCATAGCTAGTTTTGCCTCAGTCTTGCATTGCAAGTTGAAGTCCTTGCCACTCAGTTACCTTGGGCTACCTTTAGGAGCTAACCCAAGGAAGAAAGCCACATGGAAACCTGTCTTGGATAAAGTCAAAAGTAGGCTAGCTGATTGGAAAAGGAAGCTGCTGTCTTTTGCTGGGAGATTAACACTTGTTAAAGCTGTAACATCTTCACTACCAGTGTATTATTTGTCTCTGTTTAGGATGCCTGAAGGGGTTGCTAAAGAATTTGAGAAACTTCAAGCTACATTTTCGTGGGGTGGTTCAGAACTAAAGAGAAAGATCTCTATGGTTAGATGGGAGGAATTGTGTAAAAGTGTGGAGCAATGAGGGTTAGGCGTTAGGTAGGTGAGAGAGGTTAATAATTGCTTATTACTAAAATGGTGGTGGAGGTTTGGTTGTGAAAATGAAGCTCTGTGGAAGAGGGTTATCTGTAGCAGATATAAGATGAAGGTTGGAAGCTGGTTGCCATCCTTTAATCCTAGCAAGTAACTATTCAGCTGTATGGAAAGGAATCACAGCTATTGAGGAGCAGAGAAACAATTTACAAGAGATCTTTTTGAACAATTTTCAATTGAAGGTTGGGGATGGAAGAAGGATTATCTTCTGGACTGATAGATGGTGTCAGCAACTTTGCTTGAAGGATGAGTTTCCAAGCCTATATAGGTGGTCTTTAGAGAAAAGTGATACTTTGAGAGATATCTATGATAGGAAAGATGCATTAGGTGTATGGAACCTATCATTTAGAAGAGAATTGTATGTGTGGGAGGAGTTAGACCTGAACAGGTGGATAGGCCTATTTGGACAGCATCTAATTCAAGTCAGTTCTATGTAGCAGCAATGTATAAGTTTGTTATTCATAATCTTGGCCCAACTCTCAGAATTAGTAAGTTGGTGTGGCTAAATTTTACCCCTCCTAAGGTACAAGTATTTGGGTGGTTAGCTTGGAAAAAGAGAATCAAGATAGTTGAGTTCTTACAAAGAGTTGGTGTCTTAATGTGTATGGGTCTAGTTTATGTGTGTTTTGTAAGACTGACATTGAATCTGTGAACCATGTCTTAATCTACTGTCCTTTTGTTTGGAGTGTATGGGCTGATATGCTGAATTGGTGGGGGACCCAAGGGGCATTACCAGGCTCTGTGGACCAGTTGCTGTTATGGTGGGCAGGAGGGAAGATGAAGTTGTAAAGGAAGATTTGGAGTGCTATCCCACTGGCTGTACTGTGGTCAATTCGGAAACTTAGAAATGAGTGTTTTCAAAGCATCTAACCCAAACTGGGTTGAGCTGTGTGAGTTGATTAGGACTAGGATAGCTCTGTGGTTGAATCCACACCTGAAGGATTTTCATTTTACAACCAATGATTTCATTTGTAATTTGAGACATATTAGGTTGTGCTTCGGAGGAGCTATGTTGTATTGAGTTGGGAGGAGCTTTGTTGTATTGAGACAGAGAAGCTCTATTTTGCTTCTGTTTGGTGTTGTTCTGTATGCTTGTTGGTCACTCACCAACTTGGGGTTGTGCTAGCATATGATCAGTTAGGCCTTGCGGTGCCAACATAGTTGGGATGGTGAAGGTCTATTGTGATGCTCTTTGCACTTCCTCATATCTATTGATGTAATCCTTATGGTTGTACATTTATTCATCAATGAAGTTATTTTTGGCTGATCAAAAAAAATATGTATTTGATATCTAAATGTGTTGATATATTTTCTATGTAATTAAGAAAAGGCGACCAAATCTTTATGATTGACGATATGATTCAATTTGCTATTCGAATCCCGATTTGCCAACTATGGTGTGAAATTATAAATCCTGTGTGGGCTCTTTTTGTTTGTTATATGTTTGGGTTAATTATACTTAACATTCCTCCGCTTTTCTCAAAATGTCACTTTAGCCTCCTTACTTTCAATTGTGATAGTTAATTCCTATTTTTTAAGTCAAGTTGCAATGTTATCATTTTGTTCATTTGGTGTTATAATGATGATGGAAATTAGCATGTGTGTCTCATGTGACATTCTCTTTTTTTTGGCACAATTAAAAGTGGATGGACCAAAGTGAAATTTTGGCAAAAGTGCAATAGACCAAAGTAGGATTTTTCTAGAAGTGTAGGGATACTAATGAGCCAAGAAAAATGTCAAATGTAGTTCACATACTAATTTTCATCAACCTTACATGCTAGCGACTTTGTAACTTGAGTAAGTGTAAAGAGTTGACTGTCACAATTAAAAATAGAGATTTCAATGAAAGATTTTGATGAAAATGGAAAGATAATAAATGTAGTTGATCTTATATATTTATTAGTAGTAGTCATTATTTTTTACCCAAAGCACAAATAATTTGTTAATTCTAGAATTGTTGAAGTTGTTTTTAAGCAGGAGAAATTTACAACGTACACGCCAAAAGATGTGCACATAGTAAAAAAGTTACGATTTTTATGGTAAAAGTTATTAATGTTTATGGTATGTTATGCCACATTTTTGCAGGGATATTTCTGAAAACAATTTCCCAAGTTTATCCTTACCAGATAAAAGCATTACTAAAAACTGGTAAGGCAAACCCATAATTCACACATCATATTTTCTCCATGCACCTTTCCTTTGGCATATTCTTTTATTTATTTATTTATTTTTCAGGAGCTTGTTTTCATGCTGCTCTAATATAACAGACATGTAAGCTCTTATCTTTTTTTTTTTTTTTTTTTTTTTAATTTTGGGGGAGGGGGGGAGGTGGGGGGGATTAATTTTATTTGACTCTTAAGGCTTTGTTTTGTTTCAATGTAAAACATTTACACCATAAATAAAAAAAAAAAAATTCATGTAAAATGATTTTACAAAAACTAATGTTTTTCTTTAAATTTTCATTTATTTGGTTGACAAATTGTTTTCTACAAGAAAAACTTTAATAATGAATTAATTACAGATAAAACTTTTTAAAAGAAAATCATGAAGCGTTGGCCGAGAGCAAAAAAATAACTTGGAGTTTTGAAACGTAATTAATTTTTTGCCTTGCAACCAAAACTATTCTACTTGAAAAATACTGTACTTTTTTTTTTTTTTTGGCCAATCAAACAACAAAAATAGGTAAAATATTTTTCTCAAAATTATTTTACTTTGAAACAAATAGAGCCTAAAATGCTCATCTAAAGTTGGGCAAATTTTAGCTAGCATGTGGTGTTTTCTTTATCTTATTCTTGTTGACATTGTAGGCCTATTGAAGCATGGGGACAACAAAACTACCATTGCGACAATAAAAAACTAAAATGTAAGTCAGTGATATTTAAAACTTGAGAGATATTGTAGGCAAATGATGCTTGAGCATACTGAATGTTCTTTATGATTTAATTGGACATGATTGGGTTAAACTAATATGCTTATTGAATTATTGTTCAGTCTACTCGACATTTCATATATTTCCAATTATGTTCTCAATATATATATGCTTCTTGTTCTACTCTCTTATCCCTTGTGTTCACGTTATTTTTAGGTTTGTGAATTATGTGTTGCATCTTACAATTGTTAGAGGTTTTGGCTTAGATTTATCTTTCATGTATTTGTATGCCGTTAGTCAAACAATACACCACATGGTACCTTTTCTTATGTATTTTATTAGTCAAACAATACACTACATGGTACCTTTTCTTATGTCTGTTTTGTTGATTGAACAAATGTTGTTTTATCAAATGGGAATTTCACCCTCTGTTTGATTGTGCCTAATATTTTCTTTTTCTTTTCCTTATTTTTTTTTCTTTTTTTCTTTGAGGGTTAGTGAAAAGGGAAAGGGGGAGTGGTTTTATTGGTAAGCAAAGGTTATATGGTTTGATTATATAAATGAAATGAACTGAAGCAATGCACACAAATATATATATATATATATATATATATATGTAGATAGTAAAATGCAGCCACTAAAACAAAGTGCTCTTGCATCTTTCCCTACACCATATGGTTCGTCTTCCACCGAGAACATTCTTCCTGATTAATGCTAGTTGCATGTGTAATATTTCTTCCGGATTAATGCTAAGACCTTTGGTAAACACATCAACTAATTTATCTTCCGACTTCACAAAACGCATACATATTAAACCCTTATTTAATTTCTCCTTAATAAAGTGTCGGTTAATCTCAATATGCTTGGTCCTGTCATGTTGAACAGGGTTGTAAGCAATACTGATGATAGCTTTGTTGTCACAGTACAAAGTCATAGGATCACCACAAACAATTCCTATATCACCCAACCAAGACTGAAGCCACATGAATTCACAAGTACCATGTGCCATACCTTGATATTCTGCCTCTGCACTAGACTGGGACACGACTGTCTATTTCTTACTACACCAAGCAACTAAATTACCCCCTACAAAAGCGCAGTAACTAGATGTAGACCTTTTGTCATCTACAGAACCTACCTAATTTGCATCAGTAAATGCCTCCAACTTCAGGTGCTCTTGATTAGAAAACAAAATTCCTTTTCCCGGGGCAAATTTAAGATACCTCAAGATGCAATACACCTCAGTTGCACGAAGCGGGGGCGGGAGCAGGAGCGGGAGCGGGGGAACGTGGCCACTTAGAGGAGTCGTTAATTAGGAGCGCTTATGTATTATTTTTATTAATTATATTTTATTTATTATAATGAATAATAAATTATGTTAAAATAAATAATAAATAAAAATTAGATGTTTTATTTTATAAATTTTTGAAGATTTTTTTATTATATATGATTTCAATAGATTTCTTTTAAACAATTAGATAATTTATTATATGTTAAAAAGTTAAGAAATAATTGTTAAAAAAATAAATAATAAATAAAAATTATATCATATATAATAAAATAAATAATTTTTTGTTTTACAAATAAAAATTATATTGTTAATGATAAATTATATTATAATTTATGATTTATAAATTATATTATATAAAACAATATAAGGAGATCGAGGGTTTGACGAAGATGAGAGACAGAGAGAACAGATCGAGAGAGGGAGAAGAAGAGACGCAACAGAGACAAAGAAAGAGAGAAGCAGAGACGAAGAGGAGATCGAGGGTAAGAGAAGCGAGAGAGAGAGAGAGACGAAGACCTAGGGCTTCGAAGAGAGGGACGAAGACTAGGGCTTCGACGGGGAAGTCAAACGGCGAGATCGAAGTCGTCGAACGGAGGATCGAAGCTAGCGACCAGGTACTCTCCTTGCCCTCTCAATAGTGCTCCTTCCCGCATCAGATTCGCGTTTCCCTCTCCTCAGATTCGCGATTCTGATGCGATCCTTCCTCAGAAGCGCAAAATCGCACTTTTTCCTCGGAGTCGTCGCCATCTGAGACGATTCCTGCTACTAAGCAATACACAGCCTCTAAATGTGTTGCACGAGGATCATGGATAAGCTGACTTACTATCCCAATTGCATAGGCAATATCCAGCCGAGTGTGGGATAGGTATATGAGCCGTCCCACAAGTCTTTGGTACCTTTCCTTCTCCACTGAGCTACCAACACCATTGCAAAGATGATGGTTAACCTCAATAGGTGAATCAGCTAGTTTATAGCCTAACATGCCTATTTCTACAAGATCTAGAATGTACTTCCTTTGAGAAATAACGATGCCTTTATCAGATCTGGCAACTTCAATCCCAAGAAAGTACCTCAACGAGCCAAGATCTTTGATTTCAAACTCCTTGGCCAACTGCATCTTCAGATGTGTCACATCCTCATTATTCCCTGTCACAACTATATCATCCACATATACAATAAGGACAGTTGCCTTATGTGCATTGCGTTTAACCAACATGGTATGATTTGCATTGCTTTGCTAATACCCAAACCTCAACATTGCTTTCAGAAATCTGTTAAACTAAGCCCGAGGAGATTATTTCAAACCATATAAAGCTTCCTCCAACCTGCAGACTTTCCCAACTGTAGACTGAGAGGAGAATCTTGATGGCACATCAATATAAACCTCCTCCTCTAAATCCCCATGAAGAAATGCATTCTTCACATCTAGTTGATGTAGAGGCCACCCTAGATTAACTACACATGAAAGAATGGCTTGAATGGAATTCATCTTTGCTACTGGAGTGAACATTTGTTGATAATCAATTCCATATGTCTAGGTAAATCCCTTGGCCACTAGTCTTACTTTGTACCGTTCAATTGTCCCATCGATCTTCTGCTTAATAGTGAACTGGCTTTTTTCCACTTGGAAGAGGAACCAAATCCTAGGTATTATTCTTGCTCAGGGCTTGCATCTTGTCTACCATAGCTCCTTTCCACTTAGGATCATTAACAGCTTTCCAATCCCGTGGAATACACAGAAGGCAGAGACGAAACAAAAGCACAATATACAGGAGACAATGAATCATAGGATACAAATTTACAAATACGGTATTGAGTACAAGTCCTAACCCCTTTTCCAAGAGCAATAGGAAGACTCAAATCATCAACAACAGGACTGTCAACTACTGGTGAAGAAATAAAATGAGGTGCATTACCTGTAGAATCAGTGGAAACAGGATCTGGAACCAGCACGAGAGATGATGATTGATTTGGTGGCACAAGGGATGGATACTCTTTCTGACACCGTGAATAAGTCTTCAGACCCACCTTGTCCAAATGGCCCCCAATATCAGGCTCATCACCATAACCACTCTTAGGCTCCCCCTCACCACAAATAATAGCCCGCTGACTAGGAATGAAAAAAGATAACTCATGCTGATATGACATCATCTCATCTGCAATCTCATCAATAACACTCTCCCCCTGAGGAGATGGCGAGGAGGAAGTATTCACAGAAGGTAACATCTATACTAGCATACAATTTGCGAGTGTGAGGATCATAACATTTTTAACCCTTCTGAGTAGCAGAATAGCCAAGAAAGGCACAACACATAACTTTAGGATCAAGCTTCCCACAAGTACGAGGTTACAAATGAACAAAACAGACACACTCAAAAACCCGAAGAGGAAGAGAAGACGTGGGATAAGTCACAGGAAGAAAGGCAAGAGGAATTTGGAATTGGAGGACACTGGAAGGCATACTGTTGATGAGATAAGCAGCAGTAAGAACAGCATCACCCCAAAAAGACTTGGGGACATTCATGGTAAACAAGAGAGAACGAGTAACTTCAAGGAGATGGCCATTCTTGCGCTCCACAACTCCATTCTGCTGAGGAATACCAACACAACTGGTTTGGTAAAGAATGCCATGCTCCTCACGATATGCCCAGAAATCACCATCAACATATTCAATCCCATTATCAATGTGCAAAATTTTAATGGTAGCATTAAAGAGATTGCTGACCATTTTATGAAAAATGCGAAAACAAGAAAAAACCTCACTTTTTTGAAGTAGGTAAACCCAAGTCACACGGGAATAACAATCAATAAAAGTGACAAACCAACGATATCCAGAAGTAGACACCACAAAGAAAGGTCCCCACACATCAGTATGAACAAGCATAAAAAGGAAAATACTTTTATTAACTAAAGATAACAAGTATGTTTATGCTTAGCAAGTTCACAAGAATCACAAACAAAGTTATTCCTAGAACAATATCGAACTAAGGAAGGAAAATGCCTTTCTAAAATACTAAAGGATGGAAGACCCAAACGACGATGCCACTGATGAAGAAGATGGAGAGAAGAGCTAGTAGTGCATTGAAGAGCTAGTAGTGCATTGAAGAGCCTGAGTGGAGGACAACGGTAATGTGGGAGGAACAACATCCAAAAGGTGCAGGGCACCATGTGCTCTACCACTGCCAATCATTTTCCCCATAGCCAGTTCCTGAAAAACACAATAAGTAGGAAAAAATGTGACCAAGCAGTTTAAAGAGGTAGTAGTAAGGCTACTCATAGAAAGTAAATCGGTAGACAAATTAGGAACATGAAGCACAGAAGAGAGATAAAGTAAAGATGAGCAATGAACAGAACCTTTGCCAGAGATAGAAGATAAAGTGCCATCAACCACTTTAACCTTATCTCACCCAGAACAAGGAGAATAAGAATAGAAAAGACTAGAGGCAGTTGTCATGTGATCGGTAGCACCAGAATTAATAATCTAAGAAGGCGACAAGCAGGTACTAAGGGCACTAGTTGGAATACCTGTGAGCAAAATTGAAAGAAGCAGAAGAGCAAGGGACTGTGGTAGATGGAGAATCAAGCTGAGCCATCAAATGCCTAAGAGTGTGTAACTCATCCTGAAGAGAGGACTGGGCTCGCCATAGGTACTAGGAGTAATCTTAGACACATGCGCCTATGGATGAGCTAGACTGCCATTACCACGACCATAAACCCGAGTAGGGCGACCATTCAATTTCCAACAATGCTCCCCGATCATATCGATCTTTCCTACAATAATCACACTTTAAACGATCCCGATCAACTAGGGGCCCTTACTAGCAAACGGAATTGGACTAGACTTAGGATCACGGGTGGATGGTGCAACAGCCAAAGTAGAATAATCTTGAACAGAGGAATGAACCATAGCACTACGTTGATTTTCCTCTTGCTGAACAAGAGCATAGGCCTCGCGTAAGGTGGGGAAAGGGGAATGACCCAACACTTGAACACGAATCTGATCATACTCCAAGTTAAGGCCAGCGAGGAAGTCATACACATGTTTTTTCTCCACAGTTTGCTGAAATAAAGTAGCATCCTTGGAACACACTGTCTGGAAACTCTGATAATAATCCAATTCCTGCCACAAGCTACTTAACTCAGCATAGTACATCGCAAGTGACCTGTCCTTCTGATCCAAACCCCGAAGCTTCTTTCGCAACTCATATGCTTGTGCATCATTACCTTGTTGAGAATACATTTGTGGCACAATGGTCCATATCTTATGAGCAGTATCTAGGAGAAGAAAAGACCGACTGATGGTGGGCTGCATAGAGTTAATGAGCCAAGTCACAACCAAAGTGTTCTTAGAGACCCATTGAGTATGCGAAGAGGCATATCATTAGCAGGGTGGGGAAGATCACCGGTAATGTAACCAGTCAAACGGCGAGCAGCAATAGCAAGGCTACAAGAATGAGACCAAATCAGGTAGTTAGAACCATCAAGTTTCACAGGACTGATTTGAAGAGAGGGACTATCATTAAGGGTCAAAACATGATGCACTCCACTCTCTTCACTAACCTTAGGGTCTTTATCCCCAACCCCAGCCATTGAAAATCAATCCACACAACAAATAACAGTCCAGGAATTCAAAAACAGAGCCAAAAAACTAATTAAGACACAGCAAAATACCTTTATAAGCAGTAACAGAGCCAAAACGCAGCAAGGGAGGCCAAAAAGGAACAAAAACTGAGAGAAACCTCACCAAACCTTCAAAACAAGAACTCCAGCTCCCTCAGATGTCTCAGTCAGCTCCCAGAGGAAGAGAAGGAAGAGAAAAAACAGCCCCAAAAGGGCTCCAACAGCATCTTTTGAAAAATAGCTATTTTTTCCACAAAAAAAAAAAAAAAATCAACAAAAATTGCAAAAATTACCAAATAATTAACAAAAAATTAAATTAAAATCATGGGGAGAAAGCCCATTAAATTTCGAACATGGAAGAATTTATTTTTTTTTTACAAAAAAAAAAAAAATAAGAAAAAAAAAAACGAGATAACAAGAACAGGAGGAGAACATAATCTTCAAGAAGGAAAATGTAGCTCTGATACCATGTTAGATTTACATATGAGAGAAGAAGAAGAATGAGAGAGAGAAAAGCTGATATTGTATTAACAATAGAATCAATTAGGGTTCTTCCCTCTTACACATGTATTTATGATATAAGACTAGAGAATAAAATGACATGGCCACCCTTAGACACTAACACTTAACATATTTACATTACCTCTTTTGAGCTAAACACAAGAATCTTGATAGTGGGTTCCTTGACAACAGGGCTAAAAGTTTCTTGATAATCCACCCCTTGTTGAAGGTAGCTTTTGGCAACAAGTCTGGTTTTGTATCTAGCTATAGTGCCATCAGAATTCTTTTTAATTCTGAATACCCATTTACAGCCAATGGTTGTCTTAGAAGAGACACCAAATCTCAAGTGCCTTGCTTCTTCAGGGCCTTAAATTCCTCTATCCTAGCAGCAAACCAAATAAAGGAGTGCAAAGCTTGAGTGGCAGTCTTAGGCTCAGTGATAACAAGATCAATTGGAGAAATGTAAGCACTATGACAAACAGGAGCTGTGACTTTAGATCTTGTAACTATGGGATGAGTATTGGTAGATATTACAGGAACAGGAGCAGAGGAAGAAAAGGCAGGAACTGAAGAAGAAAGAGAAGGTAAGGGAAAATGAATATAGGTAGATTGAATAGATATAGCTAGAGCTGGAGGAGCAAATAAAGGGACAAGACTTGGAGGTAAAGAATGAGGGGAAGCTATATGAGGTGAAGACATAAGAGTAGGAGGAGATAAAGTACGAGATGAACTAGGAATTGGTGATGGACAAGCATGTGTAGACCAAAAGAAAGAGGTAATAGCATGAAGAGAAGTGGAGGCACCAGGCTGCAAAGTAAAAGGAAAACAAGACTCGCTGAACACCACATGTCTAGAGATTAAAGAAAAAATACAAAAGCTTACCAGAAATAGGGTCTAAGAACCTATAACCCTTAGTGGAAAGATGATAGCCTAAGAAAACACAAGGAGAGGATCCAGGCTACAGTTTATGAGAACCATATGGTTGAAACCAGGTGAAGCATTGACAGCCAAAGATCTTAAGAAAGGTATAATCAGGGATAAATTTAAACATGAGTTGAAAGGGAGACTTATGACCAAGAGAGAGACTAGGCATTCTATTAATGAGAAAAACTACAGTGACCATAGCCTCAAACCAGTAATCAAGAGGCACAAAGGACAGAAAGAGAAAAGCAATTGATATTTTAGAAATGTATTGGTGATTTCTCTCAGCTATGCCATTTTGCTCAGGTGTAAATGGACAACTGAGATGATAAACAGTGCCATGTAGCAAGATAATCATCCATTTTGTGAGTAACATACTCAGTTCCATTATCAGTTTTAAAAACCTTGAGAGAAAGAGAACATTGTGTCTCAGCATAAGCTTTGAAGGAAACAAAGGTAGGAAAAACTTCACTCTTAACATGCAAGTGATTAATCCATGTAAATCTAGTGAAATCATCAACAAACAAGAAATAGTACTTATAACCACAATTAGAAGCATGAAAAGGACCCCGATACATCATTACGCATAAGAGTGAAAAGCTGATCAACAATGGAACCAGAAAGCTCAAAAGGAAGCCTATGTATCTTAGGGACATTGCAAGGAGTACCTAAAAATTCGATACATTTATTTCTAACAGCAATAGGTAAGTGCTTAGCAATATGATGAAATTTTACAGAAGATGGAGGACCCAATCTTTGATGCCAAGTAGGCATAAACACCTGTGACTGAGATGTAGTGAAATAGGCTTGTGGTGAAATGCAATGAGAATGAGAGGCAAACTGATAAAGGCCATGAACATGAGGTCCTTTATGTCTAGTTTGTATGGTTGTCCTGAATAACAAAAGAGTTAGCATCAAAGAGAACTGAGCAATTGAAAAGAATACTAAGGTGTTGGTAGAATGCCCTTACCAATGTGCTAAATAGGCACATTTTGACCATTGACTATAGTTACTCGATATGTGCCTTGATAAGGCTAATAGAGATGGAAATTGCCCAGATCAGTAGGGAGCCTTTTTGATAAATCCCCTTTCTAAGAGTTTTATTCCATCCAACTCATATTCTTTTTGACTATTCCATTAGGTCCTATTTGAGATAAGAAGACCAAAACACCCTCAATCTCTCTTGCCCCCATTAATGTTGATATTTAATGCTGATATCATTATATTTTGGTAGTTCCCATGACCATTCCTATTCCCCATATTGTCACTCCAAAAAAATGCATTAACTACACACCACTATTTAATGTTGATATATATTACACACAAAAAATTAAACATGGTTCTTTATTGATTGTCATTATGTTTTGGTAGTTCCCATGGATCCAAATGTTGACGGTACGTGATGACGTGAATGTTCACATTAGATGACTTGAATGTGAATGTTCACATCATATGACGTGAATGTGACTGTTCACATCATATGACGTGAATGTGATAAAGGTGATGTTAAGGTTCACATCAGCATTGCATCAAATTACATAACCACAAGCCTCAACTTTCATTTAAATATAAACATGACTGTACATGATGACGTGAATGTTCATATTAGATGATGTGAATGTGAATGTTCATATCAGATGACGTGAATGTGAATGTGAATGTTCATATCAGATAACGTTGTGATAAAGGTGATGTTAAGGTTCACATCAGATGAGAGAGAATGTTCACATTATTTTTAATGTGTTGTCAATTAAAAATATATTCACATTATATAATAATATAAAATAATAACATCAATGTTATTTAATTTGTGTATGAAATTTCCTATGCCTTTGTCCTTTCCCTTCTCTCTCCTTCCCTAACATTAAATATCAATATTAAATATAAGGGCGTAAGAGTCTAAGAAAATAGTGTAAATCAAGAAAAAGGATTTTATGGAATAAAAGTATAAATACATGGGACTAAATGGGTTAAAAAATTCCTTCATGGACTTCTTGGGTTAGAACACTTCTAAATGGGATTTATTAATAAAAATCCCTTAGTAATATGATTGGTAGCTACAGAGTCAATGTGCCAAGGTGTTGAAGAACCAAGTGAGAGAGAAGACTGATTTGCAGTTGTAGAGAAACCTCTGGAATGTGGCACAGTGGTAGGAGAGGAGAAATGAGATGGAGAAGAAGAATAAAGTTGATTAGGCTAGTAATTTGGATCCATTCTAAACCAGCAATCAAAGGCATTATGACTAAAACCACCACAAATTTGACAACCAAAATTCCAAGAATAATATCATTCTCGTCCTCCTTGCCCTCCTTTAGAACCTCTATTGTATCTATCTCCTCTTCCACCACGATAATTAGAGGATTGACCTCTATGTGTGGAATAGTGCTAATAAGATGAAGAACCAGACTCAGATCATTTGGTTGCAGTGTAAGCAATTGTAGGTTCCTTACTAAGAGCAAGCTTAGTTTTGTTCTCCCTATGGATAGCTTCAGAGCACAGAAGTGCACTCAATTCTTCCGTAGAGATGGTGTCAACTCTAGTACGAATCATAGTTTTAAAAGTGTCAGACTTGTCTGGTAAGCCATTCAAAGTGAGGAGCACTAGATCCTCATCATCAACAGCTGTAGACATAAGACTTGATTTGAGGCTTCTTTGATTTGAGTTAGATACTCCTACATTGATAATCCTTTCTTTGAAACTGTTTGTAGTTTGTTCTTTAGTTGATATATGTGAGATCGAGAGATAGAGTGGTAAATCTCTTCTCTAGAGCAATCTAGACTTGAGAACAATGTTGAAGACGAAGAACTGAAGAGAAAATAAGGGAAGAACAAGTCGATGTGAAGAAGCTCAGAAGATGTACGTCTATGGTCTTTCATTTTGCAAATTCCGTATTTGGCACTGCTTTTCCTGTGGAATCAAGCATCTCTAGTGCTGGAGATGGAATCAATCTAGTCATAAATCCAACGAGATCAGTAGCACGAAGTACATTTTAAAGTTGATTCTTCCAAATAAGGAAATTTGTGGAGTCAAGATTGATTGTTATGAGAGAATTAAAATTAGACAGAAGAAGACTTAGATTGCGAGGTAGAGAAGAAGACGAAGATGAAGATGATGAAATCACGATTGTTGGACCTTCACTCGTGAGAGCTTATAGTGGCTCTGATACCATAACAAGAAATAGAAATCTTATTGAATGAATCAATTATTAAACAGTTACAGATATTTGTACTAGTTAATGCTCAAGTGTACATAACTAACTCTAACTAACTCTGATCTAGTTGCTCATCTAACCACCTTCACTATTACAGCTGTACCTACACATGCTTGAATCTATTCTTAATTCATGCGGATGTGTGCAACATACTCACACATGCTTGTGCTTGCTGAAATGTTTGGGATACATCTACTGTTGTGGCTGCGGCTACGGCTACGGCTACGGCTACGGCTACGGCTGCAACTGTCGCATTGGCTATGATGCCTATTGACACAAAGGCACATGATGCTGGCGCATTGGCTGTGATGGTTGTGTTGCCTTTTGGCATATGGACTTAGTACTCTTTATCATTTTCTCTCTCAAGCTTTTTGATACTCCCATTGAGCTTAATGTGAAGCCTAACACTACTGATGGTGACCCTCTGGATGATACTACTTTACATCAAGAGCTTGTGGGTTGCTTGGTTTACCTGATTGTCACTCGCCCTGATCTTGCCTATGTTGTTCATGTGGTTAGCCAGTTTATTTTTGCTCCTCGTTCTACACATTGGTCTGCTTTGTTTCGGATTCTTCGTTATCTCTAAGATACTATCTTTCAAGGCTTGCTCTTTTCTTCTACTTCCTCTTTGGACTTGATGGCCTATGCTGATTCTGATTGATCTGGTGATGTTAATGATTGCAAGTCAACTTATGGTTTCTGTATGTTTCTTGGCAATTTTTTGATTGCCCTTTATTGGTTCCCAGACCGCGGGCTGGGTCACTCCATTACACCAATCAAGTTCCCAAGTGCCTGAAAGCCAACCCTGGTCACTCCAACGCAGACCTCGCCTCTTTGTTCTACATGGGAAAGCAAAAAACAAATAGTTGTTGCCCGCTCTACTGTCGAAGCTAAGTACCGTGCTATAGCTCGTGCTACTACTGAAATTGTCTAGCTTTGTTGTCTCTTATCTGACTTGGGAGTCCCTCAGTCCTCTCCGACCTCTCTCTACTGTGACAACTGAAGTGCTATTCAGATTGCCCAAACACTGTCTTTCATGAACGGATGAAGCACATTGCGATTGATTGTCACTTTGTCTGTCAGCATCTACAGTCTGGCTTTATCACATTTCCTTTTGTCACTTTGGCTTTACAACTTGCTGATTTCTTTACCAAGACTCACACCATTGCTCGGTTTCAGTTTCTTCTTGACAAACTCTCAGTGTTTTATGCTAAAACAACTTGAGTTTGAGTGGAGGTGTAAGAATATTAGAGTTTATGTATATTAGAGTTTATGTATATATGGTAGTATATATTTTATATATATTCTACAGGATATAAACCAATGTACTCTTGTATTACAAACACAATTGAATATATAGATTATTATTCAGAAATCTTATAGAAATAACCAAACTTGTTATTTATATTACGGCTTATGTGTTTACGAAATATCTACATTCACAATACTTGTTATTCATGTTATGTGTTTTTTTTTTAGTTTGTTGAGTGGTTGTGGTGGTGTGGCAATGGTAGTGTGACGATGGGGAGAGCTTCTAGAGGTGGTGGCCATTGTAGGTTGTTAGAGGTAGGGGTTGCGCGGTACGATTTCAGAGTGAAATTATAAATTAAACGGTGAATAACAGATAGACAAATAACCAAATCGTGGTTTGGCGGTTTCAATTTATTAATTGATTGAAGGATAATCTTATACAATTATCAAGCATTTGCATAATATATAACACTAATTTGCATAATATTTTTCATATATAAAATGATAACTAATTTTACATAGTATTTTTCATATATATAACAACAATTTGCAACAAATTCCATATCTTAAATTTCTCTTACATTGATTTTTACTTTTGATATTTCATTAGAGGTATATATATATGTATGTATTAACTATAGTGGAGCGGGATAATTTCGAATGTGGATTATAAATTTCAAACCGCGGATAAAAATATCTCGTAATTAGCAGGCAGATAGGTGTGAATTAAGAGGTATTTTGCAGAGCCCTATTAAGAGGGGAGGAGTCGGTGGAGGAGTGTAGGAAAATTCGTCAAAAAATGGTCACATGAGATTATCGTTAGAAAGTTGCCAAAGTCCGGTGGTAGAAAAACAATTGCTACAAAATGGTCACCATAGGCCAAAGATGGCCGTCGGAGGTGGTGGTTGGTATTAGTTGGCATTGATGGAGGAGAGGATAGTAAAATTCACTTGAGGGTATTTTTCTCATATTTTTACCTTTATCTTTATGAAAAAAAAAAAAAAAAAAAACAAAACTTTCTAGCTTCTTCTTTATGCAAGAAAAGATAGAGATTGGGGGACCTCTCACCAAAAGTCCCTATTTTTGGTTTGGGCAAAATTCAATTTACCCCCTCGTGGTTTGAGCTCGGAGTAGTTTATAGGCAGACAGACCCCTTATGCTTTTGGACTAAACTGCATTACACCGTCAATGAAACATATGAAATAACTTTAATACCCTTGCTTTTTTTCTTCTCAAACTTTCTCTTCTATTATACACGTAATTGCTAACTTAAACCAATATTAATTGAAACCAAAACCACATATTAATACTGAATTCCTAATTATTATCTTAACTATGAATTTTGTAACCTAATTTTAGTATGATATATATGCACACAATCTGCATATATTTACAACCCAACATATATATACACTGTATAACATTTATTCCCATCCAACAAATATTACAAATACAAATATAATACCTAACAAATATAATATCTAATATTGGATGTAGATCAAATACAAACTTGATTCATACTTAGATTGACATTCACACAAAATATGGTCATAATCAATTTTTATAAATACAAAAGGCTATGACTGAAACAGAGCTAAGACCAAAATGCAATTAACAAACAAAATCCCAAAGTTTCTGTTAGGTCTCAAACTACAGAATCAACAAGATCTAACACCATATCCAACCAAACACACAGCACACACATAACATGCAATGCATACATATACAAACACAATTTCATAAACATATCCACTACCAATATACATAAACCCATTTCTTTCCACCAAAAATTAACAGTCCTTATGAACAAAATCAAATTTTATAGATCAAATTTAAATTTTTTTTTTTGATCGGCAAAAAAATCTTTATTGATGGAAGCATACAAAAAATTATACAATGCATCAATAAAGAGGAGCTTGGAGCTAACACAAAGCTCCAAGTGCCAGTTGGTGAGGAACCAACATACCAGACAACAAAAGAAGATAACAAAAAACCAGCAGCAGCCATATGTCTACCACAGCCCCACCCAAGCACTTTCTAATTTGCCTCAAATTAAAGATAAAATCCTACACAGCAGATAACAGCCAGAATTGCCTTGAAAGTACACAGGTCCTACCAACAACAAAGCATAACATAACAGAGGCAACCCAAAACAGCTACAACTGATTTGCAATAGTCTTGTCTCTGGCTGTGGTGTTACTACCAAAAATTTTCAGAAAGCAAATTGTCTATATATGTATATGTATATGCAATTGTGTATATATGTATTCGATTTGATGGAGTTGATGAGGTTGGGTATTCATATCTTGGTGGTGGTGGAAGGTGATGCCGGTGGTAATAGGTTGGTTTCTTTAGTGGTTGGTGAAGTTGTTTGGAAAAGCTTCACATAGGGGCAGTGATGGGGCTGGAAAGGAAAGAAGCAATTGCAATGGTAGTAGGGTTGGGTATAGGGAGTGGCAGATGAGGTGGTTGTAGGTGGCTTGGAGGAGGGAGTGTGGGTTTGGTTAGGATTAGGTTTTGTAGGGTTAGGGTTTTAAAGGTATCAAGATAGAAGATGAAGATAGGGGTAGTTTTGTCTTTCAATTATTTTAATTTCACTTTATTTATAAGAAAAATCATGCTCACTCTCAAAAATAGCATGTGTACCATAGTTCTAAATCGCGGTATCGGGTAACGTAACGGTATTGATCGCGGAGTATCGATATCGGTGGTATCGGCTGATACGTATCGGGAATCAGGTGTTGCGGCCGTAAAATTTTAGAAATCATTAGTAATCCCTCTAAAACTCAATTTTATGCATTTTTTTTTACTCTTTTAGCCTTAATTTGTCACATTTTAATCAAAATTTTGATATGTAAGAGCACTTTTGACTCATTTTCAACTATTATTTTAGTCTCAATTATAACTTTTAATTATCTACAATAACAATTTTCAATTGACAAATATTGTAATTCTAATTTACTTAGTAACAATAATATATTTAAAATAAAAATAAAAATCTGATTAGAATAAACCTCTTAAAAAAAAAAAATCTAAATCTTAAGCATTTACACCAAAGCAATACACAAATAAAAAAATAAAAAAAACATAGTACAAAAACATAGCACAAAAAATAAAAAAATAAAAATAAAAATAAAAAATAACAAACCTTTCCACTAATCCAAGCTTTTGACATATTTGATTTGAATATTTATTTTTCTTATTTTTTTATCCCTTGCTCTGCTCAACCGAAATATATATATATATATATATATTAATATAAACAGTAGTGTAGTGTAGGTGTATAAACAAAAAAAAAATGAGGGAAAAAAAAACGTAAACAGAGCATAGCAGCAGCGGTTCACCAAAAAACAGAGCATAGCATAACAACTCACCAAAAACAAAGCATAAACACAAATTATAACTTGCAACTCAGGGACAAATCGTCTTTGAAGAAGCTTGAAGATCAAAGTGAACTCCACAGCCCAAAGAAGCTTAGATCTTGTAGGTTTTCTGCGCTGATTTTCATCCGTACCGGCGACAACAAACGTGTATCGGACTGTAACGTCGTATGTATCGGATTCAGGCCGCCACGTACCGGGACTCGGACGTTACGGCTGCGAATTTCATTCTTACTGCTATACCGGTCCATATCCGAATCGGTGCTCCGATTTTCCTGTACGAATCGGCCAGTACATATCGTACCGGCCGATATTTAGATCTATGATGTGTACTACACATTCTGTCAATTTGGACGGAAAGTGTAACAGTTGCACTTTAATCCAAAATCACAAGGGGTCTCTCTACTTATATTTGAACCATAGGGTAGTAAACTGCTCCGAGCCCAAACCACAAGGGGGTAAAGTGAATTTTTCCCTTTTGGCTTTTGATAGTCAAATATTAATTTGCACTGATAGCGTTTAAAAATGTATGTTATTATTAATATTTAGAAAATGACATTAATGGCAACACACTCTATCATTTAAAGATAAAATTCTAAAAAATGGATCAAAAGCAAAATTATCGCTCTAGTGTAGTATTGGTTTACTTTATTATAATCCATGTTCTTATACTTTTAGAAAAGTTCATTTTGAAAAAAACACATTGACACCTTTATAAGTTTATATGGATTAAAAAAAAAAATGAAGTTTTTAGTTTGACTTGTATCATTATTTTTGTTGATTTTTTTATTTTAAATTGTATTAAATAAAGATTACAATAGTCAGATCATTAAGTTTTTACCACAGATTTTCTGCTAGATATATATGTGTGTGTTCTCTTTTATTAAATGCTGAGATATGTTTTATTTCTTTTTATTTTTAGAGAACAAACAAACGAAATTGCATTGAAAAGATAGTTGATAACTGTGAAATCTGTTGTAGATGATCACCTGTACATAAATTGTGGCGGTGGAGTAGCATCAATCAATGGAACTGAATATGAAGCTGATCGAGAAACTCTTGGAGGTTCACATTTCTTTTTGAGTCCTAATAAAAAATGGGGATACAGTAGTATGGGAAGTTTTTCTGAGTCATACCCTGGCTGGTGGTCCCCATCCCCATCCCCATCCCCATCCCAAAGCAAGTACCTAAGCTATAAAACATGTGACCTTAACATGTCCGATGCAAAATTGTACATTACTGCGCGCATTGCCCCCATATCCCTCAAGTATTATGGATTTTGCTTAAAAAATGGACATTACATTGTCAAGCTTCACTTTGCTGAAATAGCATGGAATCAAAAGAGAGGGCTTAATCAGACAAAGCTTAGCAGCACATTGAAGCGAATTTTCAATGTGAAAATTCAGGTACCTAAACTTAACAGAATCTATATACCTTTGGTAGTGGTTGGTACTTTTTAACAAAAATTGCAACCTATGAAGTACGGGCACGGACAAAGACATGTGGAGGACACATGCAAAATATTCAAACTTAAATATATTATATAATGAACAATTATTTTTCTATAATTATTGTGTGTCTTGTTTATGAATATTTAAGTTAAACTTAATAATTTTGAAGTTTAAAAGATGATAATAGATATTTATTTAAATAGTTTTTGTTTTATAGCATCGGATTTCAAGCAGTGGCGTAATCAGAAATTTAATTCAATGACATCGTTTAGTTAGTTATCATAGATGTCATTATTTCATATTTTTAATTCTACAAATCTTTTCAAAATAAACTTTCATATAATATAAAATAATACATTGTAATAAAATATATTTGCAATAATAACATTACAAAAATAATTCAGACTTATTAAATTACATGTACAACAATATTTAGGAACATATATATACTATTGATTCAATGAAACTAACGAGCAACACTATGATTTCTAATCAATTGAGCAGAGAGACCGAGAAAAAAGATAAAATGAGTCATCACGTGGGGAAAAGAAAAATCACTTGTAAACACTTATAAGTATCTCATGATTGAAAAGAATGACTACTTTTTCGAAGAAAAAAAAAAAAGAGTACTAATATATAAACATAATTTTTATATATAATTTTTCTATACTTCTTGTTGTCCCTTCATTTTTAATCAGTGATGCTACATGCACCAATTAATATATATACTAGTATAACTAGTGTTATGTCAATATTACTGATTTCACTTATTATACAAATTATAAATATACAAAACATCTAAAATTATATCACATCATCTGTTAATATTCTAGTTAGTACATTAATTGGTACATATAACATTATTCTTTTTAATCAAAAGACTCACCATTGCCCTCATACTTTAAAAAATACCATTGACATGTCATTCTAAATATATTTTACCTATAAAATTTTTATTTACAAATCATTTTTCTTTTAAAAAAGTAACACCATCATATTTAATTTTTTTAATGATTTTAGTAGTGTGAATTTATAAAAACCTCTCAAAAACTTTACGTAAAACTATATAATCCTAAAGATATTTCAAAGTTTAGTGGGTTCAATCCACTCAACAACACAGAGTTCCGCCTCTAATTCCGAGTAATTATATTTAAACTTCTAATGTCTTTCACGTGTATTTAAGTGTTGAAAAGTTTTCAATGAGTGTCGCGTCATATCGATGTCCGACATAGTGTTGGACACAACACATAACCTTTTTCAAAGTGTCCGTGCTTCTTAGGTTTTAACTTAAAATATAATATTGAAAGTTGATTACTGCGTGCAGGACAAACAGGTAGAAATCCCAAATTTTAATATAGTAGAACAGGCTAAGGGTGTCGACAAGGATATCACTAAAGAGTATAAAGTTCATGTGAATAACAGCCGACTAGAGATTCACTTATATTGGGCTGGCAAAGGCTCTACGGGTTACCGATTTCCACAATATGGTCCTTTGATATCTGGTATTTCTGTACATCATGTAAAATATAAACTCCCTCCTCTCGTAATTGCTGGGATTGTAGCATCTGCACTACTTATCCTTGCATTAGCTTTACTATCCCTCTGGAAATTGGGCTGCTTTCGGAAGAAAGGACTGCATGATGAAGGCAAGAATGACAAATGATAATGAACTTCAGTTTCCATGAGTTCCATAACTATAACCTTGACATCAGTTTGCATGTCGGTAACGATCATTGTACTGATTTTCTTGTTCTTTCGTCCCCCCCCCCCCGCGGCGACTTTTAATGTATTTAAACAGAACTGAAAGGCATGGAGTTATTATCTGGCTCGTTTTTCAATGCTCGACAAATAAAAGCTGCCACACAAAATTTCAGCCCTGCAATGAGGCTAGGTGAAGGGGGTTTCGGATCTGTCTACAAGGTTCAAATTTAATTTAATTTAATTTTTTTTTACCATATCGTAGATCTTTTTAGCTTTCTAATTACTCTAGATCTGTGTTACTAGAAAATATTAATACTCGAGCGACGGACATTTTGGAACGAACGCTCAAAAATGTGGTAAACTTTCATTCCAAAACATTGAATTTGGCAATCCAAAGCCATGCCAAAAGTATTTTCCATTATAAACCTTAAAAGTTACCTTATAAGGAAAAACAAATCAAATATAATAAACTAAAATGGAAGAAGAGTGGAGTTTTGGTATGACAAAACGTAAAAAAATGGATCATAATACTCATATAATTTCAAAAGAAAAGCAACATGTTATTGGATGTCTAATTTTTAAAAGAAAATTACTATACCTTAAATCCTAAGAGTGTAATCTAAACAAGTCTACCCTTATCGTACCATATTTTAGAGAATATAATGTTCCCAATCCCATTTCGTGTACGGAAACGATCGATGTTCCAGATAACATAGATCATGTTAATTGAACTTTGGTTGGGATCATTGATGAAGAAGTGTCTACAACCAAGTAATAGGGGTATGCAGTGGCTGAGCCACCATGTGCCCACAAGAGGCAGCTGCCCTTCTCAACTATTTAAAATTTTAATTCTAGCTGTTTTTATAAAAGAAAAATTAAAATACCCCCTTTAAAATCTGATATATGTCCCTCTAAATCTTTTATATTTCCTCTTTTCTTTTTGCAGAAAAATCTATGGAAGGTTTATTATATTTCATATTAGTTTCTTATAGGGCATACTTGCTTTTGATCCTTTGAAGTATACATTTAGTAAAATTTGCATGCTCTCCTATGCACAAGCGAGCACAATTTATCACCTAAATGATGTCATTATTTTTCTTCGCTATATGTTTTTGTGCATTGACTTGAAATTGTCATGGTTTCTTACTGAATGGTTGTAGTTAAATAATTATATTGACAATATTTTGCTGGTACGCTTGCATCATCTAATCTGTTCTTTCACACTACTAGGTGCAGATGCACACTGTTTAATGTAACAAGCCAAGTGTTTGATAAAATTCTAAACCAAATTGACACTGACTGTAATATCTGCAATTGACATTCAGGTCTCTGATTCAGCTATTCATCTATTATATTATGTATCAGAGTGGGAATGTTTATCGTTTCTCCATCACATAGTTTTTTTTTTTATTTTTTTATTTATATATATTTTATATTGAGGCTTTTGTTAGAGTTTACTTTATAACAAGAATTTTCACATTTGTTAATGAGTAACCCAAGTTTTATTTGGTAAAAGCTCTGTTCTGATCCAAACCAAAACTTACAACTGATACAAACCAAACAGACCTGCCACTGGGTGTTTGTACCTATACATCGGTTTAGAAGGAATTTCTGGGAACAACCATGTCAACCGAGTATCCTGCACCCATATTTGCAATTATCAATATATTTGTCATGTTGTATTTGTTGGGTTTTAAGGCCAACCCACCTGAACTACCAAACATAAAACACAATAATGACACACAAGATTTACGTGGTTCGGCCTCAATACCTATGTCCATGGAGAGAACAAGAGATTTCCACTTGAAAAAATAGAGATTAAACAGAGGAGTGGACTCTCACTCAACACACACCGTCTTAGACTGTCAGCTCTTTTCTCACCTTCACAGAGATACACACTCACTTGTGTGTTCTTGCTACTGACTCACTTGTGTATTGTTCTTGCCTCTTGCAAACTAACTCAATATATAGAGCGAGTTGGAGACCACAGTCCATCCCACTCCCATATGAAAGCATTAACTTGCCACCTCCCTACGTGCAACTTGTCTCCCTAGCTTCTCTCCCACCATTGTCAACACTTGGTGGCTACTCTGCATTCATGCCAACCAATTTCAACAATGGTGGCTACCTCTATCCACATGGGTGAACTCAACAGTATTAACATCCTGGGCTAGCATAAACAGTTTTACATCCATGTTGCTTTTAATCCAAAAAATTGTTGCATGACTGCAGGGTGTACTTCTGAATGGAACTGCAATAGCAGTTAAACAACTTTCATCTAAATCAAGGCAAGGGATCCGTGAGTTTGTAAATGAAGTAGGAACTATTTCTGCTCTGCAACATCCAAATCTTGTAAAGCTACTGGGATGCTGTGCAGAAGACAACCAACTTCTTCTTGTCTATGAGTTCATGGAAAATAATTCCCTTGCACATGCTTTGTTCGGTAAAGAGGACAAGCTGTTCTCTGAACTTCCTTAAAAAATACTTTGCCTTTTTTTTTTTTTTTGATAGCATAATATAAATTTTATAAATCGGCTTATCTACAGGTTCAGATGAGGTGAGGTCAAGACTAAATTGGCCCACCAGAATTCAAATTTGTCTTGGAATCGCGAAAGGCCTGACTTTTCTACATGAAGAATCCAAACTGAAAATTGTTCACAGGGATATTAAGCCAACAAACATTCTTCTTGACAAGGATTTTAATGCAAAGATATCGGATTTTGGATTCGCTAAGCTTTATGAGGAGGAAGTGACACACGTGGTCACTAAAATAGCAGGAACCACGTAAGGGACAACCCAAATCATTCTCTCTCTCTCTCTCTCTCTCTCTCTCTCTCTCTATGTTGCATATCACAAATCATCTCTTGTAATAGAAGATTAGTATTCTCATAATAAAAAAAAATAAAAAATGACTTCTTATTTTAGGAATCATATTTATTTTCAAGATGAATGCATATCATTCTTATAGAAGTCTTTTGCAGTGGATATATGGCTCCTGAGTATGCCATGAGAGGTCACTTAACAAATAAGGCAGATGTTTATAGTTTTGGAGTTGTCACATTGGAAATTGTCAGTGGCAAGAACAGTACCAGTTATCGACCAAATGATGAGAATGTTTACCTTTTAGATTTGGTGAGCCAAAACTAAACACAAACTCTAGTAATTCTACTAATTACATTTATTTATATCTTTTGTGTGTGTATTGCTAAAAGTTTAATGAGTTAGTATTATGAAGAGAGAATTGTTTATTGTGCTTTATTTAAATAATGCCTTCTAACTACAACACTCGGTTTAATGTATGACAGGCATATGTTTTACAACAGAAAGGAAATCTTGTAGAATTAGTTGATCCGTCCTTAGGGTCAGACTACTCTTCAGAGCAAGCAAATACAATATTGGAATTAGCAATGTCGTGCACTAACCCATCCCCATCACTCAGGCCCCCCATGTCTGAGGTTGTGAAAATTCTTGAGGGAAAGAGTAAGATAGTTGGTGCTTCACCCAGTGCCCCTTATTCAATGAATGATTCAGCAATAGCTGAAGAGATGGCTGGTTTCTCTGAATCTGCAGAATTTGGTAGCACTTCGCAAGAAGGGACATCAAATGCCAATAGTTCTTCTCAAGCTGTTAGCAAAGAGGTTGAAAAATCCGATACATTCTTTTGATTGTTCAGCAAAAATCACAAGATGAATGGCAGTGTTCAGCAAAAGGAGATGTCTTCATTTCACTTTTAATTTGGTTATGGCAGAAAAATGGTTGCTAAAACATAAGGACCTTTTGTGTTGCTTGTTCCTCAAACTTTTGTCTGTGTTTAGCTCATGCATTTGTTCTTTTCTGGTGGATTAATGCTTGAAAAGATAGTTATTGTTTGTTAAGACTGCGAAAGACTACCTAAATCAAATAAACCTCGGATGCTATAATTATTATTACTGTTATGAATTTGAAATGTCTTTGTAATTTTAGTGATGATTCCAAGCCATACTACTATTTTCTTTATGATTATCCTACTTATGATTGTGTTAGTAAAATTTTTGTTAGGCTTAGATCAATAAAGCATTAACTAAAATTTTACCAAACAACACAATAATTAAGCAATTGTGTTGAGATTTTATGCCTTGAAAGTTTAAGGACTTTCTTAGAGTAAAAATAATGACAATACAAACAAGAAAAAGAGAGAGAAGAAGAAGAAGCAGAAGATGATGATGATATAAATGATTGAATGGACAATCAAATTACAAATAAAATACATTAAAGCTACTCCTATTTAAGTTTGAACTACTCTTATGTAGATTACATCTACTCTTAGGATAGAAAAGAAATAGAAATCAAGTCATGTATTGATTTGTTAATCCCTTACAATAGAACCATTAATGGCAATTTATAGAAAAAATGAAGGTAAAAAACTTCCATTAACACCACCTAAATAACTACTTTTAACTTCCTAAATTTTCCATTTTCTTCCTACAATTGCTATGTGTCTTTCATCCCTTGAATTTTCAAAACTTGTCTTAACTTCTCTTTTAACCTCCAAGATTTTCTTACATAATAATAATAATAATATCTAGTCATAATGACGGAAAAGTTATTTATGGTGCAAACAATGCCTCTCTAATTCTTTAAGAATGAGAGTACTTGAATTCTTGAAGAGTTGTATGAACATAAATATATAATAGAAACTATGAAAATTATAATCGATTGGCCATGTATATATAGTTTTTTTTTTTTTTTTGTGGCAACATTGATGTACTCCCCCCATTACTATTATATAAGAATTATAAATAAAATTCAGAATTTCTTTTCCTAAACCATTTCATCACAATTATTTTTTGATGTGAACCACAAAGCCATTGTGATTGTTGGATGATAGAAATCATAATGTCAATTGACTTTAGAAAATTAAATTTTTTGATAAAATTGGCAATGTCAAAAATTTTAAATTCATCAAATGTGGGTTGTTCATAATTTTGAGCCATGTTTGGCTTAAAATTGTAACCCCCAATTGGATTTTCACCATCATTTTGTGTGGTTGTTCGTCAAATTTAGCCATGTTTGGCTTAGAATCATGCCCTCCAATTAGATTTTCACCATCATTTTTTGATGGTTGTTCATCAAATATAGCCATGATTAGCTTAAAACCATGCCCTCCAATTGGATTGTTAACATTAAAATGCTCGATATCCTTTGGCAAAAGAAGTTGGGTCTTCTTTTTCAATTAATGGCTTGAAAAATTGCCCTCCAGGCAGACCATTTTCATAACTTAATTTTTCCTTAGCCATGACTTTTGTGGATAGAAAGTTTTGTTTGGAAATACCTTTTAGCAACTCATAAAATTTTTACTTTTTAAGATTCTCTAATTTTTTACTCCAATGTTGAATTCTCCATCAACTTGATAAACTTGACAACTAAGCTGATGAATTTTTCCATCAAAGTAATTTATATATTTTTGCATCAAATAATATGGTGGTGATAAAATTATTTGAAATTTTTGCCAATCAAGAGAATTAATTGTTTTTTGTGGGGCCAAAATTTCACTTTTGTACCAATAAATTTCATCCTCACAATGCTGAATCATTCTTTCCATTTCATTCGTCATGTCATTATGTTGGCAATAGGTGATAGAATTATTACCATAATATTGACAATTATTATACATGGAAGATGAAACATTCCAATAATAATTCATATCCATTGGAATATTGCCACTCCATTGGTGGTTTGCATCCATGGATGCACAAGATGTAAACATGACACTTGATGGCATAATTTCTTGATATTTTGTTTGTATTATTTTTTTTTCCTTCCAAGTTAAGACGATATCCCACTAGGCGTTCCAAAAATTGTTAGAAAAAATTTTGTTAGGCTTAGACCGATAGACCCTTCACTAAAATTTCACCAAACAACACAATGATCAAGCAATTGTGTTGAGGCTTTATGCCATGAAAGTTTAAGGATTTCCTTGGAGTAAAAATAATAGCAATACAAACAAGAACAAGAGAAAGAGAGAAGAAGAAGATGATGATATAAATGATTGAATGAACAACCAAATTACAAATAAAATACATTAAAACTACTCCGATTTAAGTTTGAACTACTCCTATGTAGATTACATCTACTCTTAGGATAGAAAAGAAATAGAAATCAAGTCATGTATTGATTTGTTAGTCCCTTACAATAGAGCCATTAATGGCAATTTATAGAAAAAACGAAGAAAAAAACTTCCATTAACCACCACCTAAATAACTACTTTTAACTTTCTAAATTTTCCATCTTATTTCTTACAATACCATGTGTCTTCCATCCCTTAAATTTTCAAAACTTGTCTTAACTTCTCTTTAACCTCCAAGATTTTCCTACATAATAGTAATAATAATAATAATAATGATAAGTAATAGAAAATTTAAATCTAGTCATAATTGACAGAAAATTTATTTATGATGCAAATAGATTGGAATAATGTTGACCCACTTACTTAGCTGATTAAGAGATAAGCAATGACCTATGTAACCACGTAAGAAGTGCCACATAATATTCTGAGACTGATCAATAATTTTTTGAAGGTTGGCCTTGGGGGATTAATGGGGTTAGTGGACATCATTATCTAATAAAAATAATTATAATTTAATATTAAAAAATGATATACAAATTCACTTTCTAAACTCACTTTTTAGATTCAGTAATGTGTCAACAAAATAATTGATTAATAATTAAAAATAAATAAGAGAAAATTGATTTAAGCATTTAATAGATAATTGTTTGCAGATACTTTATTTTTATTTTTATTTTGATCAGTAAAGAAAAAAATTTCATTAACAACATGAAATTAAAGGTACAGGAAGATGACATGCATCGAGAGATATTTGAAAAGTATAAATTACTCCTACTACTGCTACTCGCATCCATACAACCAACCCCTTGGCCTCACAAAATTTTTTTAAACAAAATAAAAAACAAACCAAAAAAATAATATAAAAAATTAAGGACTTAACTAAAAAATAAAATGCAGTAAGTAAAGCGATGCACGTATGCACGCAATGTGTATAAAAAGGAACTTGAACACATGTAAGTAAAGCGATGCACGTATGCACGCAATGTGTATAAAAAGGAACTTGAACACATGTAAGTAGTAAAAGCGATGCACGTATGCACGCAATGTGTATAAAAAGGAACTTGAACACATGTGAGTAAAGCGATGCACGTATGCACGCAATGTGTATAAAAAGGAACTTGAACACATGTAAGTAAAGCGATGCACGTATGCACGCAATGTGTATAAAAGGAACTTGAACACATGTAAGTAAAGCGATGCACGTATGCACGCAATGTGTATAAAAAGGAACTTGAACACATGTAAGTAAAGCGATGCACGTATGCACGCAATGTGTATAAAGGAACTTAACACATGGAAAGCGATGAACACAATGTGATAAAAAGGAACTTGAACACAGTTAAAGCGATGCACGTATGCACGCAATGTGTATAAAAAGGAACTTGAACACATGTAAGTAAAGCGATGCACGTATGCACGCAATGTGTATAAAAAGGAACTTGAACACATGTAAGTAAAGCGATGCACGTATGCACGCAATGCTAGGCATAACGATGCAGGTGTAACGGTGCATAACAATGCAAGTGGAACGTGCGTGACAACGCATATTTGAAACAAAATGCCGAATAAGGGAATACAAGCCTTAACGAGACCAATTCAAACACAACCTTCGATTTATCTCTCGGAGGGGTTTGGAACACACTCTGCCTGAAAAGGGGACACCCTGTTTATGTTGGCAAGAGATAACATTTGCTGCTGCTTTAATTGCCATTCTGACTTGAAGCAGGCTTACACTTGGAATGGAGGCACGCTCATACTTCGGAGTAGTGACAAGGCCTGAGGAGGTACATCCGGAGTACAATCACGGAATTCGCTGAAGGTGAAATACACTCAGGTGCTTCAATTTTCCTTCTTTTCTTTTGCTTTGCAGTCCGGAACCTATATAGCTTCAGATAGGCCCTGATTTCACTGTTCACACCTATCGGGGGTGGACCCTGCAGTTTTCGAAAGAACAAATTCCTTTTTTGCACAAATGTGGAGAATGGCACAGCACTCTGAGCACACAACAAATCATTTTTGAAATTGAGGAAATGAGTTCTCGACCGGGTATTGAGCCTACAACTGAACACAGCAAAGACGACCCAACAACGGAAAATAAAGGTAAACAACCTAAACACATCTATTGACACTTGAAACGACTCAAAACAAGAATCGAGACAAACAAAACACAACGAAAGACTCAAATGCACACAGGGAGCCTGTTTCACCGGGTATTATTTCCCACCCTTTCTCATTTGTGATTCTCACATCACTCGGCATTCAATCTCTTGTTTTCTGAAAAAGCCCTTTTCTCACTTTTTCTCTCATCGCACACCTCTCTATTCTTCAATCTCTCATTTTTCAATCCCTCCCCTGGATGGTTGATGGATAAACAGAAAGTTGTGGGCTCGTGCCCCTCGCATTCTGCTAGATTCTTCTTCTTGTTCACAACAGTGAGTTTCTTCCACAGGGGGGCCGCGCTACAATTGGGTGTTTAGCGAATCTGCGGCTGACATTGGTCGACGATGCTCTGCCGGGGAGTTTGGACATGGTTAGATTTGCCCAGATGATGGAGTGGAATACCTTGATCCATTCCAGTTCGTGCTTCGCACTTGGCTTGATACCTCGTTGCTTGGAGGATGAGGGAGCTTTCAGCCCTTTGTTGTGCCCTTTTCCGGCAAGTATGATGCCCTTCTTGGCAAGTATGTTGACAATGGGGAAAAGACAGGAAGCCTGACTCAACTGTGCCCCTAGTTCATCATTTTGACCATTTTTTATTTTGCTTTCTACTAAAACAGTTTTGACCAACATGAGAGTTAGATTAACATGCCTGTTCGATTTTTGATTTGAAAATCATGCAAGTTAAGTTATGAGCACTGAAAATTTTCCTTTTTTGGGTCCAAGAAGTGGTCCAGTTTTTGGAAAAGATGGAACAGTTTTCGAGAAAATTAGTCAACCTCAGTAAAAATTCTCAAAAACTATTTTGCAAATGACCAATGCTCAACAAGCATGGAACCAACTCTTGAGATGCACAACCTCGGACCCATAGCAATGGAAAATTGCCCCTTGTCTGAAGGACACTGCATGGCAACGGAAAGTTGCCCCTTGTTTGAAATGGCGCCACGGCGTTTTGAATGGCAACGGAAAGTTGCCCCTTGTTTGGACGATGTCGCAGCACATTGTAGTCAGTCCTCGGAGCGATGAACACAACCAGACTCTCAGATACAGAGAAGACAAAGATGATCAAAAACCATCACATGGACATAGTCGAATTTGAAGTGTTTCAGGGCTGGACTTCAGAATGAAGTTGCCTACGTATCCCAAACATGGGAATCAAGCCTTACGTAGTTCGGTGTTAAGGTACACTCGGGTATTAACCTCTCCTTTTTATGCTCTAACTTTTGCCAAGGCGCCTGTTGTAGGTTTTCGACCTTGCGAGCTTTGTTCTTCTTTCTTTTCAATTTTTTCATTTTTTTCTTTTAGGCTCTAACTTTTGCCAAGGCGCCTGATGCGGGTTTTCGACCTTGCGAGCTTCTTTTTCTTTTCTTTTCTTTTTCTTCTTCCTTTGTTCTTCTTTTTTGTATTTTTTTCTTTCCTTTTGTATGTATTTTTTGTTTGCTCTAACTTTTGCCTGGGTCGCCCTTCCGGGTTTTCGGCCCAGCGAGCCTCTCAAAGGGTAAAAGTGTAACAAGTCCATGCCAAATGGTTTTGAGATTGAAGCCCTCTGTATCCAGGAGAGTGGCTGTTGTATTGATTTGCAGAAAGATCCACCTTTGGCTCTTCGAGCACATCGGATATTTTTTGCCCCTAGTTCGAGGGGTGCCTCTGATCTAGCTTTGCAAGCTTCTTTTGATGAGGTCTGATCTTCTTGATCTGACTTTCCTTGCCTCTTGTTCGAGCGCTGCTTCAAATCTAGCCACACAGGCCTCACATTGTAGTTGACCATTGAACGTTCTGAATGCAAGTTCAAGGTTTGAAAGCAAAGGGGGGGCGAGTCTCGAGGTTGAGAGCGATCCTAAGCTGCATAATCTCAAGAGCGATTCCACACATGTCTTCGCAGGACCGCGCAAAACATTTTTTTGAAAGTTTTTAAGAAAGCGACAAATCGCTCGTGCTAAAGACAGTGTAGAACCAATCTGGATCAAAGCTAGGGTCCTTCTCAGTACTCACACTAACAAGCATGATTTCATTCATTAAGGGCTTAGCACGCCTCTCTTTCTCTCAGTTGATCAAATTTTTACAAACCCCGAGGAATTCCTTCCTCTTCGTTTTCACCGTAGTGTTCAAAAAGTTTTGAAAAACTCAGGTCATTACAACGACTTCAAGGCACAGAAAGGACAGAGTTCTTAGTCAAATACTGTCATCTCATTTAGAAATTCTGGCACAACTGGCACACGGCAGAAGCAAGCACAAAGAGTGTGAAAATCACTGCTGTTTCATTCAAAATCTGTTGGCATAACTGGTTCCCTGGCAGAAACAGACTCGAAACAAAACAAAAAGACAAACGCGAAACAAAATGGTGACGCCCGAGGTAACACCCCCTGAATCACCTGACTTCTATACAACAGGACTGACTCGATACAACAAGACAGACCCAAGACAAAAGGGACTGACTCAAAACAAAAAGACAGACTCAAAACAAAGTAACAAAAACTGACCCAATACCCAAGTCAGAAAGCACAAAACTGGTATTTGCATATTGCTCAGAACAGTGCGTGCCATTCCCACGTCTGGAGTTGATTGAGCGCCGCCCGCAGGTGGTTCATCCCCCATTCACATAACATTATCCCCCAAGTTCACTGACCCAGTGCCGATAGACTTTGCTGAGCTTGGCGGGAGAATGACCTCGTTGTCAATCAAATTTTGTATCTCATGGCGGAGACGGACACAACTGTCGGTGTCATGACCGATTTGCTGATGGAAAGCACAGTACTTAGCCGGGTCATGCTTTGGAGGGAGAGGATCGGGTAGAGGCCGTTGCTCTAACGGTTTCAAATGTCCTTTCCTGAGTAGGACCCCTAGGGCCTTAGACAAAGACATATAGAGTGGGGTGAAGACCCTCTTGCCTCGGGGTAGATAGTCTGAAGTTCGGGGGTTTGAAGTGGATGTACCAACAAAGGGGGTGGCTGCTTTTGGTGTGGTGGTGGCGACCATGCCCACGTCGGAAGATCTTGCAGCTGCGTCACCGCTGGTGGTCGCATTCGAATTGCGGGTAAACGCCCTCCTGGGCTGCTCCTTCTCCTGATCAATAAGGCCTTGTTTTATAGCATCTTCGATCTGTACTCCCATCTCATGTAAGTCTGAAAAGGTGGGGAAGGGGACTACTATCATCTTTTGCATCAACTTCGGCTGTAGATTGCGCACAATCATCCGAATCTGGTCTTTGTCCGTAGGCCTCAAGGTCATCATCGAAGCCTTGGCCCTCCATCTGGTTACAAATTCTGAAAAACTCTCCTTAGGCTCTTGCCTAGTTGTCTCGAGATCACGGGTCGTAATCTCAATCTGTGTGTTGTATGAGTACTGCGTGATGAAGGCCTCAGCCATCTCCTCCCAGCTTCGTTTCACTGAATTCTCCAACTTGGCGTACCAGATGACTGCAATACCCGACAGGGTCCTGCCGAACAAAGACAGTTTCTGCAGTCTGGTGAGGCCCATCGGCCTTAAGATATCTGAAAACAATCTCAGGTGCACCATGGGGTCCCCGGACCCATCAAATCGGTCAATTTGAGGCATCTTGAACCGATCTGGCAGCGTCACAACTGCGTCCGTATACCCATCCTCGATGTCGGGAATAGACCTGACTCCTTGGGATTTCCTAAACATTTTTTCCAACTTACTCAGCTTCAGCGCTGTGGGGTCCGCTTCGAACTCAAAGGGAGAGTCCGGTACATTGATAGGCGTGGGCGCCTTGGATAGTTGCGGTAGAATTGGGGGTGGAGCTGGCCCCGTTGGAAGGGCTGTATCCTCTTGGACATTTTGGACATTTGGCGTCCCCTCGGGTATCGGAACCCTTGGTGGGGGAGGAGCCTGATGCGGAGCAGATGCCCCGGCTTGCTGCTCTAGCCTAGCAATTGTCTCTGTCTGTTGGGCTATGACCACAGCTTGTTGCTTGGCGAATTCTGCTTGATGAACAGCGTCTTGCTGCATGGCTTTCATACTATCCTGGAGTTGGCGCACCATCTCTTCCAAACTCGACATATTGCCCCGGTCTAACTGAGCAACCGGTATATCTGTTTCTGCAGTAGGATCGGAAATCTCAACCTGACTCCTCAAGGATCACTAATCTGGTAGCTGTTGTACTGGTGGTCTATGCCTGACTAGCCTTCTCTGGCCCTGATTACCTTTGAACTGAGTCTCTGACCTGACAAAGTCTATCAACACAAATCCAATGTACCCGGGGGATAGTGGAGCCTTCTGAAGCTATGGTTCCAGACTACCTAGCAAAAGAGAAAACAGACAGCATCTCAGCTCAACTTCACTGGAACGGATATGAGCAAAGCTGAACGACTGTATTCTATTACTGATCACTGTTCCCCGAAATCACTGCCCCAAATCTGAATCTGATACCCGCAGATATAACTGATTCTCAAAATACTGATACTGGTGCCCGCAGGCCGGATACCCAGACTCGCAAACTGGTATATGCATTCCCTGTAGAGATACACTCTAAAAGCACATAGCAAGTAAATGAGAGCCAATACACCCCTATGTTGGGGTAGGGTTTCCCTGTCCTATTTTGTCAGGAGCTAGGGTTTCACTACGCACGCAGCGGTTTCAAACAACCTATATCGGGTAAGCAACCTGTCCTAGTTTGGAATGGTCACTATGGATCCGAATATGCACTAGGTCGAATGGTCAAAAAGGGTGCCCCGGTAAAACCGGGGTTTGTGTTCCCATACTGGCAGAGCCCGCAACCGGTCAGCCTTATGGTCATGCCTTGACAAGACAAGCCTCCGGCAAACCGCTCAGGAATAGCAGATGGCCAACACGGTGTCCTAGGCGCACCAATGCACATGCAATGCAAAGAAACACATAAGTGTAGTCAAAACAGGATATCACGAGTTCGAGTCAAGCTCTCTAAAATCCCCAGCAGAGTCGCCAGAAACTGTAGCACGTCCGCGGGGGACCTCGGCTACAGTTCGGACTCGATTTGTGTCGCGGTTCTAAATCTGAACCAAAGAGTCCAAATCCGGCAAATCGTTTTGAAGAAAAACAGATTTTTGAAAAAGTAGTGCCAAACATGGACTGCTTTGCCAGATTACAGAGTCGCCACCTAAATATTTTAAAATGGGAAATTTAGGAAACCCTGACTCGGTGCCGAAGGCCACATGTCCGTCATCACCAAAGTGGTCTTGGCTCGGGAGCTTGGGTACGATCGGGGAAGGTCAGCTATGAGCACCCCCTTTCGCCCGGTCCGAAGACCGGCCTCTACTAACCGTGATATCCGTTTTTGAAAACTTTATGCGTTCTTATTCCGGTTATTAGCCTAGAATTACTATATTATGCGCACAGCAAACAAGTATAGACCAAATCGCCTAAGTTGGAACAAAACACCACATGTTTGTTTTGAAAATGATTTGCTACTCACAAGTAGGCTAAAATGCAGGTTTTGCCACTCTCAAGCGGGCTTTTAGAAAAGACGGTTTTGCCACTATCTAGTGGGCTTTAAAACTCACAGTTTTAATGTGTTGTCCCAATTTAGGTAATTCAACCTCCATCCACAGGCATTCATGCAGTTATATCACATAAGCACTTAGCCTCATGGTAAGCATGCTATTATGGCAACATTCACACACATGCGATATGCTAAAGCATAAAAGCTCACCTAGTACTCCAAGCCAAAACAGAAGCTTATTAGAAATCCATGCATGGACCTAAGCATACTGAAATGTCTAATGCAACACATGCAAAGATGTAATCTAGGCAGGCTCGGCTATCCTAAACGTGGCATATGGAATGCTACAAATAACACGTATTCAATTTGGAATTGAAAGTACGATGCAGTTTGTATGATGTGCCGAGCCCGATGCATGTCAACAAATGCATGGATGCACGCATGCATTGCATAAGGTATGCTAAATTAAATATGCCCTAATCTACCATCATAAGCAGGTAAATAAAAGGGAGAAAGAAATGGGGGTTGGAAGACATACACACACTCACACACCCTTATTACAAATATGCCCTCACACGGAGGGACCAAAAGAATAATATACAGTCCCAAATAATAAATCAACTATCCTAGCTAATTAATTATTACAGACCCTTAATTAATTAACAAATTAATTAAACTACTGAAAGCAGTAAAAGGCCTCGGGAAGAGGGATGCACGCATGCTCGGATTGGCTTCGCCTGGAAACTCGCTGCCATAGCACTGTTGGCTCTGCTTTTACTGTTCTGCTTCTCTGGAAGACTGTAAAAGTCCCAGAATAGGCTCCCTGCATCCTAAGAATCATCATCGGCTGGATGGAATGTCCACCGGCCGTGTATAAAGTCCACCGGCTGGAAATGAAGCTATCGGCACTAAATACATTGCCGGTCGGCACTCTATACTGCCGGTCGGCACAAAATTCCTGCAGAAGACAGTTTTGACAGCAACAGCAGACCAGCAGTGCAAGGTATAGAATTTCTAGGCAAATGTATGCATGGACACACTCCCTATCATGTAATGGACTCAAGGGAGTATGGCCCTCGACCCCCGGGCCATCAATCACACATTTCAATGCATGATGGCCCAAAAGCCAAGTTAGCAACTTTGATATCAAATGGAATGCAATGCACAAAACAAATCAAAGGGCCCCAACCCCTATCATGATTAGTCAAGAGGCAAGGGATGCATGTTCAATGAAATGCAACCTAGGCATGGCGGCTAAGTACGCAAACATGCGATGCAACTACGTGGCATACACGATGCTAACAACATAACATGCACAACGCATTGAACATGGCATACACAATGCAAGATGGGCTTACACCAATACAAGGAGGCCATTAGAGGAAAAAGAGATTCCCGAAACGCGTGCACGTATGCACGCAAACCGAGGACCGATCCTAAGGCACGAATGCCACTCTATCAAAGCATGGCAAGGCATGAAACATGACATATGAACGTGCAATGCAATGATGGACTTAAACTAACATGGATAACTCGCAAGCATGCCAAAATCAGCGGCCATGAGATGAAAATGGGACGCTCGGAATGCGTGCACGTATGCACGCGAACCGAAGACATGGCATACGCAATGCAATGAGACTAAAATGGCATATACAATGCAACATGGACTTACACTAACATAAGCGGGTCTCAGCCACACTCACATAAGAGGCCATCGGATAAAAAAATGAAGTGCCTCGAAGTGCGTGCACACGGGCACGCAAACCGAGGCAATGGCCCTAAGGCATGAAATGACACAGGAAATGATATGCAAACATGCAAATGAAATTTCAGCAGCTAAATGAGGGGGAAAACAGCCCCGAAATGATGTGAAATGACACCAAATGCACGGAATGGTCCCGAAATGCGATATTAAGCGCCCGAAATGGCCTACGGCTATACTAAACATGCAAAATTGGTACATGACATGCAAAACAGTAGCAAGGCAGCCCCAAAAATAGCATTTTTACAGTACAAAACATGGCCAAATAGTAAGCATAGATAGGGCAACAATGGCATGCAAAAATGGGGGTCAAGAGAGGGGTATTGAAACAAGTGGTATATGCAAATCCCAAACTGAAAAATTCCCTTCTACAATACTGAAGAGGGACTAAAAAAATGCACATTTACAGTTTATGACAACCCTCAAATCAGCATATAAATATGGCAAAAATGTGATGCAAGATTGAAGCCAACAAAGGGTTATAACATGAGATATGCCAAACATTCATCAAACAGCCTTGGACCCTTAACAAAATATGACAAGAAGGCCAAAATATGACTCTTTCCAGACCTGATCATGGCCGAAAACAGAAGCTAGATAGGCTTAACAAAGCATGTAAGAATGGGGGTCAAGGAGGGATATAATGACAAGTATAACATGGAGACCCCCAACAAAGTTGATCCCTTCTACAATGTTGTAGAGGGACCCAAAATAAGCCCATTCACAGTTCATGACATGCTCCGAAACAGATCACACAGAGGCTAAACAAATCATGCAATTTTACGGTAAATATGAGAGATTATGAAACAAGTGCATGATAGAGAGGCCAAACAGGGTTGAGCCCTTCTTCAATGTTGAAGAAGGGCTCAAAATGAGCCTACTTACAGTTTACATTATGCTCAAAAACAGATCACACGCAGGTCAGAAATTCCATGCAAAAATGTGGCATATCAAGGAGTATTGAAGCAAGTGCACTAGGGAGGGCTCAAACAGGGTTGAGCCCTTAAACAAACATGAAGAATGGCTCAAAAGAGTCCCCCTTTCAGTAGGGGTCGGAGCTCAAAACCACAAGCAAAGAGGATAGAAAAATGGTACAAGAATGGAGCTCAAAAGGGGAAATGAGTGCTTACCCTTGTAGACCAAGACCTTGGCTGCTTCTAAGACTGAAAATGGTGCCTTTTAGCTACTGGAAGACCCTCCTTGCTGCTGGAAATGGTGTAGTGGTGGTGGTGCTAGGTGGTGATGAAGGGGGGGTGTAGAAACTTGGATGATTTTGGTGTTTTAAATATAGAGAGAGAGATTGTATGGAGGAGCTCCCAAATCAGATTTTCTAACCCTAAAAATCACAGCTGGGGCTGCTGTTATATAGACAAAATGAGGGGGAAAATGGAGGGAAAAAAGGGAGGGAAAACATATCAAGTTTCCCGCCAAAAATGGCCAAAAGGGAAAGTGGTAGCTACGGGTTTCAAATGGCCGAGAGTCCTTCAACAAAGTTGAAGAGGGGCTCAAAATAAGACACTTTGTAGTTTACGCCCAAGTCCAACGCAGCCCACAAGTACGCCTAAAATACCGTGCAAAAAGGCCCAAAAAGAGGTAAAAAGGCAAGTGACAGATGGAGATGTCAAACAGTAAGAGGTCCTTAATCAAACATGAAAAGGACCTCAAAATATGACTATCTCAAGTTTGGGTCGGAGCCCAAAAATGTAGAATGAAGGTTCGGGAGCCGAAACACGCAGTTCGAGGCCCCGAAAGTGGGCTGTTAGGCACCGGGAGTGGTGCACGACCACGAAGTTGGTCTCTCGGACCACAGTGTCCCTAAAAAGGGAGTAAATAAGATACATGCCAAAAACCGGGGCAAACAGAGGTGGTTAGGCGGTCCCGAACCGAGGCACACGGCCTGACGGCTCCGAAAACCGGGAACCGGGCTCCGAAATGGGCAAAATGGCCTATGGCCACGAAATGTAGCCTACGGCCATTGAGAGATGATCTACGAGACCTCTCCCTCCCTTCAGGAAGAGAAAACAGAGAAAACCGAGCTTGGTTCGCAAACCGAGACAAAGCACAAAAGAGTCCGGAAGTCCAGAGGCAAGGCTCGTAGCCGGGACTCCGCAACCTCAGAACGAGCACAATATGCAACATCACCAAGCGCTCAATTGATGACGTCTGAGTCTTAAGGTCGGTCAAAAATGGGGTGTCTACACACACACACACACACATCACACACGCATGCATACACAAGACACACACTCAGCACACCCACGGCAGCTGGACACCCAACACACACACCCATGAGACACAACACCCACGGCTCTCACAAACACACACACCCATACACAACACATCATACACCCATTTACATAACACCACACACATGCACACATTCATGCACACCACTACCACCACACCCACACACACTGATACACGGCTATCACACACTCATGCACTCACGGCACACACAGCTCACTCTCTCTAGCTGAAATACACCCACGGCATCAACCTTGTCTCTCCCTCTCCCTCTCCCTCTCTTGGCTACCAAACACAGACCCCTCTCTCTAGCTGGGTGACCAACTCAACCACTATGATCATCGCCAATAACCACTGCAACAGTAGCCGCAGAAGCAGCGCATCTGCCACCATAAACACCCTCATCAGTTTATTCATCAACCCCGTCCAGCTCCTCAGTCAGCAAGTCGTGTTCCTCCTCCGCAGCAGCACCATGGCAGCAGCTTCGGCAACTCTTCTCTCCATGCATGACCTATCAAGCATGACCTATCAAGACGTAGTTTAAGTAATTAGGATAATTGGTAATTAGTGTAAGTAATTCGAATTTCATTAATTAATTAGAAGTTTTTTTTTTTTAAACTAATTAGTTAGTCATTAGACTTTTATAATTAACTAATTAGTAAAATTGAATAATATAATTAATTAGTTAGAAATTTAGAATTAATTAATTAGTGCAATTAAATAGAATTTACTTAATTAGTGTAATAGCTAATTAGTTTAGTTAATTAGAAGTTAATTAATTACTTGGTGTTAATTAATTAGCGTAGTTTTTGTAATGAATTAATTAGAATTTAATTACTTAATTAGTGTAGTTAATTAGTTAAGTCATTTAATTAATTATAGTTAATTACTTAATTCCATAGAATTTTAGAATCAATTAATTCGTGTAGTTAATCAAGTAACTCATTAGAATTTTATAATCAATTAATTACTTAGAACTGTAGAATTAATTAATTAGTGTAATTAATTAGTTAAGTTGAATTAGAATTGTATAAATTAATTAATTAGTGTAATGAATTAGTTTAGTTAATTAAAATTTTATAATTAATTAATTGGTGTCATTGATTAGTTTGTAATAATTAATTAGTTAATTCCACTTTGTAATAATTAGTTAGAATAATTAATTAGTTAAGTAATTAATTAGTTATTTTCAATTTGTAATAATTAGTTAGAATAGTTAATTAATTGTAATGTTGTAGCTAGCATAGTTAATTGATTTGTTTTGTAATAATTAGTTAAGTAATTTAGTTAGCTAGTTAGTTCATTCGGACCCTCCTGCGTGAGGGCGCATTAATTCATTCGGACCCTCCTGCGCGAGGGCAAACAAGCTTGTAATAAGTGTGCGTGTGTGTGTATGTCTTCCAACCTCACGTCTTTCTCCCTTTTATTTATCAGCTTATGATGGTTAGTTTAGAGGCATCATGTTTTATTTAGCATACTCATGTTTGCATCCACTTGTATTGCATGCACCAGGGCTCGGTCCATCATTTCAATTAGCATTGTCGTTTCAATACTTCTCTGAATACATGCTTAGACCACATGCGATCAAATCATCTCATATGCCATATTAGTAGCCGAGCCTAGTAAATTGCATATCACATGTGTTGTATAGTTAGGAATCATGCATATTTTCTAACTTTGTTTTGTAGCTTGTTCGCGGGACGTCGGTAAATATGTGAGTTGTTATGCTTTAGCATCCCGCTTGTACATAATTTTCTTATTATGTTTAGCATCCTACCATGAGGCTAATTGCTTAAATGATAAACTGTTTGAATGCCTGTGGATGAAGGCTTATTGCTTAAATTGGAATGATTCAACGAATGTACGTTTTAAGATTCACAAACATTAAGCCCACCTAAGGGTGGCAAATTAAGCCCACCTAAGGGTGGCAAATTCAAACCCTTTTCGAGAAACAAACATGAAATTGAATTGTTCCAATTTGAGCAAACTAGTCTATACCTTGTATGCTTCACATAATAAATTTTAGGATTTATTAAATAATCAGAATAAGAACATATATTGTACATAAGAATCACATCATAATTAGTAGAGGCCGATCTTTGATCGGGTGAGTGGGGTGCTCATTATTGACCTTCCCCTCTCATACCTAAGTTCCCGAACCAAGACACTTTAGTAACGACGGACTAATGGCCTTTGGCACGAGTCACGGGTTTCCTAAATTTCCCATAAATATTTAGGTGGCGACTCTGAAATCTGGCAAAGCAGTCCATTTTTGGCATTTGATTCAAACATCGATTTTCCAAAAACAATTGCCGGATTTGGACTCTTTTTGTGTTTCCACTGTTTCACATTGCACTTGTGAAATCAGATTCAAAACCAACACAAGTGGAGTCCGAACTGTAAGGGCTATTTCATTCTTCCGAAAGGGAGCGCGAAAAGCCGAGCTACAATGACCTACACAACCCAAAACAAAAACAGCCATGCTGCTCCTGTACTCCTCTTTTCAACAAACCAAAATCTTATTTTCAACACCCATGCTAATACACTCCTCTTTTCAACAAACCACACTCTACTTTTCAAACCAAATCACTATTCTTTTCACCAACCCACACTCTTCTATTCCAACGAAAGCTATAATACTTATCTTTTTAATAGCCCACACAAACCAAAAGCAAGACCCCCACGCCTGAAGTACACTGATTCGTGGCATGAAAAATCGTGAAGCAGGCATAAGGAACACTGCCACCATGCAGTTTCATTGAACCGATTGAGAACCACCATCACACCTCCTATGGCTGAAAGAACCATGGCCTGAAAACTCCCTTGACCAAGGACTATGGCTGAAACACACCCAAGGACTCCCACGCCTACCTCTCCGCTGAACGCGCCTACTATGACCGATAAACATCCATGACCAAAGCTACCTTGGCCGTAACCGGACACTCCAAAGACGATCAAAAGCCATCGCCATAGCTGAACAAGACCCACAACCATCTCCACGTCCATGGTCGGATCACATCTTATTTTATGATCCAAACATTGAACACACCCACTGCAGAAGCTCCTATCATGAGGATCCAAACACTGAACAATCGCTGAGACACCTCCATACATCTGGATGAAGTTTACCCCTCAAACTCCCACTCGAAGAGGAACGCTCGAATGAAATCCTAGATGGATCTGGATCGACTTCGACACCCATGTTTCTCCCCGTACAAAGCGTCGATACTTCTCCATTAATCTGAACTACAGTTCACCCCTCAATCTCCTACTAGCAAATGAGAGCTCGAATGAAGATCCTAACCAAATCTAGACGTCCTCTATGCCGGTCCAACACTTGAAAGTTTGCTGAAAAAATTTTATTTGAAAAAATAATTTTTCAAAGATACACCACCTGATTACACAATCTAAAATACCTCAATCCAAGTGTGTTGTTGTTAGTACCTCACCAAGCAATCCAAGTGTCTCACCTCCAAAGTGATTCACCTTGCACCCTCTTACTTTTATTATTTGTGTGTATTTTTCTACATACCTTAAAAATTATGATGACCAATTTTTGTATCAAATACGTCTGATATATACACAACACATAATAGAGTTTGCATGTAGGTGGGATCCTTAGGAATCTCTATCTTTTAGTTGTGGAGATAAGATAAAAGATGTACCTTTTATCTTGAATTTGCAGGATACAACTTATCCAATTTTTTATTTAATTATCTTTTAAATATAGAACTTTAACTAATTGTAATAATGTCCATCAAAGCATTACAATTAAACCCCTAAAAGTAGAGAATTACAAGTGAGGCCCTTTCTTACAATTGGTCACAAACTTCCTTCCACCAAACTATATTCCACATGAGCTACTAGGTATGGAAAAATTTATCACCATAAAAAACCCTAACTCATGTAGGTGAGTTCTAAATTTTTCCTTCTTCTAATTGGACCCAAAAATATTTTTCACAAATATACTTTTATAATTATACATGTACCAATAAAAAAAAATATGAAAAGTTACCGGCCAGTTTTCTTTTGATCCAACGTCAATAGGAAAAATTATTTGAATATACTTTCTCACTTTGAGAATGGTGGATTCCATGTTAAGCACCTATATAAATCAATTACCACTCACATAACCCAACATGTCCGTGTACAGCCTTTGGTTTGGCATCACCGAATGACAATATGAAAGTTAAATGAATAGTTAATTAATTTATACAATCCTCTCAAGTCAAAGGAAAATAAGTGCATTATAATAGAACTATCTTTTAAACTGACAATGATCATTCCATAAGTGTTCTCAAAACCGATCCAGTTCTATGCATGTACTTATTGCATAACACCTACTTATTTGCCTAAGGTCACTACCTCAATGATGGAGTTAATCATTCTATCATATAGCAGCAAAATATGTGTAGGCCATAGTAGTGCGACGCCCAATTACACCCATAGTCTAGAACATTAATTGGGTCTACAAGGCATCGAAAAATCATAACTTCCAGCTTTGTTCATTAAACATTAGCATGTTTTTCTACAATGTTACCCAAGGAACCTTATGTTCACATCATATGTAATATTAAATATAACATTGCCTAGAATAATAATATACAAAAGTGCAAAATAAAAGAAATTTATTTAATTAGTTAATATAGTCAACTTATTGGTTTTTAAGGGCACAAATACTAATAACACCAACCTCCTCCACTATATTGACCCCTGTTCTAGGCATCCCCTGTTGAAAACAACACACCACTGCTACAACCCCCATAAATCATCCATAGCGTGCACGGAAGCACCAAAAAAATAAAGATCAACAGCAGCACACAGAGCACACATATGTGGGAAAATAATGAGGGAATCAAGTTTGTTAAAAGGAAAAACCAACACACAAACACAGGAAAGAGCTGGGCCAGCCAACCACCATAGCCAAAGGCGGTAGACGGCAAGCCAAAAAGTAAGGCCTGGGGTAGAGGTTTTTAGAGAGAGATAAAGGTTTTATTTGCCCTAGTACTTCTCCTTGGGGAGCACCGGCTCTCTTTGCCAGGAAGAAAGATGGTGCACTACGACTTTGTATTGATTACCGAAAGTTAAACCGGGTAACTATTAAGAACAAGTACCCAATGCCATGCATAGATGATTTGTTTGACCAATTGAAAGGGTCTTGTTGTTTCTCTAAGATAGACCTGAGATCGGGTCATCACCAGTTAAGGGTAAGGAAGGAAGATATCCAGAAGATGCCATTCCGTACGCGGTATGGCCATTATGAGTTCCTAGTGATGCCTTTTGGGCTAACCAATACACCAACCATGTTTATGGACTTGATGAACCGAATCTTCCGTGAGTTCTTAGACCACTTTGTGGTCGTATTTGTAGACGACATCTTGATCTACTCACCCTCTAAGGAAGAACATAAGGAACACCTGCGAGTTGTACTCGAGCTGCTTAGAGCCCATAAACTATATGCTAAGTTTGGAATATGTGAATTCTGGTTGAGTGAAGTGAAGTTCTTAGGCCACGTGGTATTCAAGGAAGGAGTGACTGTAGATTCATCCAAGATAGAAGTCGTATAAGATTGGGAACAACCCAAGAATGCCTTTAAGATTTGCAGTTTCTTGGGATTGGCTGGTATTATTATTGATTTGTTAAAAATTTCTCTAGACTAGCTTCACCATTAACTAGACTGACGAGGAAATGAATTAAGTTTGTGTGGAGTGAGACCTATGAGAAGTCGTTTCAAGAGATTAAGGTTAGACTTACCATTGCTCCAGTATTGATTATTCTAGAGAGGGGTTTGGGCTATTCGGTGTATTGTGATGCTTCACGGGAAGGTTTGGGTTGTGTATTGATGCAAGAAGGAAAAGTAGTAGCTTATGGCTCACGGCAGTTAAAACACATGAGAGGAACTACCCTACTCATGACCTGGAGTTAGCAGCAGTGATCTTTGCCTTGAAGATTTGGAAGCATTATTTGCATGGTGAGAAGTTTTAAGTATTTTCTAATCACAAGAGTTTGAAATATCTGTTTATACATAAAGACTTGAATCTGAGGCAAATGAGGTGGATGGAGTTTATAGAAGATTATGACTTTGAGTTGAATTATCATTCAGGGAAGGCCAATGTTGTGGCCGATGCCTTAAGTAAGAAATCCATTGGCAGTGAAGCTAGTATTGCCATTCGGGAATGGGAGATATTGGGTGCTATTGGTGAGTTTGACTTGCATCTTAGCAAGTTCATTGAGTCTGCAGCCTTGTTTTTGGTAGTTGCACAACCTACACTTGTGAGTAGAGTGATAGAAATGCAGAGGGGTGATCTTGAGATAGGAACCCTCTGGGAAAAGATCTCTAGTGAGAATGTAGAGAAAGGCTTGAACATATATTCTGACTCGAGTGTTAGATACCTTGATCGTCTTTTCCTGCCAAAGTCCTGTTGAGAGGAAATACTCCGAGAGTTTCACCACTCACGCCTTGCGGTGCACTCGGAAGGCACGAAGATGTATCGTGACCTTAGTTGCCAATGTTGGTGGAGGGGTATGAAGAGAGATTTAGCCTTATTCATTTCGAGGTGCCTTACTTGTCAACAAGTGAAGGCCGAGCATTAGAGGCCAGCAGGTTTGTTGCAACCCTTGCCTATAACCGAGTGAAAATGGGAGCGTATAACAATGGATTTTGTTGTGGGTCTTCCGAGGACTCAACGGAGTAATGACGCCATTTGGGCGGTAGTTGATCGATTGACCAAGTCAGCGCACGAGTGACTCAGTAGATTATCTACCCGACCTTTACGTTAGGGACATAGTGAGGTTACACAGGGTTTCTATAATGATTGTTTCAGATAGAGATATGTGTTTTACGGCTCGTTTGTGGCAGAGCCTACTGAATGCTTTGGGCATAAGTTTGATTTTAGCACCGCATATCATCCTCAGACTGACGAGCAGTCAGAGAGCACCATACAGATTCTAAAGGAAATGCTTCGAGGTTGTGTCCTTGACTTTAAGGGGTTGTGAGAGAGGCACTTTCCCTTGGTGGAGTTTGCCTATAACAATAGCTTCCAGTCGAGTATTGGCATGACACCGTTTGAGGCCTTGTATAGCCGACCATGTAGATCTCCTGCGTGTTGGGCCGAGGTGGGCGATGCACCTATGTTAGGTCTAGAGTTAGTCCAGGAAATGATGGAGAAACTTGCACTTATCTATAAAAGGTTAGTCACGGCTCAGAGTCGTCAAAAGAGCTATGCCGACCGTAGGAGGAGGCCATTATCCTTTGAGGTAGGAGATCACGTCTTCTTGAAGATATCACCTAGACGGGGTTTGATGAGATTTGAAAAGAGTGGGAAGTTGTCTCCTAGGTTTATTGGGCCTTTTGACATCCTAGAACGGATTGGGGAGGTAGCTTACCGTTTGACATTGCCACCACAGCTCTCCGGGGTTCATAACATATTCCATATCTGTATACTCGGGAAGTATGAGTCGGATCCTTCACACATGTTGGACTGGACGGAGTTAGAGGTAGATGAGGATGTCTAGTATGAGGAGAGACCGGTAAGAGCCTTGGATACTCGAGACCAAGTCTTGTAAGGCAAGGCAATTCCTTTGGTGAAAGTGTTATGAAAATATCATGGGGTTAAGGAAGCAATTTGGGAACGTGAGTTGGAAGTTTGTGAGAAGTATCCGGACCTATTTGTTGATATTTGAGCATGTATTGAGAACTTTATTATGTTGATGTAATGTAACATTGTATATGTTTTGGAAATGTGAATTGTATATTCAGTATTGAGAGCTTGTTTATCATGTTGATATGAATGAATGACCGGTGGAAGGGTCATGGTGATGAAATTGAATTACTATCATTGGGTTAATTGGTCTAAACTAGATTTTAAATGTTTAGTTTTAATTTCGGGGATGAAATTCCCTAAGGGGGGGAGGTTATAGCGTTTCTGGTTTAGACCTGACCCATTATATGTTTTGGATCCAGGTTTCATTGCCTTATATAGTGGTTTATGTCTTATTTTCCTTGTACCTCTTTGAGTTGGCTTTTGGATTGTGTTGGTTGTGTTTGGAATAGGTTGGTAGCTTGTTTTCAAACTATTGTTGCCCAGAATTTTGCTCTTACGCTTGAGCGTCACTTCTTACGCTCAAGCGGTCTTTGTGAACTTTTAGTACTTTTGTAGGTCTATAAAACTACTGAAAAGTGTTATTCTTTGCTCGAGTGATGTTTTGTGCGCTCGAGCGGCCACTTTTTGCGCTCAAACGCTGGCCTTCTGTCTGTAAAACTACTGGGGTTTTGTATTTCATGCTCGAGTGACACCTTATTGCGCTTGAGCGGTAATGCCTTTTCCTTTATGTCTTGACGCTCGAGCGTCACTTCCTAAGCTCGAGCGGTAACTATTTTTGTGTTTTACGCTCGAGTGGTCTAAGTGTATAGTAGTCCGAAAAGGTCACTTTTTACATCACTTTTTCATTTCTATCTCTCTAAACTTTCTAAAAACCCTAGATCTACACACACTCTCTCTAAAACTCACATTCTCTCTTCTAAAACATCTAGATCCATTGATCTCTCTACCCTATTACATTTGAGAAAAAGGTACAGCTCACTTGGAGCTTCATTTTCATCCGAACAAAGTTGGGTTTCGGCGTTGTTGAAGTTTCTTCACTCTCTCTCTCTCTCTCTCTCTCTCTCTCGTCTTCTAAGCTTGAGGTAGGGACTCTTCACACTCTTGTATGAGTTTTTCCTTAGTTATTTTCTATTTCAAAAGATTATAGTGATTTGGGGTTTTTTTGATAAAACCTAGGGTTTGGAATCAAAACGAAAAAGAGAGGTTTGCAAATGGTTTTTTAGAAAAACTTGTGGGTATGAAATTGGAATTGATACATATTAAAATGCGGTATTTCCTACATTGAAATTGATTTTCAAAGAGAAAGGGATTTTGCCCTAAAATATGAATGTTTGAGATTGTAAAGAGAAAATGGAATTAATGTGGAGAATTATGAGATTGAAGTAATGTTGATGATGATGGTGGAGTTGGATATGTATTATCACTCCCATCTGGAGATTTTGGAAAAAGTGCACCTTTAATGAAATTTATTTATCTATTTAGAGATATCTGTTTTGGGCTATCGGTGGAAGATAGCTATGAGGGTTGTAAAAATTGCATGAGAATTAGGTGAATTAAAATTGATTTCTCATTATTGTGCATTGAACATTGTTACTCATTTAATACATTGAAAATGTATATGATTTTGAGAAAAAGGGGTGAACGTGAGAAAGAGGTGTATATCACCAAATCAAGTTAGCTTGTGTGTCTAGGGTGAAAGTCCCGAAAAATGCGCATATACATGGGTGTCGGTTCCCGTAGATGAAATATCCGTAAAGTGGCAATAGTAGTGCTCATCTAGGCTACTTTTATATGGGTGCCGTTTGACGGTTTCCCGGATAAAATATCCGTGAAAGGTTGTACTGGTTTGAGATTTCCCCCTTCTTTCTATTGTAAAAGAACATGGTTTTGAGAATTGTGATATAAACCTAGCATAACATGGCTTTTGAAAAGCGAGATAAATGTTTTGGTACTGGCATTGCATATGCATAAAACCTTATGGCTTTGGTAAGATTTATACATTGTGTCATAGTGTTTCTATTGGGCTTTAGCTCACCCTATGTGGGAAAAACCATTTTTAGGTCCTGATGATATGCCTCCACCAAAGATTTAGCTTGGGAGGACTGTGGAGCTGAAGGCTTAATGGCTTTATTTTGTATTTAATTTTGTACAAGCCTAGGGTTTTATCTATATTGAACTTAAGACTCAATTTTGATGTGCCCAAGCATTGACTTGGAAAGATGTAAGTCTTTACGACATATTATTATCTGTTTAGCTTTCGTTTCTTTTACTATCTTGTAACACATGCTGAAGATTCAGGATGTACTGTTTATGAATGTATATTGTATGTGTCACCTACGTATATCAAACTCTGATTAATGAAAGCTTATTAATTCATTTATGCTGCTATTTTTTAGTTATCATGAGATGGGTATATTGTGTTTATTTCGGGGAGTTATACTCTGTTTTGAGAGGTGACTTCTTGTTATTCAATTATATTGCCAATGTGTTGATTGATACTGGTGCATCATATTCCTTTATATCGTCTGCATTCGCATAAGTTTTGGGGTTAGAGGTGCCTCAGTTAGCGTCTCCACCCAAGGTAGAGTCTCCAGTTGGGAGTAAGGTTGACTTGGATCGGGGATGTCGTGGTTGTGAGATAGAGGTTGTCGGGGCGCCGACTTTCTTTTGCATTTGTGTTGTTAGACATGTCGGGCTTTGATGTCATTTTAGGCATGGACTAGTTGTCTTGTATCGTGCTATTATTGATTGCTACCGTTAGAGAGTTACGGTGTGCACCTCAGGTGGTGACTGTTTTTATTTTTTGGGGACCGAGTTGATAGAGTCTTATCGCGCGTCTATGACCCTTGTGGTAGGAGTGAGCTTAGTTGTCTTCTAGCAACTCTCTTGGATAACGAGAGTGATATGGTTTGAGTTGAATTACTGAGGGTAGTTTGTGAATACCTGGATGTTTTTCCCAAAGATCTCACTAGTTTGTCACCCCATCGGGAGATCAAGTTCTCCATTGACTTAGTGCCTGACACGGCATCGATTTTCATGGCACCCTATAGATTTGCACCTATCGAGTTATGTGAGTTGAAGATTCAACTCCAAAAGCTGTTAGATAAAGGCTTCATTTGCCCTAGTACATTGCCTTGGGGAGCATTGACTCTCTTTGCTAAGAAGAAGGATGACACCTTGCAACTGTGTATTGATTACCTGAACCTGAACCGGGTAACTGTTAAGAACAAGTACCCATTACCTTGTATAGATGATTTGTTTGACCAGTTGTAGGGGTCTTTTTGCTTTTTCAAGATTGATTTGAGATCGGGTTATCACTAGTTGAGGGTGAAGGAGGGGGATATTCAGAAAATGACATTCCATACGTAGTATGGCCATTACAAGTTCTGAGTAATGCCTTTTGGTCTAACCAATGCACCGGCTTCGTTTATAAATTTGATGAATAGGATCTTTTGCGAGTTCTTATACTTGTAGACACCCCATTTTTGACTGTCCTCAAGACTCAGATGTCATTGTTGAGTTCGTTTTGAGTACTCGAAGTCCTTGGTGGAATACCCTGCCTTTGAGCCTTGAAACCTTATCTGTTTTGTGCTTCGTTTTGGACCAAAAGCTTGTTGTTTTAAGTCTAGAAGAGTGGGTGACCTGTCAGCCAGCCCCATAGGCTGTCGGCCTTGGCTTGTGCTTGTTGGCTACCAGTGGTAGCCGATGGCCACCAGCCTCATTGTCCAGATATTTGTTGACAGCTGTGCCAGCTATTGCACACTAAGCTGCATCTCCATACATGTGTATGGCAGGATGTTTCTAAGCTCAAGAGGTGTTTTTCTATAAATACGGGGGTTCCTCCCCCATTTTTGGAGGTTAGTAATTTTAGACCAAAAATTTCTCTCTCTCTCTAGAATTCTATCTCTCTCTTGTTATTTTGTACACATTTGCTCACAAATCCTTTGTTTTTGCATATCAACCCTTGACCAAATACTCTCACCTTTGAGCTGAGATTACTTAGGACTTCCTTTGAGCTCTAGAAGGGGGTTTCAGCTCAAATTTGTGCCTAATTTTTGCTTTGCTTCAAAGGTATAGCACTTACCTTGTTTACACTTGTTTTGTATCTTTGTTTTGCCATCTATTTCAACTGTTTTTGGGCTGATTTTGAACTATCAAAAACTCTATTTTTATGGTTTAAAGGTGTTGGTTTGAGGCTATTTTAAGTTAGGGGGTGGTCCACCCTTCTTGCTCCTTTGCTTGTTAAGCTTTTGTGCTATTATCCATCACTTTTAAAAAACTTTTTTAGGCCTTTTAACCACTAAATTTCAGAGGTTTTTTAGTGGTAAAAATCTCATTTTGAAGTCCAAAATTGGAGGGGTTAGCCTTCCCTCCTTATGTCTTGTTTGCATGCCTAGTTAGCCTCATGCATTAACTTATTGTTTTAGGTTTTTCCGGCTTAAGTCCAACATGTTTTAGACTATATTTAAGGCTGTTTTGCCTCTGTTTTTGGTTATTTGTTTCATTTGAGCCTTGCATGGCATGGTTGTAGTGTAATTTCCTTCACTAGCTTGGTGCTTTAGAACTTTAATCACCATTGTTTTGAGTTAATTGCATGTTTTAGTGTTGTTTTGCACTTAATTTCAGCACTTTAATCTTTGCAATCTCTCTCAATTCTTCACCATTTTGTTGCTTTGAAAGTGGTTTTAAACCCCTTGTTTGCCTAAGTGTGAAATCGAGGTGTTGTACCTAATGGTTTAATCCCCCAGGGGATTCATTACCAACAGTGTAATACGTCTTTCATGCCCAAAGTAACTTGTGGTTTGAGCTATCTTTCCCTTAGAGGACATTCACTAATGGACTAAATGGATTAAAGGATGATTTGGTAATTAAAATGAGTAAACAAAATTGGACAAGCAAAAGAGGCAAGAAAAGCATTCTTTGTGTTGCATTGCATGTGTTCGAACCGGATGTTAGTTTGAATGCGAGGAAAATGGAGCATTTCATACTCAAAAGTGATGAAATGTGCTATTTTCCTTGGTCTCCATTGCACTTGATCATGCATGATAGGGTGGTGGTCTTTTAGAGTCTTGTTTTGCATTTATTAAGCTTGTGCAAGCTTGGTTTCTTAGCCATCATGTATGGAAATTGCTTGGTTGATGGTTTGAGGGCCAAGGGTTATACTCCTTTGAGCTTGTTCAATGATAAGGAGGGTGACAGTACAAACAATCCTTGAGAATACATTGCTTTGCCTCTGTTTGCTCTCTGTTGCAGCAAGAGTAAGTTCAGGACAACAGTGGCCGACCGACCATCAGCAATGGCCGACGGCCACTAGCAGTAGTCGACCGGCCACCAATGGTATCCAACGGCCACCATTCGTAACTGACCAACCATCAATGAAATTTGCACAGTGTGTTGGTAAGTTGGAGCAGAGGTGTTCTAGAAGTTGGCAGCTTTTTCAGTGTTCAAATGCGCAAACAGAGGCATTTAGCAGCAAAACAGTGGCTTATCAGGTGGAAACCGAGCATGCATGAGTCTCTCTCACTTCCCGGGATTAGCTAATTAGTTTAATTGGCAATAGTTTGAATACATGTTGTAATTAATTAGTTATAGCTAATTAAGTTGTAAATAATTAGTTAGTTTAACTAGTTATTCAATTTCGGTTTGTAATAATTAGTTAACTAGAGTAGTTAATCAATTCATTTTGTAATAATTGGTCTTATTAGCTTAATTAAATTAGCTTAATTAGATTAGCGTAACTAGTTGGTTAACTTATTCATTTAGACCCTCCTTTGCGAGGGCATAATGTTGTAATAAGTGTGCGTGCGTGTGTATATGTCTTCCAACCTCGCGTCTTTCTTCATTTTATTTACCCGCTTTTGATGGTTAGATTAGGGATCATGTTTAAATTAGCATATCGCATGCTTGCATCCATTCATTTGTCTTGCATGCACCGAGACTTAGTGCATCATTCAAACTGCATTGCAATTTCAATATCTTATTTGAATACGTGTTTAACCGCATGTTATTTAAATTTCTTCATATGCCATATTTAGTAGCCGAGCCTATTAATTGCATTATCGCATATGTTGCATTAGGCATTTTGTATAGTTAGGAATCATGCACTATTTTCTAACTCATATTTTCCTAGCTTGGAGTACTAGGTGAGTTTTAATACTTTAGCATATCGCATGAGTGTGAATGTTGCCATGATTAGCATGCTTGCCATGAGGCTATGTGTTTAAATGCTAAATTATATAAATGCCTGTGGATGAAGGCTTGTTGTTTGAATTAGAACGATTCAACGAATGTATGTTTTATGCCCACTTTATTGAGTGGCAAATCATGTTTTAAGCCCACTATGTTTGGTGGTAAATCCGCAAACTTTAAGCCCACTTGAGGTGGCAACTTCAAACCATTTTCGCAAAAAACAAACATGAGTTGAATTGTTCCAAATTGAGCAAACTAGTCTATACTTGTGCGCATCACATAGTAAAGCTAGTTTAATAACCGGAATAAGAACGCATAATGTTTATAAAAAATCATATTATGATTAGTAGAGGCTGATCTTTGATCGGGCGAGCAGGGGTACTCAATTCATGACCTTCCCCCCTCGTACCCAAGTTCCCGAGCCGAAGAACCTTTGGTGATGACGGGCACATGGCCTTCGGCACGAGTTAGGGTTTCCTAAATTTTTTCAAAAATAAAATATTTAGGTGGCGCCTCTGTATCTGGCAAAGCAGTCTAATTTTGACATTATTTGATTTAAAATCGATTTTCCAAAACGATTTGGACTCTTTGGTGTTTATCAGTTTCACATTGCACTTAGGAGACTAGATTTAGAACCGCGGGAGTCCGAGTTGTGAGGCCTTCTTTTCAAACCTTTCCGAAAGGCATGGTGCGAGAAAAAGGCGAGCCCACAATTTCTAGCGACTCTACTGGGGATTTAGAGAACTTGACTCGAACTCGTGATATGACTTTTTATTTACACTTATGTGTTTCTTTACATTTGCATTTGCATCAGTGTGCCTAAGTCACAGTGTTTGCCATCTGTTATTCCTGAGCGGCTTGCCGGAGGCTTGCTTGGAAAAGTTTGCCAAAAGGCTGACTGGTTGCGGGTTCTGCCACGATGGGAACACAACCCTTGGATCTGGACTAATGCTGTACCATTTGATCATTCTTTCACTTCTCGGTGTTAGGTGTGAGAGGTATATTAGGTAGTCTTGCTGAGGTACCCTTTTTGACCAATCGACCTAGTTGCATATCAGAAACCATAGAGATCGTTCCAAACTAGGACAGGTTGGTTACCTGAATGCAGAAATTGTATAAAACCGCTTGCTTTGCATAGTGAATCCCTAGCTTCTGACGAAATTAGGACAGGGTAACCCTACCCCATCATAGGGGTGTTTTTGGCTCTCACTTGCTTGATATATGCTTTTGGAGTGAAACTCTACAGGAATGTATGTATCAATTGCAAGTCTGGGTATCAGTTTTGGGGCAGAAATCAGTGTTGAGTACAGTTCTCCAACTCATGATTGCAACTACGTGCTGTTTGTGTCTAAGCCGAGGTGCTGTACGATTTCTGATTTTTGTTTCTTTTTGCTTTATTTTCTTTTTGCAAGGTAGTCTTTCACCATTGCTTTTGACGATTCAGTTGCGCCCCAAGCACTCTGGACCCGAGTAAGGCGACTTTACCAATCCGGGGATCTTGTAAGAGGAGAGCTAGTGTTTGCTTCACTCCCACCAGTTACCAGACGGAAGAGGGTTAGACATAACTCACTGATTCAGCAGTCACCAATTTAGCAGTTACTGTTTACTTCGCCTGTGCTCAGTCAGGCCCAGTCATCTGCTTCTACCCCAGAAAGAGAGTACACACCAATTCTGATAGCTCAGGATTCTGCAGTCAGCATGGAAGATATGCTTCGCCAGCTCCAGCAGACTATCGAAACTATGTAGCTAGATGCTGCCTGACAAGCTGAGGTCTCAGCCTGCCAAGCTGAAATCCCAGCTCGTTAAGCAAAAGTGATAGAAAGGCTTCAGCAATAGTAGCCACAACCGGCAGTAGCCTCTGCTTCCCATGCACCCCCCGCGGGTATCCCAGCGCCCGGGGTCACTATTAATGTCCAGGAAAATGTAGACATTCTGGCAGAGCCAATCCCACCTCAGACCTCCAAAGCACCAGCTTATCAAATGGAGGCGCCATTTGAATTCGAGGTCGACCCTACTGCACTGAAAGTGAGCAAGCTGGAAAAGCTCTTTAAACGGGCACAGGACATGAATTCAATCCCTGATATAGAGGATGGCTATACAGATTCCGCATTGACTCTGCCAGATAGATTCAAGATACCGCACATAGACCGATTTGATGGTTCTGGGGATCCTACGGTCCATCTACGGCTGTTCTCTGACATCGTACGAGCAATGGGACTCTCTAGACTACAAAAGTTATACCTCTTCGGCCAAACCTTGTCGGGTATAGCGGCCATTTGGTATGCCAAACTTGAAGACTCTATGAAGAGAAACTGGGAGGAAATGGCTGAGGCCTTCATAGCGCAGTACTCCTACAATACTTAGATCGAGGTCACTACTCGTGATCTCGAAGTAACTCGCCAGGAGCCAAATGAGGGCTTCTCGAATTTGGTGACCCGGTAGAGGGCCAAGGCCTCTATGACAACTATTCAGCCATCTGGTAATGGTGGTCCGTAACTTGCAAGGAAGATTATTACAGAAGATGATAGTCTTGCCTTTGTCTACTTTTGCTGAGTTCCACGAAATAGGGGTGCAAATTGAGGATGCAATGAAGCTGGAGCTGATAGACAGTGAGAAGGAGCAGCCTAAGAGGGCTTTCATATGTAGTTCCAATGCGACTACTGGCGGTAGTGCAGCTGTAAGGCCTTCAGATGTGAGCATGGTCACCACCACACCCAAGACTGCTAATCCCTTTGCCGGCATATCTAATACAACCTCCCAAACCTCCAGCCATCAGGCCCGAGGCCAGGGTCTTCACACCGCTCTATATGACCTTATCTACAGCTCTGAGGGTCCTGACCAGAAAAGGGTATCTGAAGCCGTTAGAACAATGCCCATAGCCCGATCCTCTCCCTCTGAAACACAACCTGGCCAAATACTATACTTTTCACCAATAGTATGGTCATGATACTGATTAGTGCTTTAGACTGCGTCATAAGATTCAAGATCTCATTGACAATAAGGTGATAGCACCTCCTGAAAAACCCAATGTCACTACAAATCCTCTCCCACCACATAACTAAGCCCCTCCACCTCAACAAATAAACCTCATCCATACACTGGCCATTCCTTGCGACCCCAATATATATATCACCTCCTCCTACCTATCTAAGCCGGCGCTGTTCATCCCTGAGAGCACATACTTGTGCATGATGAACACGTCAACAATCCAAACTGAACCCGTGGTGGTGACAGTGGAAGATGGAGGGAGATCAGCTTTGGTGGAGAATACCAGTCCGTTGCTCAAGGGCTTTAAGGATTTATCTGATGGGATGTACGACCAGAGCCTTTATATTGTGCGACCAATCAGGCCAAACCAGAGGAGGAGTTGCCAACAAGAATGGAGGTTAGTGCGGTCCAGGAGGATGGCCCAAGCCAGGGATTAGATGACCTAGCCGACCTGGAGGAAGACATCAACAATCTGCAGTTCTTTGATAAGCAAGATTCGGGAGATGTGCACATTGACTGGTTTGATCTGAACGGGTCGACAGACAACTCTGGGTGGCTCAGTGATGAACCTGATGTGGATGAGGGACTTCAACCAAAGCTGGAAGAGCTAGAAGCAGGAACTGCTACGAAGGCCAGAAGGGCCGAGGACAAGGGAAAATTGCCGGAGAGCACCGGTATTAAGAATTTAGCTCAGGAATCGGACATTATTAGTACTGCTGATACGGAACAAGAATCCGTACTGAAGCGATTTGAACAGGAAAGGGATGAGAATAGTCAAAAAGCTGGAAAAGCCAAACACCCTGCGGGGGATGACTGTGATGTAAGAGTAATTACAACGGAACCGGACAATTGCCTATCGGTTATCGGAGGAGTATGTTGGGAAGATGATGATTTGCATCTTGCCTACACCAACGAGGATTGGGGCCAAGACCTGCCAGACGACACTTGGTACTCTAAGGAGATGGATCATATGACTAGAAGCGGGTGGTACTTCAAGCCCCCACACTTGGACTAACCTAAGGCATCCGGGAAGGATAAAGAAGCAGAGAGGCAGAAGGAAAATCAGTTAGAAGAAGAGGCTGTATTGAAACAGTTAAAGAAGATTCAAGCAGACATATCTATCTAGGGGTTGCTTATGGTTTCGCGAGTGCACAGACAGGCTGTACTGTTGGTGATGGACAAAGCCAAGTTGTCTATTGAGACTACCCCAGAACAACTGGTGGGATTAGTCTTCCCGGGAGGCGCTGCGCCAACTTTAACCTTTTCTGACAAGGAATTGCCATTGGAAGGCTCTGCACGCAACAAGGCTCTATACATATCCGTAGAGTGCTGGAAGAAGTAGGTGCCGATTGTATTGGTTGACACTGGGTCTGCAATCAATGTTTGTTCGTCTCGCACGGCCTATGCTATTGGCTTGAAGCCAGCAAATTTTGCACCTATGGCCTAGGTGATCCGGGCTTACGGCAATATAAGCAGAGAAGTGATGGGAACAGTACAAGTTAGAGTACAAGTTGGCCCAGCTCAACAGGACATCAAGTTCTGTGTCCTGGATGTTCTAGCCACTTTCAACTTATTACTTGGGCGACCCTAGCTACATCAAGTAAAAGTTGTTTCTTCCATCCTGCACTAAATGTTGAAGTACCACCATGGGAAAGGAGTGGCCATAGTGTTCGGAAATTCATCTATACATCCTCTGCCAAAGGTTAATACACCTGTACTGGAGATTGTGCACGGTGAAGAGGATGTTTTCCTTTCTGGGTTTACCTTGGCTGAGGCTCGGGTAGTGCAAACTGTTTTGGCTGTTGATGAGGGCTTATATGTCAGTGCCCGGTTTGTATACCTCATGAACAAGCTACAACATATGCCCAGGATGGGATTAGGCAAAAGTGGTCGGAAAGGCGTCGCTGCATTGGCTGATGTGCCACATAACCCTCATATCTTTGGTCTTGGCTATACGCCCACCAAAGAGGATTGGGTTTGAAAGGGAAGGAAATGGCAGGAAGAGCCAAAGCTAAGCAAACTGGGAAGCACTATGAGCTTGTGCACAGGCCAATTCAAGGAACTCTAAACGGCCACTTTGTCCGGGAAGGAGAAGACTTCCTATTTTACGGCTTTCCTGAGCCATGGTTGAATATGGAGAAGCAGTGTGTTCTCAGCTTTGAGATTTTCTTCGACTTGCAGCTGCAAGAGAGTGAGGAATAGACCGAACCAACCGCTGAAGTTGCAAAGAACACAGAAAGTGATTCCAACAGCAGTGAACTTGAGGTAGGAGCAGCATTGGCATGTCTCATTTCGGATCCTCAGATCAACTCAGAAAGCTTGGGGAATGACCTAACCGTTTCCATGATCGGGGATTAATCGGGCTTGAACCCTTCCAGCGGTATTCTAGATGTATCTGACGCACCATCCCTCGTCTGGTAGGTCGAGGAAGGCTACCTGTCGAGTAGTTCTGAGTCAGGTAGTGAACCAAAATCTGATTCCACAGAGTCTGTAGAGTTAGAATCAAATTCCGGTTCTTCTTAGTCTGGGTCCGATATTCCTGGGGTTGATAACCCGGATGCCAAGGTTTTGTCCAGGTCGTCTTTTTACTTTTCTTTTGAGTCGGTTGTAATAGAGGAATTGGATGAGTTGGACCTTTTGAATGAAAATGCTGCAGCAGATTTTGAGTACTTTTCCGTGCCTCTTGTTTATTGCATTGATCATGATTTTCAAAATTTTGATGAAAACGATGAGGAAGGAATTCCTCTAGTTTTGAAACATTTGATTGATCGAGAGGATGAGAGGTTTATTTTAAACCCCTTGTTGATGAAATCATTGCAATTAATATGGGTACTGAGAAGGATCCGTGTTTGGTCTAGATCGGGTCCGCGTTGTCTTCAGAGTAGCGCGAGCGCTTAGTCGCTTTATTAAAAGATTTCAAAGATGTTTTCGCATGGTCCTACGCAGACATGCCTGGAATCAATCCTGAGATTGTACAGCATCGGATCCCTCTTGACCTTGAGGCCCGACCCATCAAGTAGAAGTTTCGGAGAATATGCTCGGATTGGGCTTTGAAGATTATAGAAAAGGTCACGAAGCAGATAGATGCAGGGTTCTTGCTAATATTTGAGTATCCAACTTGGTTGGCCAACATTGTTCCAGTGCTGAAGAAAGATGGCCAAATTCGGGTGTGTGGATTTCAGAGATCTGAACAGAGCCAATCCGAAGGATGACTTTCCTTTGTCGCGCATTGATGAATTGGTGGACTTCACCACAGGCCATGCGTTGCTCTCCTTTATGGATGGATTTTTCGGGTATAACTAGATTTTGATGGCACCCGAGGATAGAGAGAAGACTGCCTTCACTACGCCGTGGGGAACTTACTACTACAGGGTGATGTCGTTTGGGCTGAAGAATGCTGGGGCTACCTATCAACGGGCTGCAACCACAATGCTATATGATATGATCCACAAAGAGGTCGAGGTGTACGTGGACGACATGATTGTCAAGTCTAAGGAAAGAGAGGGCCACTACACCGCCTTAGAGAAATTCTTCCAACGGATTAGAGAATAGCAGGGAAAATGCTGGGGTTCTTGATCACACAGAGGGGCATAGAGATAGATCCTCCCAAAATCAAGGCCATCCTAGAAATGCCACCACCAAGGATTGAAAACGAGGTGCGAGGCTTTCTAAGTAAAGTGCAATTCATAAGACGGTTTATTTCTAAATTAACCTGGACTTGTGAACCACTATTTGGTCTCATGAGGAAAGGAAAGAAATTTCAATGGGATGACCGATGTCAATTCGCTTTCGAGCAGATCAAGCAGTATCTTCAGAACCCACCTGTGTTGTCACCGCTGGAGCCGGGAAAGCCCTTGATTCTATATCTATTAGTAATGGACGCAACGATGGGATGCATGCTTGCTTAGGAATCTGAGGATAGGGTGGAGAAAGCCATCTACTATTTAAACAAGAAGATGCTGGACTATGAGACCCGTTACACCCCGCTAGAGAAGGCTTACTTAGCCTTAGTATGGGCTACTAGGAAGTTGAGGCACTACCTATTAGCTCACTCTATAATTCTGGTTTCGAGATTAGATCCCATCAAATACCTTTTCGAGAAACCACTGCTTACGGGTAGGCTAGCTCGTTGGTTGCTTCTCCTCTCCGAATTTGATTTGAAGTATGTCACTCACAAGTTTGTCAAGGGGAGAACGGTAGCTGAGTTCCTGGCAGATCACCTAGTGGAAGGGGATGAAGCGGTAGAATACCTATTCCTAGATGAAGCTATTCTGCAAGTCGAGGAAGAGATTTGGACAATGTACTTTGACGGAGCGTCTAACTAATATGGTTATGGGATAGGGGTGTTGCTGATAGCACTCGACAATTCCCATATACCTTTAGCCTTCAAACTCCGGTTCAAGGTATCTAACAACGAAGCAGAATACGAGGCATGTATTGCTGGTTTGGAAGCCGCCCTGGAACTAGGGGCAAAAAGGTTGGACGTAATTAGGGACTCGAACCTAGTTGTGTCTCAAGCAAAAGGAGATTGGAAGGTTAAAGAAGAAAAGATGAAGATCTATCACCAGACCCTGGATGTTCTGATTCCTAGGTTTGAGAAACTAACCTTCACGCATCTACTAAGAGAGAAGAACAGGTTCACTGACGCCTTATCAACTCTATCTTCCATGATAGACATCCCGTTTGGAGTCTGGATGCTTTCAATTATCATTTAACAGAGATATACACTGGCCTACGAGACCATTGCCGCAATAGATGAAGTACAAGATCAAAACCCCTGGTATTATGATATCTGGAACTTCTTAGAAAAGGAGGCTTATCCACTAGGGGAAAATGCCAAAGATAAAAGGGCAATGTGGCGAATGGTCGTTCAATTTATCATCTATGGGGGTAAGTTATACAAACGAGGTCATCTGGGAATGCACAAGCTGTGTGTGGACGCGGAGGAGTCAAAGCACCTAATAGAGGCCATCCACGGGGGAGAGTGTGGAGCACACATGAGCGGAGTAATGTTAGCCCGGAAGATTCTTTGGCAGGGTTATTATTGGTCTACTATGGAGGACGATTGTATTGGTTTTATTCGGCGATGCCACAAATGCCAAATCCATGCAAATCGCATGAATATCCCGCCGTCGAAGTTATACAGCATGACTTCACTGTGGCCTTTTTTAGTCTGGGGAATAGATGTTACTGGGGCAGTTACGCCGAAGAGCTCGAATGGGCATGAGTATATCTTGGTAGCAACAGACTATTTTACAAAGTGGGTGGAAGCCCAGTCCTATGCGATGTTAAAAGCAGCGCATGTGGCTAAGTTCATCAAAAACAACATCATTTGCCGCTATGAAGTCCCTAATGAGATCATTTCAAACAATGGCTCCCATTTCAAAAGAGAAGTGATCGACTTGTTGGAGAAATATAACGTGGATTTTCATAAGTCATCTACATATCGGCCGCAAACCAACGGAGCTGTTGAGGCCGCCAACAAGAACATCAAAACATTTTGTAAAAATAGTTGAGACTTACAGGGACTGGCTAGACAAATTGTCATTCGCTCTCTGGGGCTACAGAACTTCGATTCAGACGTCTACTGGGGCAACTCCGTACTCTCTTGTTTATGGGATGGAAGTTGTTCTACCAATTGAAATAGAGGTTCCGTCGTTGAGGGTTTGGTTGAGTGCCAGATAGCAGAAGCGGACTGGCAGCAGAGCAGGTTCGAAGAACTAATGCTATTCGATGAGAGAAGGCTGAAAGCACTGTACCATGTTCAAGGATATGCCAGGGCTTTTAATAAGAAAGTTAAGTCTCGGAATCTTAAGGAAGGGGATTTGGTGCTAAAAGACAACCGAGCTCCCATCTATGACCCTAGGGGCAAGTTCAGACCCAATTGGACTGGTCCTTACATTATCAAGACTATCTGGTCGGGTGGAGTTGTCATTCTTATGGACCTTGATGGCCTAGAATTTTCCCAACCGATCAACATGGACAAGCTGAAGAAATACTCTCGCTAGGCCGAAAACCTGACAAGGCGACCTAGGCAAAAGTTAGAGCATAAAAAATTGGAAAAAAGAAAAACTGAGCTCGCAAGGTTGAAAATCCGGAAAGGGCGACCTTGGCAAAAGTTAGAGCGCAAAATGAGAGCGTTAATACCCAAGCGAACCCGAACCGAACTACGTAAGGCCTGATTCCCATTTTCGGGATACATAGACAACTTTATTCTAAAGTTCGGCCGTAAACACTTCCAAACCAACTGTGTCCATATGTTTGATCAAGGCATCTTTGTCTGTTTGTTATTTGAAAGTTCGATTATGATCCTTACCTTGAAGAAGAGCTGACTACAATGCTGAGCAGTGTTATTCAGTCTAGGGGAAATTTTCTATTTTTAGATTCAGGGTTGTACATCTCGAGGATAGATTCCATGTGTGTCAAGTTGTGATCCTTATCTAAAATTGTTTTTTGAAAAGTTTAATAAATTTTGATTTTGTTCAAATTAATCCTTTTACAACTTAGACCATTTTTGGACCAAAAGGAAAATTTTCAGTGCCCACAACTTCAATTTCATTGATTTCAATACAAAGTTCTCCAACTCTCGATACAAGTTAAAGTTGCTTTTTATTACATGTATAAAACTTGAAAAGTTAGATCAAAACAATAAACTTGGGGCATAGATGAGTCAGGTGCTCCTGCATCCCCTCTCTGTGCTTGCGGAAGCTTCCGATGCTAAAGTAGGCCCAGTCTGTGCTTCTTCTTCAAGCCAAGCCAGGCATTTCCAGAAAGGGCGTAACTGAAACTGGGAGCAAGAGCCAGAAGTTCTCTTGTTCTCCAAGCATTGGGGTATCAAGCCAATTGTGACCTCGGATTGGAAATGAGGCCGGGTACTCTGCCTCCCCTTTTGGACAAGTCTGGTTGTGTCCGAATTGACGCCTGAGCCAGAATGGAAAGTAGAACACACAGTGTGTCAAGCCAATCAGCTGAATGCCGGGTTGCCGAGCCATGCTATAGCTCATCTCGGGCAGATCAAATCAGGAACAACGCCAAGCAAAGTCAACAGCAGACCTGTTGCACATCTAATGGCACCACCATCTCTCGTTCGGGAAGTTAACTGGCTGTTGGGGGAAAGAAATAGCCTCGTGCTGAATATGCAGAGCAAGAATCCACTACTTTCAACCTATCCATGAGCCATATCTGGGAAGGGATGAAAGAAAAGAGAGATTAAAAAAATGAGAGATGTGCGCTGAGAGAAAAGTGAGAAAAGGGCTTTGAGAGAAAAACGGAGCATGAGTGCCGAGTGATATGAGAAACACATATTAGAAAGGGTGGGAAACATTACCTGAAGAAGTAGTGGACTTCCTGCGAATTCGGTCATCTCCTGCCGATGGAAGGCGTCTAAGCCCATCAAAGTCTCGGCTAGTACCAAGCCTATGCAGCTTTTGCCCTCTTTCAAACCTTGCGCCATTTCAACTAGCCGAATGCTAGACCCGCCGAAACTAGAGGCAAGAAGGAAATGCGCTAGCATGCACAAACAAAGGGCATGTTGCCGAAAACCCTGCCAAAGAAGATATAAAAATTAAGATAATCGGATATCAGTAGTTATATGTTTTAATCTCATTTGTATTACAAAAATGTACTACTCTTGAAATTATAATTGTTGTCCATTTTTTTAAAACAGATGTGATTCATCAAATATATAATTATCGATATCCAGTCATCTTAATTTTTTTAACGAATATAATACTTAATGAGTTTTAAAAAATGAACGGTTCGAATCACTGATGCCAATCCCAAAATAGGCCTACCAAACCTACATGCTGTCTCAAATCTGATGGTCAATTTAAAAGAATCCAATCCTCAAAAAATATTTAGAATTTGAATGGATAGCATAGACACATGTGGGAATAAAAAAAATCCAAATATATAGTGAATTCGAATCGTTTATACTGCGGAGACAAGTATTTTGAATTTTATACTAATTTTTTATTATTAAAATGTGTTTTGCTTATCAATAAATTGTTTATATGTACAAAATTTAGGATTGCCATTGCTCATAAATATTTTTTTTTAATGAAATCACATTTGATAGAAGCCACACAAACTAATTTGTTGTTTGTGTGATCATGGATAGAGTACATGGTTGGTACATTTATTTATTTATTTATTTGGAGAAGTTACAATTCAGTGCTTGTTTTAAAATAAATTTTAAATCAATGATCAAATTTACCGACTTTACTAATTAAAGTCACAAATTTTTTTTTCATGATTTTGCCATTTTTTTAGTCTTACAACTGATTTGTAATTTTTCTTTATTTTTTTACAAATAAAATTAAAAAAAAATATAATTCAAACAAAATTTTTTTTATATGGCACAAGTTGTGATTTTTCTTTTACTATTGATTAGGTGAATTTGATTAGAGTAAAAAATATTATTAAAAGTAAAAATGATTAAAAGGGTTAAGCAAATTTTACTATCAAAAAGGAAATTGAAGGCGAGATAATAATTATGAGGAAATAAATCATATTTGTTTTGAAAAAAAAAATATTTGAGAGATAAGTTATAATGTTAAGAAATTTAACTCTCTTGTACATTTCACCATTCTCATGTTATGCAAATGTAGAAAAAAATTATTTTCTTTTTATTTTATTTTATGGTCTCATTTTTCACCTCTTTCATTCCAACTAACTTTTTTTTTTTTTTTTTTTGGGGGGGGTGGGGGGGGGGGTTGTTAAAAAAAGGCTTCACATATAGATAAAAACTATGGGGTTATAACATCCCCATAGCATCATTCATTACCGTCCAAGAAATTAGGTTGGTGGAGAGAGAAAAACATGAAAATTGCCATCCACCATGAGCATTCCATAGTTTGCTAGAGCGTCCGCACTTTTATTTGCCTCTTGAAAGATGTGCTTAGCAGTCGGAATCCAGGCAATCCAACAAGAAACCTACAGTTAAGAATGAGATTGCTAAGATGGTGTAATTCATGCCAATGTTCCCTAGTAGGTTAACATTGTCAAGGCATCAGTTTCGATATCAATGGGAGTGAGATCAAAATCAAGTGGCTTATTCCCATCTCGAGGGCCGAAATTCTGCTAAAAGACTGGATGTTCTGCCTATGTTTCTGCAGAACCCTTTGACCCAATTACCATAGTTGTCACGAATGAGATCCCTGCTGCAGCAAGGTTCCCATTTCCAGATCTATCAGTTCTGAGTTTGTAAAAATTAGTGAATGGGGGCCTCCAATCGCATGATAGAATTCTAGAAAGGTGAGAGTGATAATTATTAGAGAGGTGGTACCATTCCATGGCCTTAGCAATGGTCCATGAAGGCTTGAGCAGATTGAGTGGGCTAGGTTCAACACGCGAGGGGAAAGACTATGGCCCAAGGGATGGAAGAAACATGAGGCCCAGTTGAAAGGCAATTGGTTTTGATCCAATCAGTCATGTCGAGGTTAAAGCTTGGATGGGATATGGAGAGTTTCCCAGAATTTCTTGGTAGTTATGCAATCCTGCAAGGCATGAAGGTTTGTTTCAAGTACGAAATTGCAAAGTTGACACACATTGTTGTTGGTGACATTTATGAAAAAATGTTTAACGTTGGTGTTCAAACGCTGTTGCATAACTAGCCAACAGAAATGGGCAACCCTAGGACTAGTTGGGATCTTCCAAATCCAAGACCAATTCGAAAGGGAGAAGGTGGAGGTGAAGTTCTTAGAGCATCTCCAATGGTGTTTGCTAAAATAGCATTGCCATTGCTATAATTTGACAATGAATAGGGCTATTTTGCCAAATTATAGCAATGGTGCTCCAATGGTCACATGTTATTTTGGCAAATGTCAACCAAATTCTTCTTCAAGTTTGTAGGTATTGTTTGAATATAGGTTTTTTTAATGATTTTCACTCGGTTTATGCATACTTTCATGCCAACCATGGCATTTTGATGCATATTGCATATATATAGCGAGCCATATGGCGATCCAAAAAGCAAATGGGTTATGGGTTGATAATGGGGAACTAAAAGTGAAAATGGCAGAGTTTGGTAGGTTAGATCAACCAAGAATGAAAATGGCAGAGTTTGGCAGGTTGGATCATCCAAGAGGGGGTCAACCTGCACTTCAAGGGAGGGGTGATAGGGCTGTGCCTAAGGTCAGGTTCACTAGCACGGCAAGGATGGAATCACACTCTTACGCAGATATTGTTAAAGGAAATGAAGATTGGGGAGGTAAGGATCTCATTGCAAGAACAGAGGAGGCTGGCGATGGTTGGTTATCTAAGAGTTTAATCGTTAAGTTGAAACCATATTGCATATTGTTAGAGTTCAAACAAGAATGTAAGAAAAGAGGAGTGAAAGATCCTATATTCCATGAAGGTGCAGGGAAATTGGTGGTAGTTACGTTTAATTCAAAAGAGGAGATGAAGTATGAAGAGTGTGGGATGAAGGAGTGGATTTATGCATGGTGTGAATTTGTCTCATTGTAGAAGAAGGATATGGTTATTGAACAAGAAAGAGCAGTGTGGTTAAGTTGCTACGACATACCGTTCCATTTGTGGAGTTCAATTACATTCAGAAACATTGGAAAATTATGGGGTCAGGTGATCGGGATTGACGATGATACTCCGCAAATGACATCGTTACAGTGTCGTAAAGTAAGAATAGCCACAAAGGTGATGGAGTCCATTAACAGGGTGATCATGTTGGCATGTAAGGATAAGTTTTATCCTATTAGAATCTGTGAGGAGCAAGTAATCACAGTTAATTCTGATATTTGAATGGATCCACAAATGGGAGAAGGGTCATCATATTGTAATGGATTGAGAACTTCTTGTGACGAAAATGGTGGTGAGTGCTGCAAAAACTATAAGGATGGCAAGGAGGATGATGCAGAGGTGGCGGTTGAGCTGGCAGGTGAGATGGGAAATGAAGTTGAGTTGGCACTAGTTGACAGGAAGAGTAACAGTAATGAGGTGGAGGAGAATGCAAGTGGTATTGAAGACACAACTGTATCCAGAGTTATTGAAACAGATAGTGGCCTGGGGATAGAAGGTTTGGATGGCGCATGCCTAGAGATAGAAAGGCGTCTGCCTGATATTCACATTCAAGTTGATAATGAAGGAAGTCAAAACATTGGTGGTCATGTTGACAACATGGGCTGTTTGAGAAGTCTGAGCGGGTCTAAGTTGCAGCGGCTCAATATTAATCTTGAAGTTGTAATTGGGCCAGCCCATGGCAATGGGTTACTGACTAACGTATGTGGTGATCAAGTTAACCATGTAGAATCCATTGGGCTGGGCCTGGAGAAGGTCGATATTGCCTCAAATGATAATCAAGCAGGCCAGTTGAGGCTTCAATCGGGGAAATCTCAGGTGGACGGGTCAGATATGTGGGTTGAATGTTCAGGGAGGAATGGAGTTCAAAGCATAGGTAAAGGTAAAGCAATGGTGGTTCAGCACATAGCTAAGTGTAAAGCTAAGATCTCACAGAAAAGAGTTAGAAAAGGTGTAGCATTTGGAAGCAAGGTTGATAAAGATGCGATATTTCAAGCAGCGATTGCTGCTGTCTCTTACTCTAAATTGCAAGTGGGTAGTTCAAGCAGGGATGTGTATCTTCTGGATGAAGCTCAAGCTACCATGCAAATTGGGAAATTATTGGGGATTGATTTCAAAGAAAAAGATAATGAGGTTCTTGACAAATTATTGGAATTGGAGGCGAAGGATGTGGAGAGAGCAAAGGCTACGAAAGGGGTCTGCGAAGAAGCTCTAAGTTGTGTAAATGGGTGTTTTTGGTGTACTGTACTGGTTTTGTAGTGAAGATCTTATCTTGGAATGTTAGGGGGTTAGGTAGGTCTTGTAAGAGGAAGAAGATAAAAGAGTTAGTTAGAGAAAGGGGTGTGGATATGGTAATGCTACAAGAAACTAAGAGATCTGAGATGTCAGAACAATTTGTTAAATCACTGTGGCCATGGGATTATTTTAATTTTTTGTCGGTGGATGCAGTAGGGAGTGCTGGGGGTCTCCTTTGCATTTGGAGACCTGAAGTGTTTGCCATGGTTGATTGTTGCTGCAACAGAAGCTTTATCCTATTATCAGGTATTTATGGTAGTTTCTTTCATTATGTGGTTGTTAATGTCTATGGGCCGAATGATGTTGCTAAGAGGAGGCTTTTGTGGGAGGTGTTGGGTAATCTTAGGGACTCTTTCCATTATCCATGGTGCTTGGGGAGGAGGGGGACTTTAATGAAATCAGATCTATTGGTGAGAGAAAAGGGTGTTTAAGGAGAGATAGGGGTATGAAAGATTTTGAGAAGTTTATTGAAATAATGGAAGTTATGGATATTCCGATGTTGGGTAGAAAGTACACGTGGAGTAATTCCATGGAAGGAGATAGATGGAGTAAGATTGATCGATTCCTCCTCAATCCTGAATGGCTTGAGCTATTTGATTTTAAGTTGTGGGGCTTGCCTAGAACCTTATCTGATCACTGTCCTCTAGTACTTATGGAGGACCAAAGGGATTGGGGGCCTAAGCCGTTCAAAATTTTCAATTCCTGGACTTTGCATCCGGGTTTCCTACCTTTGGTTAAAAAGACTTAGGTGGAGGCTTAGGTATTTGGATGGGCAGGTTTTGTTGTTAAAAGCAAACTTCAAATACTCAAATCAAAGCTAAAGGAGTGGAATTATGAGGTTTTTGGTAATGTTGATTCCAAAATAAAAGTTGCTGAAACAGAGTTGCATGCTCTAGACTTGGAGGCTGGCGTTAGAGGTCTGAATGGTCAGGAAGTTAGTAAAAGAAGGAATCTCCTTGGTGAAGTTTGGAAGTTGAGAAAAATAAGAGAGTGGGTATGGCTTCAAAAATCTAGGTTGAACTAGGCACTTAAGGGTGACAAGAACACCAGATTTTTTCATGTATTACTAAAAGCAGGCAAAGTAAGAACATGTTGGATTGTATTCAGGTTAATGGAAGAAATGTTATGCAACCTAATAAGGTAAAACAGGAGGTAGTTCGTCATTTTAAGTGTTTGTTTTCTGGGGATTGGGAGCATAGGCCTAAGATTGTTGGTACGCTAAAATCTCTCAACTCCGATACAGCAGCTGATTTGGAGATGGAATTTTCTAAAGCTGAAGTGTGGGCTGCTATTAAAAGTTGTGATGGTAACAAGGCCCCGGGTCCGGATGGATTTAATTTATCTTGCATACAGAAATGTTGGAGTATATTGAAACATGATTTTTTGAATTTCATGAAGGAGTTTTATGAGAATGGTAGGTTGGTCAGATGCTTAAAGTGCTCATTTCTTTACTCTTCTCCCCAACTCAATCCATCAAATCTTTCGGATTATCGACCTATTTGTCTTATTGGTGTAGTTTACAAAATTTTGTCTAAGGTGTTATCTTTAAGAATGAAGAAGGTGTTACCCGAGGTGATTAGTGATAATCAGTCTGCATTTTTAGAGGGAAGAAATATAATGAATGGGGTGCTCATTGCCAATGAGATTGCGGATTGTTGGAAGAAGACAAAAACTAAAGGTGTAATTCTCAAGTTGGATTTTGAGAAGGCCTATGATACTATGAACTGGAAGTATTTGTTTGATATGCTTCATAAGTTTGGTTTTGGAGCTAGATGGATAGGGTGGATTAAAGCTTGTGTGACTTTCTATATCATCTCCGTTCTGGTAAATGGATCTCCTACTGGTGAGTTCAATCCCCAGAAATGGTTAAGGCAAGGCAATCCACTTTCACCTTTTCTCTTCAATATTGTAGCAGAGGGTTTGAATATTCTGTTGTCTAGAGCTAAGGAGCTTGGCCTAATTAGAGGTGCCACCATAGGTCCTAATGGCTTGGTTGTTTCCCATCTGCAATTTGCAGATGATACAATCTTGTTTGGTGAAGCTGATTGGAGTGAACTTCAAATTATTAAGAGAATTCTTAGATGCTTTGAAATCATTTCAGGATTGAAGATTAATTTTCACAAAAGTGTTGTATGTGGTGTGGGAACTTCGACTCAGTTAGTTAAGGATTTTGCGGATAGACTACATTGTTCCTATCAGAAGCTTCCCTTAGTTTATCTTGGTTTACCATTGGGTGCAAATCCTCGAAGGAAATCCACTTGGAAGCCTATTTTGGATAAGCTCAAAGCAAGACTTGCAGGCTAGAAGAGGGGATCGATGTCCTATGCTGGTAGAGTTACCATGATCAAGTCAATCTTGTCAAGTCTCTCAGTCTATTACTTATCTTTATTTAAGATACCTGAGTGTGTTGCAAAGATTGTGGATAGATTGCAAGCATATTTCCTATGGAGTGGGTCGGATAATCACAGGGAGGTTCATTTGGTAAGATGAGGGGAGGTGACAACAGGTTTATATCATGGAGGGTTAGAGATCAGAAATATTAGGAAGGTGAATCTCTATTTGTTAGTTACGTGGTGGTGGAGATTTGGGGTTGAGAAGGGGGCTTTGTGGAGACAACTGATTACTAGTAATTATAGTCATATGAATGGATCCTTTCTACCTCTTCTTGGAACTCTAACCAGTGAGTCGAGGATCTGGAGAGATGTATTGTCTGTGGCTGCTTTACAGCCAAGTGTGGTCACTTATTTTTTGGATAATGTTAATATTGTTATTGGGGATGGTAGTAGGATTCTTTTCTGGTGTGATAAGTGGTTTGGTCAATCGAGCTTGGAGAACCAATTTCCCAGACTTTTGGCTTATCAACTGAGCCTTATGGATCTCTAAAGTGGTATGTTGAAGAAAAGGTTGCAAATGGTAGGTAGATGTTGAATTTTCGAAGACCGCTATGTACATGGGAGGAGGAGGAATTGCTTAGACTGAAACAGATTCTGGGGGAGGGTCCTGAATTGAGGGCAAATAGTCAAGATCATGTCAGATGGCTGGCCTCTTCTTCTGGGATCTTTCAAGTCAGATCATTGTATGGGTGGTTTTAAGCTGATGAGGGTCCTGTGGTGGGGTTATCAAAATTTATTTGGAATAATAGCTCCTCCAAAAGCTAAATTTCTATTTTGGCTGGTGTGGAGGGGTAGGCTTAAGACTGCTGAGTTCCTTCGAAGGATTGGTGTGTTAAGGGGTAATTCTATTTCTTTGTGTGTGTTTTGTAAATCTGAGCCTGAAAACCTTAATCATATTCTATTGCTATGCCCCTTTGCTTGGAAGATTTGGTCGGCTGTAATTGATTGGTGGGGATCTCAATGGGCTTCACTGGGCTCTGTCAACGAGTTGCTTTATTGGTGGTTTGGTTTCAAGTTCAAGAAGTAGAAACTCAGGATCTAGAATGCCATTCCTATTGCAGTGTTGTGGTCATTATGGAGGCACAAAAATGAATGTCTATTTGGGGTGCTTAACCAAATATGGAGGCTTTAGCTGAATTAATTAAAGTTAGAGTGACTTACTGGGTTAAGAACCATCACATTGGAAGCATGTATTCATTTCATGATTTCATCTCCAATTTGGGTCTGATCCATAGTTGCCTTTGAGGTGGTGTTGTTGGGGAGTTCTGTTTGGTTTGTGTCCTGTTGCTGACACATGTTCTGTTTTGGTAAGGTGCTGTGTACCAGGCTGTAGAGGTTCAATGGTGTGTGCTGAGATTATGAGGTGTTTCTAGAGAGGTGTTGGTGCTGTTGTTGTCTTGTCAGTTTTGGTTGGGTGGTTCTATTAAAACCATCTCATGGGCAACTGCTGGTGTTTTGGCTAGAAGGGCATGGAGAGGGCATTTTTTGTGTTGCTCATCTGATAGAGGGGGCAGTTGGCAGTTCATCTGGTTTGTTTCTACAGGAATTTGCTGGTGTATTAGCTATAAGTTGCTGGAGCAGTTAGCTGGGGGAGGAGTCAAGGTTGCTTTTGCTATGTGGAAGTAGATGGATAAGATCATGTGGTTGTGTGTACTTGTGTTAATGGGTCTGTGCAACACTATTGTGTCAAAGTCACTCATCAAGTCTCTACCTGGCTTTCCTGGTATACTTCCCTTCAAACTTGAAACTGGATACATTGGTGTAGGAGAATCAGAAGATGTGCAGCTATTTTACTACTTCATTGAGTCAGAGAAAAATCCAAGTGATGACCAATTTATGCTTTGGCTTACTGGAGGTCCTGGTTGTTCTGTTCTTGTTGGCCTTGTATTTGAAATAGGAAGATACTACACTAGAGGTGGATTGAGTGCCAAGTGGTGACCTGCTATTCAAGGGTGGAAGGTGTTCAGAATGGTGACCTGCTTCTTTCTGTTCTGCTGTCAGTTGCGTACAATCAATTATATGGGCTATGGCAGTTGAGAGGAAATATCAGAATGGAAACTTGGTTGGGATCTTAACTTCCTTGTTGTGGCCTATTGTGGTGTAATTTTCGTAGCGCTGACAAGCTGGTTGAGAATGGTTTTGATACACTGCTAATGGTTGTTGTTTTGGATGATGCTTATGGTTACTGTTGCAGTGCTATTCCTAGTGTTGGGCTGATGCTAGCTGCTACAGATTTGTTGCTGTGTGCTGTTGTGATGGCTTTGGTGTTGCTTTGATATACTTAGTGTTTGTTTGTCTTGGTCTTTGAAATGCAGAGGATAGTTTGTGTAGGAAGCTTGGGCTTATGGTGTGGGGTTTATGAATCGGTCCCTAGTTGTTTCCTGCTGCTAAAGAGCAGTATTAGACTTGGGGTGTTTATTTTGGGTGTATTCTGTTTTTTACTGCTTTTTGTTTCCTTATTCTTGGCTGGTTGATTGGTTTCTCACCAATCTTGGGTGTTGTGCTAACATATAATTGAGTTACCTCTTCGGTGCCAACTTAGTTGGAATTGTTGAGTGTAGTTATAATGCTTGTTGCTCCTCCCTTTTTTATTGATGTAAGTTCTCCGTTGTAAATTTTTCTTCATCAATGAAATTTCACTTTTGCTGATAAAAAAAAAATATAGCTAGCCATATGAGGCGTATTTTGTTAACCCCCTTCAGGAAGCATGATGGCAATGTGTGATAAAATACTATTATTCATTTTGACCTTTGTAGTATGGACTCATCTAAATGCAGTACAAACTGATGATAAGCTCCTTTCTTCTTCGGGTAGAAATATTTCATAATTTGTTCTTAGGGTTGATATATTTCATGAAGCAAAATTACGCTGTATTTTTTTGTCATTTTAATGAATTACCAAATTTTGTCTACAGATAATAAATTTCATCTAAGGAAATGCCTCCTTTTAAAATTGTAGAGCACAAATTTATCTTTAGTTTGTATTTTTGGTCTTCATGTGGAATCAATTTTTTAGACTTTTTCCAAAAAAAAAAAAAAAAGAGTAGAACTTGTTGCTTTTTTGTTTTTATTTACATGGGTGCCCTTTTTTATTTGGACAAATTATTTGGGCAAATGATCCACACCACAACCAATCGGTGAAGACGGAAATAATTTGCGTGAATAAAGCGAAAAGCACACAACTCTTGTGATCGCTGAAATATTACTATTTTCTTTTTGGTAATGATACCAAAATATTACTAATAAAAGTAGTTTTGGCTCGTTTTGATTAGTTTTAAAATTAAAAAAATATTAAGAATTTTAAATATTTCATTAAATATTTTTATCCAATATTTTATTAAATATTTTTAAATATTTTATATAGGTATGAGATCAGCATTTGGGTCTTGCACCTATGTGAGATATTTGATAAAAATATTGATAAAAGATTTGGGATCTCTAGAATTACTCTTAAGAATAATAATTTGAGTATGGAGTTGTATTTTGAAAGATAAATTTTTAAAATGAGTTTTGAAAAGGGAAAACTTATTTGATTATAAATTTTAAAAATAGTTTTGAGTTGTATTTTGAAATTGTTCTAGGTTTTTTTTTTTTAAATATTTAAAATTTTTCTTAATTTTATTTTTTTAGGGTAAATATTTTTAATGTAAATGTTTATTTATTTGTTTTTAATGTACACTGTATTTATTACATTTATGCATTGTATTTTTTTAAAAAATTTGAAAATTTTTTTTTATTTAAATATATACATTATTTTAAATATATATTTTTTTATTATAAATATTTTTTTTATTTTTTCAATTTTTTAAATTTTAAAAATACTTAAAAGTTAACGAAAAATATTTTTTTCAAAAATAAAAAAAATATTTTATGAAAAAATTAATTTTTCAAAAAATAGTATTTTTTTTTTTTTGAATTTTTTTGTCTTAAAAATAAAGTTTTGAAAAAAGTGTTTGGATATAAGTTTTGAGAAGAATTTTAAAATTTTTTGTTAGAATTATGATTCAAAATAAAATCAAATGCTGCCTTTGTTTTTGGTAATGATACCAAAGTATTCTTTTTTTTTTGACATCCTCTTATTATATAATATATATATATATATATATTAAGGTAATAGTATTATTAACGGAATGTAAATATTGGAAAAACTGTTTGCTGCTCATGGGGCGCTACGTGATAGCATTCCTCACTACCCAAACAATTTCTATATCCCTCATACTTTACAATCCCCAACATAAATTTGTAAACTCACCCATCCACTACCAACCACAATACTATTGAAACATTACCCAGAACAACCAATAACTTGTCAAATACTTGCTCACACAATCAAAAAACATAGAAACCCCCAAACCGACACAAGGCATATATATATATGTTCACACAGTACGTAGAAATCACAAAAAATAGGAAAACGAGAGAGAGAATGGTTTTAGCATACCGGCAAAAGTATGGAAGTTCACAAAAATTGCTTGAGCGCAAAAAGTGTCGCTCGAGCGAAGGAACAAAATTCTGGGCATCAACAACTTGAAAACAAACTATCAACCTGTTCCAAACGAAAACAACACGTCCCAAAAGCCAAACTCAAAGAGAGACAAAGGGAAACAAGACATGAACAACGGCATAAGGTAATGAAACCCGGATTCAAAACATACAATGGATCGGGTCTAAACCAGAAACGTTATACCATTGGTTAACTTCCATTGAACTTTTATTTTATAATCTCACATAGGCGTTTTGATTTTAAAAATAATTTTATATGGGATTTTGAAACTCTCATAATATTTAATTTTAAAATAATTACAATCCCACATCGAGAAAATAAATAAAAGTGAGTTGTTTCACTTATATAAAGTGAATCTTATACTCTTATTTAATATTATAATATTGTGCATGTTTTAGTTCAAGATGGTTTAAATTTTAAAAAAAATTTAAAGGTTTTAATTAATTAATTTTGTTGTAAATTGGTTAGTCTTTTGACTTAGTCGATTAGACTAAATCGTTTTTTATTTGACTGATTCACTGGTTTAATCACGATTTTAGCTGTTTTATCAAAATATATTGCTTAGATTTGTTTGATTTATTGACCTTATTAAAAATTGAACGACTGATATTACTTGATTAGAAATGAACTTCTCGTCCAAATAACTGTTAATTTTTATTTTACAATTTCACATCAGGAAAAGGAGGAAAAAAATGAGTTGTTTCACTATATAAACCTTATACTCCCATTTGATATTGCAGTGTTGTGTATGTTTCAGTTCAAAATAGTTTAAATTTTAAAATTAAAATGGAATTTAAAAATTTTAATTAATTAATTTTTGTATAAGTTGATTGGTCCTTTGACCTAATTAATAGGGTAAATCGTTTTCGGTTTGACTAATTCGCTGGTTTAATTGCGATTTTAGCGGTTTTATCAAAATATATTGGTTAAATTTGTTTGATTTGAAATAAATTAAAAATTGACCTAATTAAAGATTAAACGGCTAAAATTGGTTGATTTGAAATAAATTTCCTGTCCAAATAATTGTTAACTTTTAAACAATTAAGAAAATCTCCATTAGTTAGCTTCCATTTAACTTTTATTTTATAATTTCACATCAAGAAAAGAAGAAAAAAGTGAATTGTTTCACTTACATAAAATGAATCTCATACTCCCATTTATATAAGCAAAATGAGATTTTTGGTGAGAAGCATTATGATCAATATCTCATACTAATATTTTTGATTTTTTTAATTTTAAATAATTAAGAAAATCCTCCCAATTGGCTAGTAGTATTATTAACGGAATGTAAATATTTGGAAAAATTGTTTTGTGCTCGTGCGGCTCTACGTGGTAGTATTCCAAACTAATTACAAATCTCTATGTCTCTTACAATCACCAACATAAATTCGTAAACTCTACTCACTACCAATCATAACACTATTGAAACAATACCTAGAACAACCAATAACTTGTCAAATACTTGATGTTCACACAATCAGAAAACATAGAAACGCCCAAACCGACTATATAAAACACAAGGCATATATATATATATATATATAGATGTTCACACAATACATAGAAATCACAAAAATAGGAAAACGAGAGAGAGAGAGAGAGAGAGAAATGGTTTTAGCGGAGGTGCCAAAGGAGGTGATGATGAGTGAAATTCTAACAAGGCTTCCGGTGAGGTCTGTTTTACGATTGAGATGCGTTTGCAAGCAGTGGTGCTCTTCAATGGCCACTCCTGAATTCATGAGTGTTAGAAATTGGGTGTCCATGTGGCATGACCCTTTGAACCTTTTGAACCTTGTCCATGTAAGTTTGAATTTGAATTCAAAACTTATTTGGATAACCACTCATGATATCTATATCTATCATATCAACTGATATGGATAGATGATATATTTATCCAATATATCCCATGTGATATATGGGATATGGGATAATGAAAACAACGTATGTTTTTTCCCATATTGACTCTCTCTCATTAAAACAACGATAAAGCTTTTTGCACTGTGACTTGTGTGGGTGATACTCATATTGTGGTATCACTCCACAACTGGGTTCGTTGTGCGCATTCTTGAAGCACGTGATTTACCTACGAGATTCTTCGCTTCAAGTTCCATTAACTAAGGTATGATCTGAATGTTTTACCCTCTGCGTTATACTTTGATTTACATTGGTATAAGAGCATATATGGGTATTTTCGTGTTTTTTTTTAATCATGTGTATAATTTTATATAAATATATACATATTATATGCATGAAAATTAATGAAGGAGGAAGATGAAGTGTAGGGTTTCTGCACTTCCACTTTCATTAGATTGAGAGTGTAAAACACCTTATTTTTATGTTCATTAAATGTCATTTTTAAGACCATAAATGTTTTTATTTTGGAAAATGGAGTCCGATAGTACCAAAATTGGACCAGAAATACACTCCGGAAGGCGACGCGTGAACCGCACGCGCCATATGACACCGTCTGCGGTGGCCACACGCTACCACGCGCCAGACGTGCTTCCCACGCGCCTCTACGCGCCATCACGCGCGCGTCAGCCGCACTGTCCACGCGCATGCCGTCCGCGCTGCGCACGAGCGCGCCGTGCGTTGAGCCGCGCCGTTTTCGTCCGTCGGCTTGGCTGCTGATGTTAAGGCACTGTTTGTTTTTTTTTTTTAATTCTGAATCGCGTTAAATGGTCATAAATAATTCGTTATAGATTTGTTTTATGCGTGGTTGGTACTGTTAGACTCAGAATTAAATTTTCTATCTTCTGTAAAATTTTAAAAAATTTATGAAAATAAAAAATATTTTTTATGTGATAATAATTCATTGTTTCTGCTTTAAAATGCTTCTGGTGTTGCATGAATAATTTTCTGGGGTTGAAATTTTTATTGTAAACTATTGTAAAGGTTTACTATTTATTGGTATAATTGTTTCAGTTTATCAGATTCTGGAATATTTATTTCTAATTTTATGTGTGTTTATTAGTTATTTAAAATTCCAGAAAATTTCAGAATGATGTACATTCTATTATGGCATAATCTGAATATTAAACACATACATATTTTTTTTAGGGTTTGTAATATGTTGTGAATTAGAAGCATGTTAGTTTTTTTTTATTTATTTAATTCCATTATTAAATGAATATAGCATGATGTAAATTTACATTAAGATGCTATTGTATGGAATTTATCATGCTTTGTATATGCCATAAGTAGTGGGAGATTGATTTTTTTTTTTTGCGCATGGAATTAAATTAAATTTTGATAATTATCACTAGAGGCGCAAGAGATGATTACGAGCATAGCAAATTTTCGATCTTGAGACATGTGTAAATTATCATTATTTAATTTAGATTTTTTTGCTGCAAAATAATTTTTTGTGTTGCTATCATATATCCCTCTGCGCATTTGTTTACTCTGTATGTAGAAATGGCTGCTAAGACAGTGGTGGCAGACTTAACTAAGGGAGAGAAATTGGATGGCGACAATTATGATATATGGCGCCGTAAGATCCAATACCTCCTCAATGAGCAAGAAGTGTTGACCACACTTGAACAAGTGATGGCTGAGCCAGAGCAGGGCAATACAGCTCAACATCGTCGTGATCTTGAAGTCTTTCAAACTTAGCGTAACAAAGATCGGTGTGCGCGCTTTACTATGCTGAACAACATGCACAACGACTTGATTAGTGAGTTTGAGCATTGCCCAATTGCATTTGAGATATGGGAAGCTCTCAAGCAAAAGTTTGGTATTACCTCTTTGGCAAAGCTACGTGGGCTAACTATGAAGTTTGACTCCTATCAGAAAAGGGCGCGTCACTCGATGAAGCGGCATTTGAGGGTATGTCAGCCATGATATGTGAGCTTGCGGCTGCTGGGCACAATTTGACTCAAAAACAGCAAGTACAAGCTGTGATTCGCTCTCTGCCAAATTCTTGGGAGCAGATGAAGCAGAACATGATGCATAATGAGAGTGTGAAAACATTCGAAAACATATCGCGTCATTTGGAGCTAGAGGCTAAGTGCCTTGAGGTAGCTATGGTGATTGAGTCGAGCTCACGTAAGACTTCTCAGTTCAAACGTGGAAAAGCAAAAAGTGTCCCTAAGAAGCAAGCAGTAGCTGCGCTAAAGCCCAATGGCGCTAGAAATTTCAAGTGTAGGGGCAAGAGAGGTGGCAAGAAGGTAAAGGCTAAATTGATATGCTTTAACTGTAACAAAGAAGGACACTTCGCTCGGGATTGCCCTGAGCAGAAGAAGGTACTCCCTTACTTAATTTCTCGCATTCAATGCTTTGTTCTAGTCAAGCATTAATTGCTCATTCTCCTCATTTTTGGGTTGTAGACTCCGGAGCAACAGACCACATCGCGAGGGACAGAGTAGGGTTCGTTGAGTATCGCCGAGTACCTGCTGGGAGCAGAAAAGTTTACATGGGGAACGAGTCCAGTGTGGAGGTGCTTGGCATTGGCACATACAAGCTGGAAATGCGACGAGGGCGCACCTTGTATCTTCATGATGTTCTTTATGCTCCGGATATTCGGCGAAACTTAGTTTCAGTTATTAGCATGATGAGCCTTGGTTTTAGCTTTTGTTTTGAGAATAATGGTGTTAGCATTTATTTGGGAACAATTTTTTATGGTTTTGGTTATCTTTCAGATGGTTTTTTAGTTTTGGATGTGGATGATTCTAGTTTAATAAAAATGCCAATGGCTCTGTTTCTAATATTGCATCTTTTTGTGATAATGATTCTATGAGATGGCATGCTAGATTAGGCCACATAGGGCAAGACAGGATGACTAGATTGGCTAGAGAAGGTCTTTTAGGCCCACTCGCTAGAGTCACTTTGCCTACTTGTGAGCACTGTCTTGCTGGAAAGGCAACAAGGAAACCATTTGGGAAAGCCATAAGGGCATCTATCCCATTACAACTTATTCATTCTGATATATGTGGACCAATGAATGTGAGGGCAAGGCATGGAGCCCCTTATTTCATCACATTTATAGATGATTGCACGCGTTTTGGTCATGTCTATTTGATTTCTCACAAGTCAGAAGCATTGGATTGCTTTAGACGGTATGTTAATGAGGTTGAGAATCAATTAGACAAGAGCATTAAGGCTCTAAGGACTGACCGAGGACGTGAGTATCTATCTGAGCAATTTAAAGTGCTCTGTGAGGAAAAAGGAGTTATCAGGCAATTGACAATTCCTAGGACTCCGCAGCAAAATGGTGTAGCGGAGAGAAGGAATCGCACATTGCTTGACATGGTTAGATCAATGATGGCGCAAGCTAATCTTCCATTTCTTATTGGGGAGATGCTTTGTTGACTTGCTACTCCTTAACCGTGTGCCCTCCAAATCAGTTCCTTCCACCCCATATGAGATGTGGACTGGCAAAAAGCCTGATTTGGGCAATTTGCGGCCTTGGGGTTCGGCAGCTTACATACACAACGCTTCTCATAAGTTTGGGAAGTTGGGCCCTAGAGGAAAGAAGTGTATCTTCATTCGCTATAGTGAGCATTCTAAGGGCTATGTGTTTGTTGGGGAGCATCCGGATGGAAGTGTGACTGAAATTGAGTCACGAGATGTGGATTTCCTAGAGGAGGATTTCCCTAGCAGAGGTGAGGTAACTAGAGAAGTAGAACTCTATGAGATGGAGGATCTACTTGAAGGCGCACCTAGTAGCCTAGTAGAGAATGAGGAGATAATCCTCAAGCTCCTAGGGACAGTGGGAGCGATCTACCTGCCCATGGATTAGATCCAATGGATGAGGATTCTCAGGATTCTCAACTATGTAGAAGCAAACATGGAGCTATACCTCGTCGTCGTTTTGAGATTGAAGGGGAAGCATTCATGATTGCTCCGAGTGATGAGATGGAGCCTAAGAATCTCAAAGAGGCTCTCTCATCCCCTGCTAGTAAAGAATGGAGTACTGCAATAGATGAAGAAATAGAGTCTGTGAAAAAAAATCATGTCTGGGACTTGGTTGATTTGCCGCCAGAGCGCAAGACTATTGGAACAAATGGGTTCTCAAAATCAAGCGCAAAGCAGATGGTTCAATAGAAAGGTATAAGCCTCGCCTAGTGGCGAAAGGTTACACCCAACGAGAGGGTGTGGACTATGAGGAAACTTTTTCACCAGTTGTAAGGTTTGCCTCTATTCTCCTAATTCTAGCCATAATAGCTCAATTGGACTTAGAGCTATATCAGATGGACGTTAAGACTGAATTTCTCAATGGAGAATTGGTTGAAGAGATCTATATGGATCACCAAAGGCTTTGTGGTAGTAGGTCAGGAACGCAAAAGTTTGCAAGCTCAAACGATCTATTTATGGCTTAAACGCAATCATCCAGATAGTGGAATTTGAGATTTCATCGAGCCATTGTTTCTAATGGGTTTACGATGATCGATGAAGATCACTGTGTGTACGTTAAGCGGTCCAAGGACAGTTTTCTGATATTGTCATTATATATAGATGACATATTATTGGTTGGAAATGACAAGGAGATGATTGTCGCCACTAAAAGGTGGTTGTTCTCTACATTTGAGATGAAAGACATGGGCGAAGCGAGCTATGTGCTTGGTGTTAAGATCCTTAGGGATCGCTCTAGGAGACTTCTTGGTTTGTCTCAAGAGACTTACATTAAGACTATCCTAGAGCGATTCCAGATGCAGAGCTGCAAACCCATTGACACTCATGTTGTGAAAGGCAAGAGCGTAAGCCTTGATATGGGTCCTAAGACTCCAGAAGAGAATGAAAAGATGGCACGTGTTCCCTATGCAAATGTTGTTGGAAGTTTGATGTATGCTATGATGTGTACACACCCTGACATTTGTTATGCAGTCGGATTGGTGAGTCGTTACCAATCCAACCCAGGACCAGCTCATTGGAAAACAGTTAAGAGGATATTACGACATCTTAGAGGGACTGCAGATTACACACTTTGCTACCAAAGTTCAAATCTACATCTAGTTGGCTATTGTGATGCTGACTGAGGAGGAGACTTAGATGAGCGTAAGTCTACTTCAAGATATGCTTTCATACTTAGCGATGGTGCTATTTCTTGGAGCCGTAAGAAGCAATCCTGTATCGCCTTATCGACTATGGAGGCTGAGTTTGTAGCTTGTTCATCTGCCGTTCAGGAAGCCGTTTGGTTGAGGAGATTCCTTCAGCATTTGGATGTTGTCACACACACTTCAGAGCCTGTGACTGTCCATTATGACAGCATGGCTGCACTCGCTTACGCTAAGGATCCTAAATGCCACGGCAGAACCAAACACATTGATGTAAGGTTCAACCTCATCAGAGACATTGTGGCGCAGAAAGAAGTGATCCTGGAGCACATCCCTACGAGTCGCATGGTTGCGGACCCTTTGACTAAGCCCATTGCTAGAGATGTTTATCTTACTCATGTTAGGGCTTTAGGACTATGTAGGTGGTGATATATTTATGTGTATTCAGTTGAACTCATATTTTTTGGGATATTTATGCCATTAGTATTCATATTTGTTTCTATTACACATTTATATTTACTACTTTTTGCAATGGTTTGTGAATTAGCATACACAGAATAATTAAATTGATGTTAGCAGGCAAGATTGGCTCACTCACACAAGCAATCGCCCTTAGCGCTAGGTAGCGAGCAAGGATGAGACTAGTGGCTTATTGTATTTGGGGCAAATAGAGAAGCAAAAATTATCCACTAGTTATGTTGCCTTGGTTGGAGCCAAGATGAGGTCTTGTTAGAGACCGACCATGGATATGAGAGTACCCACTTTTCCATGATGTGCCTATTATGGATAGCCAAATGCGAGCAAATAGAGAATTCAAGTTAGACGCTAGGAAGCGACTTGTGCGCTTAAGAGTGACTAGACTAAGATTTGTATGGTGTGTGAGTTTAATATCACTCTTTGGAAGAGTTACTCCACTATAACATGCATTCGTACTGCATGTGCTTATCGACCCGTTAGCAAGGTGAAAGAATGGATCCCTGCTTCTTCACCGTGTGAGTCCTAAAAGTCATTTTTCCCTAAATGACTTCACTTTGTGCCTTTTGTGACCTTTGACTATATCATAAGATCAGGAGTTGATGTTCAACTACTTTGGTATGTTGCCTATGGTCATGTATGATTCGGCTTTAAGGGACATTACTGGGAAAGCAGTCAATTTCAAATTAAATGATATGAGGTTGAAGAGAAGATCATCTAGTTCTACATCTCTGCTCTATATTCACAGTCGACAACTCACATCGCTCTCTATGGGATGCTGATTGGGTGTGAATATAATGCGGGACCTAGGAGAATCAAACATGCTCTTTGAGGGATTAGAGATGTTTTTGGACCGATGTAGCTAGATGGGTCTGGGTACATGAGACACTATTTCTGTTCATTTTGGGTTGATATCTCTATGCTGACTCATATTGAGTTTCTAGTATAGAGCTCCCACATGCAGGTGTTCTCAGCGGTTGCACGGTGCATTGGCTAGTTTGAGATTGTTCATTTTTTCGGGAGATTGAGATAGAGATGTGGCAGTGTCATGCCAACTCATGTGTGATTGGGAAATGTTAGAAATTGGGTGCACATGTGGCATGACCCTTTGAACCTTTTGAACCTTATCCATGTAAATTTGAATTTGAATTCAAAACTTATTTGGATAACCACTCATGACATCTATATCTATCATATCAACTGATATGGATAGATGATATTTTTATCCTATATATCTGATATGATATATGGGATATGGGATAATGAAAACAACGTATGTTTTTTCCCATACCGACTCTGTCCTACTAAAACAACGATCAAGCTTTTTGCACTGTGACTTGTGTGGGTGATACTCATATTGTGGTATCACTCCACTGCTGGGTTCGTTGTTCACATTCTTGAAGCACATGATTTACCCACGAGATTCTTCGCTTCAGGTTCCATTAACTAAGATATGATTTGAATGTTTTACTCGCTGCGTTATACTTTGATTTACAATAAGAGAACACCCGAGGAAGTCAAAGTCATCGTCAAGTAGCAATAATAGAAGAATCATGATTGCCGGTTACCTTAGTAGCGGTTTCGTGTTCAAATCAATGTCGGTTTACTCGAAACCACCATTCAGCAGCAGTTTAGTCGCCTACAATAATTATCCTTGGAGCAATCGGAACCCAGCCAGGATTCAAGGTAGCTGTGATGGATTATTCTGTTTGACTACCAGAAGGGTACCAGTCATCCACATTTGGAACCCTTCAACAAGACTTTGCCCTTTGTTTATGAAAAAAGGATGGTGTGGTTTGGGGTTTGGTTATGATCACTCTATTCATGCCTTGAAAAGGTGTTTGCGATGAAGTCATGTGGTGTTGAACAAATCCAAGTTCATGTTTATACATTGGAAACCACCACCACCACTATTACTATTAGCTACTCTAGGTCTTTGTTTCCGACTTCTCCTCCTGCTCCGAGGCCTTGTACCAGATCCCGTCCGATTCTCACTCAGACGACCCCTGCCCTTTCTTTTACACCGAGTACAAGTACCTGTACGAATCCGAATTCGAATCCGAGTTCGAATCCGAGTTTTGGAGAAGAATTCAGGATTTCCCTTATCACCCCCCTCCTTGTTCACCTGGCAAGTTAGTTAATAGAGCTCTTCATTGGCCAGTATATTTTGGCCCCTTAACTTCTGCTTCTGCTTCTTTTTCTTTTCCTTCACCTGGTCAGTTGAGAATTGCTTCTATTGATGTGACAAAGGAGACTTATGGTGAAATTCCAATGCCTAATCACGTACAAGAAGATAGACATAGTGGTTATCTTTACACTGGCTTCGAGGTTTTAAGAGGATATATTTGTTTGATTTTTAATCGACTTAAAATTGGATGTGATGTGTGGGCGATGATGGAATACGGAGTGAGAGATTCATGGACAAAATTGGTGACAATTCAACATCTGCCATCGACGTTTATCTTCCAACCTCTACTGTCTTTAGATAATAGTAATGGTGAAATCATCTTCTTGGAAAATAAGTCTCAAACGGGTGTGTACAATTCAAGTGAAAATATATTCCCTTCTCTTGACATTGTTGACGATACTAGTCTTGGTCAATTCTATTCCTATTTTGAGATCCTAATCTCGCCCAATGCCGCATGAAGATTAACAGATTTGCATGATTTCTCCAGTATAGTATCAATTTTACTAGCTTCTCACTAGGTTTCTCCAGTATAATATCAACTTTATTATTTATGTGAGTTCAATTTTATTCCATACATTATTATTTATGTATGCTGCTCAATTGATAAGAATTTTATTGGTTAGGCTGAATTTTTGGTTTCGAGTGGATGCACTTCGTGATATATAACTTTTTATCAAGTTCATCCTTTATTTTATCTATAGTGGGCGTAAAAAAAATAATATTATATAATAATAACAGAAAAAAATGCACTTAGGCTATTTTAGTTGACTATTTAGATTTTTGGCTATTGTGTTTGGAAAGTTAATTGGTTTTTTTTTTTTTTTTGGTAATTTATTTGATAGTTGTAAGAAAAAAAGTAAAATGATTACGGGTTAAATGTAACATTTTGTCTATTTTAACCTATTTTGTCTTTTCGTGATCTATTGTAGCCCAACCTTCCTCCCAAATAAGGCCTGTATATGTTGATCAAATGGTAAGAGTTTATTTTATTAAACCTGATCATGGATTTGAGTCTCTTCTAGGAATGGCAACGGGGCGGGGCGGGGAGGGGCGGGGCCGGGGACTACCCCCCGTTCCCAATCCCCGAAAGTAATACCCCCCCCCATCCCCGTCCATAGCCCAGCCCCATCCCCGCCCCGATCGGGGATCCCCGACCCCAAAAAATCCCCGGTTTATTTTTTTATATGTAAAAATCTGTAAACATCAATAAACATTCTCAATCACCCTTCATTACTGGATGTATAAATTTTGGAATTTATCAGTTGGAATATCAACCCTAATAGCTTCATTTTTTTAATTAATTAAGGGGTTCGTTTAAAGTGAAGTTAGCTGGAACTTGACATTAATGTAGAACCCAACCACAACAAACAAACAAAAAAAAAAGAAAGAAAGATAGGAAGATCCTGAGGCAACATACAAATTTGAATCCTGTAGCAACATCCATTTAAATCAATAAACATCAATAAACATTAATAAACAAAACATCCTGAAGCAACATACAAATTTGAATCCTATAGCAACATCCATTTAAATCAATAAATATCAATAAACATTAATAAACATCCTGTAGCAAAACATCAATAAACATAAATAAACATTAATTCAGCAGCCCATACATACACAACCCACACACAAAACATCCTGTAGCAACAAAACACAAACAAAACATCTGTCCAGCAACCCACACACAAGAAAATTCAACAAATAGCAAAGAGAATAATTAATCCCAAGCACAACCCGCAAGGGATAGGTTACCCAAAAATTGAAATTAAAAAATATATATATATATATATATCCATTACAACATAAAAAAGCAAATCCATTGTTTCTTCAAACCCATACAAACCACACAACTTCCATCATCTCCTTCAACTTGAATTCTTGTTAAATAACAAAAGGAAAAAAACAAATAACTAATACTAATAATAAAATGTAAAAAATGTTAACAATTAAAAAAAAAGATGACAACTAACACAAAAGTGGCACATGACTGATCCGACTCGATCTCATCATCATCATATATAGTTGCATAGCCCACCGATTCCAACAACCCTTTATAAAAATAATATCTGACATTTTTAACCTTTATAAAAATAATATGGATTGAATTAATATAAATAAATTAAGTACTCATCATCTTTTAAACAAATTATGACATGATTGAAACAATTAGAAACAGTATTCTGATTGAAACAAATTAAGTACTCATCATCTTTCTCTTAGAAACAGTAGTCTGATTAGTGGACAACACACTAAGCAACTGTTACATGAACAATAAGTTACAAATATGCACCATGAGTTATATTCATCACTTTTAACATAGTCAGCTACAGAACATACCAAGAGAAAATGTTTCATAGTCAGCTACAATGTAATCCAACTAACAGTACTAGAATGTTTAGTTCTTAGATTAGATCCTTGAGAAGACAGTAAAGGGGATGCGATAGAGTGTTCAACATGCATTACAGAAGATGCAATATGGGTTCTCCGCTAAATAATAGTTACAAATAATATAATGAAGACAGTAAAGGGGATGTGATAGAGCTTGGCTATTCTCAGATCGAAGATAACACATTAACACTCATACAACCCTTACAACCAGATAACACATTAACACTCAAACCATCTTTTTTCTAAGGTTTAATATAATCAACTAAAGAGAGAATGTTGTAATCAACAATCCACAAAAGAGGCCCCAAAAAAAAGACTGATACAAGAACATCTCCAATCCATATCCAAATGTCCTCAAACTTAAATTTGAATTAAAAAAAAACCTCAAATACTTGACCTAAACTCATACCAAATTGAGAATGATTCAAATTTGACTTAATATGGAAGATTCAAATCTGGACTCAAATGCCTAAATAGGGTTATATTTGTTTCATTTATTTACTAAATTGCCATTTAAAAATACAAGTTTAAAGAAAAACTAGAGATGGTTATTTATACAGACAAAAGAATTCAACTTATGAAGAGAATTATAGTAAAAGGAAGATGACAAACGTAACAGAAATTCATGAGTGATCAAGCTTTTATCTCAAACAAATAACGAATCGATAGCCATAAAAAGTAAATTTGAGATTAGTTTTTTATTTTATTTTTTAAAAGTACTATTTGAAAACTTGCCCCACATAGTTAATTACAGGGGAGAGAAGGGAAGCTGGATTCCCTTGATCATTAAAAAAATAGACAGATCATCATCTTAATAGACAAATTATCAATAATATAGACAGATTATCAATAATATCAACAGATCAAACCTGATGTGAAAGATAATGATCAACAGATTATCAATATAAAATAAATAAATTTAGAGAAAAAAAAAACAGATCTATATTGTATTTTTTACAGATCTATACTCAGATCTAAACACTTAGATATATATATATATATATAATATACATATATGTAAACCTAGATCAAAATCCCTAGAGAGAGAGAGAGAGAGATACCTAAACAGAGATGGGAGGCGCGGTGGTGACGGAGGATCGCCGGTGACGGAGGGAGGCACGGCGGTGACAAATGAAAGAGAGAGGGACAGACCAGTGGCGAGAGAGAGAGAGAGAGAGAGAGAGAAAGGAGCGGCGTGTGTGAGAGGCTTTGAGTGTGTGTGTCTGTCAAACCCTAAACAAAGACAAGCATATGCATATATATATCCAGGGACAAAAGGGTCATTTTACCTCGGGGACCATGCGGGGCGGGGCGGGAGCGGGCCGGGTCCGGTTCTGAAACACATATCCCCGTCCCCGGCCCAGATATCATCGGGGATGAATTTTTGAATACCATCCCCGGCTCGTAAGGGATATTTTTCGGTGAATAACCGCTGAATTCGGAGTCGGGGAGTCGAATCACCGTCGGACCGGTTTCAGATTGCCATCCCTAGTCTCTTCCTCATCTTTGCATAATTTTTATGAAAACAACGTAGAGGTATTTTGGGAATTAAAGACGTGACAAAAAGTGACAACACCACAAGAGGGCTTTATTTTATGTAGTAGAAATCTATCTATATATTTTAAAAAAATAGAATTTTTAGTAAGGAATTTTGTGAAAATTTCAATATCACATACTAATTTTTTTTTTTAATTTTAAGTAATTAAGAAAATTTTCATTGGTTAGCTTCTATTTAACCATATAAAAATAAAACACTAATTAGTCTATAATTTATTTGATAATCCCACATCGAGAAAAAAAGAAAAAAGTGAGTTGTTTCACTTATACAAATTGAATCTTATACTCCCATTTAATATTGTAGTGCTGTGAATGTTTCAATTCAATATAATTTAAATTTAAAATTTTTAATTAATTAATTTTTGTATAAGTTGGTTGGTCTTTTGACCTAGTCTATTAGGCTGAATCATTTTTTATTTGACTGATTCGTTGGTTTAACTGCGATTTTATCAAAATATATTAGTTAGATTTGTTTAATTCGAAATAAACTAAACATTGATTTGATTAAAGATTGAATGAGATTGCTTAATTAGAAATAAATTTTCTGTTGAAACAATTGTTAACTTTTATTGTATAATCCCATATCGGAAAAAGGAAAAAAAAATTAAGTTGTTTTACTTATATAAAGTGAACCTTATGCTCCTATTTAATATTATAGTGTTGTGCATGTTTCAATTCAAGACAATTTAAATTTTAAAATTAAAATAACATTTAAAAGTGTTAGTTAATTGCTTTTTGTATAAGCTAGTCGGTCTTTTGACCTAACCGATTAGATTGAACCATTTCAGTTTAACTAATTTGCCGGTTTAACTGCAATTTCTCATATAGATTTTTTTAATTTTAAACAATTAAAAAAAATCTCCACTTCCATTTAAGCATTTAAAAATAAAACTCTAATTAGTTTATCATTCATTTTATAATCTTACATTGGGAGAAGAATGAAAAAATGAGTTGTTTCACTTATATAAAGTGAATCTTATATTTCCATTTAATATTCTAGTATTGTGTATAATTCAATTCAAGACAGTTTAAATTTTAAAATAAAAAACTTTAATTAGTCTATGATTTATTTTATAATCCTACATCGGAATAAGAAGAAAAAAATGAGTTGTTTTACTTATATAAAATAAATCTTATACTCTCATTTAATATTTTAGTATTGTGCATCTTTCAGATCAAGATAGTTTCAATTTAAGATAAAATCTGAAAGTCTTAATTAATTAATTTTTGTATAAGTTGGCTGGTCTTTCGACCTAGCCGATTAGGTTGAATCATTTTCAATTTGACTGATTCAGTGGTTTAATTGTGATTTTATCGATTTTATCAAAATATATTAGTTAGATTTATTTGATTCAAAATAAACTACAAAGATTGACGTGCTTAAAGATTTTGATTCGAAATAAATTTTCAGCCCAAACAATCGTTAAATTTTATTTTACAATCTCACAACAAGAAAAGAAAAAAGTTGAGTTATTTTACTTGTATAAAATAAATCTTATGCTCCTATTTAATATTGTAGTGTTGTATATATTTCAGTTCATGACAATTTAAATTTTAAAATTATTTAAAAGTTTTAATTAATTAATTTTTGTATAAGTTGGTTACTCTTTTGACCTAGCCGATTAGGCTGAGCCATTTTCGGTTTAACTGATTCGCTGATTTAACTGCGATCTTAGCGATTCTATCAAAAAATATTGGGTAGATTTATTTGATTCGAATTAAACTAAGATTAACCTAATTAAAGATTAAATGACTGATATTGTTTGATTCAAAATAAAATTCTTGCCTGAACAATTGTTAATTTTTATTTTACACAATTTCACATAAAGAAAAAAAAGGAAAAAGTAAGTTGTTTTACTTATATAAAGTAAACATATGCTCTCATTTAATATTATAGTGTTGTGCATGTTTCAGTTGAAGATAATTTAAGTTTTATAATAAAACAAAAATTTTAATTTTTAATTAATTAATTTTTGTGTAAGTTTGTTGATCTTTTGACCGATTTTAATGATTTTATCAAAAAAATATATATTGTTTTATTTCTAAAAGGTATGTTTAAGTTTTATGATAAACTTTAACATAAAATGAACTAAAACTAAAAAATTTATAAAATGAAATTTATTTTTATTTTATTATAAATATATTATTTTTTAATTTATTCTATTTTTTTCATCTTTACCAATTAAATTATGACATCTATTTCTTATTGTGAACTTAGAATATACAATTAATGTCATAACAACTGCAGTATATATATTCTAATAAAATGGTTAAAATTTAGTTCATTCTAAATTATTGTTCTATACTTGTAAAATAAATTTTATGTTCTAATTTAATTTTAAAATTATTTTTAATTATTTATTTAGCCTGTGCGTCGCATGTGTTCATATGCTAGTATATATCAAGGAAAATGAGATTTCTAATTATGAGAGCGAGGGTTTTTAACTATGAGAGCTATACGAGTTCCAAAACTCAAAACCAATTTTGTTGATTTGGCTATTCTTTAAAAAGAGAAAAATATTTATTGGCTACTAAAAATTAAAATTTAAAATTTAAATCATAGTCAACAAATCTCTTAATGAATATTCACCTATGATTTAGGGATTCAAATTTCAAAATTTGTTACCTAACAAAATACACATGATTTTAAAAAATGTTTTTCCATAATTAAAAAAAAAAATACTATATATATTATGAGTATTTACACATAAATCCTAATTTATAAATTTGTATTCCATTAAATTTGTCAAGACACTAGAGCTTCCAAAACATGCAATTTGAGTTTCAAAGAGATGAGATTCATGGATGCATGTGAGATATAGCTTCTAATTCAAGTTTACATAACAAAATCATGCTAAAAAATAGTTAAACTTTTCAGAACTATGCATGCATGCATGAATTGATTCCAAATTCTTCATTTTAAGCTCATTTCTTGCATTTGATCACACTCTCTTCTTGAATTCTCAAATTAAGTGACTTAAATTATTGAAATAGGGTTCATAAGTTTACCTAAAATCTTCAATTGAGCTCTATGTAGCAAATTCTTTGAGTTTCCAAGTCAATTCCTCAATTTACCAAGCAATTCTCTCTCTCTCTCTCTCTCTCTCTCTCTCCACAAGTGTTTAACTCAAGATGATGAGAAGAAAATGTTTAATTGAACTCATATGGCCTATTTATATAACTGGATTAGCTTAAGTTAATTAATCTAGCTTAGGTTAATTAATTCTACTCAAATTTAATTAATTTATTCTAATTATTTGAATCCGCGTCAATTCTAATTAAATTTACCATAGGATTCTAAATATTCCACATAACATATTGACCTCGTTAATTTTGTGTTTTAACGCCATTAAGGCCTTCAATTTTCAGAATTTATTAGAGATCACAACAGATATTTCTACATCTAACAGATATAAACTAAAATATCAAAAGAATCACACAATTAACATAATATTTCACCTTAAGCACTCAATTAGCATTATTTATTAATAATTAATAGCATATTACGTGTCGGGGTTATTACAACTGGTCATTACTCCATAGCCATAGGTGAAATCGTAATCACTCCCTAATTAGTTGCTTGATATCTGTTGAGAGTATACGTATTGTAATAATAATAATAATAATAATAATAATAAAATAATAATAATAATAGTATAAAAAAAAACATATGTAAATAGGATGAAGAAGAAATTTGAGATAAATGAAAGAGAGAAGTATTAAGAGAAACTAGATAAGATATGCATACATCACTTTGGGTTAACTGTCAATCGTACTCTTGGAATTCTGTATCAGTAAACTCATGCATTCCATCATCACTATCATTTTCCACATCTGAATCTGAATCATTATCGTATCATCTTCAAAAAAAAAAATTTAATCGATTGTCTTCAATCCCTAATTCTCACTCCCAATCCATTTTGGACCATGTTGGCGAAGTTGTTCTCTCCATTTTTTTTATTTATTTTTTATTTTTTTCTCTGGTTTTACTTGTTGAGGTTGGCTCCTTATCAACCTTGGGGTCAATGTCAACATAGGATTGGGTCATACAATATCAGCCCCAATCTTCTTGAAATCTGCAGTGAATTACTGATTACTTTTTACGGGTAGGTCTTTGCTTTCAATTTTTTTTTTCTTTTCTTTCCTTGTTTTAATAAATGGTGGTCAGTTTTCATTTTGTTTATAAGTACCTAACTGCTATTAGTATTATTTTGCATCTTCTATTTCTATTCTGTAGCATTGATATAAATCATGGAGTACAGCACACTATACACTATCATATTATAGCAACATTTGATGTACAGTTCAAACTAATCTTTGCTTGAAAACAAATTTTCACTCTGATGGTCACTTGCTTTTTCGGGTACTTTACTGGTCAAACTATACTTGTCAGAGTATATTAATTTGGTTTCTAGAATTTAAGTTGATCCTTCTCTTAAAGTGCACAGTTTTGTTGGGTGCTTTCCTATAAGTGGAGAGTGATGAAATGTATACCATTTTTTTTATCAACCGTGCTAGGGAGCTCAAATTTGAGCCCCCCGAATCCCCCTAATTCAAAAACGACGCCGTTTTTCATTTTTTTCATTTTTTTTTCAGAAGAAGAAAATCAGAAGAAGGAAGAAGAAAAAGAGAAGGAAGAAGAAGAAAAAGAGGAGGAAGAAGAAGGACTGGAGGGGGCCAACAAATCAGGCTGGAGGCGGAGGCGGGGGCGGGGGCGCAGGCAGAGGCGGGGGCTGCAAGGTAGAGGCGGAGACGACGATCAGGCTGCGACGACGATCGGGCAGAGGAGGAGGCGACGAGTTGCGATGACGGCGGGAGCTGCGACGACGGCAAGAGCTGCGACGACGGCGGGCGGAGCTCCTTCTCTTCCCCCCTCTTCTCTCTCTCTCTCTCTCTCTCTCTCTTCTAAATTTCGGGCTATTCGGGGGGGGGAAATTAGGGGAAAAAACATTTTCCTTTTTTTAGGGTTTTGAAGAATATAAGCTGGTCCCAGACACGCTTTTCCTAACAACCAATCTCATCGATCAATTTCTCTCAAAACCACATTGAAAAACAAAAACTCCAATTTCTTGGTGTTGCTTGCATGCTAATTGCCTTGTAAGTTCATTGTTGTTGCTGTTGGTGCCTTATTAACATTCATTTGAAATATCAGGGAAAAATGCATAGATATAATATTCCAGATTCAAAAGCACTAATACATTTTGATGAGGATGAAACTTCTTTAATATCAACAATATGATTAAATTCTTTACTATTCCAGTTTCAGTTTTTTTTTATTCTTTTTTTTCCCCTTCAAGTTGCAACCTCCCCCCCCCCAAAAAAAAAAAAATGTGTGGAGGATTCTTCCACATCCAGCAACCTTTTCCTCCTACTTGTCAAAAAAAAAAAGGGGGGGCATATGAATAACAAAATATCAGTAACCCAATAGCTGTGTTTGGGAAGGAATTTTTTTGGTTTTTTTTTTTTTTTGTTGTTTTTTCACTAAAAGACAAATTGGTTACAAAGCAAAAAAAAAAAAACTAATCCAAACAAAATATCACATCAAACCCATAATCATTTCACTTTTCTCTTACAAACATTACATCCAAGTACAAAAAAACCCAACTATCTTCCCAAACATAAAATAAATTTTCTCCAATAATATCCTACAACTAAAAAAACCTACAAAAAAATCCACTTCCCAAACACCCATAATGTCTAGTAGTACACCACCTAAGAAGCATGGATACGAATATGCTATATGACACAGATACGACACGCGACCTTTCCTAAACTATTCTCATTACTATACATGATACACACAAATAGAATCGAGATAATAACGAGAAACTAAACAAAGCTCTACTGGGATGGTCGCAGGTGCGATGGCTTGAAGCCAAATCGCGGGCGTGGTTGTGAGTCTCGTGGGCACGACTTCCCATGCACGTTTAGCAGCTTTTTCAGACTTTTGTTGCTATTTTGTTCCACAAATTCGGCCACCTGTTTTCCTCCATGCGTTGTCACCTTATCCCATAAACAAGCAGCTTCTATTTTTAGCTGGAAAGATTCACCAACATATCCCCTCATGTTTGTCCACAAGATCAAACACTTTTGACTAAACAAATAGAACCAAAATATTAGCCAAAGTCTTTTGACAAGGTTTCCAACAAATCTTTGTCTCAACATGCCCAATTCTTCTTCGAGTCACCAAAACTGAAAACTTTCCATTTTATAAAATCAAGAAGATAAGAAAAGAAGAAAGCCAACTAAGAAACAATTTTGTCAACTTTGTCTTGGTATTTGCCCAAATCACATGCAACAAAGATTAGGATTAAACATCCAAACAAAAACTATCAGACTTAGTAGCTAATTTGTGAGCATGATGTCTTAAACTGTTTAGCCATTTAAATAAATCAAGACAATAGAATTCACACAGAATCTTTCCGAACATAGTTTGGTTCTCGCAGTTGTGTTCATTTTGGCTCTTGATTTTCACGAGTGTTATAGAGAATTTAGCCTTCTCAAATCTTATAAAAGCAGCCCATTCACACTCATTTAGGTGATTCTTATTAAGAGTATTTTGTCATACCCTACTTTGGAATTCCAAGATATAATAATCATTAATAGCAAAGCTTATCCTGAAACATTATGCTATATTCTTATATAAATGGGTTAGGAGAATTAACTCCCCATTGATTCCAACAAGTCACTTAGAATTTAGTTGTCTCTTTGAACCTAAATCTTAGGATATCTAGTCAACCAGGTTGGATTGCCATTATGGCGATTCTTTCATGACAGGCTTTGATCTCATTCCCCTTGATGAATTATGCACTAGCTCTAGTCAAACCTTTAGTCAACGAATCTATTATATTATCTTTTGACCTTATAAAGAAAGTAGTATATAGCTTCACAGGGATAACAAGGTCTAAGGTATGGTCTAGTGTCAAAGTGTAGATTACAAAGTATCATTTAGGATTGGATGAAATATGTCACACCCCAAATCCGGGCATGACCGGCTGTGGCCCACAGGAACTTAGCCCAAGGCACACGTAAGCCTAAACATGAACTCAAAAATCACAAAGAATAAATGTGACGATAGCCCAGAAATAAATAAATCAAAAATCAATCCACTGACATGTCACAAGTATAAATGGTAAAACCAGCCATAACCAACTTCCAAAAATATATACTAAATGGCACACAAACTGTTCACAAAATAAAATAATTCTAAATCAAACCCAACCACAATGTATGTACAAAACCCGACATAACAAGCTAAAATAAAATAAATGAATGTCCTAGAGGTCCATGCAATCGAGTCCCCGCTATGCCAAGAGTCCACTCTAAGTCCTTCTAACACCTGGAAATGATAAACAACTAAGTCAGCTGATAGCTCAGTGAGTAGCAACATGGATAGTAAATACAGTTTTGAAAATAGGGTTCAATTCCAAAATAAGATATACATCACAAAACTAGATTGGCATACAGTTTGGTAAAGACAATCTATTTCAAAAAGAAGGTTCCACAGTTCAACAATTAAAATACTCATGTCTCTCGAGAACATGATAAATGACATTTTTCATCACTTAAAATAGATTACAACATGAACACCAATAATTTTCTGGGTACCAAGAAAATAACAAGTAATATGTCACACAGTTCTCAAGGCTATAAGCCCCGTTGGATCCAAAACCGAACAAAGAGTCATCCTCAGGGTGGCAACCTGGGCCTTTTCTCGAAGACGATCCGATTGAAGGTCACCTAGCTTAACCTAGGTCTTTTCTTTACAATCGTTGAGCACTAGAGTCATCACGGCCCAACCCGGATCTGTTCCCTGGTGGCTAGAGTCACCACACACAGTGGAATAATTTCCCTGGACTAAATACACATATGGTCCCAATAATCAAACACATCAGTTTCGCAAACATGGTAGTTCATCATTAAAACATGAGACCAAAACAAATAGTTTACAGTATGTCAAGTTCACACATGTTTTCAAAAATAATTTGATTCCATTGATAATATAATAATTTATTAAAACAGTTTAGTCTTAAAACAACAATTTAATTTCCAACAGTTCAGGGTAGGGGAACATTTATAAAAATATGTAGCATGAAACTACTCACCTGGAAACGAAATAATGTAATCCTCGAATGGAGTGTAAAAGTCCAACTAGTGCCCTGAACCAAGTATAAAAACTAAAAATACTAAAGACTAGGAACTAAGTAACCTCAACTAAAGTGCACTAACACGGCTCAATCCAACTCATCGTTACTCTTAAATATTACCTAAGTTCATGTTCTTCAAGGTCTAAAATCACCCAAGATATGGGTTCAAATCGAAACTTAATTAAAAGTAACTTTAAGATAAAACATAATTTTAAACTAGTTTTCCCAATCTATTCGCTAACTTTGAAAATTAAAAACCCACTCCACGTTGTTCGAAAAATTCTAAAACCCTTCAGATATCAACTAATATATCCTAAGTTTCAAACCCAAATGGTTTCACTTGATTTGCTTATCAAAATAATTATCCACAATTAATTATATCTAAACAGGTTGTTTTCTGCAGTACTTTAAAGAAATTAATGGTTCTCTTAGTATACATGAGCAATCAATGCAAGGCAAAAAATGTACGAAACTAGACTCGTAACCGGTTCTAATGACACTAATTTGATAATTTTCGGATTTATACCCAAAGAGAACAACACTCCCAAACTTACTGTTCACAACCAGTTTTCTGGACAGATTTAAACGCATCAGTTTATATGGATTTTGACTCCCAAAAATTATGAAAAAATTCAGATATGAAATTCAATATGTAATTAATCTACTGTAAATATTTCAGTTCAAAATTCATTTGTTTCATATGGTTTCTTCATTTTTAAAGTTTGTGATTCTGTGCAGAATTCTTATCCAATGACTTTAGCTCCTTAATTCGCTTTGAAATTTGCATGATAATAATATACACAAAACACTAACCCAATCAGCCAAACCGTTCGTTTTCTTCCAACAACTCCCAACACCCACAAGCACCATAGCTATGTAAACAACAAACTATAATAGAAGAAGAATAAATTGATTGTTACCTTAGAGTTGTTCAGCCACAAAATTGCTAGAAATTTCTCTCTCTCTCTCTCTCTCCCTCTCTCATGGCTGCTGCTACATGTTGAAAGTGTTGTGCAAAACAATTATAATAGGGTTAGGTTTTTATTAGGAAAACTATGGTTGCTTTATATATATAATATATATCTAAACTTAAAAGATTCTAAATTATTATCCTATGTTTTATTTTATGTATTTCCTCTCATCTTAATTTAAATAAAATACAACTATTAAATAATCCAAATATACATACTAACTTGCCCCCTATTTTTTTAAATAATAAATCTTACCTCTAAATTAGAGATTTCCACCATAAATTTATTTTAGGTTTAAAATTAATTAAAAGACCTTCCAAATATTTAATTTGCACTTTAAGATTCACCACCAAAATATTTGAGATTGTATTATTATTATTATTTAACTATTTACTTAATTTGTATATTCGGATTCTCACAAAATACGAAAATTGTATTCAAACATATTTCACTCTTATAGCTTCGACATCATAAAAATAAGGGAAAAAAAAGGGTTACATGATCATGAAATTTCATCCAAAGGTAATCTTCTAGTTTATTTTCCTTATTTTGTTGATCTTCAGATCTGTAAACACCGGCCTGATGGAGTTGGTTTGTTCAAAGCTTCATAAGTGCAATATGAGCCTTATCTTCGAAGGTTTCTTCTCAAGCTCCTTCTATTCCTCGTATTCTTGTTCTGCTTAAAAATCAATGAGTTCAGGAAGGGTTCTTTGAAGGAAGTCCTAGAAGTCATCACGAACATTCTCAGCCTCAAATTTTGTGTAAATATGAGTAGAGAGAGTCATCCAAAACCTTGCGATCTTCCTTGCAGAGCATGTCAATTGGAAAGTAAAGAAGAAGAAGACTCAACCTCTAGCAAGGAAGGAGCATATAACTCCTGGTAAGTATGTTAGAAGCCCAAAGAAAGTTCTTGCGAGGGACATCCTTACAAATATTCAAACGGAAGGCTGAAGGCTGCAAGCAAGGTTTTGGATTTCAATATAAGCTAGCTAGAAGGAGGAGTTAGATACTGATATGGGGAAAAGAATTTGTTTTCAATGGAAAGCCAAAGTTTGGCAATCTATTGAGGTTGATAAGGTAGAGGAGTCAAAGAGGGATCCTTTTGGAAACCTTGAGGGAATTGTCTGTCATTGACACATTCGAGCCACTCGACAATACAACAAAAGTAACCTATGGTGACGAAAATTAGTGAAGAAAATAAATTTCGTCACTAAATAAGAATAATTTGTGAGGAATTTATAAATTTTGTCACATATAATAAAAATATAAAAATAATAGGTGACGAAATTTATTTTCGTCAATAAAAACTTCCTTTTAGGTGAGAAAAAATTAGGTTTTGTCACCAAAAAGTTTCCCACTAACTTTTTTGGGCGGCGCCAAAATTTTGAGACTTTTGGTGAGAAAAAAATTTGTCACTAATTATAAAATTATTTGTGAGGAATATATTTTCGTCACCAATAATTTTTAATATTTTTGAGATCTTTTGGTAAGGAAATAATGTTGTCACCAATTTTGGTGGGAAAAATTTGATGTATTGAGCGGCAATGAAAAAAAATAGGGTATTAATTTTTTAACCCCTTTTCTGCTTATCATCTCTCTCTCTCTCAAATTGGGGTATTAATTTTTTTTTGCCCCTTTTCTGATTATCAACTAACTCTCTCTGTCTCTGTCTGTCTCTCTCTCAAAACACACGCACGTTACCTCTCCACCATCGCTCTTTGCCCTCGCTACTCCACCTTCAACGCCTACGCTACCGTTGGCCCTTCTTGTATACACAGGACTCCACTCTCTGCATCAAACTCGGGTTCTTTTTTCTCTTTTTTTTTTCTTGTATTGCATCAATTTAATTGAGTTGTTTCAAATTTTTTATGGGTTTTCAATTTTCACAATTTTTTTAGCATATAATCTGGCTTTGTTGTTGATTTGGTAAATAAATTAGTGAAGAAAACAAATTTCGTCACTAAATAAGAATATTCCATGAGGAATTATAAATTTTGTCACGTATAATAAAAATAAATAAAAATAATAGGTGACGAAATTTATTTTTGTCAATAAATACTTCCTTTTAGGTGAGAAAAAAATTAAGTTTCATCACCGAAACTTTTCCTGCTAATTTTTTTGGATGGCGCCAAAATTTTGACACTTTTGGTGAAGAAAAAAATTGTCACCAATTATAAACTAATTTATGAGGAATATATTTTGTCACCAATAATTTTAAATATATATATTTTTTAGAACTTGATTTGAAATATTTTAATACCATTTGGTGAGAAATATATTTTTACCACTAATAAATTTTAATATTTTAAGACCTTTTGGGGAGAAAATTATTTTGTCACTAATTTTGGAGGGAAAATTTTGCCATATTGGGGGTAAAAAAAATAGACTACAAATTTTCCCCCTTTTATTTTTGTGTTTATGAGTTTTTCTCTCATCTTTGTCTCTCTCCCTCTCAAAACAAAACATGAGTTAGCCCTTTGTCCTCCTCTTTCAACGTGTTCTTCTCCAGTGCCGTCGCCGACGTCACCTGTTCTCCTCCTTTAGTGGCGACACTGACGTCGTATCTCCGAGCCCGTCCGCACGTCTCCTTTAGTGTCGTATGTTATCTTCCATCAGCACCTCTTATTATTCGATTTCTCTGTTTTGTATATTCAGGTATGGGTCCTCTCTCTCTCTCTCTCTCTCTCTCTCTCTCTCTCAATTTCTCTACTTTTCTATCTCTGTTTTCCTTAATTTTCAGAATTAATGTTTTCCCTAATTTTCAAAACTAATGAGACACGCAATGTCCCATATGTGATTTGTTGGGACTGTATTTTGCATTTAAAGGTTGTGATTTCTTCGGATTGAATGGTGGAGACATGATTCATTTGATTGTTAATGTTTATCCGTGGTAGGCAGGTAGAGAATTACTTATTTGCTTGGTTGTTTTCACAACATTGATTAACTTCCGCTGCCTTCACAGTTTTCCCTTATCGAATAGGTTTCTGAATAACAAATTGATGAAATAATGACTTGGGGAAGGGAGGTTAACCCTCAAGGAAGTTAACTAATTATCTGTGGTAGATAGAAGGGAAAAAAAGGATTGTCAACAGATTTCTAACAAAGGTTTATTAGCTAACGCGGCTTGATTATGCTACTCCAACTCTATAAATTTGTTATCTATTTAATTATGTTTACTCATATCAAGTAATTGTGCAAACTGTTTTGTTTTCCTATTTTTTCCATCCTGGGAAATTTCCTTGTTATGTTGGAAAGTTTTGATTGGTTTCAGAAAATCACTGATATTGTTATGTAATGCTATCGTTGAAATAGTATTTGTAGTACGCTGATATATTAGTGTGATAAAAAATCGTTTCCATCACTCACTTCCTAATA